>OU015754.1:17811649-17836695 GCA_907169655.1 Acomys percivali | reverse complement strand
TTATTATTATTATTATTATTATTATTATTATTATTATTATTATTATTTATAATTACACACACACACACACACACACACACTAGGCAAGAGTAAGACCAGTATCAGAATCTTTGAGCCAAAGTTGAAGGAAGCTTTATTTAAATACTTGCCAGAATGGTGCACTGGTCAGATCCATACTCAGGATTCTCAGAGTACAGATTACTTTAGTCAGAATCTTAAAAGGCAAACCCACAGGTTTATGTACCTCACACTTTCATCCAATCAGGGGCAAGCATACACCTGATCTACTTCCTTCCTGCCTACGTACCTCCCACCCATGAATGATCAAGCACATCCTGTGCAGTTGGGGCAACCAGGCCTGTTTACAGATGCAAAAACACACGGCTCCTTATCTGCTATGAACAACAGCACCCGGCATCCCAGGAACATACATGGGCAAGTGGTGCTTACAAGCTAGAGGCGTTTTTGTTGTTGTTGTTGTTGTTGTTGTTGCTGTTGTTGTTGTTGTTCTACACATCTCTTACACATAGTAATTTAAACTTAAATCATAACTTCAGCCATCACACCAAAGGCACTGGGTACCTCCTAGAGCTACTGGTTCCCGGATATCCATCACAGGCACGGGGAACCAAACTTTGGTCTTCTACAAGAACATTCAGTATTCTTAACCACTGTGCCATCTTTTCAACCCCCATATTGGGCTTATATTCCAACAATACTGGGTTATAATTATGCACCGACTCAATGACTCACTGAACCATGTTCTTCTGTAAAAATACAAAGGAAACAGTGGTTTTGGATTTTAAAAATCATACCTTCCACCCACAGCAACAGAAAAAACAAAAACTAAGAAGATACCCGTCTGGTTCCGTAAGAGTCAAAGAAGCAGAAAAGGAAATTTGGAAGTCCATGGAAAAAATAGATGGAGCCACAGAAGCTGGGGAGAGGACACACTCCTGAGAAGACAGGTTTGCTGGTTAGTTTGTCTGGTCTTTTTTGTTGTTGCTGTTTGTTTGTTTTCAGTTTTTGGAGGCAGGGTATCTCTGTGTAGCCTTGGCTGTCCTGGAGTCACTTTTGTAGACCAGGCTGGCCTTAAAAATCACAGAGATCTGCCTACCTCTGGTTCCCTGAGTGTGCCACTGACCCTGGCTGTTTCTTATTTTATCCATTTCTTTATTTTACCATTACAGAGGCTGGGCCCCAGGACTGTGTAAGAGCAAAGAAAGCTAGCTGAAGAAGAAGCAAGCAAAGAAGAAAGGATCCATGCATTTAATTCTCTTTGCTCTTGAATATGCAAAGTTTTTCCAAGTTTAATGTGGTCTGCTGAGGGGAGGGATAAGAGATCGCCAGCTCACAATTGTTGGCTAAATTCTATTGAAAGATCTCTATGTACTTAAATCTTTTCCCTATCCATCTTATTCTCTCTACGACTCAACAGACCTGCCTCTGAGAGCTTCATAGGGAAATATAACCCACCATTTACCGCACGTGTGCGTGCATGTGTGTGTGTATCCTCTACTCCTTTCTCAAACAGCAGGCAGAATGCTTTTTAAATACACACACACACACACACACACACACACACACACACACACACACATACACACACACACACACTCCTACTTGCTCACGGCAGCCTTCAGAAGCAGGCCTTAACCATGGTCACTCCATTCATCTCAAGCCATTTTTCTTCTTTTACCTCAATGACCCTCAATACAACACATAGGACATCCCTTCTATGCAGAGGTTAACACTCAGCGCACGCTCCCTAACATTTGTCATTTGTGCTGTTTCCAGAGTCCACGAGATGCATCTATCCAAGTTCTGATTCTGTGGCAGAAACCCTTCCAAGGGATTTATTCAGGAGGCATTTAAGCAACATTTGTTGTTGAAAAACCAGGAAGTCAAGTTCAGGGGTTGCATTTATTTGAACAAACAGAACTACACATTGCTTTCAGAAATGGCCAAGACTCTGAAGGTAGCACAGATCATGATGGAGGGTAACAGACCACAGGCTGCCTGCCACCTGTCCGCAGGTAAATTACACAGGCACATCCTTTCAGGACACTGGCAAGCACTGCTGGGCAGAAGCCAGCTCCTGCAAAGTGGCTGCATTTGTCTTGCT
Organism: Acomys percivali; assembly: GCA_907169655.1. Lineage (NCBI taxonomy): Eukaryota > Metazoa > Chordata > Mammalia > Rodentia > Muridae > Acomys > Acomys percivali. The sequence goes on along the minus strand of OU015754.1, from coordinate 17,834,570 downwards.
AAGGGTCAGCCACGACAGCATCTGTCAGGATGAGCTTCAACAGAGGAACTCAGAACCCAGCCTAGTGGTAACAGGATACGCCAGTATCTGGTCGGAGCGAAAACAAGGTAGACTTTCTTCCTCGGGTACAGGGCAGGCACAGGGCCAAGCACACACAGTGCTCTCTGTTTTTACAAGTCTAATGTGGTCTGCTGAGGGGAGGGGTGAGAGATCACCAGTTCATAATGACTCTCATTATGTCTGCCGCATTCTGAGCCAAGATTAGACACTAGACAATCCTCTGTCCAGTGTCAAGGGCTTTCAACTGCCCTTTCAACAGCATAATTCCACTTCAAACTAATTTAGGTTTCTTATAACTCAGGCTACCAAAACTGATACGCTTCCCTGTCTCAGCCTGGAGAAAGAGGTTAATGTCTGTTCCAAATAGGAACACAGGCTTGAGTTTGGAGTCTGTAACGGCTGCACATGAGCTATAACAAACAAAACACCCTAAAATCTCATACTGTCTGCTGAGCTGTCAGCTGCCCTGCAGGAACTCTGACCCTGTCTGAAGATTACCCAGAGAACATCCCTGAAGAACTTCAGAAAAGATATTACTGTTCTCACTAAAATCAACAAGGTTGTGTGAGGTTCGTTTCAGGGCAGAAACTAGGCTCTTGGGATAATTATTGTATTTAAGTCTGAACAGCAAAAATCAGTAATTTGTAAGTAGACCTTTACAGCAGAAACTGCCACGAGTTTAACTGTTATTCACTAAAATTTTCTAACAGTAATTCAGCTTTTTCTTCTAAGCGCAGAAAAGGTTCAGTGACAAAGCGGAGGAAGAAAACCTGGAGTGCTGTCTCTTGCTTATAATGAAATCACCAACTGCAGACACTGAAGCAGAAGAACTGTATTAAGTTCAATGCCATTCTAGACTGTGAGTATCAGGCCAGCTGAGCACACATAGCAAAACTTAAAAAAAAAAAAAAGAAGGAAAGAAAAGAAAAAAGAAAAGGGTAACCCCATGCAGTGTGTCGTATACATGAATTCATTAAGACAAGATGTTAATTCAGGGGATCAAAAAACTCCAGAAAAGAAAAACAACAAACAAAACACAACAAGCCAAATGATACTCACCTATTAAATTAAAAGTTCACATTTCAAGGCTCCAAAACTCAAAACTAACTTTATGACTACAAATGTGCTAAAGTCACTCATAAATGTTTGTATGAACGCTAAGCTTTTCCATTAAACTGAAGTAATCTTGTATGCCTATCTGTGCAGTTACTCCTCCCTTTAAAGCTCACAGGCTTTGATGTAGTAATTTTTTTTAAGGGTAACTATTTCACAAAGCAGTTATCTGTGCCTACACAAGCTATTACCTAAACAACTGTGCATGATATTCTAGAAAAGCACTACTGTATGGAAATTCGCGTTTAAAGTATAAAAACTTTAAACAACCTTCATATTGAAATAAAATCTATAGCCAACGACATAAAATAACAGGGGACTATAATGTTCATGCAGAGGATAAATAACCTGATTAGTATTAACAGCACCCCTAGAGCCATCCCCCAGATGTTTCTACTGTGCCCAGACCAGTTCTCATTCCCAGAATAAAAGAATCAAAAAAAGAACCCTAAAAAGTGGTAATCTGAAGCCATTATCATAGCCTCACAAATCTCAATGCAAGTCTAACAGTTATGGTCCACAGGGAGCGTCAGATCACACAGGCTAGCTGTATCCTTTGGTTCTACAGTGATCCAGGACAGTTTGGCCTAGGATCCTTCATGTGATGTCTTCATAAAACCCCACTGTAACATTCCCTCCTGAGACTTCCTCCTTATGTAAATGTCACTGTTTACCTCTGCTGCCTCTCTTCCATGGATCCTCTTGATTTTTTTTTTCTTCTATCCAAATCATCCCGAAAAAATGACTTTACTCTCAAATAACTCTTGCCAAAACAAAAGCAATGAATTCCTGAATCTGAACCACCCATTTACACTTGCAGGCCTGCTGGGAATGCTCCCTCAAAGGTAAGAAGCTAGCTGGGTTTTCCAGCAACAAAGGACAGCACCGCACTTTTCCATTTGGGGCTGCAGAGGGAGCCAGAACCATGCAAAGTGAAATCAAGTCAGCAGTCTTCTTCCTAGGGCTGGGTGATTCCAAGGCTAGTGAAGAATACCAACACAGCAATACGGCAGACATGAATTCTAAAATCCTTTAGCCAAGGTAAATAAACAGGCAACCTTCTCAAATTAGTAGGTCTTCTCATAAGCTTTCTTTCTGAGGTATTTTTGGAAAAGATTTTGAAGTGTGTATGTGTCTGTGTGTGTGTATGTGTGTGTATTTATATGGGTTTGTGTGTACATGTGCACACATGTGTGCAGGTACATGGGGCAGCCAGAAGGGGATGTTAGATCTTCCAGGGCTGCAGTTACCAGTGGCTCTGAGTTACCCAACATGGTTGCTGGCAACTAAACTCAGGTCCTTGGCAAGAGTACTTCTGTTACCCACAGACCCATCTCTCCAGCCCCTGCAGTATTATTGGAACAGAGTTTAATAGAACTGGCCTGACCCCCCCCCCCCCCCCCAACACTATATCAGGTCAAAGGGGCAGAGGAGGAGGAACAGAAGGCACGGTCAGAGGCAGACACATGTTTCAAGAAATAAGTCTGCCAATACAAAAGAGAGACAGCCCTGACTGATCCCAGTCTGTGATGTTGTGACAGGTCATGAAAAGAGGCTCAGGAGACTGTCACCTCCCCGACTACCTTGTGACAGTGAAACGCCACAGCAAACACAGCAGAATGGAAAAAGACATCTGCTCTAATCAGTGGCAAGACAACAGTTAACTTGTAATTCCAAGCAACAGAGAGAGCTTATTCTCTGACAGCTCTTTCCCAACAAACCAAAGACACATAATAACAAGCTACGATGATATAAGTGCGGTTTACACTATGATGCAGAGACAGCTAAGATTCTGTGTAACACAAAGGGTCTAGGCAAAGCCTCGACAATATAGTGAGTATAACACTCTAAACCAAACCTGAATTGGTCACCACATGACATGTATTGAACAAAACAAAACAAACAAATCAAAACAAAACAGAGACTCTGAAAAAAAATTAAAGAGAGAGCAAATATGAAAGTGTGTAAAATAAAGTGAAAATTCAAAAGGTGCAAAGATGTTAGGCTCAGTCTAGACAAACACATCCTTCCAAAGATACTATTTTGTTTAAAATATATAAGCAAGGTTGAGAATGTACTTCCACTACAGAATACTAATCTAGAACACCTCAATCCCCCCTTACCCCCTAAGAAGATAGGGTAAAGTTCAGTGGTAGAACACTTGCCTAGAATGCCCCAGTAAGGGGCTGAGGGTGCGGCACGTATTCCCCAACAATGAATAAAGTAACAAAGTGAATTGACCCAGAAGGTGCAAAGACATCATTCATAAACAAGAACATTGAAATAATACCAGATACTTAAAAGACAAGGATATTTTATTTTTTAAACTACACCACCTAAAAATATTAAAGAGACGTAGCAGAAAAAAGATTGGTGAATATGAGGCACAGCAATACAACTATCTAATAGGAAACACACAGATACACATTCATTCACACACACACACACACACACACACACACACACACACACACAAAAGCATAACCACTTCACTAGCTTCATGAAATAATAAAAATTCCTCCATTAAAAAATTAAAGAGGGGCTAGAGCGAGGGCTCTAAAGAGTGGCTAAGAGCTCTTACTGCCCTTCTAATTCCCACCACTCAGATTGGGTGGCTCACAACCATGTATAACTACAGTTCTGAGGCATTTAACACGATCTCCTCTCTGAAGGCATGGGGACACACATCTACACACGTGCACACACATGCACACACATTCATGCACATGCATACCACAAAATAAATCTTTGAAGAAATACTGACAAATTTTATAAACATAGACAACTTCTGGCATTATTTGAGTATGCCAGCAAGAAATACTACAGAAAGACCTTCAGGTTTCAGGAATGGTTCAACTGTCTCAGACCTACTCAAGGGAAAGACAGAGTGACCATGTGGCTTGTTTGTCCGAATCAATATTTTCTGATTGAAAATCTCCTTAAAACCCTACCCAGATCTAGCCAATGGTCAGAACAGTCTCCACACTTGAGTGGAGAGTGGGATATGACTTACTCTGGTGCCTCACATTTGACCATGTCCCCTGGAGGGGGAGACCTGGTAGCACTCAGAGGAAGGACAGCAGGTTACAGAGAAGAGACTAGATACCCTATGAGTATATAGAGGGGGAGGTAATCCCCCTCAGGAACAGACATAGGGGAGGAGAATAAGGGGAAAATGGGAGGGAGGGGAGAATGGGAGGATACAAGGGATGGGATAACCATTGAGATGTAACAAGAATAAATCAATACTGATTAAACATAAATAATACAAATTGTTGTCTGATTGTGTCTCACTTGAAAGATGTTACAAGCTAAAGATTATACACACACACACACACACACACACACACTGAACTCTAAACCAATATTTAAAAAACAAAGAACTATAGTTAATATATCAACAGAATACATTAAATAGAGTCTTGAAAGAATCACTTTATTAATTCAAAAGGAGACAGTAGGAAAATAAAGAAAGGATATCTTCAACACATAAAATAAGTGACCATGGGACAGACTTGAAGCTGCCCTTCTCAATGGACAACATTCCTATGAGAGGACAGAGGCAAGGGCTGGAAAGGTCGCTTAGAAGTGTATCCCTCCAATGCCTGCAACTCCAGCCACAAAGGATCGGGATCAGACACGTTTTTCTGGCCTCCGAAGGCTCCTGCACTACTTGCATGTGCATACCCATGCATGCACATGGTACTTTAAGAAAAGATAGGAATAGTAAGTGAAATAAGCTTCTCATAGACATACTGCTTTCCAGAGCAAGGACTACAGCCGGAGATAAAGACAGCTATTTAATAACAACAGCCAATACCCATCATTCAGCACAATGTAACAATCACGCATGTTTACACACCTAATAACAGAGGCTTTACATCAAAGGCCAGATAAGGAGGAAGGTCAAAACTGAATTACAGCAAGAGGACACGAATCTCTCCCTCTCTCCCTCCCCCACCCCCACCTCTCTGAAGCAAGTAGAAAACAGTAACTCAGGCTATAAGAAAACTGAACATCAAAAAGAACAACTTGTCCTGACAGGTGTGCGTACAACACTCTATCCAGCTACCAGGAATCATCACATCAGCAATGAACAAAGATCACCTACACAGATAAACCATTATTATGTTGATAAGTTGAATGTCAATACATTTCAATTGTGAAGTGACACAAAATATGTTTGTGTCTTGTCTTGGAATCATAGGGAGGCCACATTAAATCATTATCATTATTAGAAAGAGCTACAGAAAAATTCCCAAAGTGTTAATAGTTTTAGGCCCACAAATCAAGAAAAAAAAGTCACAAGGAGAACTAAAAAGTACTTTGAGCAGAAAATGAAAACATATTAGGATTCGTGGGGTAAATCAGAAAAGATGGTTCCAGCTTCTACTTAAAAATAAAACTGACAAAGAGCACTGTGGGTAGTAGCACACATCCTTAAGGACGCCAGTACTCAAGGGCAGAAGCAGGAGGATTGGAAGTTCTAGGCCATCAAGAATACACATTAGAGGCAGGCATGTTGGCACATGCCTTTAGTCCTAGCCCTGGAAGGCAGAGGCAGGTAGATCTCTGTGAGTTTAAGGCCAGCCTGGTGCAAAGACCACGCTCCATGACAGCCGGGGCGATGTAGAGAGTTCTGTCTCAAAGAAACAAAAAACACAAAACATCCCACATTAAAGAAATCTGTTCTCACATTTCAAAAAAAAAAAAAAAAAAAAAAAGGAAGAAGTGAGCAAAAATATGAGCAGAGTAAACCCAAGATAAACAGAAAAAAGGAAATCAATGAAATATAAAACAGCAGAGAAAAATCAATTGAGAGCAAAGCTGGTTCTTTGAGAAAATTGATAAAACTGATAAATGCCTATTCATACTCACATGCAGGGAGAGCAGAGGAAACAGAGATATAGACAGACAAAGACTGACTAACAATAATGAATGCTGATCACCACGGACTGGACAGCTGTTTAAACAATAAGGGGACATCATACAGGTAACTGAGTCAAGAAGTGAAATGGACAAATTCACTGACAACATAAATTATACATGACTCAAAAGCAAACAGGTCACAGGGAGACTTCACAACACAATTACCTGACTCTATGCAATATTTCTTCATCCTCCATCATCCCCAACGTAGACCAAACAAAACAAAACAGCACTCCAGCCCCATATGGACTCTTTTACTAAAGGCTGCCTCACATAAGAAGAAAAACTATAAAAGCTGTACACAAACTCTTCTAAGGTACTGAAGACCGATATTTCTCTTATCTGTGATGTCAGCACTGTTAACTTGAGATGAACTGTACTCATAAGTACAGAATTTATATAAATACGTTATTCAAAATAAGTTAAGCTCAAAAGTAATGCATGGTTTCGTTTATGCCAATTACTCCTGGTGACTTAGGGTGGGAGAGACAGAGAGCACTAAAGTGAGGGGAGGAGGGAAGGAGGAGGAAGAGGAAGAGGGGGAGGAGGAATGAGAAAGAAATGGAGGCACAACGTGTGCTCTTGCAAGCAGGAACAGAATGTGGTATGGACAACACAGTTGACTGTTTAACAATTAGCATGTGTTCAGTAAATAGCTGCAATAACAAAGTCTAAAGCCCACTTAAGCACTTTTAAATATGAGTTAACATATTCTTTACATATGTAAAAATTCACCCTCACCCATTTTTTTTCTTAAGTAAATCTTCAAGCCAACAACATACTGGTTAAGAGCAAGAAACCAATACCACAAGGAAGAGGGCATATAGAAAATGCACTGTACAGAAACCTGACAAATTACACTGCTGTATGTATGCTTTGCAACTACATGTACATTTCTGCAGTATTTCTGACCAGCCTTTGAAATAACATGTGCAATCTGATCTGAAGGCCTCCCCAGGAAGCAGAAGTCTGTAAGGAGAAAAACATTTTCCCTATTTTTTGAACATAAGCAATTTGACATTACAAACCTCAATAGAGCATTTCTGAGATGCCATAGCCAGAGAAGCAGTATGAGACAGACAGGACCACAAAAAAAAAAAAAAAAAAAAAAAAAAAAAAAAAAAAAAAAAAGTTTTCTCATCACCCAGAACTAACACTTGTGATACATTTCAGCCCACGTGCAAGTGTTAAGAAAACGGCAAAGCTTACGTTACTTATTTCTAAAGCACTAGAAAAGTCTAAGTTAGCAGTGCAGTCCACTATGTGTTACCTGTTTTACAAGACACAAAACAGCTTCCTTAAAAGAGCAGCAAAGGAATGACCTGCTTAACATAGGTAAGTGATAGTGAAAAAAGATTTGGATTGTTCCAATACATCTCTCTGCAGGAAGAGAGGGAGGGAGATGGGGAGGGGGAGGAGGACGGGGAGGACCAGGACAGAAAGAGTGGGAGAGAGTCTATATTTAAGCACAAGACTGGCCAGAGATCCAAGCTTGAGGAGACTGTGAGAATGTGATGGTGAGCTTTAACTGTCAACAAGGCACAATCTAGAACCGGCTTAGAAAAGTGTCACAATGAGGGACCCTATAGATCAGGTTGCTCTCTGGGGAATTTTCTTGACTGTGTTAACTGGAAGAGAAAGCCCCCACCCACTCTGTGTAGCACCATTCCCGGGGGTGTTGGCTCCAGGGCACCTGAGTGCAGAGATGATGAGCAGTGAACAGTAGGTGTGCATCCTTTTCTCTCTGTTCCTAGCGAAGGTTGCACTGTGACTAGCTGGTTACAGTTCCTACTGCCTTAACTTCCACGCCATGATGGATTACAACCTGGAACTGTGAGTTCAAATAAACACTTACTTCACTAAGTTTCTACCTGTCATTGATGTCTCACCACCACAAGAAGAGGGAAACTAGGAAAACGCACGCAAAGAGCCAGAGGTGGCACGGTTTCATGTGCCAGAATTTCACAAGCATTAGGCATCCTTCAGATCACATCTCTAGCATCCTTGGGGTCAGTCATCATTCATCAAGCTTCCTATGATCTCTGTTCCATCTGAATCTCCCCATCTTAACTGACAATTAAACAACAACAATAAATAAATAAATAAATAAATAAATAAATAAATAAATAAAATAAAACAAAGAAAACCACCGAAGTGCAAACATTAAACCAGAAGACATGCATTTCTTCAGGCAATCACAATGTACATTGGTCTGTGATCTCTGCAAGAAGACATACGTTCACAATTTACGCAATTCTTATTACTCAGACAATCCAACATAAAAATTCAAACTTACGTATATATTTGGATGAAGGGAAAACCTCACATATTAATAAGAAGTAGACAAACCGCTCACAAGCCTTGATCTCAGATGGCAAACTGGAGGGGGACCTTAATGCTTGTCGCTCATAACTCCTTGCCTGAGATCACAAATACAACTGCGAGAAAACTCTCCCAAGAAAAATGGGTGGCATTATAAAAAACACAAGGAAGATGAGTGTCAAAAGTAGGGCATAGCTATCATTCATAAACCGCTCGAAGAGTATTTTACACAGTTTATTTACTTTACAGTTTTCCCAAGTTAATGAGAGGATGGAGTGCTAGAGGAAAACACCCCCTCTGGTCTCTCATAGTAACAACAGACTGTGTAAGGTGGAATGGATGGGGATCCTTCTGAAGGACAGCCACCACCACCATGTCACCCCATAGTTAGTGAGAAGTCACAGAAAGGAGTATCATTTTTGATAATCTTAACAAAGTCTGTATCGGTGGGATACAGGAAAGGACTTCCCAGAGCCAAACAAGTCAATGCACAAGTGTCAAAGGGAAACAGTTAATGACTGAAAGAAATAAACTACACAAGTGATCAATTGCATCTCGTCACCATGAATTACTCCAAGCAAGCAGTTTGTGTGATTTCAGCTTCAGAGACTTGAAACTGTGACCATCTGATCGACGTCAACAGGTGTGGTAATCCCCAAGCAAAGAGGTTGTAAGAACTCATATTTAATCTGGTCTCAGGAACAGGCTTCTATATTCTGCACAGACAGCAGCATTTTCCATCGTACTCGGGGTTTTCAATCTGACTGATGTGCATGGATGTGCACAGTGGTTGTTTATGTGTGCTCATGGGCACACCACAGTGCCGCCACGGTGGTGGGCTATTACTGCGAAGCACAAATGCTGTGCTGTATCGGTTACACATTTAATGGCACACCCAACTGAAATAAATACTTAGCGCTACCAGAGTTCAATTATTTTAGGTCTTTAAAATCAACTTAATAGTCAAAGAAAACAAATGTTGAGAGTTTCAGCATTTGTAGTTGTTTCACGTGGTATTAGAGGCACAGAACAAGCACATTTTGCTGTAACCACAAACTTGGAGGGTCAAAGAAATGGCAATAATTTGATTAGCAAGAAAAGCACCAACCGTGAGGGATGACTTTACCCGATTCTACTTTCTAGTCTCTTTCTCCCATAAACCATCTTGGCAGATTAGAGAATATAAAAGCCAAGACTGATACCTTCTATTTGCTGGATACAATGATGATAAAGCAGCCCATCCACTGTATATCCACAAATGAGCTTAAAATAGAGTCCATAGGACACTGACTAGAACCAACCAGGAAGGCGGTTTCAACAAGAGGCCCTATGGATCAGGCTAGCCATTGGACATGTCTGTGGGGGATTCTTTTAACTAATATTAACTAAGGAGGAAGACCCAGCCCATTGCAAGGAGCAGTAGTTACTGATTTGGGTCTTGGAATGTGAAGACTAAAGAAAGATGACTCAGTACAAAGCATGCATGTATTCATTTATTTTTCTCTGATGTTGACTGAAGATCTGATGTAACCAGCTCGTTTTGAATGCCTGACTTGACTTCTACAAAATGATCAACTGTGACCTGCAATTGAGAGCCAAATAAGCCCTTTCTCTCATGAGTTGCTCTTTTAAAGGCTATTTTATCACAGCAGCAGAAATGAACCTAGGACAGCAGGAAACCTTTTTTCCCCATTGAATAGCTGCTTCATTCTCCTTAAACAGCTCACATCGCTTATAACATTTAAGTTTTTCACCCTGGAAAGGAGGCAAAACAGTTAAGAGCAGTCAGTATTCCAGACAACGTGAGTTCAGTTCTGAGCACACACAGCACAGCTCACAAAAACCAATACTCAAGCTCCAGGGACTCTAACACCCTCTTCTGGCCTACTTGAGTATCTGCACACAGGTGACATAGTCACACAGACACAGATATACACACACCCACACACATACACACACCCACACAAATAAATAAATCTTTTTTGGATGTTTGTTCTGTTTTTAAGAGCTATGAAAGCTGGAGCCAACAAAAATGCTAACATTAAAATCCTAGAATCTAAGCCCTACATAGTTTCTGACAAACACTGTGATGTCTCTTGCTTTGTGCTTTCATTGAGACAGAACATGAAACAACTGTGCAAAGAGAGCTGTGACACTTCGCTGACTTCAAACAGAACTTCCAGGACATCGTGGGTCACTTTTTTTCTACAGCTCTTCAACACAGACAGACATGGCATTAGAATCCTTACTAAGTTTATGCAATCTGCTGGTAACAGAAAAGCCCTTGCACCAATAAATTCTCCCATCGATACTAATTTGGCAGAACGATGAGGTTCAAATCATACTGTATTTTCTCGGTTTCAGACCCTGATATGTTCACACAGAAATTTACTTCATTAACATGGGAGATGCCCAAATTGCTCAGTGCAGGCTCTTGAAAAATACAAGTCACAACTCTCAGGCCTAATTTCTATTACCAAAAAGCCCCTGGAGTCCCGAAGTGCTGTGGCAATACAAGTGCCCAGAAAAAGGGGGATGGGGAGTTACTGGAAGAATATCAAACAAACACAAACTATGGTCCATGAGCTCTTTTGGAGGCTAATCCCACTGAAAGCTGCAGGTAGTTTTACAGAAACTTAGTCCTCCAAAATATTTTTTTACTTCCCATTCCTATAGGACTATGAATTCCAACAAACTGAGGATTTTCTTGGCTATAAGGTGTCCTTTTCAAAATATGTTATGCTGGAGCCTAAGGACAGGACTCAGTGAGTGCACTGCTTGGGTTGCATCAAGACCTCAGCTCTATCTCCAGAACCCATGTTAATAATTTAAAATAACAAGCAAGCAAAAAAAGGGAGTGTAGTTACACAGCCAGAAACAGGTGAATCTCCAAGGCTTACTGGTCCAACCTCATGACAAGTTCCAGGTCAAATAGGTGGCTCACAGAAGCCTGTAACTTCATCTCCACAGGATCCGATGCCTTTTCTTGGCTCCATGGGAACCCCCATGCATATGCACACCACACCAAATGCGCAAGCGCACACACAAAGTATTTAAAAAAAAAAAAAAAAGAATTAAGATTGCCAAAGACAAGACTAAAATACATTATCTTCTGTTTCATTAAAAAAAAAACAACAACAACACAAAAAACTGCATGAATGAACTGAGAACTATCAGTATTCTCATTCTAAAGCTGGCAAATTTCTATTCAAATATTCTCGCTCTGAAGTTCCACTGGCAATAAAAATAATCTACTTCCAACTAAATAAGCGACAGGCAGTGGTGGCTATTTCTGGCTCTGTTGTATAGAGATTATCATTAAAAGGCTGTATTTCTAAACAGTTTCAAACTTCCTTGTTCTAAGAGTTCCAGAGAGTGGGACTGGGAGGGGAAAAAAGAGGGAGCAAAGACTGAGATAAAAAGTGAATAATTAATAAATTTTAAAAATTTATTATAAAAAAAGAGTTCCAGAGTAAGTGGTTACAAAAAGAACAAAAGTATAAGCAAAACAATTTGTAGAAAATATGAGTAGGGGACTGAGGCAATCGCTCTGTCAGGAAAGTGGAGCTCTGCTGTTGATCGGTAGACCTGACAAAGAAAAGTGTGGTGATGTACACCTGTAACCCTGCCACTGGGGAGCCAGGGATACTTAGCCAGTTTCAGCGGATCCTGTTTCAAAAGTAAGGTAGGCAGTGAATGAGGAACTACAGCTGTAGCTGGAACTACAGATAAATTCATTTTCTCTCTCTCTCTCTCTCTGACACAGACACACACACACACACACACACACACACACACACACACACACACATATGCACGTGCACACACACACACATACACACACTCTTCTTACTCACACAAGAACACAAAAACAGGGAAGAAAATAAAACCTTTGGTTTGTTCTAAAGACATATCTCTGGAAACACTGGAGAGCTATCAAAAGTTTAATAATCTGGGGCCAGCAAGATGGCTTAAGAGAAAAAGACAATTGTTCCCAAGCCTTATGATCTTAGGACCCATATGTGGAAGGAAAGACTCAACTATTGTAAACTCTACTCTGAACTCTACTCACACAAATAAATAAATGGTGTGTGTGTAAGTATATACATACATATATATGCATATATTTATTTAATTTTGATAAATTGCAAACAATCAGTGCCAAATGACTAGCCAACTAACTCCTAATAAGTGGTATCTGAGATAAAAATGAAGAAATCCTGAAACCCCACCTTTTGTTTTTTCTGGTTTGTAAAAACAAAAATCCAGGAGGAATGATAACAACAGCATATTATTGTTTCTAGCAGTAGACAGTGTTTTCAGGACACATCATTTATTCTCAAAGCCTTCTTTAAAAGGCAGAAGGGATGTCAAGAAACACACCACACTGAGAACCCAACAACTTTTCAGAACGCCAGTACATCTCTGAGACGCTGGGAGGCACTCCTTGTAGGTAGGTAAGGTAACTAGCTCTGAGCTGCTCCTAATCTGGGTATCTGGATCTTGCTGACTCTATGGGGCTCCTCAGGGAAGTGGGGGAGGGGGCTGACAAGCTATAAGAACAGCAACAGTAGTGTGATCTCCAAAGTGCATTCCTTCTGTGCTTGAGCAGCTTATAGAAAATTCATGCACAAAGGCCTCTCAGTCCACGCTTACTGAAGGAGCAAATAGGAGGACAATGAATTAATTGGGTCACTCAGTGGAAATTCCAACTACCTCCAAGGTAAGAACAATTTAGACAGAGGGCCTCTAGGACCATATATTTTATAATGTAAAGATCTCCCATTTACTTCTGGATGCTAAAATTCATTTACACTTCTAAGGCAAAGGAGTAGAGAACCCACTCATCCTCACAGTCACATATTTACACGTAAAAAGTAAACTCAGTGAGCTTCACCTCACTTTCATCCACTTTCATCTGTGTTTCTCTTTGGCCATTTTTGCCTCTGAAAATTAGAAAGTCATGGTTTCCTAAAGCCAGCTTTTCCTGGGTCCATTTAGCAACTCTACCCTTTTCACAGGCTGAAGTACTGGGAAGAGAAACTGCTTAGACAACTCAAAAGACAGACAGCAGCAGGCGCCATCTTCTCAGGGGGCCGGCCCAATGGAGTCCAGAGAGGGTGTCAGAGCCCCTCAAGCTAGAGTACATGTGGTTGTGAGCCATCCAGTGTGGGTAGTGAGAACCAAATTCTGGTCCTCCTCAAGAGGACCAGCTAGCACTCTTAACCAATGGCCTCTCCAGGCCCTTCTGGGATACATTTTCTGGACATAAAAGTGTCTCCAGTATCAGGCTATACCATGATTTCTTTCTTTCTTTCTTTCTCCCTTCCTTCCTTCCTTCCTTCCTTCCTTCCTTCCTTCCTTCCTTTCTTTTGTTTCTTATAGTCAGTTAAAATGAGAATGTATCAGGATTGTGGAAATAGCACTGTCATTGCGTGAGAAAAAAAAAAAAGTACTGCTTCTCAAACCACTTAGTTGCTAGCATGCCAGGGCATGACTTGGAAGAAAATGCCTGACTTGGTGGACACCACTCATCTGAAAACCTTGCAGTAGAGAAGGAAGAGTAGACGTGACGAAGGAAACCAGAAACATAGAGACGGGCAGAGACATAGCTCCGCTATGAGGGTTCTTGTACAGCATGCACAAAGCTCTAGGCGCCAATCCCAGCACTCCATAAGCAGTGGAGAGCAACAGTAGTCCCAGCACTCAGGAGGTGGAGGCAGGGGAGTAGTTCTTACATCATTCTCGGCTACGGAGTAAGCTTGAGGCCGGGCTACAGGTGTCACATGAACAAGAAACCCAAAAAAGAGACAGACCTGAAATTACAAGTTACTCTAAGTGTAAGGACATAAAAAGATGAGCACAGAGGAGAAGGGACCCCAGACAGTCCGTAGGTTAAAAGATATGGCTAGATAAAGCCTTCCTGAAGTGATGAAATGTGAGGTGAAGCCCGAAGAACTAAGAGGAAGGCCTCATCCGTAAGTGACAAATCTGTGCATGGTGACCACGGTGGGAACATGAGGGGAGTCGTGGAGGCTGCAGCCAGAGCGAGAGGAGCCGTGAGATGAAGCTGAAGAAGCCGCTGGAGGAACCAGACACCGTCCCATCAGTGGAGGTGCAATTATGGGAATTTTAAAAATTTTGACATTCAGAGACATGAAGGAGAAGATCGGCCTCTGGACACACAGGATCAAATGCGTGATTCTAAAGATTTCTAAAACATACAGTAGAGCCTGACTGAAAGAGATAAGACTGGAAACCGGAACCACCACAAGGAAAGCGCAGCACTTCTTACACGAAAGGAGAAAGGCGGGGTGGGGGGTGGGGGGCGGTTAGAATTTCACATCTGGATACGCACTGTTTATTTGCCTCAGCCCATAAAAATGAATGAAATCCCACCGTGTAACAACAGGGCTGGAACCAGAAATTATGTTCTGTGAAACAGGTCAAGCATGGGGAGGAGCACGTGGTCGTACTCATGCTGAATCCCCCAAATGATTCAATTGCACAGAAATTTGAGATTATAGTGATGGTGGCCGGAGGTTGGACAGCAGTGGGAGGATGGAAAAGGCTGAGAAACTATTTGAAATTTATGGCGTGCAGCTTCCTGGCACCACTGTACAGAACAATCGTTAAAAATACCAGGTCTATATTATCTGTTTCAAGAAGAAATTATTTTGAACCCTTCTACCATGAAAGGATGATCAGTGTTTCAGAAAATAAACACGTTTAATCTAAGTTAAACATTATGCGATGTATAATAGGAGTTTTCCACAGGCCGATGAGATGGTACCTGAAGGCAAATCTGAAAATCTGAGTTTGATCCTTGGTCTCCACGTGGAGGAAAAAGAGAACTGGTTCTCATAAGCTGTCCTCTAGCCTACACATGTATTCTGTGTCATGTGCACACATACCTGCCCCTCCATATTCAGGCACCCAAGGTACATAAAAATGTGATAAAATGTAGAAAATAGTCTTTAACTACAAAAATGAGTCAGGAAACAAACATGCTTTTCTTTAAGCATTGTGCAAACATACATACATATATGTATGTATGTATCAAACACATTAATATGCACAACCTTTATATTTCTGTGTATCTGTTAAGAGGAAAACTTGTTAAAGATAAAAATATAAATGCTTTGTGGAAAGAACTAGCATGAATAGGCAGTGAAAGACCTGGAGGCAGAAGCTTAGGATTGATCTTAGGGGTTCCTCATGCCACTGAGGTTAACTCAAGAGGCACAGAGAAAGGGGGTGCAAAGCTAAAGGACAGCTCAGGAACAGAACACCAAGGAGCATAGTGAGCTTCAGGAAGGACATGGCAAGGGCTGCAGGAATCACCTGTCTACACCCAGTATCTTCACAGTAACAGGAAAACTGTGGGAAGTCCTCACATTTACATGGCTTGTCCTATGGAGACATGAACAACACTCTACTCACCTCTGAGCACAAGTCCACCCAACTCCAGCTTTGGCTAAGCAATGAACTCATGGGGATTACAGGAGCATGGGTGAATGATCACTTAGGCACGAGGACCCTTTAACAGAACTCCCCATGGCTACACCAAGGCATTTCTTCTGTTAACCTCCAATCCTACATTTACTCTACCACAAAAACACGTGCAAGTGGCCCAGGAAGTAGGTAACTAGAGTCTCAGGTAAGGGTCTAATGACCATGCCTACCCATTCCTTCTATTTAAAAAAAATGTCCATATCTTGAGGATCTCTTATGAGTAATCACAGCCACTCTGATTCAGTCATTCTTAAGATGGTCAGCAATCCACAAAACCACCCTTCACACACTGCTCTCTATTGGAGAAACAGAGATGTGGAGTTCTAATTACAGGGAGGTGGGAGCCAGGCGACAATTAATCATGCAAGAGGGAAGATGAAGAGTCAGAAAATGCCATTCAGTTTTCCAGCAAAACACACCAGGCCCATTACCCAGTGTTATGTTTCACTCAGTGTCAGAGGATTTCCCCATCGTCTTGGTCTTTGCTTTTTTTTTTTTTAAAGTCAAAAGTCATTATTAACAGCCTTTCTTGTGTGGTGTGATAATCTCAGAAGCAACTGTTCATCCTAAGGGGAAGATCATTTCTGGCCTCCTGATCAGTGTGTGGAAAACAAGCGCTATCTGCTGTTGACAGGCCACAGGCAACTGTGAAGCCCTAAGTATGACTTGTGTTATTTAAACAAGAGAGCTAAGAATGCCCTTAAAAGTTCGCAGAACTTCAAGTTTATTGTTTTACTAAGCAGAGGCTTTCCTGGTTAAGAAGAAAACCAGTATCAATCCCCACCATGATACTCCCAAATAGTGACGAATTTTATACCAGGGAAGGGATGTATTTTACACACTTTACGTGTCTATATGCCTGATGTGTGCTGGTACCCAAGGAAGCCAAAGATAGTGTCAGATCTCCCTGCAGCTAGAGTCACAGGAGTCTGTGGGCAGCCCGATATGGATGCTGCGAACTAAACTCAGGCACTCTGCAAGCACTGTAGAACACTGAGCTGGCCCTACTGCCCCCCAAAACATGTTTGTATAAGTAAAGGGGAATTTGAATCAAGAAAAAAGCCAACTCCTCTGATACACTTATAGCAGTTTCATTTGAGGGGGTTTCAGAGACAAGACTGGAGCACTATTCTTCTTGGATCATTCTAATAAACTCATTGGAAAAACAACCATCAGAAACATCTAGGTGAACGCTGATGCGTCTATAGCATGCAGCAAAAGCACTTCTTTCTCGTTAATAATATGACAGAAGAGAGCCCAGTATATGAATGCCTCAAGCAGGAATATTATGCTATTTATCAAATTAATTTCATACAAAGTGTTTCTTTTATTTATTTTTAAGATTTGTCAGAAGTTTCTTATTTAGTGATTAAAAATAAGTATATAAGGTCTGGGGAGGTAGCTTCAGAGGGGACATCATACCCATGTACACATGCGCACACACAAGCATCCACCCACAAATGGAGCCCATCCCTACAAAATTGTGGGTGTGTGTGTGGGTGAGAGTGAGGAGGAGGTGCATAGGCACGTGTCCTTGTGCTACGATCAGAGGACACTTCAGAAGAGTTGATTCTTTTCTGCTTATGATATAGATTCTGGGAATTGAACCCAAGTCCTCAGGCTGGGCAACAAGCGTCTTTATCCACTGAGCTATCTTACCAACCCCAAATAAAGTTCCAAGTCTGGCTCGTGCAGCCCTTGTCAGGGAGTCAACTCCAGGGACAGCAGCCGAGAATGCCTTGTCACACAAGCACAGGACGAGCTCTGATACAGGTGGTCTGAAAACTGTCCTTCAAAAAGAGGAATGCAAACTTATTTTGAGGGCGAGTAATAAACAATTCCGCACATAAACACTTAAGAGAACGACAGACAGTTTCGGTACCACCGGAGACACTCGAGTCAGCAGCTCTGAAATTGAAGGACGCAGCATAACCCCGTGTTGAGCTGGGATCACCGTCTGCCATCAGTTCAACCGAACCAACATCACATTCTCATCTCATCGTGCTCTGGCGTCATGCCTACTTCCAACAGAGCTGTATCATGGGTAAGAATTATAGATAGAAAAGCCACACACAAGAACCTGAATACACAGTAAATCTCAAAGGTCGAGAGGTCACGCAACCTAGGACTGAGAAGATGGCTCAGTGAGTAAAGCAATTGCTTTCTAAGCACAAGGACCTGAGTCTGAGCCCCAGGCACCCCCCCCCCCCATAAAATCCTACGCACCTGCAGAATGTCACCGAAGGTTATACCCTGGCCTCCACATGAATACATCCACACACAAACTTCTGCAATTCAACCTCCTCAAACAAAGGCACTATGTAATCACTAGCAACAGTGGAGCCTGTGCAAATGCTTAGAGGGGGGGAAAAATAGACTGTATCCTATGAGACAGTCACAAGATGGCAGGAGACCTGACATATCACAGTTACACGCATTTAGCCACACAGAGAGAGCAGAGAGCAGCTGGCACTCACCCGGGTTCCTTTACATACCCGCAGGTATACATGTGATTCTTAGGGCAGGGACTGGCTCAAGGGTACAGAATCTCAAAACACACCTTTGGCTTCTCCTATTTTGAAAAAGGTTCACAGATTGGGTGTGAAGATGCCCAACGGTTCTCACCGAGCATTTACCACATGGACCTGTCCCTGCCTGCCTGTCTCAAAGCCCACCCACTATTTCATTTTCAATTAGCAGCTCCTCGAAAGGCAATAATGAAAGCAGTTGCTAAAGAGCATTCAGATGTCACTGAAAGACTGCAAACCCAAACTGTAAATAGCACATTGTGAGTCGCCTGTCACCGCCATCAACTCCCACGGGGAATCTCTCGCAGCACGTGGCTATCACAGCCATCTGCTTGGATCCCCACCAACACCACTGTAAGCCATAGTCACCCACCCACTTCCAACTCCTACTCATACCTGTCATGTACAGGCTTGTGTAGGGATGGGATTGCTGCGAGCAGACATGTTCTGTAGCTGCAGTCGGGCTACATGTAGACAACCTTGTATCCTCTTGAGAGGGAAAAATGCACAATTCATCTGTCTCCCAAATGCACAACTGTATTCTTTAATTGCATGTACACATGTATGTTTGTGCATGGGAATGTGCATCAGGTGACCTCAAGAGGTCCGAGGCATCGGCTCCCCTGGAGGCGAACTTCCAGAGGACTGTGAATAGCCTGACAGGGGTGGTGTGAACTAAGCTTAGTTCCTCTGTAAGTGTAGAATAATGTAGATCTTTAACCACTGAGACATCTTCCAGCTCTCATAATGCACCTGAAATCAAAAGAGTTATAACCAACCCTATACTTGTCAGCCACATGTCCAAGGTCCTAAATTTTAGGTGTCCAGACTTTCTTAGTTTGAGTCTTCTTTATTGATTTATATTTCCACTTTCAGGTCTTAAACGGTTGTATTCTTTTCCTTCCACTATTTGTGTTTTCATGGATTTCTTGAAGGCACTCACTCATCCCTTTCCTCTTTAAGGGCCTCTATCATATTCATCAAGGCTGCTTTAAGGTCTTTTTCTTGGGCTTCACCTATGTCGGAGCCTGCTGCGGCAGCGTGGCTGGGCTCTAGTGGAAACTGTCCTGGTTGTTACAGGTTGTGTTTCTACACTGGCGTATAGGCATCTGGGACTGAGAAGGAGATTGTGATTCTGGGTGCTGATATTTAGTCTTGTGTTTGCCAGGTGTGAGTTTTGTCCCTTGGTTTCTTTTTCCTCTCTTGTTCTTAGGAGAGTATGGTGTTTGTTGGGACATTCTTTCTGGGGTCCTGGAATACCACTGGGCGTTCCAGATCAACAAACCGGGGTGTTTCTAGTTACTGGGAGCTGACAGGTAGGTAAAGGGAAGGGCTGGGGGAGGGAATTTACAGGGGTGGGAAAAGCAGGGCGTTCTACCAGGATATGCTTAGGTAGACCTCTGGGAACGGGGGCAGGGAGAGAGAGGAGACTACAGAAGAAGACCTGCTACAGACTTTGGGATGAGACTGGGGATTTGGACTTAAAGGAAGGGAGGCATTGTGTGTGTGTGTGTGTGTGTGTGTGTGTGTGTGTGTGTGTGTGTAGGGGGAGGGGCTAGCAAGGAGAATATCTGCCATTAGCCTGCTGGCTTCCCTGGTCAGAGCGGCCTGGGGGTTCCCAGGGAGTGCCTGCTAGGGTTGGGGGGCTGAGACAAAGCACTGAGGACAACATGGTCTGGAGTGGAAATGATATAGGGGTTGGGGAGGCAGAAGGGACACTGCTGCAGGTGTTCTGCGGCAGGGCTGAGATTGAGACCCTGGGGAACTAAATTTTGTTGGGATGGAGGAAGAGGTGAAGATCTGCAGTTAGCCTCCCCGCTTCCCTGGCCAGAGTGGCCTGTGGGCTCCCAGGAAGTTGAGGGCTGTAATAAAGCAACAGGGCGGGGGATGGTTACGAGGGGAGGATCTGTGTAGTCCACTGGAGATGGAGGCAGGGGGAGAAGGGAACCCTTAGCAGACGGTCTGCGGCAGAGGAGGGGATGAGACTGGGAGATGGCAGCTGGAGGAGCAGGGGATGAGGTGACTACCTGCAGTCAGTCTACCTGGCCAGAGCAGCCTTTGGGTTCCTGCTGGAGCCTGAAGCTGGGAGCTGGGATAAAGCTGTGTGTGTGTGTGTGTGTGTGTGTGTGTGTGTGTGTGTGTGTGTGTGTGTCACGGGGGCGGGGAGGGGGCGGTTAGAGATGAAGATCTGTGTGATCCACTGGAGGTGAGGGAGAGAGGCTGCAGCAGATGCTCTGCTTCAAAGCTGGGGATGAAACTGGAGGCCTGGGTCTGGGTAGAAAGGCAGGTAAAGATCCGCACCTAGCCTACCTGCCTCCACAGCCAGAGTGCTCATATCCCCTGACTTTTGAAAAGCAAATGAAATCCCAATTAACATTTTAACTGAGATTCTGAAGTATGAGTTAAAAATGGTTTGACTGCAGCTCACATTTCTTAACACTAGCTCCAGGTACCTCCAGGCACTTAGCTATTACAGCAAATTTATGAAAGAGCACATAGCAAAGTTCATATGTACTTTCATTATGAAACTACAATCCCAAATTACATCGGCGTTTCAAACACTCCCATTTCAAGACTTCTGTTGGCTCTGCAGTCACGCTGGATAAATACCTGAGTGGCTTTTGGCCTAGATTTCCACTCAAAACTAATTAGCAGGTCTTCAGAAATATGGCTTTGGCAAGATTTGTTTAATCTGAGTTTTCCATTACAAATCTTCCTTTGCAAGGTAATTTCTACAATAACCAGTATCACAGAGTGCTCCCAAGACAGCGTCAGTCACACTAAAGAAGATAAAAGGCCAGCCTGGGGTAGCAGTCCCAGCAGGAAGAAGCGTTCACTGGACATGCTGATCCGCCAGAAGGGCAGGAAATACATCAGAAGGCTCATCCACCTGGCCTTGCGGCATCAAAACCACCCTTCTTCTCCAGATGAGGCCAGCATGTAATGCTTACAGAGGGAGCTAAAGCAACTGCCTTGGATATCTGAACTAAGAGCTCTGCTTGTAAAGCTGATGTAATGATGATCAACATCTGCTCCTAAGACTTGGCCCTATGCCCGCAGTTTATGATTTGCAATGTCAAGCAAACATCCCACCATGTTTAATTCTGTTGCAGTACTTTTTCCTGCAGGAGCAAAGGCTCCTTCTAAAACAACACCCATATAGGGTTACCTGGATTTCCAGGCACCCCTGTTTTAACAGTATGTATACGAGACACGTTGACTTATAAGGTATGCAATTTGGATTCAGATTTCTTTCTTTAAGGTGGTACTACACTGCAGTACATTCCAAGCCAAGCAACAGCCATGGTTATCATCTGCATCAGCTTGCAAAAGACCATTAAGGCCAGGCTCACTGACTATGGGTTTGTTAATGTTATTGCATCTCATGAGATGGCTGTTATGATGATCAAGAATGAGATGGAAAGCTGGAAAGCTTAACCATGTTACAACTGTCAGAGTAGGGTACAGAAAAGGTCAAAGTTCAATTCACTGATGTCAAACTGCTGTTTAAATCAGTGGATCTACTGGTCTACCCGCCATAATAACTACTAGGATGGCTTAAAAAACAAATATGTTTGTCAAACCAAAGCTTGGTTGATTGGGTTTTGCCCAAGTTTTATCTAAATACTACACAGTAGTTAAGAGTACCAGACCGAAATACCTACCCTTCTGGGTGCTCGATAACCACACTTAGAAAATGTACTAAGGTGGTCAGAGGGATTAAAAGGGATACTATCTTCCCCTGGTCCTCCAAAGTCAAGTCGGTCACAGGAGTCTATTGGGCATCTCTCAAAATACTCTGCAATGGTGGGGAGTGACCTCTTTCTTTTGTTCAGAGAGGTCAAAGAGACCCCAACGGATGAGCCCTAACCAATGTGCAGTCTACAAAGGAGAGGAGGCTCAATACAGAGAAGAACTTCCCTCCATGACTTCAAGCCAAGCCCTGTTTGGGAAAGGCCTTTGGCTTTCCTCACATAAATGGAACAACTGCTAAGAGGAAGGACAGGGGAAACAGACATTCCTATCAAGCCCATAGGAGTCCTGTGGACCAGATCCTCAAATGATCCTGACAATAAAAAAAAATGTGATTAATTTTCACTACCTGTGTAGTGTTAAATAACCAACAGAAAGTATAACTAAAGAAGACTATGTTTGATGTGTTTCTTTAACAGTTTAAAATAGTCACACTCCCTAGAAATTAGACTTAAATCCATATGAGATGTTATTCTGACAACCATTTATCAATAAATGATTTTCCTTTTTTTTTTCCTTTTCTACAAAAAATGCTTCCCAGCCACAAATATCATGAACATGCCTCAATCCCAACATTGCAGCCACTGCCTACATGGAGCCAAGAGGGACAGGCCAACTACTATTTTCAAATGGTGGCTCTCTCTCTCTCTCTCTCTCTCTCTCTCTCTCTCTCTCTCTCTCTCTCTCTCTCTCTCTCTCTC
>OU015754.1:17790012-17811639 GCA_907169655.1 Acomys percivali | reverse complement strand
CTCTCTCTCTCTCTCTCTCTCTCTCTCTCTCTCTCTCTCTCTCTCTCCCTCCCTCCCTCCCTCACTAGAAGCCATCTGGGTGAGACCTCAAACTGATTCTATAAATTTCAACAGCCACCAAAGTGGCTCATCACTCTGGGAAACAGCCTTGCACTGGTTGCTACTAGTTAGGGCTTTCCTGGGAAAGGATCCCAGATGTCTAGCTATGCTAGAGTGGCCTCTAACACTCTCCTCTGTGCTCCTTCTGCCCCTCTGCTTATACAGAAGGCCATACAGATGGAGCCCCAGATGCACTGCCTGCAAGAATCCTGTCACGGTACCCTGAATTCGCCACAGGAACCTGCCTCGTAAGAGTCATCTCTCTTGGACACACACATGCTAGACTCTACCTCCAACTTCAAGCAGGAAGGAGCTAGAGAAATTATTGCCCCTTCCCAGTGTGTGATAGACTCTGAGAGTTGGGGAATAAATCAAAGCACTCCAGACCATGGATATGTGTAGATAACTAGGGAAGACTCCCCGAGACGGCAGCTTCATTTCCCCAAAACATGATCCTGTGAGAAATTTCAGAAAGGCAGAGGGGTGAGGCTCTAGACAGGACAATATAGAAAGTGGGGGATCCTAGGACTTTATAAACTACTCAGGCCATCTTACGATGGCTAGGTGAAGACTCTGCAGTGTTCCTGCTCTCGGGTCAGCCACAGTGCTGTGTGTAACCCCTCAGGCCTGCTCCATAACTCCCACAAGGTCACTAGTTCCCTAAGGTGAGCTTTGGCAGGATCTGACTCTGGAGATTTCAGAGCAGGCATCACTCATGCCTTTCCCAGGGAGAAAGTTTTCAAACCAGCGGGTCACAGAGACATAACTAGTTTGTGTCATAGCAATTTGTGCCTTTGATCAGATTGTTTTCGCCCCAGCTCTTCAGAGAACTGGAGATGGTGTTATTCAAACCTGCAACCATTTGCCAATGCAGTTACTGATCAACCCTCTTCTAAGACAGTATGTATTTATCATTAAAAACATAATCCAGCAAATAAGCTAAGTGCCAATTAAAACACTTTCTTTTGACAGAATGGAAACATATCATAGGAGCCGTGGTTTTATAATCAGACAAGGAAGGAAAAAGCAATTTGGCTTTAGAAGTACACCTTTTTCCCCCTTCTCTCTTAAAAGTATATAATTGTACTCTCAGCGCGAAAAGATCAGTTGCCTTCAACAGACTCTCAGGGGGGGAAATCCTATTATTTCCTCTCTACTAAAGAGTAATGTCTTCCATAATTACAGGAAAGCCATGTATCAAGTTGCCTGCCCAGGAAGTATCACCCTAATAGGATGCAAAGTTAATTCACTATCTACATGTCAAGAAGGAAGAGCGGGGGCCTCTCTTCTTCATGCCCACTGTCATCAACATGTCTTCAGACTTCAACTCCCTCAGTCAGGGACAGAAGAGGATGATCCATTAATTTGGAAATTCTCTTCTCGTCTCACTCTCAACTCAAGGTCCCTTCCAGCTAAGACAGATTCAATTATTCTCCCTGCAAGGAATCAAAGGGCAGAGGGCAGTGACTGTAGTACATACTGGCCTCTAGCACAAGACAAAAGCAATCCCACTTATCATTCTTTCTAAAGTCTTTTAATTACACATAGAGAGAGTGTGAGTGAGTGAGTGAGTGAGTGTGTGTGTGTGTGTGTGTGTGTGTGTGTGTGTGTGTGTGTGTGTCGGGGCTGGGGGTGGATAACTTAACTAGAATTGGTTCTCTCCACCTAGTGTGAGTACCAAGGATCAAACATGGATCGTTGGAGGTTGGCAGCAAGAGCCTTTTCCTGTCGAACCACCTCAGTGACCTCCTAGAATTATACACATATTCTGTCTCGCCTTTTGCCAATCATTGTTCACATGAAATGGCACCATGCCCTACAAATGTTTCTCCTCTCCTTTAAATGTCTTCGAATATGGACAGACTAAACACAAGTTGCCTTCTTTAGGTCCACTATGGTCTTTGTCCACAGATCTCTATGACAGCCTATTTGCCCATGTTACTTGTGATGTGTTATCATGAGGCTCAGAAGAAATAACTTGAGGAACCTACTTCAGGAACTGGATTTCCCAGTAGGGCAGTGACAGAGAGTGATCCTAAAACTATTACCAATAACATGAACCATGATTCTACCTCAGTTATCAACTCTACTTCTCTTAACAGAAATGGAATTCTTGATAAACTAGTATATTTAGGCATGAATAAAGGACACAGGATGATACTATTTCTTTGGTACTGTAGGCGAATGGTAGGATTTATCTATTATTTGCAAAGCAAGTACACTTCAGATGTAGAACAAAGAAGGCTTTGGACTGCAAATATCATTAATATAAAAAATATCATTAGACCATTAAGATCAAAGGCTAGTCAGATTCCAGGCACATGACCGTAGCCTTCTGTTACTCTCACTAATGTTTTTGCAGAAGAAACTTGGAACTCCTGGCTTCACAAAAATCATGAGGAGGACTTTTAAGACAAAGGAAAGAACAGTGAGATCGAGTCATAAAGGAAGACATACACTTGGCCTGAGGATGGAAGTGAAGTGATCTCTTGCCTGACAGTGTAGGAAGTAGTTCCACATCATCTTATGAAGGCAAGAGAGCCTGGGAGGAAGGTGAAAATATAGTACCCTCTCTCCAGCGGGGATTGTATTTGTACATAAGTGAGAAACACAAATTCCAGAGCAACATCATATTTTATGGAACCTAGTCCTCCCTCCATCTCATCTCCCCAACTCTCCTCACACCAGCACATACATGCACACGCACAAACATGCGCATACACACACAGAATTGTCACTTAAACTTGGTTACTTTCAAGCTTCCCAACTCCATACTCCTGCTGTGAATTTAAGATTATCCTGACTCATCCTGTGCCTTCTCAGGCAGCTTCTAAGATCAATGCCCCATTTGGCCATGTAGATCATCCTCCCTCCATCCTATGATCTGCAGAGTTTTTTTTTTTTAACTCTCTATGTCCAACCCTTATGCCAAACAAAAGAAAACAGAATATATAGGGAAAACAGAGCAAACTAAGGGGCTAGAGAAACTGTGTCTAAATCCCTCATAGCAAGGTGCTCTCTGACAAACCACGTCATCTCTTGCAGTCCCAGTTTCTGTATCTCTAAAGCACACACGGCAGTTATCCACTAGGCAGGGTTACTGCATGACTTGCTAGCTAATGCCACACACTGAAGGTCTATAGCCCAGTTTTACTGCAGACTGTATAGCTACAGATAAGTATTAACAACATGACTGACAAGTGAGTATGGTGCTGGGGACATTATGGTAGAGGCCTTCTGTGTCCTCGCTGATACCCATCACTTTACATGTCTCTCTATACAGGAATACCCTTCACCCCCTTTAGGATACCAAACAGCCCATTCCATCCTCTCAAGGCTTTTTAATCTTCCCAAGCCCATAACTAAAAGTCACCACTCAGAATACACTTCTCAAGTTTTACACAAGTGACTTCCAAACCAGTCTGACTGTGATCAGGCTGTAGACTTCGTACACTGTAAAGATTCTATTAGCTCACAGACAGAGGTTGGGCGATGTGTGTTTAGTGCGGTCCTTGATACGTCTCTGATGACCTGTGAGGTTTGGGAGCCACTGTTTTCTGTGGTCTCAGATCTTAATGCTCTGCAGAGAAGTATCTGCAAACTAGAAACTTACCTGTGCAGTCTATTCTGTCAACCATGACAACTCTTTTCTTTGTTCCTTTTAAGTGACAGCAATTTTACATAAAAGCCTCTCAAAAAAAAAAAAAAAAACCCACAAAGGACTTAGGTAACTCTACAAGCACTAAAGCAACTCTGTGAGGAGAAACAATTCTGAACAGCTATGCTTTGCATTATCAATCTGCCTCACGTAGGGATTTACAGGGGCAGACAGGCTTCCCAAATGCAAAGCACTGTATTTGCCTGTGGATCACTGTAACCTAATTATCAACAGGCCAGAGGCCACCTCCACAACAAAACATTTGTTCAAACAGTAGTCATAGTGTCCTGAGTCTCAGGGTTGTGAAAAACAATGGTGGCACACAGGTGGGCACTGTTCCTTGCCACTGTCCTTCCACATGCCACAGTATTTACACAAGGCTCTGCTCACACAGAGACCACCATTTTCAGCACACCAGAACCCTGAGGTATACAAGGGATATGACCAATTTCTCCAAGCAGCCGTCTGTCCTCGCCACAAAGATCTCTACAGAAGCCAGACCACCTCCTCCATGTACCAGCAGTACTACATGGAGCTCTGAAGGACAGCAAACATTAAAATCAAAGGGGTGCCGATGCTGGACTGTTAGTCAGATACTGAGAACACACCTAGACTGTGAGTCTATTATGTAGAACCAGACATACAATTTCAAAACAATCTCTGCGTCATCATATTAAAGACAACTGTCACCTACTGAGAACTACTTAGAACTACAGAGGCGCAGGAGGCCAGAGGAGGTCCTGGGACAGAACGAACCAGGCTTGCTCACCTGTCTCAGTCCCTTAGGCATCTTCTTTCTCTTCCCAAGGTGCTGGCAGAGGTTGCGGTCATTTTCTCGATCCGAGCTGTAGTGGTGCGAGTGGCTGAGCCGGCTTTTCTTCGAGTGAAAAGACAAGCCGTTGGTAAGGGCTTCTCTTTTCTTCTTGGTCAGGGGAGCCTGCCGTTTCTCCACACGTTCCTGAGGCTTCACTGCTACATCTTTCTGCATAAAAGAAGAAAAGGCAGGGGAAGTGGTGGTTACATGAATATCCGAGGAGGTCACAGCCGAAATACAGACTAAATAAGGTTATCAGCAAGGAGGGGCTGGATACAGAAACGGTGATTAAGTGTTCCCGAAACCCTAAGGACATCACAAATATGCCGATCCTGTTTCTTTGTGCTTGTGTGTGTTCGTGGTTGGGTGCTAAGGTACATCTATCGGTACATGTGTATGTAGAAGGCAAAGGTCAAGTCTCCGCTGCCTTGCTCAATTGCTCCCCTTGTTTTTGAGATGGAGTCTCTCATTGGCCAGGGGTTTGTTCACCCAGCTGGCTGGGATCACAGGTTTGAGCACTGCCACATTTATCACAGATCAAGGGACGTGGACCTGACTAGAGCAGTGACAGAATAAAGAAGAGACAGCACATGGACACAGGCACAGACATAAAAGCTGAAGGCTGGGGTTAGGCAGACAGATAGACGGGGCTCTGGAGCAGAGAGGCTTCAGCAGCTCCCAAGCTCAGTGTGCTCATTGTATTGAGCTGCAGAGAAGCACCGTGATTACGTACCGCTGAACAAGGAGCTGGGGTAGTAATTCCAGATAAACAAGAAGACAGGGTTTGGGGTACATAACTGGAGAGGGGAGACGGGGTTCAGTTAATCTCAGTACAAGCAGTGTCTGCAGGGGAGCAGCCTTGGGGATGTGAATATCTACGGCAGGTAAACTATAATGGGCATCTCCTGCCCACACTGTCAACATCTGCACTTGGTCCCTCAAGGACAGCTTTGCCTTCCCTGAGGTACGGGATCCCTTGCCGTGGGTTGTATTTAGGTCAACAGTGCACATTCACTCAGGACTTGACTCATTCAGAGCTTCCTCTGCTCCCTACACAGCGACTTCCCAGAGGCAGTCCGATGCACTTTGGTTCCAAATTAGTGCATCAATCACTTCAGGTTTGCAAATTGAGCACTAAGTATGTGCTCAATTCGAAAGAAACTGCCCCATAGCAATCACAGCAAGGCCTGGGAAATGAAGCCAGAAAGAAGGCACATGTCAGGGCTGAGGAAACAACTGCCCAGATGGGTGCCTCAACCAGCGCCTGCAGAGCAAGCATGAGGCCCCAAGCATGAGCTAGGGTGACCCAGTACCCTCGTAAAACCAAGAGGAGCAACCCCAGCCTGAGGGCATGGAAACAGGGGAGTCTGAGAGTCCTTAATTTTTTTTTTTAACCTCCTCTGCAAAATGAACACTACTATCACCAAGATGTGTAATTGATGAGCTGGCTGGGAGACCTGACTCTTTAGAAACTGTAGGGCAAAAATCTCAGGCTACATGACCTTACAGGTAGTCCACACATTAAGTTTACCCACAGTGAACACACACACAAACACACATACACACACACACACACACACACACACACGGTTTGTCATTTGGTTATTTATAAATAAATGGATATGATGCGTCTCATAAAGAAAACGCTCTTCGATGCTGAACCTCATACATAGTTCTAGGGTTCTATACTCTTGAAGGCACATTTGAAAATAAAGACGACTCTACCTGGCCCAGGAGCTATAGGTAGTTAAAGACTGCTGGGAGGAGGATGTTTTCCTAAGTGGTGTAGCCAATGGTATGTTGCTTATGCTCCAGTAGGAGATGCCAATCAAAACCAATACATGGGACACGCATTGCTCTGAATGAGTTGCCCTCAAATTTACATGATGAAATCCTACCGAATACGGTTGATGCCATGGGCATTTTGGGAGGCGGGCTCATGAGATCAGAGTTCTCATGAATAAAAGAGGCCTAAGAGTTTGTGGGCACCTCCCAACATGTGAAGACATAGCCAGAAGGCACAGTCTAGGTGAAATTAAATTGTACCAGACAACAAACCCAATGGCATTTTGTTACTTTTTTCATCTCCTCTACGAAAATGAGACATATATTTCTTTACTGTTAGTTACTAAATTTATGATCTTCTACTTTTCTCCCTCTGTGTTTTTGATGATAGGGTCTCATGTAGTCCAGTCTGGCCCAAAAGTCACTGTGCATTGGAGCTTGACCTTGAACTCTGACCCTTCTGCTTCTGCCTCCCAAGTGCTGCATTGCAGATATGCACACTGTGTCTGGGCTCCATTGTGTGATGTTTTTTCTACATCAGGTTGGATGGGCTAACATAGGACTTCACTCCATTTATTCTTCGTTCCATAGCAGAACTGGCCTGTATGGTGCTAAGAATGCAATGCACTTGTGTGTGGCGGTGGCAGGGGATGAGGGCGTGTCCCTGCTCCTTGTGAGTGTCAGGATTAAAGGAACACACGCTAATCAAGCAACTCAGATATACACTAGCAAGCTGAATTAAATACTTCTAAAAAGGATGCTAAGCCCAGATCAAATGTTCTAGACCAGACCAGAGGGCTGGAACTGAGGGCTGCCCTGTGTATGACCTGCATGTGAGTCAGAGTACAGCTTGTGCAAGGAACAGAAGGCAGGTGGTACTGTGATCTCTTGAAAGAGGAAAAGGGCACACCACTGAACAGCTGGCCCCAGCAGCCCTCCTGCTTCAGAAT
This sequence comes from Acomys percivali, assembly GCA_907169655.1. Classification (NCBI taxonomy): domain Eukaryota; kingdom Metazoa; phylum Chordata; class Mammalia; order Rodentia; family Muridae; genus Acomys; species Acomys percivali. The sequence goes on along the minus strand of OU015754.1, from coordinate 17,804,333 downwards.
AAGCCAGAAAAGTAGTCAGTAGTCAATATTTGCTTTCTAAATACATCAATCCAATCTATTACGCACAATAGTGGCTTACTGGTGTAGCTCAGTGGGTCGAGCACTCGCCTACCATGCATGAGGACCTGGGTTCCAATCTTAGTGCCACACAAAACCAGGTGTGACAGTACATGTCTATAATCCTAACACTTGGGAGATTGAGGCAGGAGGATCAGAAGCTCAAGGTCATCTCCTGCTACACAGTGAGAAGTAGCCTGGGCTCCAAGAGATCCAAACTTAAACAAATAAGAAGCCAGGCATGGTGCTGCATGCCTGTAACTCCAGAAATCAAGTAGGCAGAAGCAGGTGGAGCTCTGTGAGTTCAAGGCCTACCTGAACTACAGAGCTAGTCCAGGACAGCCAGGGCTAGACAGAGAAACCCTGACTTGAAAGATAAACAAACAACAAACAAGAAATAATTTGCCTCAGACATTTGGTCTCTTCAGAGACCAGGCCTCCATTCATATTGAAGGTGCCTCCAGAAGTATACTGAAAATTATGTCCAATTCCATACAAATGTGAATTAATATTCATGAAAGCATGTTATGATTTTTTCCAAATCCATTTTATTTTCTTGTAACATATTAATCAAGGCACTCTCATTGCTGTGCAGAATAGATATGCAGAGCAAATGGACCCCATGCCAGGACATTAGCTTGCCAGAGACCTGATAAAATCTTAGAAACAGCAGTACAATCATCTTTGCTCCAATTAATACTGAGATTCTCCACTCTGGGAGGGTGAGGGTAAGAGGAGAAAAGATTTGTGTCTGTTAGAGGCTTAAAAGGGAACTGACTGATACAGTTTTTTAAAAGTTTTTCATAATATAAAAGTATTCTGCTTTCAGACACGAGAGATACATTACTACAGATTATGTATATATAGTATATACATAAGGTGCTATAAATATATTATATTATATATACATAATATATACATAAGATGCTTATGCTTTTAGAGACTATATATATATGTACATACATACATACGTATATATATAAATTTCAAAGTTAATAAATAACTGTTCATTGTATCTATGAGCTTTATTAGCTGATGACTAAATGTACAGTAAAATAACTTTCAGTTTTTATTGATTACGTTAGGAAATGGCAAAATTGCTCCCATATAAATAAGGAAAGGAAAGACAGGAGGTCAGGGAGCTTGACCACTGGAGATGAGCACTTGCTGTACAAGCATGAGGACGTGCATTCATATCCCCAGCACCCATCCCGAACGCTGGGGTGTGGAAGCATACATGCTGACATAAAGGACAGGGAAGAAGGATGCGCCTGCTCTTTGCCTGCTTGTTCTCTCTCTCGCTCTCTCTGGCTGTCAAGTCCCTCCTTCCCCAGCATCAGAGGCTACTTCTTTAGGATTCCAACACATTCTGAGAACCAGCTGGGACATCCAGCCTTTTGGACTGAACAACTGGATTCTTGGACCTTCCATAGTTGGACTAGCTGGACCACAGTTAGTAAGCCACTCTAATAAGTCCCATAGATGATACAGACAGACAGACAGACAGATTCACTCTATTAGAAGCTATGATTAATATACCATGGCACCCACCTAACATCCCCCCTGCTCCGACCATATACAGAAAAAAACGCTGATTACAAACCACACACACAAAAAAAGGTGATTATAAACCAATCGATAAAATATAATATAAACCCATCAATATTCAGAACAATTGCATGACCGCACGCATGGGCGAGTGTGTATACATCAACCACCATCAAGGCATCCCTGGCAATTAATTTAAGAATTTCCTTCAAGGAACATGGCTACTCTCAACACCCCTGCTGCAAGAAGGGAAGCCATCTAGATTATAAAAGAACATTTTGGGATCAATGAACAGCAATTTTCAAAGGCCTGTTAATTTGTTAGTTGACTAGGCAAGCAGTTGCCGAGGGAGACAGTCTATCGGAATAACTTGCAGTGCTTTATAAAAGGACTACACTTCTCATTCTGCAAGGGAAGCATTTAGCAAATGAATGAAAGGTGGCAGCACATGCCACTTGAAAACATGCCACTTGGCAGAAGGACTATTGTAAACTAAAGGTACTTGAAAATCAGCAGACTCAAGAGGGACACTCTGCCCTCGCTTAGCCAACAGCAAAGAAACATCAGTGCCACAGGCGGAGGGGGAAGGGGGGTGCTGTGTGCGAGGTGTCTGGCCTGGAGTAGGAGAGAGGAAATTCAGAGATGAAGAGTCCTGGGTGGGAAAAAATGTGCATAAATACATCTGATGAAATAATTCTAAAACTGCCACCCCTAGTCAGTCATTAAGTAAGCATTGAAGCTGTGTTGTTTGGATTGGAGACTGTCTCCAGTATCCCTGACTGGCCTGAAACTCACTGTGTCACAGAGGGTGCCCCCCGCCCCACCCGACCCCCACCCCCACCCCCAACCCGACTTCTGGTCCTCCTGTTTCTACATCCCAAATGTTAGGATTACAGATAAGTGCCCTCATGCTTGTCTCCTCCTTCGAGAAATTTTATTTTCCTTTAGTGTCTCCTACTTATGTGCAAAATGCATGCCATTCTCCTGTTAATCTATTGCAGGGCTATTTAATTCCCAGGTTCAGAATAAGACCCTAAGAGGCCAGAGTCTGTTTCACCTACGCAAACCCTGTAAGGATGCTGGAACTGAGAAGTTTGAGAAATCTGTTTAAGGGCCTTCATTCATTTTCACACGGCGGCTGAAGCCTGGCTGTGAAGCAGAAAAGATTTAGACACATCTACTGACAATAGAGGGGGTAAGTGCACAAGCCATGCACAGAGGAATCGGTTTCTGTGAATGTTTGAAATTATGTGAATTTTAGGTCACTGGAAATGGAGGGCGGGATGACAGGAACACATCCATTCAGAGGAGCAGACACTGATGAAGCAAAGCAATTTCCTTCTGTACCAGCCCTCTTCAGAACAGGTGATCTTACTCTTGACTTCCCCTTCTCCCAAATTACAATCTTCTGCCCTAGGCTTCCCCTGCTACTCCTGAATTTCAAAATGAGAAAGTCCGGTGTTGGGCAAACTCGGTGTGACTAACAGATTGCACATGAAACAGAATGCAGGCTGAGGGGCCCCATTTGCTGATTACAGATGAAGTAGAGATGATGGAAAATAAGGGCACAATTTGCCTGCCTTGCAGAAAATGGGCTTTGGAAAGAGTCTCTGTCTGATGTTTCCAATCATATTAATCCGAGGACAGTCCATCACTGGTAGAGTGGCTGTGAGTTGTGTCAGAGTGTGTCCAAGTGTGGGCGCACGTGAAGGGTCGGGGAGAGTTCAAACAGAATGTCTGCTCTGAGATATTTGATCTCAAGGGCTGTTCCAGTTTCCTTCCTGCTGCTGTGACATCCTCCATGACCCAAAGCAAATTAAGGGGATGGTTTATTTGCCTTATACTTGCAGGTTATAGACAACCACTGAGGGAAGTCAGGGCAGGGACTCAAAGAATGAACCAGGGAGGAGCAATGCTTGCTGGCTAGGTCACAGGTTCATGTTCAGCTGGCTTCCTTAAACAGCCTAGGAACAGAACCACCCACAGTGAACTGGGCCCTCCTGCACCAGTTAAGAGTCAAGACAACTCTTCACATTATACATACAGGCCAATCTGATCTAGAAAATTCCTCAGTGGAAGCTACTCCCCTCAGATGACCCTAGGCTGGGTTAAGTTGACAATTACAGCTAAGTGGGACAGCTAACAAGGAAGTGAAGAAAAAAATGAAGAGATGCTCTTCCAGTCACTATCAAAGGACATTAGTGTGCATTCTCCATTAATTTAATCTGTTGAGGCTTTGGTTTACTGTAAGGCACTGCACTTGTTTTCCGAACGGCTTTGGTAACTCTTTATTCCATCAAAGTGCACATGCAAACAAGCTGCAAAGGTCTAGTGTGGTAAGTGAAATGTTTTTTTTTTTTTTAATGAAAGTTCAGTGCTTTCATAATTCTGTGTGATTGAATGCATATTAATCTCCATTTTGGCTTTTTAAACAAATACATTTACTAAACAGACTCCCAGGACCCTCACTTTATAGTGACTGGTATATGTGCAAAAAAAAAAGAATATCCAGTAAAAATTAATCTCAGCCAGGTACAGTGGCACACATGTGTTATTCCAATACTTGAGAGACAGAGGCAGAAGCATAAGGAATTCAATGTCTACATAAGACTCTCTGAAAATATATATTAGCTTTAAATATTCACATCTATTTTAAAAAAATACAAAGGTTCACAAGAGGAACTTGTGGATAAGATGCTGATGGGGCAAGCGTGAGTTCAGATCCTTAGTACCAACATAAATACCAAGCAGAGGGGGCGGTTGGCCTGTCGCCCCAGCATTCAGGTGACAAGAGATGAAATCTGTGGATGTAAAGTGGCTAGCTAGACTAGATGAATTCACAGGCCTAGGCTCAAGGGAGAACACTCTGCCTCAATGTATATAATCTTCATGTAATCAAGGAAGATACTGATGTCGATTTCTGGCCTCCACATGCACACACATACATGTGCATGCATGGGCATGTGCAAACATGTTTACATACACCATGTATGCACACATGCACATGCAATGCACATGCATACTCACATTTCCCCAGGCCCCAAATCAATGTTTGCTATATGCCATATATTGTGTCATCTTTTGGGAAATACAAAACAGGATTCCCAAGACAAAGCTGCTCAATCACAGTAAGAGAGAGATCTATGAATATTTATTGGGGCTTATGTGAGGAAAAGAGGATGTGCTGCACCCCCACCTTTTACACTGACAAAGAAAACAGAACATACCCTAGCCAGAGGAAAAGGCTAAAGACATGGATCAGACTGGACAGAAAGAAGGCTCAAAAGGACATAAAACCATGTACACACCAGCAGCTGGGTTTAATTAAGAACACAATGTGGTTCTGTAGAAAAATCCTTTTTTTTTTACTTTTTATGCTTAGTTTTGTATATGTGTGTGAGTATACGTTACACTTGTGGACGGCCTTGGGAGGCCAGAAGAGAGCTCTGGACCGCCTGGAACTAGAGTGACAGGCAATTGTAATCCACCCAACATGGATACTGGGAACCAAACTCTGGTCCCTGGAAGAGCAAGTGCTCTCAATGCTGAACCATCTCTGCAGCCTCAAAAATAATAGTCCTTTTAGAAAATGATGCTGGAACACGCTAACTGTACGCAAGCAATTTTGATCCATAACTTGATCTGATTGAAAAATTGCCTCTAGATGTATTATAAAACTCAGTAAAAAAAAAAAATCATACATTTTCTCAAGGTAAACAATAGAATAATTCATTTAACCACAGGTTCAAAAAGATTTCTTTGGCATGGTACCAAAATCACCATCCACAAAAAGATAAATTGACATGTCAAAATTAAAACGTCTGATCTTCAAAGGGCAGTTTTAAAGGTTGGCGAGTTTGTTCAGTGGTTAAGAGTATACACTGCTCTCCCAGAAGGCCCAGTTTAGTTCCCAGCACCCATAACGGGCAGTTCACAAGCACTTGGAACTCCAGCTCCAAAAGATCTAATGCCCTCTTCTGGCCTCCACAGGCCCTTGCTCTCTTGGGCACAAACCCCCACCCCAACCCATATATAATATATATATAATCAACATGTACACTGTTAAAACTTGAAGATATGCCATATTATAGAAAAATATTTGCGAAATATTTCTCTGATTAAAGTTTGTACAAAGGATACATTAGCAATACATTCTCAAAGTGAAAAGATCATCATCTAAACTCTTTAATTTGCTAAAAGATTTAAACAGATAACTTAAGGTTTCTCGAAAGGAAATAAGACAACAGGCCAAGGCCTGGCTCCAGCATCATTAGGAGAACGCAACCTAAAAATCACGATGAAACACGCATAGAACAGAATGGTGGAAGCGAGAAACAACGGACAGAGTGGGCATGAGCAGGAAATAAAAAATCACTGGCTCAAGATGTGGTGCCCTCGTAGCGGGAGTGAAGGGAACATGAGAGGAGAGCTAAAGTGGGAGAGGCAGAAGGTGAGAGGGAGGGAAGAAAGAAGGGGGAAAGGGAAGGGGAGGAAGAAGACACAAAAGCAGACAGCAAGTAGCTCTCCGAAGCTTAGTTATAGGATGAGAACGCGGCTATCCGCATTAAGTGGTTTTTTTTTTTTTTTTTTTTTTTTTTTTTTTTTTTTTTGCGTTGTGAACTGAAAACGCCAGCAGTCTCTCATCCCTATAGATAATTGAGAGTTGGCTGCCTTTAGCCCTTAACACACTCAAAAGTGGTTGAGTCCCTGGCAACCAGATGCTATTGCTTAAAACAGTTTAGGCTCTCAGCCCTGAAGGATTCCTAAAATTGGATTACAGTCCCCTCCAGATAATCTGAGAAATACAGCATGACGAAAAGGAAACCTTTAAAAAAAAAAAAAAAAAAATTTTTTTTTTTTTAACTCCTCTGTAATAGGCAGCACTCTGCAAAGCGAGAGCAGCATGACCGAGGGCAGAAAATCTCATCAGTGAGGGCTTAAGGGCAGGAACACATACAAAGGGCCAAGGAAGCCACACACAAAAGACATGAGGGCACGCCAGAGGAACAAGGGAACACCGTACGGTTCTCAAACACCTCTGAGGGCAAGGCCGGACTTCCCACCTCAAGAGAGCAAGCATAATACTCAGATTCCCACTGGGGTTTTGCACACCCCAATCTGATTTACTAAAGTGGTACACGTCTGAAAGATGCATTACCCTAATGACACCCTTATATTTCCCCTTGCTGGAATTCTCTTCTGTTGTTTTATTTTGAAGACAGGGTCTCGTGTATCCAAGAACCAGCCTTAAACTCACTATGCACTTGAAGATGACTTTGAACTGATGCGCCTGCCTCCACCCCGCAGATGCTAGGATTCTAGGCATGTCCCTCTCTCCACACCTGGTTTATGAGGAAAGCAACTTAGGGCTCTGTGCCTGGGGAATGAAATGTAGATTTCTGTGGCTGCTAGGAAAATTCGTTACCAGACACACTACATCCCTCAGCCTGTACGTATTTGTTATAAAGGATGGGGCCAGACATATTTGTGTCTCAAGGACACCTGGATGTCAAACAGGTGCATGAGATGGTACTTGATACCACTACCCACGGAGGATATGCAAACTGCTGTAAGATTTTGTCTTGTATCTGCTACAAAGGGTATTATTAAAAAGACAAAAATCTGGCTATGAGGCTGGGAATGTAAATAAAGTTTTCAATAGTGAACATTGAGTTGTTTATACACAACAATGCCCTGATGTGGCTGAGATTTTTCAAGTGACTCTGTTAGGTTTATATAGACCAAATACCAAACAACAACAACAACAAAACCACTGTTGGAAGGAATGGTTCCCTCTGACTCACGGTTTGAGTGCACAGTCCACTGTGGAATCAGGAGTGTGAAGCTGGTGGTCACACTGAGTCTGATGAACCCTAGTGCTTGGTTCCCTTTTCCCTTTTAATACAACCAAGGACTCCAGCCCATGGCATTGTGTCACTCACGTTCAGGGTGGGTCTTCCCATCCCAGTTAACCCAGTCTAGAAACTCCCTCCCAGACGTGCTCGGTGGCATTTCCTAGGTGACTCCAAATCCACACTAATCACATCTGTCAAGCGATTATTAAGTACTCTGTGTAACTCCCAACTTTCCAGAACTTTAGCCACCACTGCAAGTGCATAGGTGGAGGGATGCAAAGAAGCGGGAGGATGAAAGTGCAGATGGCTCCTATTCCCATGAACCATTACAGCATCATTTCTCAAATGTATTTTAATTGGCTTCTAGAGAGAAAGAGAGAAAGAGCAATGCATTTCACACCTATAAATCAGGGGCCTTTTATCAGAGAATCTCTTATGCCCTTAAAATTCCCTAATGTTATTATTACCTTGAGAAACTATTTATCACACAGAAAATGCTCAACAAACGCAGCTTGAGGCTCATGAATCCCAAATTTCTTCCAGGTAGTTAGTGTTTGCCAGCCCTTTCCATGACTGAGATTTCTCTTATCTATGTGCACATGTCGAATGTCTTTAATCTTAAATGTGCGTTTTAGCTTGAGTCATAGACAAGAATTTACTGAGTCAAGCCATGTCTAAATGTAAAGCAAAGACCAGTAAACGATTTTTCGTAACTGGTAACCTTTTTAGGTCTCTCATTGAATAAGCCCAGTAGCTTTGTACAGAAGACAACATCACTGTCATTTGAGAACTGAGGAAGCTGAAGGTTGGGAATCAGATAACGACTCAGAGGGAGACCATCAGTGTTTGGCAAGACACTTAGAAATTCCCACGGTTTACATCCTATGTTCTTTCCCAGATTCTTGACCATTATGAACTTGGTTGTCAGTTTCGAAATGGACTTTAGCTTGTAGGAAGTCTTGCATATAGTTTAGGTTTACAACATTGCAAAAAATATTCTGTGAACCTTTATTTCCCCGCCCCCTCGTGCAGTTACAGAAAGGCTATGCCTTTTACGTCAACCACCTGAACTCTTTCTAACTCAAGTCAGCAATTAAAAAAAATGTAAACAGAATAAAGGCTTTGGATTTGCTCTGAAACTGATATTTTATTACAGGGGTGAAAATTAGCAAAGAATTGGGCATTTCTGGTCTTAAAAATAAACAGCTATACAGAAGCTCAAGACACTGAGGCCCAAACTTTATTATGATGTGACGTGAAAAATACTAAGAGACAACTGTGGCTCTATAAAGAGACACAGGTGCAAAATGTAGACCCTCCTCCACCCCATTAACACCCAATTAGCCCCATCACTAAATGTGACACACAGAAAAGATTCATAGAAAGCCCTCCAACTCCTGAAGATTGTCTGCACAGTCCCAACCTGTGATTTGTTTTCTGTCTGTCTCAGGTCTTCTATTTTAGTGCTTATCCGGACACGACTTTCCTCCTTTAATATAACACAGGTAAAAATGTAACTGATCTAAAGGTTTGTATTGGAAAAAACTCTTTTCAAACTACTGAAAATGGACCCAGTGACCCGAGAGCCACAAGTGATCAACTCCTTGAGGTAGCTCTGCAATGAAAATAAAGTAGGCTCTGCAAATATGGCAGATGTACCACCCTTCCAGTTTGAACTGTCTGGCTTGACAAAGGAACAACAGTGCGAGCCTGCCTAAGAGTATCAAGTGCTAACTCTAAAGCAATTAGTTCATATACAGAGGACCAGATTGTCTCCCTGTTACCTGGGACAAGCTGAAGTTTACGACTATACTAAGGCTTCCTAGAGATCGAGTTTGTGATATTTAGATACTTATTGATTCTATCAGATTTGATCATGGAATCAATCTCTCCCTTCAGAGGCTCTGGGTTAATGGCAAAGTTTATTAAACTGCAGGCAGTCATTCAGAAAAGATCAATAGAGACATGATTACAGGGTAACCAGAGGATTAAACTCCAGATTTATCACAAAATTAAACTGAATTAAATGTTCTCTGATAGCACTTGAAATGCTGTCGATACTTTTAACTCATAATCTATGCTCTTTCTGTGTTTACCTAATAGGCAATAGGGATGTTGGGTTCGAGGAAATGACTGCTACACACACACACACAAAAGCATGAGCCACAAAGAGTTGCTAAAAGCATTGAGAGTCACTTTTGGAAAGCTCGTCTATAAAAGCTGGCCACTGTGAACTTACTGGAGTTTGGAGTTGCCATGCGCAGACACCACCACTAACATCTACCAATACTGCCTCACAGGTCTACATTCATATTTGAACCTGGGCTCATAGATTACATACAACTTCCTCCCATTTTCATAAGCCTGTGCCATGACACCAGTCCTTAGTCTCATGAAGAGAGAGGGCTGGAAGATGTCATCAGGATGCTTTAAAAAAAAAAAAAAAAATCAACCTGTTCCCATCCTAGGAGGATGCCTCAATGCCCTTGCAAACTCAGCCAGTTATATTAATAAAGGTGAAATCCCCACACCCGCGTCTGGAAGGCAACTGCTCAGTGAATGAACTGGCAGCTTCGCATCCATGCGTAATCAGCAGGGAAGTCGATACACATGACAGCTGTTAAAGCCGGCATCAATACCACAGTGAGTGAGGGAGAACAGCTCTGCAGGACCTATGATGATAAAGGCCAGGCCCGCTGGGTGAGGCTGGGTGGGTGTGCAGGTGAGCACACCCAGAAGTTGCTCAGAAGAGCAGTTCGGGGATCTGAACCTGTGAGTTAAGCTGTATTTTAGGGGAAGGCTCTCTATTTACATGTCCAGTTTCTTCTTTGTAGCCAGGACATTTCGCCCTACAGATGATGTCAGCCCAGCCTTATCTATCCTACGCTGATTGGCCAACAGATTCTGCGGGCTTCTAATCCAGTCTGACAGTTCTGTTGTCCCACGGGGGAAAAACTGGGCTGGAACCAAAATGCTGAGCTGACAGCACCCTGCAATTTCCTATCCCCTCCCCAGCCTACTGCTGAATGAGTAGTCACTTCCTCTCCAGGTGTCGTCATCAAACCTGACACCCTTGAGTGCGCTGAGGGATGGCCCCAGATGCCTTTCTTTTCCTTAACAACAGTGTCACCCTGCCTGAAGGAAAGCACCTGTTCTCCACCCCCAAAACTGGAAGCTGCTTGATAAACACAAATCCACAACTTTTTACAGTCATGGTGCTAAGTTTCCAAGGAAATCCCACATCAACAAGCCACCCCGAGGAGGCAAACAGCTTCAAGGCTGTTTCCCTGTTTCCCATGAACTCTCTCTGTGTCTTTACTCAGTCTCGCCCTGCCTCAAACTGGTGCTCTTGTCTCAGTCCATCAAGGTAGGAGGATGGACTTGGTCACTTGGACCTTTGTGGCCCTGAGAACTTCCAATCACTTCTCTGAGTCACTTCTCTGTTAGATAATATAAATATAAATGAATACAATGACCAGCAAGGTCAAAGTTACACAGCTTTTTAATTTTTTTAAAGACTGGGGCATGTTGGGCAGCAGGGTCTTGTTTGGTTCAAGTTGTCCTGGAGCTCATTATAGACGCAGCAATGAATCTGAACTTCTGAGCCTCCTGCCAGGACCTCCCTGGTGAGCACTGGGGAATCCTGGCATGCACTACCACACTTACTTTATGGGGTGCTGGGAGTGGGATCCAGGCCTTTGTGCAAGTTAGGAACGCAATCTACTAAAGGAGCCATATCCTCATCCCCAAAGTAATTCTGCTAAGTAACGTTCCCAAGGCCATGTGGGCAGTCAGAGGACCACACCCCGACGAAGGTGAGAAGGAATCGGAAGTCAAGAGTACCTTCTAAGTCCTGTGTGGTCTGTGTTTCCAGACCTTTATTCTGTTTGTCTGTTTGCTTTTAAAGATAAGCAAATCACTTGGCTAACTTAACTTGAAATAATGTAAACAAAATACCTTTTAAAAATCTCTTTCAAATACTCAGACCATATAAATTCCCAATATGTCTTCATGTCTCCTCAAATCTTCTTTGATTTATGGGATACACAAACAAGAAAAAAATTCACAAGAAAAATAGAAAGAAAAGTGGATGAGTGGGTGGTGGATATGGCACATAGGCAAAAGGCATTATCTCATGGAATGGGAGGATGGAAAACTTCTGGAAAATTTGGAATGGAGGCAATTAACAGTGTGTACTCTTGATAGATCAAAAATGTTAAGGGCCACCCTGTTAGCTATCCCCAGAGAGAGGCAAGAAGAGGACCAGAAAGAGATGCTGCTGCTGATTCTATCATTAATCTCCTCTCTACTGGTTTATCCCTGCTGGCTTCCCCAATGAGACCTCTACATGTTTTCAAAAAGAAAATAGATGCATGTAGGACAGTCACACTTCCACATGAAAAAAAAATTATGTGCATGGTGACCTCTTGGACCCTAATAGCAACGTGTGCGCGCGCGCGCGCGCGCGGACACACACACACACACACACACACACACACACACACACACACACATACACATACACCACAGTGGGATTGCTGAACTCCACAAGGAAATCCCACAATCGCACCTGGTTTTATGGAGCAGGGGGAGATGGGAAAAATGGGGGGAGGGGGTGGTCTCCTTCCAGCTGAGCACTGACACATACAGTATGGTTTGGGAGGCAACTTTATGTGCTCTTAGTAGTAGATTAATGAATGTAATTACCTAGCATTGTGGCTGTGAATGCTGCAAAAACTATAATTTATAGAGTGCTGTAAAGTTCTAATGTATTTTTATGTCCATAAGCTGCTTAGCCATAATCTAATGCATTTGTACAAGAACAGCCTAAGTGGCTCTCAGCTGAACAGTGAACACAAGTGTCTGAACCTTGGTGATTCCACTCATACGTCTTTATAACCCAGCCCCGTGTGGCAAGCATCTGAGGAAAACAGCTGCTGAATTATACAAATAATTCCAGAGACAGTGACAAGGCTCTCAGCCTCTCTCACCAGGAGGAGCGTTTCCGGCTGACAGAGGGCTGCAGGCTTTAATTAAATGCCTGGAGTGGGTTCCCAACACACATTTGGAGGCTACATCGCCTTTCTCCACCATTCTCTCCACCCTCTCCTCTAGCCCCACAGTCCCTCACCCCTCTTTAGAGGCAGGATGGGGTCTGAATCAAGATTTAAAGAAAGCAAATGGGGGGACATTCTTTTAATAATGAAAATATGTCTTCCACCTCGGAAAAAGGCCCACTGATTGCTCTGATTCTGTTGCTGTGTTTGTAAGCAAAGGCAAGGACATAAGAAATCTTAGTGACTAGATATATACAACATAGGTGGGACGGAGGGCCCTGACTGCTAATGCTTATAGGAGCTTACTACCCCCACCATAACCACTGGAGGAGAAACTGCTAATTCTTTTTTTTTTCCATAATATTTTAATTGATTATTTGGGCCTTTTACATCATGCACACCTATCCCATTCACTTCCCATTCCTCCCACCCATTTGCCCTACCCTCCAAAAGGAATTAACACACACACACACACACACACACACACACACACACACACAAGGTACAACTTGTGTTGCCTCTGTGCTAACTGGAGCATGGTCAAACTCCTAGTAGCCAGCCCCTTGAAGAAAAATGAGGCCTTCCCTACCCACACCCAACTGGAAGCCATCAACTGTCGCAAGCTACACTTCAGTTCTCTTTGATAGTTTACTGTCTACACTGTTACTATGGGGGGATGGCGGGAGGTGGGGTGTCACCAAAGCCTTCCTTGTCATTCCTTCTCAACTGTAAGGCTACAGTCATTGATGCAGCTTCCTTGCTCTTTACAGTCAGCAGGAGCAGGAACCACAGACATCCACATGGTTTCTGGCGACAGCAAGGACCACAGGCACCCACACGACCCCCTGCATCAGCAGTGCCACAGGCCTCAGCATGGTCTCTAGTGGCAATGCAGAGCACAGCTATTAGTACCGACCTCTGCCACAGCAAGGGCCGCAGCACTCTGAAAGGGACTAAGGGCCACAATTTATATTGGTAAGGCAGATGCTGGAAGCAGGTTCTTGCTGCAAATCACGGGATTTAACCTTTCCTTCTTCCGTAAATTACTGGTGATGATAGTGTTTACTCACAGGATCACTCTAAGGCAGTGGTCCTCAACCTTTCCAATGCTTCCACCTTTAAATACAGTTCCTCAAGTTGTGGTGACCCCGCCCCCAGCATAAAATTATTTTCACTGCTACTTCATAACTGTAATTTTGCTACTGTTATGAATCATAATGTAAATATCTGTGTTTTCTGATGGTCTTAGGTGACCCCTGTGAAAGGGTCACTTGACAATTCCAAAGGGGTCATGACCCACAGGTTAAAAACAGCCATTGTCAGGGTCTAATGCCTCAGTTTACCATAAGAGACCTGAAAACAGTGTCAGGGCCTGCAGTGTATTCAGAGGTTACTGGCCATCACTATGATCAGTGCTCGGGGAATCAATGGGTAATGACTATGCAGGCAAAGAAAAGGAAAAGCAGGAAAGTGACTCCAGTTTTCTGGAAGCACATGCTTCTGAGTTTTACCTGTCTATAACGCAGAGTCCAGCGACTGATATGAGGACACCAGTGCCAAGCAACTGAGAAAGCAGGTGCACAGTAGTGTACGTACTACCACATACTGAACAAGCAGCTTATCCCTAGCAATCAGTAGGCCCTGAGCGCAGGTGGGTCACAGCGACAGGCACCTCTACTGGCTCATCCTCCTCAGAATCAACATGATACTCTACCACTGAAGAAATATTATGACCATATTAACTCAAAAAGAAAGAAAGAAAGAAAGAAAGAAAGAAAGAAAGAAAGAAAGAAAGAAAGAAAGA
>OU015754.1:17762044-17774507 GCA_907169655.1 Acomys percivali | reverse complement strand
CACACACACACACACACACACACACACACACACACACACACACACACTCACTCACTCACTCTGATTTGGAACACACACATCACAGATCTGTCCTGAGATGGAAAGGAACACATTAAAGCAAGCCCCCAAAGACCACACAAATTAATGTTGTATCACAGACTCTCCTGTCTCTTCAAATATTCTCTCCCTTGCTACCTTCCCCATAGACGTCAGATAGTGCTGGCTTCCAAGCAAAGCACTACACAGTACACAGAACATTATCATCTAAATATACACCTCATTCCAAAAAAGAAAAGGGAAAAGAAAAAAAAAAAAAAAAGGAAAAAACCACTTACCACCCTCTAACATTCCACACATGACACATAAATCTTTCTGTTCATTCACGTCTGACGACAACGAGTGAGAAAACACTTGAACAAGGATATATGAACTTCCTATCCGCCCTGCGGGATGTTTGTAATAGAGAGAGTAAAACTTACATAATGTGTGTATAGAAGAGCAGATGGGACCTCTGATAAGTGAAATATGATCCTACACATTTTTTTTTTCCTTCTCCCACTACACTTTTAATTCTCCGGTTGCTTTGTCTCCTTCTAATAACACTCCTGGTAGACTGAGCGCCCTTGCATTTGGCTGGGCTGTTAGCATCACAAGTCACAGCCACAGTGCCAACCCCACACCGATATGCACTTTACATTGCGGAACCTGGCATTAACGCTCCCCGTTATCTGATTTTAGGGGTCATTATTTCAAATATTTTAGACAAAGTATGTTTTCCTCTCAGTGTACAGAATGATAAATGGTTTGCAAATAATTGTAACTCTCCACTTAGTATGCCGACGGGTAAACGGTGCTCCCGCTGCCAGGGCCCCTTCTATTATTCCAACCCTAAAGAAACTATTGTGCAAACAGCATGGCTGCAAGATGACATCTGTGTGTTCATTAATGCATCATTTCCTCTGCACAGAAGCACTCCGAAAGAAATTTAATTCTAATCTTTAATTGAACGAAATTGCTTTCGGATGATAAATTAAGGCGCGGGGAACCACACCCATCACAGAGCTGGCTCACAGATCGCTGGCAGCCTGGAGGAGAAAGGCAACAGATTCACGATTTGCTCTCACCTATCTTGCTTGAGGATGGGGGCTAATGAGGAGTTACAGGAGGGGGAAATGGGGGAGAAAGAGAAGGATGCAGAGGAAAAAGGGAAGAAGATAGAGAGAGGAGGAGGAGAGGAGGGAGAGGAGGAAATGGTTTGTTCTACTGTGGTTGTTTCCTGAACAGTGAAAAAAGAAGCATCCAAATCACAAGAACAAATCTCACAGGCACCTACCCAGTACCGGGTTAGAGCATGAGTTATAGCAGACACACAATCCACTTGGCATGCTTTAAATCCAGGCTTGAAAGCAGAAAGACGCAACATCTACTGGGACACTGATTTATTCTGTTGGGGATGAGAGTCTCGTCACGCTAAGCCTCCCATCAGAGCCTACCAGGGGCCGGGGAAATGGCTCAGCAGTTAGGAGAAAGGGTGGTTCCCAGCACCCAATTCAGGTACCTCCCAACAACCTGTACCTCCAGCTCCAGTGTCTCTGGCCTTCCTTCAACAGTACCTTCACCGGCATGCACACAACGATAGAATAAATCTTTACTATACTTAAAGCAGAGGTCAGGTCAGCCATAGATAGTAGCTGGCAAATGGGAAGGTCACAGGCTTCTGGGCACCAAGTGAGATGCAGTGACAAGAAGGTCCTTGGCCAGCCCTTCCCAAGCCCCGGGACCGAGGAATTTACTAGGACTCTGGTGCTTTGTGTTTCCCCTATGTCTTTGCTTCAGCTTGTTGAAAGCAGGAGTTAACACACGGCCTTCTCAGCTCCAGGGTCAGGCAACTTATACTCAAACCAGCAGTGGGTTTAACTCTGCGCCACGCTGTGAATACAGAGAGAACCCTCGTCTAAACTTTTTCAAGACACACACGTATAGGCTCAGAAGAGCTTCTAATGGCAGCTTCTACCAGAGGCTCTTAAACTTTAATGGGATCATGCAACGCTCCGAGAGCATGAGACGCTGAAAGGCACACTAGACCTTTAGTGCAATGTATTCGGCTGTGGAACTTCACAGACCCTCTTAAGGTAATTCCAAGACTGTGCTGGAGGTAAATATCAAGGTTGGGGCTATCCCGAGCCACAGAAGGCCTATACCTAAATAAATGAGTTTTAAATCTATGCATGCATATACATATGAATGCATGCCCACATATATTTACACACACACAGGCCTTCATATATATCCAGGAACACCCTGCCACAATACACCAGAGTCCTAGGAAACCCTGAGACATGTGCCTCAGAACTTCCTTTACTAAGCAGACAACCGCTGACCAGCATTTAAATCAAAGCATTATTTTTAGACAACCCAGCTTCACAGGAAGAAACAAAAACCGGGACTACATACTTGCTGCCTAGCTCCAGACTATACACTCCAGATAATCTCAGATAGCATCCTGCTGTCTTTTCCTATCTTTATGAAAGCATTGCTCTTAAAAATAAGTGCCTTGTCTGCCAAAGAGACAGCTCAGGGGATTGTATCAGATGGCACTGCAATTCACCTGCACAGGCTGGGAGCCACCTCACCACTGATCTCTAAGCTTCCTTCTGGCAAGAAAAATGATTCAAACAGGGATAGAGAGATGGCCCAGAGGCTCAGAGTGAGTCGAGTATGCCTCTTGCACAGAACTTGAGTTTGGCTCCTTTAACCAACATTGGGAGGTTCAGAATAATCTATAATCCAGCTCCAGGGCAGCATCTAACATCTGGTCTTCACGGGCACCTGTAAATTTATGGACATACATACATAGACAGACAGACAGACAGACAGACACACACACACACACACACACACACACACACACATGGTTTAATAGAAATAAATCTTTAAGAAACAAATAATTTAAAAATAAATACAAATTTTGCTTATAATCTACTTTGAAGATGTAATGTCAATTACCTCACATGAAGGGGCCAAAGCTGTACTTCTACTGGTGGAATGTTCACCTAGCATGCCACTGAGATCTGAGGTTAGACACCAGGCACCTCCAAAAGCAGGTATGGTTTGCTTGGGGTTACTGGCATGCATAAGGCAAGATAATAAGAAATTCAGGTCATATTCGTTTATAAATCAAGCTTGAGGACAAGCTTGACTACTATCTAAGTAATTTTTTAAAAGAATGTTAATGGATTAATAAGTAAGATGTTGCATAAAATGTGTAAAGAGAAGCATCTACATTGAGCTAAGTATGGGGATCCCCAAATCTGCTCTTAGGAAACCCTCACCCCATAACAAGCCCCTTTGTCTTGGCTGGGCACATTTACTACTCTAAACACTGTCCACGTATACCTAAGTAACAACCTTTGGAAAAACAATCCCTTTCTTTGTTGTTGTTTCTTTTCTTTTCTTTCTTTCTTTTTTTTTTTTTTAAAAAAAGAACAAACAGGTTTACGTTTATTTGTACATTCATTTTTGACGTTCCTTTACTCCATGTAAATTTCTTAGACATCAGGTTGGAACCTTTTGTAAACATCTGCCTAAGTCTTTCACTTGACAATTCCTTCAGTAATTTCAACTTTTTATTGTTTTTATCTGTAGCCTCATTGTTTTGGTTATTATCTTCCTCTGATTATTAGAGGTGATTTAACTGAGGTCCCCGAAAGAATAAAATCCTGTCTCGCCTGGTGGTGTGACACACACCTTTAATCTCAGCACATGGGAGGCAGAGGCAGGCTGATCACTGTGAGTTTGAGGTCAGCTTGGTATACAAAGTGAGTCCAGGACAGCCAAGACTATACAGAGAAACCCTGTCTCAAAAAAATCAAAAACCAAAACAGACAACAACAACAAAAATAAAACAAACAACAACAAAAAAACTTGTCTCTAGCTAATGGTCTTAGTGGTCATCAAGGGGTAAAATCAATTGGAAAAAAAAAAGTCAGAGAAATTTGGATCAACCTTTCTAAAAGACATCACCATTGATGCTTAAGACGAAACCCTCTTACTATTTCTAAAGGCCTCTTTAATGAATGTATGTTACTGGGATTGAAACATGTACCACAGGTTTAAAGGCACTTACTGCTCTTGCAGAAGACCCAGATTCAGACCCCGGCACCCACAGGGTGACTCACAACCATGCCTTGAACTTCAGAGGCACTGATGTCCTTCTTCCAGCCTCTGAGGGCACCTGCACGCTACATACACATAGGTGTAAAAAATTAACATTTTTCCTTTTGTAAAGGAAGAACCACTTTCAGAGAAAGAGAGAAAGAAAAAAAAAACTGTTCACTGAGAACCACATAGTGAGACTAACTCAACATTACAGTTATAAAGTTTGTGACTCAAAGAAGCAGAATCCCATTCTTCAGAATAGACCAAAGCATTCCAGCTCTATCAATAAAATCTACACATGTGATCCCAAATAGACTAAAACACTCCAACTCTATGACTAGAATCTATATACATGATCCCACCTTTTGGTCTTGGTTTGCTTTGATTTGGTTTGTTTTGTTTTCATTGGTTCGTTTTGGTTTGCTTTGCTTTGCTTTTTCAAGAGAGAGTTTCTTTGTGCAGCCTTGGCTGTCCTGGACAGGCTTTGTAAACCAGGCTGTCCTCAAACTCACAGAGATCCACCTGCCTCTGCCTCCCAAGTGCTGGAGACCCTAAAGAAAGCTTCAGGGGTGCCAAGAAACAATCATTTATCTGAATTAACATTCTACTCAGGATGAGGTAATTCATTAGGCAAAAGAAAACAATCCTTGGTACTTTACTCTGACAATTAACAAACTGTAAATCTGCCACTGGTAATTTACTATGCTGAGAAAGTTTCCAATTGTTCAGCTTGAACCTGCAAGCCTTTTATCTACTTCTGGCCCCTTTTCAATAATCCTTTATCGGCTGACATTAAGGAGAATACAAAAGCACGGGGGTAGCGCTGGAGATGCACATTTAACCTTTGCAGCTGCAAGATGCTACACTGTGCGCATTTTTCAAAGTGGCAGGTTGCAGACAAGGGAACCATGTCCTTCTAAAAAGAGCACACAGCATCCTTCCCTGTTTTCCCAGCCACTGGGCAGCATATTCCTGTAATTCAATATTAATCCCTGAAGTAGGGGACAGCCAAAATCCATTTATTGGTCCTTCAAGCCTTGCTTTCAGAGTATGGTGAAACCCCAAGGGGCCGGAGCAGCAGCATTGCATGCCGCCCTCTCCTAAAAATCAAAGGGAAGGACATATTGAATCCTGCTTTTTCAGTAACTTGAAGCTTTACATTAAAAAAAAAAAAATCTGCTTAACAGCTTCAGCCTGTGAGTCAGCTGTAAGCCCCTTATGATGCATATGCCTCTGAGGTAGGCTTTCTTTTTTAGGTGTTAGGTGAGTAACATCTTCAATGAACAGAGCCCCCAGTTTTAAGTACCATGCCCATGACAACAAAATATGAGTCTTTGATGTAATAAAATCCCGAGAATCAGCCATCTGCAGCTCTTTCCAAGAAAAAAAAAAGCCTATGAATAATTAATAGCTCATCAATTATCATGTGATCTAAATATGCTATCCTATAAAGTGGTTGACATTGCAAGAAGCAGGCCCCTCAGAACTCCATGAGGGAGACACCCCGCATAACTGGCACCCAGTTCAGTACATCAAATGCACTAGCATACTTAAAGGACTATCCTCTGAAGATATCCCAAGCACTCTGTTGGGCTCCTAAGGGCTAGGGGTAGGGGTAGAGGGTGGCGAAGTAACTAAGGAACAGGTATGCTGTGTTTGCAGAAGCATTTTAGAATGAAATTTGAGGCAGGGAGAGAGAGGGAGCAGGGCCAATGACAGATGGAAGGACGTGCCGAGGCCTCTTAGTAAATTGTTACTACTAGTTGGGGCTGGCAGTGCTGAACAACACCCCAGTGAAACATCTCTGGGGTGAACTGGATGGTGGTAGGAAAACAGTGTACCCAAGTAAATGCAGAGCATGGATTCCCAAATCCCAATTTCACGCTCTGTCCTCCTCATAAGGAGCAACAAAGGAAGGGACAGGAGGTGGGGGAAGGAGGGAAGGGACAGGAGATGGGGGAAAAGGACAGGAGATGGGGGAAGGAAGGGAGGGACAGGACATGGGGGGAAGAAGAACAAAGGGAAGGTGGGAGAGAGGAAGGGAGGGAGGGAAGGTAGGTAGGTGGATGGGTAGGTGGGTGGGTGGGTGGCTCAGAAGGAACAGTGCACATGGCAGCTCACACCATAGGTGTTTAGGTTTAACAATAAAGATTAACAGGACCTAAACAGAAAGCTCTTGCACAGCTTTTCTGTTTCTGTGAACTTATTTCTATTTCATTAAACAATCCTTAAGGATGACTAATAAAGTGATTTCCCACTAGAATATTTTCAAACTCCCTCTGCCTCTTCTGAAAGTACAATATACTCACATTTAACAAAAAACAAAACAAAACAAAACAAAACAAAACAAAACCAACAACAAAAAGATTTCAGGGCTGGAGAGATGGCTCAGAGGTTAAGAGCACTCACTGGCTGTTCTTCCAAAGGTCCTGAGTTCAATCCTGGCCTGCAAGCAACACACACAGGCAGAATATTGTGTACATAGTGAGTAAATCTTTAGAGAAGGGTGGGGGCGGTGTTCAGCAGAGGACCATCTTGTCACTGGAACACACTGCTAACTTTCACAGGTCAGGGAGAGACCCCCTCAGAACAACCTCCTACAGTTGAGAAAGAAGGCAGGAACTCCAACATTCTGTATAGGTGAGTCTTGGTGCTCGATCAATTTAGAACTTAAAAAGCACACTCTGACCAGTAACATCCTGATGAATGGGGTTATCATTGATAACCCCAAGCATTGACTGATGTCGCCACATACTATGTAGGTATGGCTGACAATAACGTCTAGGAGATACTTGGAGCAGATGAAGTACACAGTATGGCTCACGTAAACCCATGTCTCTTAAAACTTGTGCTCGCAGCAGTAGAGTGGTACCTGAAGCACCATCAGATTGCCCATAAGGCAATGTACAGACAATGGAGGCAACCAAAAGTTGTAATACTAAGCTTGCTGTAGTTAGTGGCTTCACTTCCCCTTAATCCAAACTTAAAAAAGAATGATCCCTTAACAACTCTGTGCAACACTGTCCTTGGAGACAGACTGCCACTGTCTTCATGATAGCAGCTATGGCTACGTGGAAGAGTCCATCAATATCAGGGATACAGACGGCAGGAATCCTCGCATAGAAGAAAGGAGTATGTATGCAGGCGTGAGGGGAAGTAGACACTCACCTTACATTCCAGCACTTCTTCCATCCACTTGGATGTAATTCTAACCTGATCACATGTGGCCCACGGGTCCTAGGGAAGATGCTAATGTATACAGGTTGGAGAAGATTAAGGGGTTGGGGGTCCCATCTGTGCAGCTATGGAGAAGCCTATCACCCATGGTGGGTAAAAATGTTCCAATGAGGCTGCATGGAGGGGTCATGCTCCTGTTAGGAGCCCCTACCCATGCTTTGTAAATAAGCCTAATAAAGTCATTGGTTCCCCAGGACGAACACGGGTTGAATTATGTGTTGGCCTATTGCTAGCAATTTGAGATAAGGAGGCCCACATTTCTTAAATCTCTTGTGGGGAAGGAATTATAGTGATATCACATATGCACTGTTCATCACCCAGTGGTCCTAAATTAATTATGATTGAGAAACAACACACACTCACATCACTGGTATAAGACATGCAGGTACTGTGGCTAGCTTACAGTTATCAATTCCAGCTCCTACTTCCATTTTTGCATACTGAAAGTATCATCTGTGTCTGTAGGGTAGTAAATAATCACTTTCAAACACTCATCAGCATGACGCTTTCATGAGAGTAAGATACAACAAGAAGAAAATGTTCTCTTTCTGCATGGTCTTGAAGAAAATTCAGGCGGCAAAACTGCACCCGGCATCTGAGGAAGATGTACGATAACAAAGACGACACCCCAAGAATCTGTTCCGTCAGTGAGGCCTTGGAGTACACACCATTATCAAAACAGGTAACTAAAAACCAGTATGTCACAACAGCAACTCTCAAAGCTATCTCATTTACAGTACTTCATTCCTCCTTAATTTGTCCTTTCGTTGTTTTGTCCTTATGTGTATTTTATCTTATGTGTATCTCACAACCGCTTCAAATTCTTATGAGACCATGCCCACTGTGTGCAAATGGCCCACATTGCCAAGTCAAAGGGAAAAAACAAACAAACAAACAAACTTCAGACACTCACTCAATAGGCTTGCCCAACTACGGAAGTAATAAGGGGATAATACTTAGATAATCTTATTGTTCATAAAGCACTCTCACGGACATTATTTCATTGATTTTCTACTTAAGTAGCTTTGACATGACCCGTTATACAACTGAGAAAATTGAGAATAAGAGCACTTAAGTGTCTTGTCCAAAGCCACGCAAGGAGTTAATGCATCAGGCTAAGATCTGTAACAAGCTGAGGAAGACAGGGGGTAAGGACCAATTAAAGCTGAAACCTGGAGTTTAAAACAAAGAAAAACTCTCCTTTTCATTTTAGCAAAATAGAAGGTCTGAATCAGAGAGAAAACACAGGAAGGGAGTCTGGTGAGGCGGGCCTTTAATCTCACTGTCTGGAAGGCAGGGGAAGGCAGATCTCCATGAGTACGAAGGGGTAGAGCAGTCTAAAGATTGAGTTCCGGGATCCAGGCTATTATAACTACATAACAACAACAACAAAAAAGAATGAAGGACGAGGGGGAGGGGGAGAAGCGTTCAAACTACCAGTTGAAATTGAAGGAGGAAAGCATGAAGCTTGTTGTGAAAATGCCCTTTCAGGAGCTATGGACATAGCTCAGGAGAGCACTTGCCTGGTACTCACAGAGCCTGGGATTCCATTCTTGGATGCTGTGTAAAACCAGCTGTGCTGGAGGACACCTGTAATCCCAGCACGAAGGTGAAAGAGGCAGGAAGATCAGAATTTCAAACATGTCCAAGTCCAGGGGGTGGGGCAGAGTTCCCTGAATAAGGCTCTGGTGCAGGCGCACAAGATGGTTCCCAACTGATCTGTGGGACACAGCCTGGATCTGAAGACCCAGCTAAGCACACTTGCTCATTTTAGAAGAAACAGTGAGAGAAGGAAGCATCCAAACTACTGAATCACCTACAATCCAGACAGTGATGAGCAGCTAGAGCTATCTAGGAAACAGGCAAATTCAATGTATTCCACCCACTTAGAAGGGCCCCTGTGGGAAAGCCACAGGCAGGTTGACAATGTCTCAATCCACAGCATTAGTTTTTCTAAGAAGGAAACTCTTCTGAACTATGAGAACTTGGGGTCCTTAAAACCTGCTGCCCTGTGTGACCTGAAGCAGGGGCCTTACTAGGTTCTCCTAAGCATAAAGAGGGTCCCCAGAGCTGGATTTCACAGATCTGAACCCCTGTCTCCTTTAAAACTATCTGCCTGGAGGCACTCACCCTGTATCTTGTGGATTGTAACCAACATTTGAAGTCCAGAAAGCTAAGAAACGAAGTGGAGCAATTCATGAACGCTCATAGTTAGGGCAGGGATGGATTGTAGTGTGTGCCTTGTCTGCTGTTCTGAGTTGAAAATATCAGGACCTTGGAAAGGAAGAATCTTAGGAAAGGGCCCACCCAGACCTCTTCATCAGCACAGTCATTTTGCCTCCAGGGAATCGGGAGTTATATATCTGAAAAATGAGTAGATTGGGCCAACCAATCTCTAAAGACTTCCCCGGTAACAAAATTATGAATTTCACAACCGCAAGATCTATGCACTACTCCGCTAAACTGTGAACTTTAACTTCTGACTTATTCTTGAAGTCACTTATTTCCACGTATGGACCTTCGGTTTCCCACAGGCCAGGCCTCTGAGGCCCACAGGCAATGCTGCAAACTGACAGACAAGAACATTTTTCCCTTGTTATTTGGTTTGGTGTTTGCTTTTTATAAGATTTTTTTTTTCTATCACATAACAATAATGAACTGGAGAGGCAAAAGCGCTTGCCAATAAAATCTCTATTTGCACTGAGGAAATAGGACAATGACGTAAAGATCACCAGCCATTTTCCTAAGAAGTAAGCCAACATACCATGAGTATGTTTTGGAACAGACTGCTGTCCATAAACTGAGAAAAACAAGTGGCCTCTCACAGGCCGACTTGTGACTTAACTAAAGTTAGCAACAATCGCAAGCAAACACAAAGAAACACATTGTCGCTGATCCCTCTCGCATGTGGCACAATGATTATCACACAGTAGTAGCTCAATAAATAATGGCTGGATCAGTCAGTCACTTTCCAACAGAGAACAGAGAAAATTAACAACTTTTCATTTTTCAGGAATAGGGTGACACCGCCGATGAATCAGTGAGAAGACCGTAATGGATGGACCACACTGTGAGTTCCGTCAAGAGCACTAAGAAAACATATAAATGCAAGTAAAACAAGTATGTTACTAAAAGGAAATAACAACGGATAGAATATGTTATCTCTTGCCTTCTGTTGAATTTAAAAAGTCAATAAAATGCATGGTGATTCTATTTTTTGAGGCAGGATATATCTAATATATATCTATATATTATATATGTAACATATAAAACATTATAATACATTATATATTATAGGATATAGAATATATTACACATATTAGGAATATATATAACTCCTAAGCTTGTTTTAAACTGCCTATGCACACAAGGCTAGCCAAAAGCTTGAAATCCTCCTGCCTCTGCCTCCTAAGTGGTGGGGTAAAATGTACCTCCACCACAACCATTTATTCATTCTCAGGAATTCTCACTAAGTCCTGAGCATTCAAAACCAGCATCTAAAGAACTCATCTAGATGATGGACAAAGGAGGACACAGACATGAAACAGAGGAGCGTATTTGTTTAGAAAGGGCACTATAAATAACTGAAGGAGCTGAGGTCAAATCTCAACTCTACCACTTCCTGGCTAAGCAACCAGAGCAAGGGACTTGACATCTCAGAGTCTCGATTTCCTCAAGCGCACAAAAGGGTATCACACCTAACTGGACGGATTTCGAAAATCACTGAAAAGCACATAGTGCCAGGCAACTACAAGGTGCTTGGTTAAATGTGCCACTGCCTAGAATTGTTTTTTGTTATCCAAAATGAAAAGCGTGTGTGAGCAAAACCAGAGAAGGAGATGGAATCAGAAGGAAGGAGTGTGCACGGAGTCTCATTCTTTAGTTAAAGGTGTGTGTGTGTGTGTGTGTGTGTGTGTGTGTGTGTGTGTGTATGTGTGTGTGTGTTTTATAACTGAAGTACGTTTTAACTGTGTGGTGTGTGGTAGTGCTCTTAACAGCTGGGGCATGTCTTGAGCCCCATTAATTCTCGTTCTTATTCAGGAAACTCTCACAGCATGAAATTCTTACTCGGGTACCAGTTGGCTTCCAAATGCAACCTGTCTGGATCTCGTCTGCTTTCACTTCACTTTTACCTGGCTTTACTTCTCTTTCGTGATGCTCTCTTAAGTGTCATGGCAACACTATGGCAGAGGTGGTTGTCTCCATAATTCGTAGTTCCCAAATGATCTGTAGTAGGGCTACAGAATCTCTCACCTACAAACACACACAACCCACTTATGAAGACTGTGGTGGTATCTCAGAAGGCCAAGAGCTTGCCTCAAAAGAATAAGGACCTGAATTCCACCCCCAGAACCCGCATGACAAAGCCAGTGCTAGGAAGACCTGGACAGGCATGCTCCTGTGGTGCTAAGCTAGGTGCATTGAGAGTTTCAAGTTAAGGACAGACCTTGTCTCCAAAGAAAACAAGGCGAATGGCATGTGAGAAATGACAGCCAAAGTTATCCTATGGCTTGCATGAGTACTGTCCACACATGAGCTAGAGATGGAGGGGGGGATAAAGGGGGAGGGAGGGAGGAAGAAAGATGGAGGGGGGGGGGGGGCACAAACACTTAGGACTCAAGGCACTACAAGGTGACAAGTTCCTGGATTTTCCTTGTGATTCATATAACCCATCGCCACAAGAGATGTTGAAAAGCAAGAATTTAACAAGCACAGATGAAAGTTAAGAAAAGGCTAGAGTGTCTATCTGCTTCAAGTGTCAGAAAAGTGGAAAACTAATAAAACATTTCTAAGTGCTTGGAAGCATCCCAAACCTTCTCTCAGCATGTACACTGAACCCCCCTCCTGCCCCCCGCCCCCCCAGGCACATCAGCAAAGGCTGAGTGAGGAGCCCAGCCTCTTTCTTCAGCCCTCACAGCCACACCCGAGAAGCCTGAGATCAGAACAAGACTTTCTACCTAGCAACAATAAGCCCACAAAACTCTTTCTCCCAAGGTCTGTGGGTTTAGCCTCCTACCCAGTGGTCTCATGGAGAGGGAGAGGGAGAGGGAGAGGGAGAGGGAGAGGG
>OU015754.1:17740889-17760688 GCA_907169655.1 Acomys percivali | reverse complement strand
CTCTCTCTCTCTCTCTCTCTCTCTCTCTCTCTCTCTCTCTCTCTCTCACTCACTCTCTGCCTTTAAAATAGAACAAACATTTAATTCCCTTGTAAAACAGATGAATGCTTTATAATTTACTAGCAGCTGCTGGCAGGAGCATGCTCTGCTCTCAGATTCCTATTAAGCAAGCTGAGGCTGATTTATTAAAAGCTCAGATACATCAAAACAAATGACTGAGACATCATTAAACTACTATTTACAACCCTTTAATGGGGTTATAGTTAGGGGCAATACAGTACAGCCTGCAACCAGCCGCCTTACTATCACGAGGAGCTGCTTCCCTTGGGTGGGAAACCAGCTCAAGAGCATCCGACTTGAGGATAAGGAAGGAGGAATCAGTCAGCCGTCACTAGAGCAGATCCTAGTGTATGTATGACAAGACTCTGGCCACCTCGAATGGTCTACACACTGCCGGTTGTTTAGGCTGTGCATCCGCTTCCCCCCCCCTCCCGCCTCTTTGTAAATTAGATGGCTTTGTCAAACTCTTACTCTCTAAAAATAAATCTACTGGAAGAAGAAGGTCTTCACAGGGTGTAAAATGAACAAATGTTCTCTGTTACAGAAGTGAGCTCATAGCTTACAGTGTTCTTGTGTATAACAAATCAGAGGGGGGGGGGGATAGGTAAGGGAAGAACGGTGGAATGAGAAGAGCCAGGTAAATAATCAGAGACATGTCAGTACTAAGCACCAAGGTGACCCTTATTTTAGAGGCCACCGTGGAGTCAAGGTCTGCCTGCAATCTGAATTCCTTACACACAAGATGCAAAGCCTTCATCATGACGCACTAGCAGAACCTCCTGAGGGAATCCTGATTGCGTGCTGAGCGGTTTGATTATTTTTATGGGACTGGGTCTCAGCACAGGATGGCCTCAGACTCACTGTGTAGACAACGATGACCTTGAATTACTAATCCTCCTGCCTCTACCTCCCAAGAATGATGGGCACGTGCAGAGAATTGAACCCAGAACCTAGTGTACACTAGATAGGTGCCTACCAACCGAGCTACATCTCCAGCACCTGGGTGGCCTTGTGCATCCCTCAAAGGCACGTCGTTAAAAAGGGCTTCCAACACCTAAAGTACAGCCAGTCAGGAGTTAGCGAACAAGTCAGCCTTGCTTTGAACAGTGTATTGCTTTCTAACTGGACATTAGAAGGACATATTTTTTTTCTCTTTTGAAGTAGGCTCTCAAGAAGCCCAGACTGTCTGGAAACTCACTGTCTAGCAAAAATGGAGGGTGTCCTTTAACCCTTGGTGCTTTTCTGCTACTCCCACAGCCTGATGTGTGCCATTCATTATACTGGCTTCAGGACAGGTAAACATATTAACACCTATGTGATTACTAGATGTAAGAGGATCCCCCTCAGGTCCACAGCAAGATCAAGCCCTTGAGCTCTACTGCTCAACTACCTCAATTCCAGTTGCAACCCAACCACTAGCCACACCATGAGGCTCGTAGCCTGTTCTGCGCCATCCTCTCATGTGTAAACTGGGAGTTGCACAAGCCAAGATGAAAAAGCCACAGAGGGGACTCAATGAAGGCAATACCCATAAAATGCCCAGCATCATAGCTAGGACATAGGAAGTGCCAAGCAGATGTTGGCATTTAGTATCTGTCACCATGGTTCTGGGTCTATGGTTGGGCATATTTAAGGAGAACACATGACAAAATCTAGTGTTTCACAACTCTATGAAGTCACTTTCAAACACTTTAAAAGAGATCTCAGCAGACTACAAACCAGTAAGACCCACTGAGATATGACTGCCAAATGGACTACAGTGCACTACAGGCTGGCATGAAGAAAGTTGCCCGCCCTGAATAACCACAGGAGAGGTCAGAATTTTTTTCCCCCTCTTTACTCTCATACCACACTTAAGCACGGCAAATGCTGATGTTATCAGTAAGCTTGAAGAAAACGCATGTAGAGAGCAAAAAGCAAAGCAGTAACTAAGCAGAACAAGCAACCAGAAAACAACCACAAAACACCTAAGAATTAAGGGGAGACAGATCAGCTGGGAGAGTGCTTGTCATTCAAGCACGAGGACCTGAGTGTGATCTCCAAAACAAACTTTATTTTATTTTTAAAAACCAGGCATGATCCTTTGCATTTGTGATCCTAGCACTGGGGAGTTGGAGGCAGGAGACTGTCTGTCCAGACTAGAGCAGTCGGTGAGCACCGGGTCCCGAACAAATATCCTCTGTCTCAAAAAAAAAAAAAAACAAAACTAACACATTAGCCAGCTACTGAGGAATACCATCTGAAGTGGACCTCCGGTTTACATACACATAGGCACCCACACACATGCGCACTCCATGTAAGAATGAAAGATGGGGAGCAGTAACCCTGAACACTCATCACGTCAGGGGCAACAATGACCCCGATACAAAACAGGGAACTGGAAGGAACACAAGAGAGAGTCTGGGTGCTCACCACAGCCCCACCTAGGGTGAACACAGGTCTGTCGTGGGGAGCCGGGGGGTGGGGGAGGATTCGCATACACAGCTTTAGAGACTTGCATCCTCTCTTATCAGCAGACACTCCTCACTGCTATGCTTTCTCTAAGGAGGAGTGGAATAATCACCTTTACCACACAGGGCAGCCTAATTCATTCACCATCGTGCACCATGCACTCACACCTCTCTCCAAACAATGCACCTAGGAACCTCAGAACTTGCCCCTCCTCCTGTACTGGGCTACAGACACTTCAGTCTATGAACAACTGTAAGCCTTCCTATCACTGGTCCCAAGCAAACCTGAATGGGCTCTATTCAACTATATTCATAACGCATCAAGGTGTGAGGACTAGAAGAGGTGACTCAGCCAAAACTAGCTTCATGTACATGTGCAGGAAGGTGAAACGATGTCTTCTACCCTAAATAGAAGATTTGCCCCATGTCTATGGGTAACTGGCCGTGAATATAATTAAAATCAGATCAGTGCTGAGAGAGGGTCCTGTCCACAGGACTGATCTTAGGTAGTATGTGACCCAACCAAGGGCCAAACATAAGAACTCTTTAAAGAATGAAGACCTCCAAATGCAGGGCTGAGATCATCCCACAAGCCTGAAGCAATTAAAAACCCCAGGGTACCCTAAGAAACAACAGACCTGGAGAGCCGGGGACACAGGGGTACAGCCTGTGTGCTTGAAAACCCCCGAGTGTTTCACCTAGCCAAATATTATGCTTCTGCTTTTTAAACATTTCCATTTAAATGTAGATTTTGACCTTCTCACCAATGAAATATTAATACAGGTATAAAATATATATTACTCATCATCTGAGAGGGTCTTTTTAGTGTCTGTCATGTTTCCTCTCTGCTGTCTTGGCGTGATTTCCAAAAACCTTCGAAGTCTTATCTGCTGAGCTCATCTGCACCAAACCCCTCACTGAACGTCTGGCAAGCTAGAAGACTGGGTCCCACTCAGGCGCACTGGGGAGCGTTTGTTTGTGGATATGTGGTTGATTTCTTCCAGTGAGATTATAGTGGGAGTGGCTCATCCCTTATGGCAATAGTTATATCTGTACTGGATGGGTAGAAGAAAACACACAAGGAAGGCTAA
Source organism: Acomys percivali (assembly GCA_907169655.1). Taxonomy (NCBI): domain Eukaryota; kingdom Metazoa; phylum Chordata; class Mammalia; order Rodentia; family Muridae; genus Acomys; species Acomys percivali. Next base: position 17,757,087 of record OU015754.1, on the reverse strand, counting down.
TGCCATTTGAAGTGTCCCCTTTCCTAAACAGCCTACATTAAGATTAACTGGGGTTGCCCCTTCTTCCTAATAACTATAGCCTATTAAGTAAAATGGAGGGCTTTGTTTATAAATCACAAATAGCTCTACTACTTCAACTGTATTATCATCATTGTTCAACAAGCCTGGAAGCCAGTGGCAGACGAAGGACTGGCCAATGTGTGGACGGTTCCTCTATTAACTTTTCTATTCGTGATTAATCGCCCTCACCTGACGCAGAAATTCTATTCAACAGGTCACTTCCCAAAGCAAAACATTGCTGGCCTTGACAGCTGAATAAAGACTGTTATTAAAAAGTTAGAAAGTCCAGGTTTGAGTTCTCATGTGACGCAAATGACTTAAGCTCTCTGGATCTAAAATGTCCTTATCTCCAGATGGGAGGGACACAGCACGTGTCCATACAGTCCCCCTGCAAATACAGACTGATCACTGTCTGAGCTGAGACAGCAGAAGGTTTCCTCACAGATACTTAGCGCAGGCACCTCAGTCTCCAAGGGAACATGAAATAGCAACAATCCACCTGTTACCCTGACCCTCAGTCGCAGACCACTGTTGAGTCCAGCATTCCCCCCAAGGGGTTCTTTTGATCCTAATCAACAACTTGTTCACCCAACAAGTATTTACTGCAAACTGGCGCTGCTCCAGGCACTGCACCAAGCATTCCACATTTTTGAAAAAGACAGATTTTATTCACTGAGACTGTTACGGTCTTTACCAAGAGACCTCTTAAATCTTGATCTCTCTTATGTGACTGTTCCAGAAGAACTCTGCTATAAATACAGACCCATAGGAAGCCCCTACCAAGTGATGAATATTCAAAACCTCAGCATCGATCTCCCTCTACAGGATCTGGAACCCAGTAATCTGCTTCTTTAGTGCAGATGCGGCATTCCTTATTTCATTTACACATTAGATACATATTAGGACTGCCTCTTACAGGACCATGCAACAGCTGAAGCCTAACAGTATTATTCCAAACACCACTATTCACAGGTGCATCACACTTTTTTTTAAAAAGGTGCATTTTACCTGAAACCTACAGTGACACCTCAACATCACCTGCCAGTGAGTTTGATGTTGAGTACAGCCAGCCCATTTTTTTTTTCTGTTGAAAATTTCTCAGATAGACTGAAAAATCTCAAATACCCATGTCTAAAACAGAGATTCAGAGCTTTTAAATGTCTGTCATGTTTGCTAAAAAATATAACTTATCTCTTAGAAATATTATAAGGGAGTTGTAGATATAGTACTTTTACAACAAAATCCTTGACATGAACTTTCTAAGAGTAAACACATTCGGACACATCCAAAGTGTCTCATCCTAGCCATAAACAGAAAATGTTGTAAAGTAGAGCCAAACTAGTTGAGGGACCAGGGATATGGCAAAGCAGAAAAAGGCTATTGCTACCAAGGCAAAAAAGCAAAAACAAAAACAACAACAACAACAAACCGAACAAAATTTGGTCTCCAGAGACTATGTAAAAGTAAAAAGAGAAAACCAATACCACAAAGTTGACCTCCAACTCCTACACACACACACACACACACACACACACACACACACTGAGAGGCAGAGATGAGAGAGAGACAGTCAGGCAGACTTACTTTTAAAATTAAAGTTTACATAAAGATAGCCAGGAGACATCCAAATATCCAGAACCATTACAAACATCTTTTATAGCGGTTAAAATTGTCAAGATGCACTCAATCAAAATCTCAACTTTGCATTTCATTCAGCTGCCTAACTATCTCCCAACACAGAATTGGTTTATTATTTTATGGTGATGACACTTTGAAACACCCAGGTCTTAACAATGTCCTACATTTTGGATGTTAATTTATTTATACATTAATATGTTATTCTTTTTTTTCAAAGATTTATTTATTATGTATATAGATCTCATTATAGATGGTTGTGAGCCAACATGTGGTTGCTGGGATTTGAACTCATGACCTTTGGAAGAGCAGTCAGTGCTCCTAACCGCTGAGCCATCTCTCCAGCCCCATAATATGTTATTCTAAGATCTGTGCTTTCTCAAAACCTGGTAAGGCCTGGGCTAAACCTCCATTGTGTGTGTGTGTGTGCGCGCGCGCGCGCGCATGTGTGTGTTTGTGTCTGTCTGTCTGTCTGTAGTGTATGTACACAAGTGTGCATATGTGCATGACTGTGTACATACATGCAGAGGCCAGAGGCCGATAGCGGGTGTGCTGCTCTATCACTCTCTGCCTTATTTCATTGAGGCAGGGTCTCTTGTTGAGCCTAAATCTAGGCTGATGGCCCCAGAGATCCTCCTATCTCTATCTTCTATAATATCTGGATTACAGGCAAACATAGCCATATCCAGCTATTATATATGAGTGCTTAAATATGAACTCAGGCTCATGCTTGAGCAAGAAGCACTCTTACCCGTCCGACCGGTCTCTTAGGTTAAACATTTTTCATAAAGCTACTCAATGAAATCTACCATAATCTATCATATCAGAAGACTCAAGGTAATAAGGTACCCTACCAGTCATGGTTCTAACTCAGATCTTTTGGCTACAGCTCACTGTAATACCTTATTCTCCAGCTTCTGAGTGACAACTGTCTGTAAGACAATTCCATTCTCCAGCATTACTTCATCTAATAAATAGTTTTTCCAATAATATCTCTTAACTGAACCAAAAATTTAACTACAGATTATAATATTGATATGCTCCTGGTATATGTAGTATATTTTATTAGAAGTACTCATTTGTATAGTATTTCTTTATCAACCATCTAGCTTCCCATTCGAGCCGAGGGAAATGAAGATGCTTAACTCTGCGCTTTTCTTTCCAACTGTCATAATAAGAAGTGAGCATGACCTTCATTCTCAGAGGTATCATGAGTTCCCTCCCTCCATACACTCATAGATTTTATTACTTCAGTGTTTCACATTCAAGTTTGGTCATTGTCTCTAACATCCCAGCCTGAAATCCCAACACTGGAACTCCCTTTGAGATCATTACCAAGCAGAGTCAATACACTGAGCTCAATGAAACCATGTTCAATTGCTCCATCTTAGCGCCCTCCGGGATGCAGTGCTTCTCCTAGTGGAATGCTTAACATCTGTGTGCTTTTATGAAGGGCTTCCTTTACAGATATCAGGCTCTTTAAACTAGTACTAAACAAATGAAACAGCTATTAATAGGCTCAAGTCTTCACAAAAATCTTAATTTTGTTTCAGTGCTTAATCTTAACAAAAGCAATACTTGCTCATAAAAACATGTCACTTAACCCTGAGAAATGCTTTCTGGAATACAAGCAGATTTTTTTCCCCCGTGTTTCCTCAACAGTCAGTTCACCTTTCATGCAGCTACTCATGGACACACACCACAGCGTACAACACCAGGGATTATCCAAGTTAGGAAAAACAAACAAACATTAGAACAGTAGTCGTTTTCAAAAAGTACAAAGCCTGCCATGGTGGGGGATACAACGGACAGGCTGAGGCAGAAAGATGGCAGGAGGGTAAGTTTGGGACCAGCTTAGGCTATGTGCTATCATCCCAGCGGCCATGGATACACAACAAGATGCTGTCTCAACAAAGAACAACAACAACAACAAAAAACCCAACATAGTTATTGGCCTGACTAAAGGGCCAAGATAGACTTCTAAGAGGCACTGAACTAATCTGATGCCCATGTCTCCTTTCCCTCATACTCTCCCTGTGCCTGGTTTTCCACCAGGCACCGATCCTTGCATTACTCCATCCCCCATCACACTTCATACAAATCAAATGAACGTGCTTAGCCCACCAACACTGAGCCCCAGAATCTGAGCTCATGTTGCGAACCTTCCAGCTTAAAGCCACCCTTTTCCTGACTTTCCTACATGACTTTTCTCCTCCAACTAGCTCTACAAAAAAAAAAAAAAAAAAAAGAACTCTAATGTGGATGGGGTTTCATATAAAGTAGGCCGTTGGTGTTTCCCTTAACTTTCAAAAAAGGATATGAATGCACACTCAAAAAACAGTAAATGTATACATGTGTGTAAATAACTTGTCCTTGTTTTAAAAACACGTAGCTAAAGCAGGCCTCCAGCTTCCTCTATAACCTAGGAAGACTGAACATTGGGCTCTCTTGCCTTCACCTCTCTGGTGCTGGATTTACCATCATACCCAGTCTATGCAGTCTCAAGAACTGAACCCAGAGCTTCGCATACGCCAGGCAAGAACTCTACCAACTGAGCTATCCCAGCCCAATCCCAACTAGGACAACTTTCAGCCCTTTATTCTGTTATTCTGACACAGAAAAATTAAGGCCCCTTTATTGATGACACTCAGTGGTTAAATTACATTAAACATGTTTTGTACGTTCATACCTTGTCTAGAACTCTAAAAGGGGTAACTGCCAAAATCATAAATGTTTATGGAGCCAAGGCTACGTTCTGAAGACTATGTTCAGTGATCTTATAAAATGTCCAAGCAGAAGAATGCAGCAAGCCACTGACCACTAGAAGTATTGACCCCATCCTAGACCCATCCTAGCCCTTACAGTAATAAAACCCTGTATTATACACTTAAAAACTATTTAGTGTGCCTCCAGTGGGTACAAAAGCTAGAGAAAAGAACAGAAATAATCCCCCATTGCAAGCTTAATTAAGCCCATCCCCAATATCACTCTGACGCACGTGCCCTTAACTAAAGCCAGAGTTCAATTGATGCCTCATGTGGGTCTCTCAGAAGCCAGAGCAAAGGCTGAATCAGGGACTCTTCCACCCTAAACTTTAGCAATTAAATTTTTAATTTTATATTTGCTTATGCTACTAGCATTAAGTCCATATTAAGAGGAGAAACCCTGTCTCAAACAAACAAACAAACAAACAAACAAACAAACAAACAAACCCAAAGGAAATAAATAGTATTTTGGGCTGGAGAGATGGCTCAGCGGTTAAGAGCACTGTCTGCTCCTCCAGAGGTCCTGAGTTCAAGTCCCAGCAACCACATGGTGGCTCACAACCATCTATACTGTAATCTGATGCCCTCTTCTGGCCTGCGGGTGTATATACAGGCAGAGCACTGTATACATAATAATAAATAAATTTAAAAAAAAAAAGGAATTTCACCAGCAGAAAAGAATTGTATTAATCAGTGATATGATTCAGCCATGAAACAACTGGGGTTCATTCTCCACAGCCTGGTGACTTGAGACAAGGTGCAATAGGGGGGGGCGGGGGTGGGGCTAACAGAGCAACAGATGGGGATGTGCTTCAGTTGGCAGAGTCCTGGCATTGAGTGCACAAAGCCTTGGGTTCGATCTTCAACACCACATAACTTGAAGACGGTGGGACAGGTCCGTGGTTCCAGCAATAAGGAGGGGAAGGCAGAAGGATTTAGGGTTAAGGTCATCTTCAGCTACATAGGAAGTCAGCCTGGGCAGAGACTCTGTCATTAAACAACAGAGCAAAACAAACAAAAACAACAAAAAGCCCACACACACTTGCAACTAGATAGCCAAGTTTCTGACAGAGTTGACAGCACTGATGGTACAAATTCCTACTTTGTTCTGTCACCTACAAGTTATATTTTCTTGGGAAATAATAATTTTTTAGAAGTCTCTAATTGTCTGGTTTCCTTATCTGAAACAGCTCTGAATATTTAAAATTTATCAACACACACATACTTATAAATAGAACAGGCTAGTTTTTGTTTTGTTTTGTTTTTTAAATGCAGGGATAAGCTTATATTGCTTCTTAAGCTCAGATACCAACCTGTGCTTATCACTGAACCTTGGGAAAGAAAGTGACCTATGTATGACATCAGGAAAGAAAACAAAACAAGACCATGTAGTCAACTCCATTAGATTCAAGAAAAAGACCCAAGTCCTCTGTTCACAAATGATTCTCAGAATAAATAGTGTTAGAGAAGCTACACATTCCAGGGAGCCTGACTTGCAAGAATCCATTTTATGCCAGATTTAACCAGTCAAAGTTAAATGGAAAGCGTGTGTATTATTAATAAAAGGCTCAGTAACACTTTATTCCTTATGCTAAAGCACAATCGATGAAGCCAGAGAGCGCAGAGGGCTTTTAAAATACACCATGTGGTCCCTTAACAAACATGATGCCTCTTGATGAACACTTCTCGGCTGGTGTCCTCGACAAATAAGTAAGAATGCACAGCAAATTGCTACATGCGAATAGCAAGCCCCCATTTTCTTCTATGACACAAATGGCTCAGCAGTGACTCATGGCAGGACCAGGAGGCAGGGAAAGGAGGGGCAGGCGATTGCAGACTGCTCTCAGTGGGACAGTTAGGAGGATAATGAAGCAGGAAGCAGCTGGAATCATCTCGGGCCTCCTGAGCAGCATAAAAGGGAACAAAGGTAACCAGGAGAGAAACAGCGAGCTTCAAAGCCCGGCCGTACCAAGTTCTAGGTGGATAACCTTCTCTATACATCTATGGGCTGGAAAAAGCAGTACTGCCTGCAGAGGAGGGGTGCTGGACAGAACAAAGGGCAGAGGATGTGGTGATCCATCATCCCTCATGGCTTCTCCATTGCCAGGACTGCTATACTAGCTGTGTGTGTGTATTTGTCTCATACAATCACCTTTATGGCAACTGGATGGATTCAGGGTATATTATTCCTGTTTTCGGACCAAACAGGGAGTTAAACATTCAACCTTGCTCTTAGCTATCCTCTCAGGACAGATGCCATCATTATCTGGCAGGCTTCCTCAGCACCTTAAAACACAGTCAAGTTTTCAGACTCCCAGGCTGAATGTGAAACGTCCTCTGTTGTTTCGGGTGTTAGAACTCTTGGTCCCCAGCTGGTGGCACTGTTTGGGAAGGTTGTGAAATCTTGAGGAGGTAGAGCCCTGATGGAGGAGGCCAGTCACTAGGCATGGAAGCTTTATAGCCTGGCCTCATTTCCTGTTGGCATTCCTTTTCCTAACTATGGCTGCAAGGTGACAAGCTAGCTTTTTGTCCCTGCTCCTGCAGTCATGCTTTCCTAGCCATAATGGAATGAATGATTCCCTCAAACTATAACTCAGAAAAAAAAACTTCTTCCTATAGCTAATACAGCCCCTTACCAAAGCAGCTGTAACACTACTAATGGCAACATTTCCTGGGCTTAATTAACTGGTTTTCTTGGCACATCACCAAACTACAGTGAGCGCAACACAGAAAGGATGGATATCATCCTGAGGTTGTTGTCAACTTTATGACCAGCCACACCAGGGCTCACTATTTCTTTTGAGTGATGAATGAATGAATGCTGAATGTCATTATTAGTATTTTTCTAGGATCCTAAGTATTTGAACTCACTGTAAGAGTATTGATACACATAGAATGCAAATGCTAGTTTCCTGGGCATGTATGGGGCGCTCCTCTGGCCTTGACCCTAAGGATCTTAGTCAGGTAATTTAGTCCTCAATAAGTAATCAACTAGAGTGATTTAACCATGTAACAATCCAATTCATGAAGACAGATTATATGAGAGCTTTTAAATGGAGATGCAAAGCTGGAAGGGGGAAGGGCAGAGTCACCACAGACAGAATTATTACAGAGTATTTTAACAAACAATGTTCTCAAATCCAGATTCAGTCATACAAAAATAAACAAACTCTTAGGACTGCAGTATTTTACCTAACACATATACACATATATAACACACATACACATATATAACTATTTATATTTAATTTTATGTAGAAATACTATTTTCTATCCATTTAACCACAGCTAAATCAATTGCTAGTTGATAGAAATATCATACTTACACTCATCTATAAAAGTACAGTACAGAGAGGCATGGTGGCACATGCCTTTAATCCCAACCTTTAGGGGGCAGAAGCAGGTGATCTCTGTGAGTTCTAAGATAGCTTGGTCTACATAGCAAGCTCCACAATAGCCAATGCTACATAGAGAAACTCTGCCTTAAAAATGAAATAAATATATGTTTAATATAAAGCTGGAAAAATGGCTCACTGGTTAAAAGAGTATAGTGATCATCTAGAGGACCTAAATTGGGTTTCCAGCACCCAGACCAGTTGTTCACAACTACCTATTACCTTAGCTCCAGGAGGATCCAATGTCTCTGGCTTGAATGGGCACCTGCACCTCAGAGACAAAGACAGACACACACAGAGAAACACACACACACACACCCGCATGTATGCACTCGCGCGCGCGCACACACACACACACACACAACTACACATAATCAGTTAAAAATAAAATAAACATTAAATATAGTATAACATGAATAGAGGAGACTTGTTGACACTCCTTTAAAAAATGTTTACTGCCCCCCAAAATGACAAGCTGTGTCTATATAAAGATACATATTTCTTTGATCCCCAATCCGCCGCCTGAACATTTCTGTGCACACAACTGCGTAAGCGTTTCTGGTGGTAACCTGAAGAAACAACTTAATGGACGGAGGCTTGCACCAAGTCCATTAGACATGCCAATAAATCACAGCCAGGAGGCCATTCCTTCTACAGCGAAGACCTGCTGTTACTCAAATCTGCGCATACACTCGGATGCCCTCAACCCTTTCCAGCATTTCCCTAATAATCAAACCGAGGCTTCTGTACTGGACTAACAAATTATCTTCCTCACTGGCAAGTACCTTAAACAGCAATCGTGCAGCCTGATCTCTCAGCCTAGAGACTGATCTCTCCTAGGACAGAGCTCCCGGAAAGGCCAAGATCTACGGTGAAATCTGTGAGCGACAGGGACTTTGCCCTCAGTCAGTTTTTATACTTCCCCCAAATGCCAAGGTACGTTTTCTCATTCACTGGCAATCTCTAAACACCACGCCTTTGTCACATTCCTGGGTTACCAGGCAGCAAATGGAAGGGCTATAATATCTATGATGGTCTAGGGAGGTCTTGTGGCACAAATCTTCAGCACTGAATCCAAAGAGTGAGCTCAAAAAGATGACATTTATTTCTTTAATATTTTCTGCTCAACAACAAACAACAAAAATCTCTCTAAGCTCCCATTCACTGTTGAGGCTGCATCTTGCCGACCGCCTACTCCCTGGAGTACTGGGCTAAGTAAAGCCAGCTGGAAGTTCTGATCCATTTATGATATTTGCTATAAGCATTGAATGGGAGAACCCTTGAAGACGTCTTGTGGATTTGTCCTCCCTCCCTCGAGAGCTCTTGGGTTCTGTGTCACAGAGGGGCTAAGAATTTAATCTTAAATCTCCTCTCCTCATTTCTGATTGTGGGAGGCAGGGGGCTGGAATATGCATGCACATAAGTGTGTGTGTGTGTGTGTGTGTGTGTGTGTGTGTGTATGTGTGTGTAAGGTGTAAGACAGAAGAAAAATTGAGGTGTCATTCCTCAACAGCTCTTTCACCTTACTTTTTGAGACAAGGTCGCTGGGGCGCGTGGACCTTGCTAGGTCGGCTGGGCTGGCTGGCTAGGCAATCTCATGGATCAGTCTGCATCTTGTCTAGAACTAGGATTACACGTGCACATCACCATACCTGGCTCTTTTGAAATAGCTTCTAAGGACTGATGGATCCTCATACGTGCAAGGCCAGTACTTTCCCCAGCCCCTAACTACCCATAATGAATACCTGGCTCAATCTTCAGCTACCCATTTTTTGAAATTAGTGAGACTGAAACTGGGGATAAAAGAGGTATCGACGTTGGACAAATACACAGATGTTCGGCTAAAACTCAAATCAAATGAGATATTCCTGAGTGAGCGGTATCTAACACTCAGAAGCATGAAGGATTAACTTCAGTTTCAGACCTTGCAATGGCTGGTGCTGGCATCAGAACACAAGACAGGACCCAAAACACTAGTGCAAGCAGAACTGTATCACATTACGGTCATAAAGCAGAAATCACTCCAAAGCCTGTTAATTCAGAGAGCTGGGAATCAAATAATTCAGTCAGTAATGTTCATTCTATTGGCATTAAGGGAGGAAGCTCCCAAACCCCACTCCAGCACAAAGGGTTGACTCTGAAGCTTTGAAACATCAGCTGGCATCTTTATCCAGATGAAGACTAGAGAGTGAGAAATGCCACAAGAACTACCTCACACTCAGGTGTAGAAGAAACCCAGAACAACAACAACAACAACAACAACACCTTAAATTTTTAATTTCAGCCCTATGAATAAAAGCCTTGAATAGCATAGAGTTGGGAGAACAGTTTGACAATAAGACTGTTAGTTCCCAATACACAATGCGGACTGACAGGAGGAGAAAGGAGACAGGGACCACAACAGCATAAAGTGTTACAAGTCTTACCAAAACCATGTGTCTAGTAACAATCCTAACGCAGCCTCTGAGCTCCTTCAGTTGCTTCTCAAGGCAACTGTGGCAAGGGTTCACAGCCCAGGTCTTGCAACCATCTCTTTCTAGAAGAGCCTACCACAGACGTTCACTTTTCTGTATCTAGAAAAGCCTACCACAGGGGTTCCAAATAATTTGCAGTTAATATTTTAAAAAAAGCTTATAACTGTAATTCTCAGTTAATGACTGGAGTTATAGAACACACAACAGGACCCCCAACCTCAGTACAAGCAGAATTTTCTCATGTTACAGTGATAAAGCAGAAAACCCTCCAAAGTGTTGAAAAAATAAAATAAAGCGTGAAGGAAGAAAACAACTGTGATGGTTACTGTTAACTGTCAAGTTGAACAGAATCTAGAAGGGCCTCTAGACTATGCCTGGAGGGGTGTGTGAGGGTCTGTCCACCTTAACAGTGGGCGGGCCTATTCCCTAGGCAAAGTGGAGAAAGGGAATTGAACCATAGCCTGTACTCACTTTTCTCTCTTGACTATGGACAGGCTATGACTAGCTGCTTCAAGCTCCTGCTATCTGGACTTCACCCACCATAATGAATTAGAACCTCAACTCATAGTTTGGGGAGGGAAGGGAAGAACATGTGTTTCAGACACCTGGAAGTCTTTATTGGAGGGTGTTAGAACAACAGTGTTGTGAGGAGCAATCTTCCAAGCACACTTCTTCATGGGATCAACCGTGATGACTTTTGAGAGTCCATCACAGAGGGGCATGCTGTCTGTTGTTGACTCCACCTCACAGGAGGATGCAGGAAGGGTCACTGAGCTTTCACACAATGTTCCAGCCACTCCTCTCAACCATTCATATGAGAATTTGCACTAACTGCACACACACAGGAGTCTAAGGCGGGTGCTAGAACATACTATAGGCTGGGAAGATTAGGTGGGAGGTGCTGCATCCATCATCTATGCTGAGTGAAGATTTTTTAGTACAATTGCTTTGGGGCCACCCATATTCCTGTCAGTAACCCTTCTTCTACGCTCTCTAAATAAAACCAAAAGACTCAGGGTAAAAAACTGTGGTGGAATCGTATTTTGGTTTACCCTTAAGGTCTTAGGAGGAGAAGGTAGCCATTGTTCACATCTCCCCCAGGGAAGGAATTTTAGCAACAAATAGCTACCAAGGGGATTACCACTGGATCAAACAATCTTTTGAAAATGTCACACAAAACACTAATGCTATCCAAAGCTGCTAAAGCCAACTTTAGGAATCAGTTAAATCCCTGTAAATTAAGTCAGTCACAAAGCATCACTTAAATCACGCCAAGGGCAAAGAACAAATACTTTCAATTATAGAGTAAAGTGAGAGAGGGAGGGCTGCATATATATATATTTTTTACCTTCACATCCCATATCTCACAATCTCAATAACTGACACATAAGATTTACAATCCAAATAGACCTGCCCTGGATTAACTTATTACTGACAGTATGGATGAATACTTCCCCCTGCTGCGTAGTAAGAGCGTTCAAAGGATTTGGACACTAAACCTAAGAGTTTAGCTACGGCCTGGCTTCAGGAAGCCACAGCTTCATAGCAAGGCTTATAGTAAATACAGAAGGAATTAAAGGAGGGGAGAAAGGGGGGTTGAGGGGTACATCTGAGGCCTTCAAGGCTCTCCAGCGCCCAGAAGAGATCAAACTATCCAGTGCTGAAGGAGGAAGTACTTCCTTCCACACCAAAACTGGCAGCAATCGCAAGCCAATGGAGAAGCTGTCAAATGTTTTAGGTGGGTTTTTGTTTATTCCTTCATAGAAAAGAGGAGAGTCTCTCAAGTATGGGGACAGTTTCCAGAATCCCTTACAGTATTTTTGGTGGCGGTAGTTGGGGGTGGGGGCAAGTCAGAGAGGAATTTCTCTGCTAAATATTGGTTCTAACACTGTGTCTTATAGGGAAAAACAAAAAACAAAAACAAACCAAAGTTGTGGCTCAGTTGGTAAAGTGCTAGCACAAAACACATGACACCCTTGGATTCCTCCCAGGTATGGTACTGTAGACCTAAAAATTCCAGAACTTGGAAGGTGCAGGCAAAAAAAAAAAAAAAGAAGTTCAATGTCATCGTCATCTACATTATCACATCCAAGGCCAGCCTAGTATACAGAAAACTCTGTATTGGGATGGGGACAGACACACACACACACACGCACACGCACACGCACACGCACACGCACACGCACACACACCAACGAACATATTAAAATATTGGCCTAGACTAATCAAGATGTACCCGCTGAACTCAATTGCTCATGAAAAATGAAGAGCAGAGTAAAAGCAGGGCTCTGCCAGCAGGGATTGAAGAAAGATGTGGCAGACAGAATATTGAGTTGGTTATCTCAAGAGATAGAATCTACCACGTTTCTTAACTCAGGGATCAAATTCTCCCACAATGCTCATCCACCATGTGGGCTATGTAAAGCGACTCCAGGAATGGCGGTCTCTACAGAAGAATTACTAAAGCACCATCATGCACAGAAGAAAGCAAGCAGAAGCAGGAAGAAAATCGTGGTGTGGGCTTCTTTTGTGGGGATGTGCATATCTGAGCACCACAGCCCTAGCAGTGTCTTGGCATGAGCAGTTGTGGGATATCGGATCATGGGATTGCTGTGTAATAAATAACTGAAAAAACAAACTTTTTATCTTTCTACAAGATTCAAAAGGACCCCTTTGATGCCAACAAAAGAGGTTAAGGTTTTAGTTTTTTGGTTTCTTTGCTTTAATGCTTGTCACCACTGAAGACTTCAAGCCCTTACTTGCTCTTACATGGAAGTAGTTTCTTTTGTTTCCACCAATACCTTTTTGAAGTCCTTGTGTTTTACGGAGGACCTCACATGATATTCTAACACCCAATTCCTGCTTCAGGTTTCTATAGAATCTGCAGTAGACATCTTAGAATGCAGGACTCTTGTGTACACTTGTCTCTTTCCTCTTTTGGTGTACAGGATCACCTCCTATAGTTCTTCCTGAGTGAAAGTGGAATGCGCATGTGACACACCACACAAGGAGGCAGCTCTCGAGCGCTAAAATTGCTTTCTTGCATTCCAAATCCTTCTTCCTATTTTCCTCATATTCAGACACAGCTAACTGCCTCTATCGGATACAGGTGATAAGGGTCAAAAAGAGACTTTATAGACCAGGTATGGTAAAACAGAACAGTTGGGAGGTGGAGGCAGGAAGGAGGTCAGGAGTTCAAGATTAATCCTTGGGGACATAGCAAGCTTCAGACTAGACTAAGATACATGCCACTCTGTCTCTTAAAACAGAGGAGGTGTGGAGAATGCAGAAGAAATGACTCACTGGGAAAGAAAGGTTGCTTGGCAAAAAGAAAACGAAAAAGAAAAAGAAAAGAAAAGGACTCCACTGTGCACATAAAAAGTGGGCATGGCTGCACAAGTCCGGAACCCCATCGCTGAGAAGTAGAGACAGTTGGATACTAGCAGCTCCCTAACCTAGCAAAACAGTGAGCCTCAGATTCAGTGAAAGACCCTCTCTTAAGGGAATAAGGCAGGGAGCAATGGGGGACAATGGAAGACAGTGATGGATTCCCTGCTATGGCCTCTGCACACATACCCACACACACTCAATTGTGTGTACCAACCACCAAGGAGAGGGATATGGGAGAAGGGAGAGGAAGACAAGTGAGAAAGGAGGAAGAGAAAAAAATATGAGGAAAAGGAGGACAGGGCAGAGAAAGGCACAGGAGAGAAAGCACACAGACCAAGTCTGTGCTGATGAAGTTCCCAATGGCCACAATGAGCTTCCCATGAGCTCTTACTGAGGACCCAGGAAATCATACCTACCCTGTATCTCTCTGGTAATGAATGGGGACCCGTTTCTCTAAATGTGAGAGACCACTAAAGCTCAGAAGCCCAATGCCTGATCACGGTGAAGCTAAATGGAGGTAGCCTCCTCTCCCTTCAACAGATGCACAATTTTATTTTGATTCTAGACTCCCTAAGGTGAGCGTAAAGGAAAACAGCACCAGGCACATAGTAGGCACTCCGTAAACTGTTAGATGGAGGGGATTCGCCCACCAAAGCAAATATTTTTACATGCCTTAACATTACCATTCGAGGTACACAGACTAGGAAAGACAATGCCCAAATAAAATTCCATACAGGAACATTCACACTCACAATAGACCAAAACACTCCTAGGTGAAGCAGAAATCACAACTGTTAATAAAAGATGACATTCTCCTGACTGCATCAAACAAACACCCCCAGCTATCAACCGTATCCTGCATGGGCAAATGGCAGGATGCTTAATATTCATAGAGCTCCATACGCAGTCATGCATGCACACGCGAGCATTCTCACATACAAGCAGGCAAGCATACACAATGCAGAAGACTCAAACTATGATAGCTAGGACAAACAGAACCTTGACATGCTCTTAGACACATCAATAGGGTACTCTTATTCTAAGCAAAGCTCAGATTACTGAAGGGATTTACGGCCAAGGGCTGCATTCAGATCCAAGGTCCGGTTCCATCCTTTTGGGTTGGTCGGTCAAGCCAGCTAAGTCCTGAATATGTCCATCTATAAGCAAGACACAGTAATTACTTGCCAATAACCCACGCCTCGTAAGAAATGAGAACAGAACAGCACTAAACCATAAAGTGCTATACGACTGCAAGGAGTTAGCGCCTCTCTTCCCTAACATGTGGTTGGCATTTCTCAATTGACAGACCTAAAACTTAATATATTACTGAAGTCCAAGGTCATGCTCTATTGCACTCAAAGAATTATCACCAACTACAGATCTGGCCCAATTAAACACGGGAAGACAATGAGGGAGGGAAACAACAGAGACGATATAAAGGAAAAAGTGGGGGGGGGGGCGGGGATCCTGATTTTCCTGGTTCTTTATGACTAAGAGTAAACCCATTTCCACTTGGTTTGCACAACATACAACGCCGATTAAGACAAGCTCCTTGCAGGCGTAATGAAAGGCCGGGGCTGTGACTCAGTTAGCAGAAGGCTTGCGTATCCTCGCTGAAAGCCCAGAGTTCCATTCCCAGCCTCGCACAAACCCCCACGGTGACACATGCCTAGACTTGACAACTTATATTCTGCACAGCGAGCCTTTGTTGATCTTAACAAAAGATCCATTTTATGCCTCAAGCATTTCAAAACTGGTGTCTCTCTCTTTCTCTCTCTCCTCCTGGAGCAATGAGAAAAAAAAAAAGTATTTGCTTGTGGATCTATTCCCTCATGGACTGCTGGAGGAGAAAGGCTCCGGATTAAGTGGAAACAACTAGCTGTTAAATCCGGGCTCCACTCCATTATGTAGTCAACCATAAAAAGTACAGTGGGGGTAATGACCACCTAGCCTGCGTGAAGGCTAGGATGATAGCAGAGGACTCTGAGACACAGAGGAGTAAATTGCTACCCAAGCACAGCTGCGCTGCAAGTCTGTCAGATGGACATGGCAGTGAAAGGGGGATTTACTGCTGAGAAATCTGAGAACTGCTCTCATGCAAATGCTTCCTTCATTGAGCTACTACACTTAAGAGTTCCACTTCTCAATCTGTCGGCCTGGAATCACCTGAGAAGAAGATTTTTTTTTTTTAAACCAGTGCCTAGGTCCTAGCCCATGGCAACTGTGTAAAACTGGAATTGGTCCAGGGCTGGTATATTGTTAAGGCTCCAGAAGTGGTTCAGGTGTGATCTCAGGGTCAGAATCCCTGTTTATCCGTGGGGGAAGTTTCTCTTGTAGTGTCCAATGTCAGGAGCACATTTACAGAAAAGAGCTTAGGCTAGCTAACTGAACATGGAGCCTTCACTCATATGAACTGCAAAATAATAATAATAATAATAATAATAATAATAATAATAATAATAATAATAATAATAATAAT
>OU015754.1:17693004-17705374 GCA_907169655.1 Acomys percivali | reverse complement strand
TTATTATTATTATTATTATTATTATTATTATTATTATTATTATTATTTTATTCTTGTTACATTTCAATGGTTATCCCATCCCTTGTATCCTCCCATTCTTCCCTCCCTCCCATTTTCCCCTTATTCCCCTCCCCTATGACTGTTCATGAAGGGGATTACCTCCCCCTGTATATGCTCATAGGGTATCAAGTCTCTTCTTGGTAACCTGCTGTCCTTCCTCTGAGTGCCACCAGGTCTCCCCCTCCAGGGGACATGGTCAAATGTGAGGCACCAGAGTACGTGAGAAAGTCATATCCCACTTTCCACTCAAGTGTGGAGACTGTCCTGTCCATTGGCTAGATCTGCATAGGAGTTTAAAGTTTACCGCCTGTATTGTCCTTGGCTGGTGCCTTAGTTTGAGCAGGACCCCTGGGCCCAAATCTGCCTATCATAATGTTCTACTTGTAAGTTTCTAGGACCCTCTGGATCCTTCTACTTTGCTATTCTCCCATGCTTCTCTCATCTAGAGTCCCAATAGGATGTCCTCTCCTCTGTCCCAGTTTCCTGGTAAGGGAAGGCTTTTGTGGGACATGCCCATTGGGCTAGTGTCCAGTTATAAGTGAGTATATACCATTTGAGTCTTTCTGCTTCTGGGTTAACTCACTCATTATGATCATTTCTAGCTCAATCCATTTATCCACAAATTTCGGGAATTCCTTGTTTTGGGTTTGGTTTTTAAGATGCTGTGAAGACATGGACATTTCTCAGTCCTTTGCTGTAACATTTTAATCCAGTCCACCTCATCATCACAATTTCCTCTACAACACTCACTTCCGGTGGCCCTGGGCCTCACTCACAGCCCTAGTAGTGGCACTCTCCAATGACAGCTTTGCCTTGGGGTGGCTCTGGTACTTTGCTCTTGGTGTTATCTGTAGCACGGGATGCCTTTTGCTCTCTGCCTATCTCTCATCTCTGTGACAGACTTCTTGTCCTTCTGTATCCAAAGACTGCAGTGTTGGCTGCACTGTAGAATCCTGGGCAGATCTTAAGGGAACAAAACAAAACAACCTGATGCCAGACTGGAGAGAGAGTTCGGCAGTTGAAAGCACTCATTCCTCTCCCAGAGAACATGAGTTTGGTCCCCTGCACCTACGTGGGGTGACTCACAACCACCTGCAACTCCAGAAAATATGACTTAGTTGTTTTGGGTGACTCTACAAAACAATCACATGTGAGTGACACCACATTCACCTCAGTCTAAAGCCACCACCCCCAACCCCTCCACGAGAGGCCTTGGCTTAATCTGAATTAACTACACCTACTCTAACATTCCTAAGGTACCATGCCTGGATGTCACTGTTTGAGAAAAGCCATCTGATGGTAGGTGACAGCTGCCTTGCCAGTCCTCTGTTAACATAACCTCTGGAGGGAAAGGGGGAGAGACCTGGATTAACCTGTTTGTGCTGATTACTCTGACATATCAGTACTAGAGCCTCAGCCACCACTCAATAAATGTTTGATGAATTTAATTAAATGACTGTTTTTATACACTTTGCTCTATGAGGCCAAAAAACATGGATCGTGGTGGAATTTTCAACGAGTTTTGAGTAGAAAATTAAGTACCCAAGGTCCTTGACAGTTAAAAATTTATAGTTAGAAAAAGGCTACCTCTTCCTAAGCAAGCCTAAGAGAAATGAGAAACAGCAGGCTTAGAAAAAAAATCCCCCCTCTCTGCCCACTATCCATACTGTGTAACAGCCAAAGGCCAGCTTCCTGTATGCCTGAAGGAAGTAGGCCAGAGGTAGGCACTCTCACATAATATACCATGTCAAAGAGGTTTAGTCAGGAGACTTGGGGGGGGGGGTGGCGGTCAGAAAAAAGGATTTACATTCCCACAGAGAGAATTACAAGATAATACTCCCCACAGGCATACCACTATTCCTCGAGAGACACACTAAGGCTTTTAGGACCCTTTGGACATTCAACAAAAAAAAATGCAGGTGTGTGATATTGGAAACTGCTCAGCAGGTGAGAGTGCTTGCTCTGTAAGCATGAAGACCTGACTTTAAACCCTTAGCACTCACATGAAAGTCATGTTTGCCTGTGACCCACGTTAGGGGGGGCCGGGGGAGCAGAGACTGGTAGATCCTGAGAGCTCACCGGCCTAGGTCAAACAGTAGGCTCAAGGCTCGGTGACAGGTTGCCTCAAGGAAGAAAGGTGGAGAACAATTCGGGAAGACACCCAATGCCATCCTCTACCTTCTATGTGCATGCACGCATACACACAAATGACACACACACGTCCATTTGAGACGCAGGTTCTTCTTCAAACACGTCTATGTACGGCAGCACCTGTCTGGGTGGAGCAGTGATGCAGTCTGGGGACACTGGGGACACCTCCCTGGGTGGTTTCCAAAGGTGATGACTGGAGCTCCATGGTACAAAAGCAAGTCTACACTCAATTTTACAAATTCAGAGAATCTGTAAAGAAGGCTGTTTGGGGAAGAAGGGGCCTGTATATATGCTGTTCCTGTATCTAGAGAATTGTTTGTTGGATACAAGTGCCTGGAAACACTAACCCTCTGCCTCAGTGTCCACTGCGGAGTAGAAAGGTAGGAACCAAAACTGAAGGCCCGTGCCTCACAATCTGGAAATGGCTGAGAATTATCTCACAACTCCCCACTGTGACCACTTTATACCTGACGGGTCCCAGAAATAAAAGAAGGAGGAAACAGTGGCCTGTGCTAGTTATTAGGCTTTTTAATAGTAAGCTTGACCCTACCTAAAATCACTTGGGGGGACAGTCTTGATGAGGAACTAACAGGCCAGGAAACCCTGGCCGCTGTAAGAGAGGAGACCGCTAAGGGCAAGTAAGAGAAGAGCCACTGTTTGTTCTCTCTGCTCTTGACTGTGAAGGGTGTGATGTGTTAAGTCCTGCCTTCACTTCCCCCAGGAGAGACTGTAACACGGCCCTGTAAACCAAACAAATCCTTTCCTCCTCCTGTTGCTTTTATTTTCCCCTCTCATGGCAACAAGGCATGAAACAAAAGCAGAGGCAAAACCCACTTTCCACGATAGCTTCCTAAGTAAGAGCCTACTCTCCACTTCAGTGGAGTGCCTGCCAGCACTAACACTTTCCCCACCTCCCAGGCCACCAGCAGCACCCAGCCTTTCTAATGAGAGCCAATAAATTCCCAAGCAATGAGCAGCGGAAACGGGCTAGCCCATGAAGAACTGATCAGTAGGAAACAGGCCCCAGTAAGTCAGTTACCTATATCAGAAATTCTGTAGTTCGCATGGCTGCTCCCTAAAGGCCTGGAGAGTGTCCCAGACCAGCCTGAGTCAGTTTCATCTCTAAAGTGAGCAAGTGCAGTGTGGTCTAAGGAACTGGGAATTGAAAACCATGGAAAGATCTAAGCATTTCTTTATCTTGGTGGCTGTTCTACAAACTCCTTTCTTGACTCTAGTCAATGAAGCAAACCGGCTCCTCCGATATTTCAATATGGGTTCTCGTCACCTTCCCATTAAGAGAAAGCAATCCTCACATTTTTAGCCATCAATTAGAAGCCTTCTATTTTTGCAAAACTACGAAGTGATATAATCGCACTCCACAAAGAGAGGCCAAAACCTCAAATACAAGGAGATGATTTGTGATACTTAAATATAATTACTGTGCTATAGTCAGGTTTTTAATCTCATGTTTTTCAATTTCATTATGAAATTACAGCTTCAAACCTCCGGACACAATAGCAGCATTGTTGCTGTAATCATCACCCACGCTGTTACAGGGAACACAGCTCTACTGCAGGTCACTTGCCAAACCTTCTAAATGCAGCCTACACAAAGGGACAAACCCTGCTCCTTGGGACCCAGTCAGTCGAGGGAGCACATGAAGATATTAAGAGGCTGCCAAGCTGACAAGAAGTCATCATTTTACTGTAGCTGATTACAAAGCATGCACAGGGCCAGGTTATAGAAACCTGAAGACGGCACCAGAAACTCTGAGGTCATCCAGCCCCGAGCCATCACTGTTCAGCAGCATGTGGGCGCACAGTGGTTTTCAGGTTAGTGCAGCAGTATTGTCAAAGGGGAGTAAAGAGGTGTAACTCCGCTCCCACCAGCTGAATATGGAACCCCAAAGGGCCTCGGGAAATAAGCCAGCCCATCTCAACGACAGCATGAAGAAATTTTAGATAAACGAATGAAACCTTCCCGAGCAAGTGACACAGAAGGAACTCTCCTGGTGTCTCAGCATCCATCAACTCTCTCTTCCTGAGTGAAGTGTCATCTGGACCTTACACTCTGAGACTATTTTTAGTGAGTCAGGTTGATACCATGCTCCAATAAACACTTAACTAACACTTGCTGTGTGCTTTAGGGACAAGCTCAGATAATTATCAAAACACTCCCAGAGAGGCCGTTATTAGTGTGACATTTCACGGGAGAAAAATTGAAGATCATGGATTATATCTGGGCTGAGGCCACAAAGCTGGAAGGTGTCTCCTAAGGAGAACTCCACACCAGGGTGTCTCGAAGTCACATGATTTGACAATGGCTCAGATATTATTTACTCATATTCTTTCTCTTCTACCTCATCGCTCTCCCCATCTCTCTTCTCCTCCACTTTTGTCCCTTTCCCCTCCACACCCATTTTCCTCTCCACCCTCTCAGTCTCCCACATAATAAGTTGTGTCCTAGTCTGCTTCTCTACTGCTAGGACAAGCACCATGACCGAAAGCAACTTTGAAAGGAAAGCCTTTATTCCAGTTTACAGAGGGAATCCAAAGAAGGAACTCAACGCACAGAGGAACACTGGTTTGCTGGCGGCTTGCTTTCCCTGGCTTTTTCAGCTACATTTCTCATGCAGCCCAGGCCCACTTGTCCAGGCATAGCACAGCCCATAGTGAGCCGGGCCCTCCCACATCAATAAGCAATCAAGAAAAATGCCCCCATGATGTGCCCTTAGGCCAAACTAGCGGAGGCAAGTTCCTCAATTGAGATCCCAGATATGTCTAAATTTGTGTCAAGTTGGTCAACTCTCACAGTGATGGTTTGAAAAAGACTATGGCCCTCAGGCTCACGCATTTTGAAAGCTTGGTCTCCAGTGGGTGGCGCTGTTTAAGAGCTTGGGGTGTAAAAAGTCTCACTGTTCCTGGTTTATCCTCTCAGTTTTGTGCTTGTGCTTCAGGATGCGAGCTGAGCAGGCAGCATCCTGCTCCAGCACCCACGCCTACCTGTTTACCTTCATCGTGACATTACGGACTCCAATTTTCTTCTATAAAGTTACCTTCATAGTGTTCCATCAGAGCAACAGGAACATAACTAACACACTAACTGTGGCATACATATTTACAGTAGTATAATTTGATAAAATAGAGACTGTGGTACAAAAGCAGTGGTTCTCTAATGTTTCAACACTGTGGTATATACTTTACTTTTTTCCAAGTTGGAAAATAGAGCCATTAGTCAAAGACTATCAAAACAACTCTGTAAGAGTCAGGAAGTTCACAATTCAATTCAAGACCTAACAATGGCAGTTGCCTTTAACTTCTAGAAAGGAACTAGAAAAACCAATGTGCTGGAAACTCAGCTGGCCTTCTCCCAAGACAAAAGCCTTTCCAGGACCAGAAAGAATTCTAAGAGTACCGTTAATACTCCACTAAAAAAACGTGATCTAGAACTTTAGAAAACCCAACTCTTTTTTTTTTTTTTTTTTTTTTTTTTTTTTACAGATACACCCAAGTTCAAGTTGGTGAACTTGGTGAGTTTTATTAGGGTAACAGGAATATGGGTAAGGAGTCACTTATAGGAGCAGAAATGACTCAGACACAGCTGCATTACCAAAGCTCATCCCAGCACAAGTGACAGTTCTCAAAGCTGGGAATCTCAAGCATACTGCCCAGCATTTAGGGATCCCAATGGATAGGAGAATGTCCTTTCCAACTGATTCAACTGGAAAACCCAACTCTTAATGCCATAGATCCTCCCAAAAACCACCGTGAGGTCTGCCACGGCCAATCCTAAGCCACTTGCCAATGACTAATTCAGGTCTTATTGATTAGAAAGATACGGTGGCCCTGGGCCCCAGAAGAAACTCAAGTCTCAGTGTTCCTAGGGAAATGTTAATAGAAACATGAGGGACTTCTTTAAATCTAAGACATGGAATATTTCAGCACTCTAAGACTTAAATAAGCCTGGTCTACAAAGCGAGTCCAGGACAGCCAGGACTATAACACAGAGAAACCCTGTCTCCAAAAACCAAAAACCAAAAACCAAAAACCAAAAAAAAAAAAAAAAAGACTTAAACAGCCCTTTGGGAAGTCCAATTAGATTATTAACATTAGTTTGGCACAAGCCATGGCATAATCCTGGCACTTCAGAGGTGGAGGCAAAAGTATCAGGAACTCAAGGCCAACTTCACTTACATAGAAACTTCAAGATACAGTAGATTCTGCCTTTAAAAAGCAGACAGACACATAATCTATATCTCTGTATTTCTAGACTATTTCTACACACACACACACACATATAAACACCCACATTTAAAGATCTTCCACAGGCAAAGTGACACACAAAAGTAGGAAGATGGAAGATTTTTGTGTGTTCAAGGCCATCCAGGGTTACATGGCTAAAATAAATAAACAAATAAATAAGGGAAAGTGCCACCTCAAACTCGGTTAACCTTTGGAGTCAGTTTTGCACAATACTTACTGAGGCCTGGGCACACCATCAGAGATTTTTATCTAATCAGTCTGGAATGCAGCCTGGGAAGATTTTTTTTTTTTTTTAATGCCTCCCAAGTACTCCTCCTGTACATCTCATTATGAGAAACACAGCCTTAAAGGAAATTACCAATTCTGTTTGTTTTTCGGGTTTTTTTTTCAGATGTTCAGATGCACAATCAGAACCCACACAGGTAACTCCAAAGTGCTTAGAGGGTGGCCTTGCTGCTGCAGCCTAGATGTCTGTGGCATAAACACCGAAGAACCCGTCACAGAACACACTGGGTCCTCTTGAAACTCTTTGCTGGTAGCATTAAACATTAATTTGTTCAGTGTCCTTGCCTGAAGACTTATATAAAGCCCTTTCATAATTCATTTTTAGTAACAAGTACATCTTCTCAAAACCTGATGTTTCCCAAATTCAGTGAATGAGTCAAGTGCTCTATCCTGTTTCATCACCACATAAGTGCTCAGGCTGAGCTGTGGAGCTAACCTAAATATTTGGTTCCTAAATAACTGTATGTAACTTCTGTGGTTTGTGCAAGTCTTGATTAATTGTCTGGTTCATTTTTAAGACGCACGTTATAAAAATACTGTTTCGAGGCCATTATGGGATGTATTGATTCTGGCCACACAATAAAGGTTGACTGTTCTGGAATCTTCTATTTCACTTTGAGGGGCTTCCCTGATCACAGAAATGGTATACAGAAAACCTGGTGCCCTACAGGTTAAATCATGATCAATCAGTACCAGAGGAATCTGCAGTGGGGACTTGAGGACCAGTGGACAATAGTTCCTTAACCTGCAATCTCAGGACTGGGCTTTTCCTGCAAGGAGTCTCTTAAAACTGAAGCGTGTCCAACACTCACAGACTCCCAAGTTCAAGCTCTGACGTGGTGCAACTGCCCTGCTCCTACAACATATATTTTTATCCCCAATCCAAACACCCCTGCTCGCCTCAGAGTGGTCTCCACCTTCTTCTCCCTTTGCACCCTGTTCACCAAGACTGGAGTTAATGAGCTGGCAAGCTGGGGGAAATGTCTCTCCACAGCTGTCTTTTCTAGCAATTATTCAGGGACAGTGAAGGAAGTCATTAACAGTCCTGGGAGTCAGCCAGAGCCACACAGTGCTCTAAGATTGGGCCCTTAGCCAAAAGGTCACAATTTATTGGGGTTTAGAATGGGAAGAGGTAAAAAGTCATACAGGGAGGAAGCTTAAGGGAGCAGGTTTTCACTGGGCTTTCCTGGCACCTTCAGAAAGAACAATTTCTTCTGTAAGGGGAGAAAAAAGTCTAGCTGAACACATCAGGAATTCATTCACGGTGATTCCGGGGCAAAGGGGGGGGGGGAGGAAAAGTCTGTCCTTTTAGGCCAAAACAGCTGCCTGAAACAGTAGAGTCCCTCCCTATTCCCTGGTGAGCACCTGAGATGCAGCGTCAAAGGGAATGCTGAGACAGACTGCCGGGGTGTGGAGTTAATTAGTTATTAATGCCACAGACAGACAGACAGCAGTGTGGCGGGGGCTCTGAAGAGAGGAAATCAGGGCCCCCAAGGCAGAAGTCCAAGCCTTTTCTAATACCTCTTTGAGGATGGGGGTAGTAGCTTCAGGCCAGAGGCCTTTAGTCGGTTCCTCTGACGCCCTGGCAAGAGTGTGGGAGGAGGATGGGAAGCAGGATGTGAGTGGTTACCAATCACTCCTTTGAATGGAAACTCCCTTCCCAGACAAGAAACCTTGGCACCTCGGAGCAAGGGGGTGGGGGTCGGGGGCTAGTGAGATGGCTCAGAGGTTAAGAACACTGACTGGTCTTCCAAAAGTCCTAAGTTCAATTCCCAGTCAACCACATGGTGTCTCACAACCATGTATAATGAGATCTGGTGCCCTCTTCTAGCATGTACGCACACATGTGGGCAGAATACTATATAAACAGTATATATATATATATATATATATATATATATATATATATATATACACATATAATCAAGAGGAAAATTATTCTTCAGTTCCTGAGCACACACCAGTGGGAGCCTAAGATTATAAACTACGAACCCTCTGGGGAAAAAGTACCTGAGAGTAAAAACTTGAAGGGGAATAAGTGAGATTTGATGACTGTAATACAAATAAATTCCCTGTAGCCTGAAATCAATCTAGCACTGGGTAGGGAACCATGCAAAGTCCATCCATAGCACTGAACGACATCGAATATTCAGTCTCTCCCTCCCCCTCCCCACAATCCTAGAGCAACTAACACATAACAGAAGTCATGCCAAGGAACAAATGTTCTTAATCAGTTCCCCTCAGGTTTGCCCCAATTATAGATGGGGAATTTGCAAGGACACTGGGCAGGGTCTTCTCATGAATGACCAAAGGCACTTGCTGCTGCAGCCAAATGTGGCTGTCCCAAGCAACCCGCCCCCTCCTCACCCCCAGCCTGGTGTGTGAAACAAGTGAAAAGGAATAGAGAGAAAAGTAAACACACAAAAGCTAGTGTTGCATTCAGATAATAAGTAATATGATAAAGAATCTTAAAAGAGGTTATAGTGGTGGTGAGGCGGGGGTAAGTCACCCTCACACTGGCCCCACCCCCCCAACACCCCCAAATCCCCCCCCCCCACACACACCAGCAAAAGCTAAAGGACACTGGTAATGCTCTAAGAAGCTTGCTTCTCTGGGAAGGATAATTAGATAGTAAAACTTGAATCTTAGGAGAGCTGACTCAGGGCCAAATCCTGACTCACAGCGCCCCAAGCTTGTGGATGTTATCCACAGGCACCTCCCACCTACACTCAGTAGGCCGCTAACTACTGCTTTGCCCTTCTCTTCGGCCACATATCCCAGACAAACCCTGCTTCTCTTCTAAGATCATTATTCCTAAAACTGTTAGTGGTCAGCCAAATGGTAAAAAAAAAATAATAATAATAATTTAACACAAATTTTCCTTAAAAAAAAAAGGAGGGGAGTCATTTTGCTACTAAGTATTTTGGAGCAAAGTCTCATAACAAAAGATGGTCTTACAGGCTTTACACACCTGTAATTCCAGCACTTGGGAGGCTAAGGCAGGAGGAGGCAGTTAAGAGGCGAGATTGGGCTACATACAATAATCTTGTCTCCAAAGTAAATGAACAAAATTCAGCCGGGTGTGGTGGCACATGCCTTTAATCCTAGCACTTGGGAGGCGGATTGTTGTGAGTGTGTGTTGTGGTCTACAAAGTGAGTCTCAGCCAGGGATACACAGAGAAACCCTGTCTCAAAAAAGAAAACAAAACAAAACGAAAAATCCAAGTTACAGCCCCTGTTTTTCCTCGTGCTATGAAACTGCAGTAGTGGTCACGTGACCCTGCTAGGTCGTCTCCCCCACCCCCTCCCCTCCTCGCCCTCCCGCTGGTGAGACAGTGACCAGGAGCAGAAGAGGTGAGAATGACCAAATCCCTCACACTTCTAATTCTAAATTCCCTATGCCTCCGTTGACAGCTCTGTAAACTGTGTCTGGACTCAGTATCTAAAACAGCTTGATTAACGTCGCAATCAACTCGTAGCTTTAAAAAAATAAAAAGTGGGAGAGATCAACGGTTGTTCCCATCTGTTTTATTGTTTGACTTCGGAAAAACTCAAGGGGTGCCAGGAAGAGGGTGGCAGCCATCACACCCACTAATGGTCTCATAATGGTCTCATTTAATTCTAGCAATGACACTCACCAACGACCACGTGTCCCTAGATCCTACTTCCCTGCCTCTACCACTACGCTTCATCTGGTCCATCCATAAATAACAACAGCCAGGCACACGGTGATCAGCCACCTGTGAAATTAGCATCAAATGGTCAGATCTCGGGTTTCTTTGCTGGTCCTTCTCTTTGCCCTGGGCCAAAAATCCAGGGAACACTGTGAAACAAACTACACCTCATTTCTGAGGGCCTGTGGCAGAGGACACGGCTCTCAACATCCGTGGCTGCCCTTTCCTTTCAGGGGGCACTCATGGAGAAAGTCAAGATTTTAGCAAACACTGAATCTTCACGAGTTCCTAACTTCTGAGCCCTATGAAATTTATTGTAACCAAGGCTGTAGCAGTTCCAAGAAATTAAACACTGGCTCATTCTCACAGTCCAAGTTACTTTATGATCAATTTAACTTAATAAAATTAAAAATAAAATTTAACAACAAGAACCTAAAATTTGATGTGACTCGCCATCACTTGGAATTGAGTAGGAGAGACTTTTTGGTGGATGACAAATACCTAGGCTGAATTTATATCTGGCATTTGCTAAATGTGTCATTCTATTTTTTTATCAATTATTTAATTACATATGTTTGCACGTGCCTTTGTGGGTATATGCATGTGAATGCAGGTGCCTGTAAAACCGAGAAGGAGGACTCCCTTGGAGCTGGAGTTATCGGCAATTATGAGCCATTCGACAAGGATGCTGGGAACCAAACCTGGGACCCTCTGCAAGAGCAACAAGTGCTCTTAACCACTGAGCCATCTTGCCAAGTCACCACCTTCCGCCCTTTGAGATTTGTTTTTAATATTCCTTTAGTTTAATACCAGATTCTTGCCTAGCTTGGAAAACAAAGTCAGCAGCACTTTTAAGAAAGCTCGGGGAGTAAGCAATAACAGACAAACCTGTGCACGGGTGTTTTGTCAGCAGGTATGCCTCTGCACCACATGCATACAGTATCTTTGCAGGGCAAAAGAAGGCATTTGATGTCAAAGGACAGGCACTACAAAGGGCCATAGGCCACCATGCGGGTGCAGAAATCTAGCCTGGGTACACTGAAAGAGCAGCCAGTGTTCTTAACCTGTGAGCCATCTCTCCAGCCCCATCCCCCCATAATCCGGATAAATGCCAATCCCCACCCTGACCCATGCATACACAGCTCAGCAATCCCCCACAGCAACTACAAAAATTACCACAAAGTACCAAGTTTTTTCCAAACGTTTGGAAACTCTAGACTGGCTGCTTGCTGAATGCAAAAACATGTCACCGGGCATCACTAAATAGTCAAACCCTGCTTAAACATAAAGGCTTAGAGTAAAACAGTAGTAGATACAGAAAGTTACAAACAGTCAAAACAGAGAGAATAAGTGAACATGGCATGCTCAGCCATAAATGGGACATCCATCATACCGCTTCCCGGCAGAGTACCCCTGAAGAGAGAGTACAAAGACCGTAAGAGCCAGAGGCCAAGGAGAACCAACGTGAAGCCAGACCCTTTGTGCATGGCAGGGACAATGTTGCACTCACTGAGTTCACAGCAGCTGCAGTAGCCTGCACAAGATCGAGCCACTCATCACTGCAACATGCAAAGGGGAGGAGCTCCCCCTGCACTCAGAGCTGAGGAGCTATTGACACTGCTGGCAGCTGGGAGAAGGAAAGTTCGTTTTCTTTAAAAGTGTGGTCCCTGGTAGGTTGGCCTTACTCCAGGGGATGGCTCCACAGACAAGAGTTGGACTCTATGGGTTATGAGAGAGAGAGAGAGAGAGAGAGAGAGAGAGAGAGAGAGAGAGAGAGAAGAAGAAGAAGAAGAAGAAGAAGAAGAAGAAGAAGAAGAAGAAGAAGAAGAAGAAGAAGAAGAAGAGAGGAGAGAGAGAGAAGAAGAAGAAGAAGAAGAAGAAGAAGAAGAAGAAGAAGAAGAAGAAGAAGAAAAAGAAGAAGAAGAAGAAGAAGAGAGG
>OU015754.1:17674610-17692904 GCA_907169655.1 Acomys percivali | reverse complement strand
AAGAGAGGAGAGAGAGAGAGAGAGAGAGAGAGAGAGAGAGAGAGAGAACGAAGTTGGGAAGGGGGTGGAGAGAGGAAGTAGATCTGGGAGGACATAGGGGGATAAACATAGTCAAAATATACTGTGTGCATGTATGAAATCAAGTATTTTTTTTAATTATAATAAAAACAGGGGAATGGAGAGAGGGCTCAGCAGGGTCAAGAGCACTAGTAGCTCTTCCATAAGACTCAGGTTCAAGTGACAGCACCTACATGGCGGTGCATAACTGTCACTGCAGTCCCAGAGGATCACTGGACTCCCTCTTCTGTCCTCCTCACATGGCACACAGACACACATATACCACCGTACACACGCAATACAAATAAAGGTTGATTTTTAAACCAAAAATATTCAAATAATAAAACGGTAATGACAGCAGGACATCATCCATCCCACAGCCCAGTATTTCACAGAATGGTTGCATACGAGAGAGGACCAGTCATAGCTGTAGTATCTATCAGGACCCAGGGGCAAAACCTTCAACCAAAATAACATACTTTCTCAGACTTAAACAACATACAATGGAAAATTTCAAAGGACGCTGAAGACAATTTGAAATTAAAAAAAAAAAAAAAAGAAAAGAAAAACAAAATAAAAAATAGCTATAGCATTAATACAGCCAGAAAACTTAAGCAGACTAGCGATGGCAGAAGATGGCACGGCTCAGGGGTCAGAGCGTAGATATCCTCTGCACGTTAGAATGTCACAAGCTGGCAACCATCCCCGGTTCGTTTGTGGCGACACTAATGAGGTCACCTGGACCTAACCAAAAGTTAATATATACGGAATGCATTTTATAAGCCCTATTTACCATGTCTCCCAACAGGCCAAGTTGTTTTAGCCACGGAAGAACATGTGGGAGAAAGAATTATGACTGCTACTAAAACAGCCATTTTCTGAGTTCACATTTGGCTTTAATGAGAGACACATCATCATAAGCAAGAATGCTGGCCGCTCTCCTTGGGAAAGCTGCCTTGTCAGGCTCACAAGGGATTTATGATCAGTGAATTGGCTACTTGCTTCCAACCGTCAAGTTGCTGAAAGTGGCTTTGAAGAGTACACATGATAGGAACCATGCTTTAGAACCTACGGAGTGGGGGAAAAGGGTCCTGCAGACACAGACATCTCAAAAGAGGAAGGAAAAAGAGATGAAGATGCAGCCATATGCCCTGGTATTCTTTGCCATCCTTGAGTTCCCAGGATGCCCAGTTACTAAATTCCAGGTCTGCTGAACAAGCAAGGTAAGCTGGATAAGGCACAAGCAATTTCTATTTCTGTGGTTCTACAGGTTCATTTTGTGGCTTGTATTAATTAACTGAACAAAAGGAGAAACATGAAAACATCCTTAGAGGTTCCTCAATACCACATTCAGATCCTCCTGTGGCAACTTCCATTACATTAGAATTTACACACACTTTGAAAAGTCCTGTGATGATGCAGCTCACCCTCAAAAAAGAAAACACTGTCTCCCTCCACTTCCTTCCTAAGAGTCCTGGTTCTACAATGGAAAACAAAAGCTAATCCCTCTTAGAAACCACAATCCACATAAGGACTTGGAGGCAGACTTGTGCAAATGTTTCAAGTGTTATTGCCTCAGTGTAGATGGACAATTCCTAATGTTTATTTCACACACACACATACACACACACACACACACACACACACACACACACACACACACACAAATAGCTCCTCCACCAAAACACCAACAGGATCAGAAGCTATAATTATGTGACCTCCTCAGATATGAGTCATTTGATGATGGTCAACTGCAACACACACACATACATACATACATACATACATACATACATACATACACACACACACACACACACACACACACACCCGCACACAACTAAGACCAGCAGAGTGAGCACTGAGTACCAAGGAGAGCTACAGACTTTGAGAGTGACCCATGAGTCCCTTACTGAACTCAGAAGCCCTACTGTCTGGAGGTACTCTCATGCACACAAATCTTACACGAAGAAAAAGCAAAGGAAATATTTCCAAAGAGGTAAAGTCAAACAGGAGCTTCCAGGAATGCCACAACTAAACCTGGCCAATCTGATATCTAGTCACCCCCTAACTCTTAGCCATGACTATGTTTGCAGTCTGGAACCAGATCTAAAGAGCAGCTTTCCTTCTAGGACCAGGAGGACTGTTGGCAGTTGACCTGGTTCAGGTGAGAGACATAGAGGGCCATTCTTTCCCCTGATCCTTAGTTTAGCTCTGACAAGTTCTACGGCCAGAATTTTATATAGTTGCCTCAGTACTGTGCTACATAAAAGTAACCCCAAAGATAGAGAGCCCCCACCACAAAATGACTGCCTTACCCCAAAGATGATAGGTACCTCAGCCCCAAAAGCAAGCATCCTAATGCTAAAGATAATGTCTCTACCACAAAGACAGCACCAACCCCCGGGGACTCCAAAAACAGAATGCCACTCCATACTGAATGGTTCACACTGACACCCCAGACCACTGATGAAGTGCATGAGTTATCTTAGTGATGTTGGAAAATGCAGTCTAGACGGCAGCATTACAGCCAGTGAGGTGAGGTGAGGCCAGTGGCAGAGGCCTACAGGGTAGGATGGTGGTAGAGAGCGCAATGCCAGCAAGAAGCACAGCCCCAAAGAGGATAAAGAAAACCAAACTGGCAAGGCAGTGCAGTTCACACGCACCAGCATATATAGCTCCATCGGCCATGAAGATGGCGGTGCCCCAAGATGGAATGCAGAAGGATGCAGCCGCACCGGAGCAGCTTTATGACCCAGCCTCTTCATCAATCAACGCCTCTCGTGATGCTCTCTACAGCCCTCACAACCTGACCCACACAAGGAGTAACTCACAAAATTCATTTCCAAGTTGAGATAGCACACTTAAATGGATTCTAATTATGTATTCTGTTTATTCTGCAAGTACTTATCTGGTAATTCATAATTTACCAGAACAAGTTTCTATTTGCACAGGCTGCTAACAGATTCGTAGTCTGAAGAATTCACAACTAGCCTACATTCCTCTGCGGGGATCAGGAGCTCCCAGGAGCCACCAGCTGCATTAGAATCACCTGGGGCTTGAGGGAAGGGAGGGAAGGAGGGAGGGAGGGAGGGAGGGAGGGAGGGAGGGAGGGAGGGAGGGAGAGAGAGAGAGGAGGGGAGGGGTGGAAGGAGTAAGGGGGAGGACAGAGGAATGAAGGGAGAGGCTCGGGTTCTATTTTGGACCTAATGAACCAGAACCTCCATAGATGAAGACTGTTCCTATGCAGTTCTGCGCCTCGTCTTTGCTGAGGTGTAATCAGGACGTACAAAGTACCCATCTTAAGTACGAACCTCAACTCAGTAGGTACAACAAACACAGCCGCCATCTATGTCTACAGAATTTACATCCCCATCCCCAACAAACTTCTCTAGTATTGGGACAAATGTTTTGCAGAAATTCCTTACTTTTCAGTTGTTTTAAACACGTAAATAGCTTTGCAAAGCACTCTTATGATAGTTTCTTTAAAATTCTTGTTGGAATTCTAGCATGCAATTCATTTCAGTTCCACTGTCTGTTGCTGGCTTTTCTCATACACCATGTGACTTTTCCTGGCTCCTGGGGATTGCTTGTTCTGTTTTGATCCAGAATGTTCTTATTTCTCAGTTATGGAGATGGGGGCTGCTTCACCCCTCCCCTCAGGCCCTACCAACACTACAGTAGGAGAGAGGACACAGTCTTCCTGCCTGCATCAGATGCTGAATGGAAGTTCAGTTCCCTGCCTCAAACAGGCTGGCAACTTCCTGCTCACTGAAAATAGGGCAGCCATTGGCACTGCCACCCTTCCTCCATTGGAGGGAGCACGACCAGGTTCCCCCTAAATGTACTGCCACCAGGAAGAGGGAAGGGAAGAAAGGGCTGGCCTCACACTGCTTTGCTGGAACTCTGGTTCTCTTGGCAGTGCCCACAGCAGCACCTCTCTCTGCCAAGTGAGGAATGGCGATCAGAGCCCTGCTCAGCTCAGTTCAGTTAACACCTCTCAACAGGGGAACTTAAGTGTGCTGCCTGTTTGCAAGAAGCAGAATAGAAGAGCAAATTTTTTTGCTTGGGATTGCTGAGTGTTATGGGACTAGAATATGGATTTTCCCTCTTTGGTATTTGGCTGCAGTAGGGAAAATATGACCTAAAAAAATGTTTTCTGTTGTTAACCCATCCTTTTACCCAGACTCTATCTAAAGAAACTAGGCTTTCCTTTCCTTTGTTGAGATTAAGGGGAGCGGTTTGCGGCGTTCACCTAGTTGGAGGTTGCTATCACACTCAGTCCAGGCTGAATATGTGTCTCTGAAAAGACCCACAGCACTCACCAGCATGTCACTCAAGTGCATGCATTACGAGTGCCTGCTGTACCTTTTTGTACTTTTGTGTGACATCCAAGAATTTTATCTTAGGAAGAATTATCTAACAACCGAGTTGACTCTATCTTGGCCTAACTCAAAAGCCTTTGTGGTGCAGTTTTAAGATGTTCTCTCACCAGGCCTGGTGGTGCATACCTATAATCCCAGCCTTTAAGAAACTGAGACAGGAGAATGGATAATTTTAGGCCCATCTGGGTATATGGCCAGACCCTGTCTCAAAGGGGAATGAGGGTCTGGCAAAATGGCTCAGTAAATAAAAAGGCTCCTTGTTAAGCCTGGGTTTGAGCCTTAAACCCAGAATCCATATAGTAAAAGGAGAACATACACATACACAAACACACACACACACACAGACACACGCACACATGCACACACACACACATGCACACACACACACACATGCACACACAGTTTTCTGGCCTCCATTATGTGTCCCCACACAGCCAAAGAGATATTTTAAAAAGAAAGGGAAAAATGAATGAATCAATAAAGCAATCAATAATCCTCTTAATCACCCTGATGCTTAAAAAGGCATAAAACACTGTTCTAGAGAAAACTCAAACCAACTAAGAGTCCTCAGTGAGGCAGTTCTCCAAAGACAGCTTACACTATACTATGTACCAAAGGCTTTGTTTGCATTCAGTGCTCATGTGCTCCTGATGACAGTTTACTGTGGGGACAGTTTTCACCACTGTTTTCCATTTAAGGAGAGAAGACACTGAGTTGAATTATACTGTCCAAAGTCACAGAATTCGGTATTTTGCATCTTAAGATGCAAAAACATGTTGGTTGGCTCCCTAAGCCTACAACTTTAAAGACTTTTAAGTGTGTATATAGGGGGTGGGGTAGGGTATGCACACATGAGTGCAGTGCTCAGGGGGGCCAGAAGAGGGTGTGAGTCCACTGGAGATAGAGTGAGCCAACACCCAACAGGAATGCTGGGAACCAAACTCAGATGCTGAAGAATGGCAGAATCTGCTCTTAACTGCTGAGAGCCGTCTCTCCAGGCCCCCATAAGATTACAGCTTTACAGACTTTAATATCCTGTGTATTGCAAAGCTTATAAGACGACTTTTGCTCATGCATTTGAATTTTTTATTTCAGTACACTTCCACTAATAAAATGAAGGAATGCAGGAATGAGCAAAGGATAGCCTTAGGCTACAAAGTCAGAAAACCCTGGTGTCCTCTAACTTCTTGGGCTGAATCTTCATAACCTGACACTGGCCTGTAGCTTCTAGTTCATTCCTACTCTTAGACTAACGCTCCTGGTACAAAGTGCCTCATCCCTCTGTGAAACTGTGTGGCTGTTTATAGTTGAGTCAGTCAACACGTACTGAATGACAGAGAAGGAGTAAATCCCAGAACAGTGGAAATCACAGAGCAACTCAGATGCAGGGCTGAGTCCACCCTGAACCTTTCACTAACTAGTTATGCACACCACAGGCTCAGCACGCTTCAGTTATTCAAAGCGCAGAATCACAACTTTGGGAAGTCTAGCTCTTTGTCTTAGTCAGAGTTTCTATTGCTGTGATGAATGAAACACCGTAACCAAAAGCGAGGTGGGGAGGGAAAGAGTTTATTCAGTTTATCTTCTACATCATAGAGCATCAAAGAAAGTCAGGACAGGAACTCAGGCAAGGCAGGAACCTGGAGGGCAGGAGCTGATACAGAGGCTGAGGAGGAGTGTTGCTTACTGCCTTGCTCAGCCAGTTTTCTTAGAGAACCCAGGACCACCAGCCTGAGGGTGGCCCTACCCACATGGGCCCTCCACCATCAGTGACTAATTAAGAAAATGGCTTAAAGCAGTAGTTCTCAACTTTCCTAATGCCTGGATCCTCATATTGTAGTGACCCGCCTCCACCCACCCACCCACCCCACCCCCGCCCCAGCCATAAAATTACTTTCATTTATAAGTGTAATTTTGCTACCGTTATGAATCATATATATCTGATATGTGACTCCTCTGAAAGGGCCAGTCAATTCCCGAAAGGGGTCACGACCCACAGGCTGAGAACCACTCTTCTGTGTTTTCTTTGTGTTACTCCCACCGTTATGTGCCTTCTACTGTCAACTATTTTGAAATCTTTTGCCTATGCACAGACAGCCCACTGTGGATCAACTCCCTGAGAGCAGAACCAATGTTAACTGTCTTCCGTACTTCCGCATCCAGCACTGTATATAGGACCAGTGGCCACCCCCACCCCCATACACACCCCTATTATCTCAAAGCCAAGTAAGTAAATTTCCCTCTGGACCCTGGCTCCCCATTCTAACCACTCCCTCTTTTAGGTTTCTGCTAACAGTATAAAGGAAGCTGCCCTTGATAAACAGGCCGTCAAACATAGGAAAGCTTATGGACGCATGTGGAAACATCTCTGGGTGCTCTAGGAGGGGAGGGCTCATATCACTGGACAGGGGCTACGAATGAAGATTAGCCAGGGTGACAATAGGGCCAGTCATCAAGTTTCTTGTTCCAAACGCTGAATCTTCCCACAGCGCTCTGACCTGTGAACACAGGGTTCCTGACTCTAAGGGGCCACAAGTGATATCACAGTTCTCTTTGTGATCCACTACTAAAACCAGTTGGCCATCAGCTCTTTTCAAGTAGCAGCCTGCCCCAACTTGTGTGAAACTGCTTTTCATTTAAAACTCAACTGTCTAACAAAAAAAATCAGTTGTGCATTTGCTCTCAAAGTTTAAATGGTGCCATTAAGTCGTTCTAAGTATATCTGCGGGGGGGGGTAGGGGGAAGGAGAGGAGGATAGGGGAAAAGGAGGAAGGAGGAAGGCAGGGGTACATTATACAATGCAATGAGGGAAAAAGCAAGTGACCTAGGAGAGAAAACGGTCCGCCTTCTATTGTTCTCTGGAAACCCTTGTTTTATGGGGTTTACTATCTATGAACTTCAGAAATGTCAGGTAAAGCCTCCTGAGGAAGCTGAAACTTAGGGAAAACAGGACAACTGCCTTTAGCTCCATAAGCTCACCCTTCGCTTCTGCACTGCACTTCCCAAGAGTCCAGCTGGCTGGAACACGAACTATTGATTCCAACTAGATTGCAGGCAAGAGACACTAGCACCTGAACACATGCCCCAGGCAGCCAAGAACGCTCCCATTGGCTCTTTTAAGTGCATGGGGGCGGGGGGAAGGGAGATGCTTTGGCCTGGTGAGGACAGTATCACAAGGCCACAACTCCCAGGATAGTATTACATGGGTTTTGGCTCAATATCTGCTGGAGGTTTCCACACCCACACAAAGTTCTTCATCCATAATGAAAAAGCACCAAAAGACGCTTTTATGTATTAACAGAACAGCACCTAAAACCAATGATCCAATGTGCCAAGAATCCAGGGAAAAGCACCAGAAGTCTAGTTTGGTGGCTGAATATAGGCTCGAGATGAGCACAGTGTCAGATTTAATTCCTTCACCACCACCACCACCACCAACAACAACAACAATAACAACCTATTAAATGGCAACAACAAAACACTATGCAGAAGGGAGGAGAGAAGCAAGATGTAGGGGAGGAAAGAGAGGAGGGGAAATGAGGAGGGAAGGGGATGGAGGGAGGGAAAGAGAAACACCACACCCTCTCAACAGAATCCAGACACCATAAACATCTCATGATATGCTTATCAGTTATATTCCTGGTTTGATCTTTGGATTTCTTGTTCATTCAGGCCTGAGCATCCACCACGAAGAAGGATCAGCCTTCGGAGAAAGGAAGCACACTCATTCATCAAAACGCTTGCTATGCAGGGAACACTGTTCTGAAGACCCAACCTGTGTTCCCCTTCAGGATCTTTTCCCCTATAATTATCTTCATTTCCTGGCTACAGCTGGGTTCGCTGATCCCTTCTGATACAACGTGTCTTCATTCTTGCCTTCATTCCTACTGCCTGTTTCTCCTCCTTAATCAAGTTTAGTCATTTGGATAGTCGACAGCAGGAACAAACACCCAAGAACTGCTAGGATACACTGTCTCATTCACCCACAAGTTCTGGGCCGGAATCATTCATTCTTAGGTAGTCAAGGCATCAGCCAGTACATAGGGAAAGAGTAGAAAATACAAATGCAACATTATCATTACCTGAGGAACAATGGTTCTGCAAGTAAGAAAAACAAAAACAGAAACAAAAACAAAAAAACAAAACAAAACAAAAAACTGGCTGTATCCAGCCGAATACAGAATGCTGCATTTTCACCGCCATTAACTTCAGGGAGATTTCGGCTAATTTCATAGAACTTACAAATGAAACCCACTCTGCGAATGTTATGTAAGTCACCCCTCAGCCTCTCACTTCCTGAACAGCAATCAATACTTGGAAAGCAGTCAACTTCTCTCTCTGCATGGAACAAAGAAACATTCCAGAGATGTTATGTGCATGCTAACACATTCTCACCAAACTCATCTGTTTGTGATTTTTATCTCCCACCTAATTACAGCTGAAATAATACAGTATGATTTACACTCCTTGTTCAAGTGTGACATATCTAATAGATTATTCAATATTAGTTTATCCAGCTATGTCACACTGACAGTAGCACTTAATGTTAATCAGGGGTATGCCTATGTGTCAATTTTAAGCCTCCCACAGTTCAATGAAATTATCAGAGTTGCAAGATACCATCGATGTGTTTTGATCTCTATGTCAAGAGTCCTGGAGTATGTGTTTATTTTTCCTTGGTGTTCTTTTGCTGCATGGGGTAAGGAAAGAACACCAAGTGAGCCTCTGTACTTAACTCCACCTCCTCTCTGTGGTTTGGACACCTAAGACCCTATCTATGAAGACAGTGCAGTCTACTGCAATTTTGATTCTAATGAACCCTGTCAGTTTGTATTTCCCTGTCCTCCTTGCAAGCTGCCCAAAGCCAAGCCCTTCCTTGCAGGAACATGTCTTCTTGATCCACCTCATCTCCCTATGTCCTCCTCTGAGACCCATTCACAACCCTCATACAAAAAGATAAACCTTCAAAGTCTTTTCCACCTCAGTTTCAACTTAGCAGGTTATCTCCCTTCTCAGTGTCTGCTCCGTTAACTATAAAACTACAATTCGTTCCACTGGGCTACTAAAACATTAAATGAATTAACCCGACTAAAGTGCTAAGCAGAGTACTTAAGCACAAGGTTAAGAGTTACCTTTTCTTTCCTCTGAGACAGTGTCTCACTTTGTATTCCTGACTAGCCTGCCACTATGGAGACATCTTCAGTACATTTTGTTAAGTCCCCCAAAGACAAATACTGTTGTATTCCCACATCGGCTAATCAGAATAATGCAATTCAGAGACAGAAACAAGAAGAGGTTCTTTGCCAACAACTGTGTAAAGAAAGAACAGGGAGTTGCCCCTTACTGGGCAGGGTTTTAGATATTGTAAGAAGAGCTGCAAAGATCTGTCACACAACAGTGGGAATATAGTTCATGAACTACACTTTACGATACTAAAGATTCTTTTATATATTTTTTACTATAACTGAAATTTTTTAATTAATAGAAAAGTTTAATAGAAGAGTTTTTTTTTAAATCTAGCTTCATGTCATGCGTGTCCTTCTGCAATGATATGACCTTTCTCCTCACAACCCCACAGCAGCTGTAATTATACACTGGCAACCTACACAGGCTTGGACCCATGAGCACTCCGCGAAGGTTGAGAAGAGCTCAACACTTAGGTAGCATTTGCTGCAAGTTGGTATAGTCTTTTTGTTTATTTGTTTGTTTGTTTGGTTTGGTTGGTTTTTGAGACAGGGTTTCTCTGTGTAGCCTTGGCTGTCCTAGACTTGATTTGTAGACCAGGCTGGCCTTGAACTCACAGCAATCTGCCTTCCTCTGCTTCCCGAGTGCTAGGATTAAAAGTGAGCGCCACCACACCCAGCAGTATAGTCATGTCTACATTGCCCATGCAGCTGTAAGTACTCCCTCACCTACACTGCTGTACATAATACTAATTAAACTCATGAGCTCCTCAAGCTGGACTTGAATGGAGTCATTTCTCTGGTCAGTGCTGCCCTTTCTGGGGTGAACAGATGTAAGTCCATGCCCTAGGGGAAAGTTCACACAATACATATGGAGACTGAACAGGCCCTTAGCAATATGTACTACAAATGACAGGGTTGGGAGTGGCGGGGAGACAATGGAACAACCAACACTGTTCTAAAACAATATGCCAACGGATCCAGATAGATTACATTCCCAAGGTATCCAGAAGGTCTTTCTATCACTTGTGTAGTCCTCTGGGGGAATTCTTGAAAATACTTTAAAATCCTGCCTCAAAACAAAACATGAGATAGAGAAAGAGACAGAGCAAGAGGGCACACTCGTTTGCTTCCCGATCCTGTCTTCCACAGTCACACATCTCTTGCATCTTCCTGGTGTGATAAAAACACTTCTGCACACACTAGAATTGCTCAAGTTCTGCTTTTGGCAAAAGCCTACTTTACAGAATGCAAGCCTCCTATGGTGTCTAGAATGCAAGGTGCCAGTTTTACATCACTCACTTCATATACTCACCCATTTCAAGCAACATGTCAGCCAGTCAGCAACATCGCCATGCTTTCCTGATGAACACAGAGAATCTTGGGAGGGGTGTTACACAGCCTGCTGTATTGGCCCTGTACCTTTAACACCCATCACCACAAGAATTCCCTAGATGGTTCTGAATAGGGAAAAGCAAAACAAAACAAAACAAGTGCCACCCAACTCTGGAAACAAAAGTAGCTAGCTTCTATAAATCATGTTCCTGCTACTTCGTGGCACTTTAAGAAATTACTGGCTAGTGTTATCCCAGGCCGAATTGCTCAGGGAATTACCAAAGGCCGTCTCCTTTGTGCTAGTCATATCACACAGCCACAGCTTTGAGTGGTTATTCCTGCCAGGACATAAGGTAGGTGGCTGTGGGCAAATGGCCTTGAGGAGCCAGTGTGAGCTGTCAAAGCAGACAGACAAATAAACTGATGAGATAATATTTTCTGTATCAATAAACCCCATATAAACTCAATCTAAGATGTTCCCCGCTATGCCCTACCGTGTCCCGTTACCATGTTAGTGTGACAAGGTCCCTCAGACTGAGGAGGACTTACTGTAACTACAATTTGAGGCAGAAGACAGATGTGGGGTAGAGCACACATATAATACCAGCACTTGAGAAACTAAAACAGGGACAGACATTTTGAGTTTAAGACCAGCCTAGGTTTCACAGTGAGTTTAAGAACTGCCTGGGCTACAGTGATGAGTTCAAAGCCAAAATGAGACATCCCAAAAATGACGATCGCAGGGGCCAGAGAAGTACCTCAGTGTTTAAGAAGTCTTCATGCTCTTGCAAAAGACCCACATTTGTTCCCAGCACCCACATCAGACTACTTACTGTTCATAACTCGAGATCCAGGGATCTGACACACTTTTCTGGCCTCCTCAGGCACCCAAACAAATGTGGCATTCACTCACACAGACACACAAACACACATAATTAAAAATAAAAATTAATCTTAAAAAATAGTATGTAAAAACTAAAAAAACAAAAAACAAAAAACAAAGAGCAAAAACAAACCAACGTGGTTAGCTAAGTCCACAATCAGAACAAAGTTAAATATAGAAGAAAACGGAACATTACATAATAGCGCTCATGTGAGACACTGTCCTCAATGAACTCATATCACTAAGATGCACCAGGTAGGCGCTTTTATGAACACCACTTTACTGATGATGAAGGAAAGATACAGAGAATCGATGTCATGGACCTGAAAATCCTCTAACTGGTAGGTTGTGACAAAAACCCCAGACTCTTCTTGCTCTCATCTGTCTAAAGCACAATACAGAGAGATGATGGACAGCTAGGCGTGGTCAGAGAAGAAATAACAGACAGACAGAACATTTCACACAGTCCTGCAAGAGTAGTAAATAGCCTTCCTTACTAAGGGAAACTTAACCAAGATGTCCTGTGTACATATTCATACAAATTCAATTATAAACACACAGATTATTATCGCCAGCCTGGCCCTGGCCTCCACACCCCGATGGGTCTGATAGGAAAAGGACACTCTCCACTCTGCCCAAGCATCCTCTATGAATCACTGGGTGGCACTGTCTCCCAGGTCCCCTGGCACTCTCCTCCCTGTTTTGCAGCACAGTAGAGAGGACACCCTGTGTATCACACAAGTGCACTGAAGCAATCTCAGCACCGTGGCGAAGCATTGTTCTAAATATTTTTATGATCCTTATTTTAAAAATGTGTAATGCAAGTGTAAGGAGCTGTTACTCTTTTTAAGTTCATCTTCCGTAGTCGCTCACTTAGAGGTGTGAATATCTGAGTTCCATTTCTTTCCATACTTTTACCTAAACTGATTACATCAACCCTGAGCTTTGTGGGTGGAAGACACATGACAGAATGGATTCTATATGGTGGATTCACACATAATGTTTCATACAAAATCTTGGGTGTTTCTAAAGAGCACGTGAGAACAGACGTGAGACCTCCCTCACATGCAACTAACCAACTGACAGAACACAAATGAATTTAAAAAGACTTTGTGTAGTCATGTGTCTCTAAAATAAATATTTTAGGATAGGGATATGGCTCATTAATTAAAGTGCCTGCCAACACAAGCCTAAGGACGTGAATATGCATCCTCAGAACTCACCTAAAAGCTGGGCTCAGCAGTGTACTCATAAACTCAGTGGTGAGGAGGAAGGTATGAAAACGCTTGGAGCTTGCTGGATAACTAGTCCAGGTTAAAAAAAAAAGTAAGCTTCACGTACAATGAGAGACCTTGTCCCTCCAAACAAAACAAAACCCTAAGAAAGAGATCTCAGTGTTAAACCTCTGGCCTTCATGCATCCGACATACACACATATATATGCATACATCAAATATACTGTACACATATGCAAACATAATAAGCATTTCATTACTGTCGCTTCTCTTCTGGGCCAGGATCAGTTCTTGCTAAGTTCTCCATGCTGTCCTAGACTCCCTAGGCTTGAATCATTCCCACTGGTCTCAGATACTAGGGTGGCTGAGACTAAAAGCACACACTACCGAACTCAGATTTTACTCTTAAGATCAGATTCAATTTTTATGGCTTTTTTTAAAAAATGTATTATACAGCCTTCAGAAAAATACTACTGAAGTCCAGCCTCCATCACTGCAACTTCAAGGGTAACTTTATTGCTGTATTGTCACCACATTTGCTATTTTATAATAATCAAAACACTTAAGAATATGCCTTGTAAGGTCTGTAAATTCACTAATTTTTAATTATATGAGCATATACAGAATATACCAGTTCTAGAGAAACTAGTTTTTTATACAATATTAAAAATGAAAAAGCAATCGTTGCTTATTACCACACTATTCACAATTGCTGCAGCAAGGAATCAACTTAGCGTCCACTGATAGACAGATGGGGAAAAGAAAAGGTGGTGTGTATATAAAAATGCAGTTTTACTCTATCGCTAAACAATATGAATCCTTGTCATTTCTAACAACATGGCTAGGGCTGGAAATTACTGTGTGGAGTTAAATAAACTAGACAGAGAGACAGATAAATATTACTTGCTCTCACTCACATGAATAAACTTGGAAAGACTGTATCCTAAAGGTACAGGGTGGGATAGTGGTTGGCAGAGGCTGGGAAGGGAGATGGGGAGGGTTAGGGTTGGTAACAAGTACCAAACAGGAGAATTAAGACCCAGTGTGTTCAACAACTCAGTAGGTCATAACTACAGCTAATACTAACCCGTGAATGTTTGGGGTGACAGTTATGGTATGGTTATGATTTGCTAACTGCAGGGCACACATATGTTGAGCTATTTCACTATATCCTGAGAATATACGCAAATACTATATCGGTCAGATTTTTAAACTTAAAATTAAAAAAAAAAAAAAAAAAAAAAAACATGTACACACATGACTCAGGGTGACTGATTTAAGCCAGAGGCACAGCACACGTTAAAGACGACTGTGCCAAAATGTTCGGAAATATCAAGGCCATAAGTGACAGGACCCGAAAGGACACTGAAGTGATTAGATAGGGGTACACCGCCCTAATATTACAGATAGAATAACCGAGGCGCAGAGGATGGCGGCAGGTGATGACACTGAACAGGACTTCAGTCTTTGCCTGTTCTCTCGGCTCAGGCTGCATCCCTCAACGGCAGCCGAGTAGCTTTGGGTCCCTCAAACAAAGGACACTGGAGTTCAGCACTGCACTCCAGTGCACATTTCATGAAGCTGGGGACTTTCATCACACACCACTGTAACCTCAGAGCCAACAACAACCTCTAGCACACAGGACACAGGCAACAAGTAAGTTAAGTAAACAACTCCAGTCCTGATTTGTCAAAAGACCTAAACTGCAGCCAACAGATTTATCAGGATGTCTCTACTGCCCAGGGTGTAAAGACCCAGTGGGAGGAAGCAGGATACATAGGTAGGCTGGAAGCATTTGTCCTTGGAGGGAGAACTTCAACCCTCAACTGCTGGGCTCTGACTCTAGCTACCAGCTCACCCAGCAAGCCTTCTTGCTGTAGATTCTACACAGTTCATTCAGAGTTCCCAAAAGTCCCTCTGTATTTTGAGAAGGAGGACTTCATTCTCTACCCTCCTCTTTGATTTCAAATCTGCGACCCCCTCTGTCCCGTAAACAATCAAAGCCTCCCCCTTCGCCCCGCCTCTGCTCCAGGGCATCAAGAAAACACAATTCATAGAAAGGCAAATCCCACAGAAGGCCTGATAGGAATGAACTATTTAATGCTGTCATTCTGGACTGGATCAATAGACAATGAAGAACAACAGGCATCCGTGGCCCCCACAGCCAGTCGCTGCCTTAATAATAAGCAGTGTGTTTCTATTCCAGTCACAGCCACAGCAGCCAGCCAAAAACACACCATTCGATGACGCGGTGAGATGGAGGGCATTGCCCTTAAATAGCGATATGCTGCCAGGTGATGGCACACTGGCTCCGACACGAGTCTCCCAGCCAGAAAAATCTAGGCTAAACCTCAGAACGGGTGCCCAGTTCCTTTCAGAACAGTTCAGGGGCATTTCCAGGCAGCTGAAGCATGCATTTATTACCCTT
Organism: Acomys percivali; assembly: GCA_907169655.1. Classification (NCBI taxonomy): domain Eukaryota; kingdom Metazoa; phylum Chordata; class Mammalia; order Rodentia; family Muridae; genus Acomys; species Acomys percivali. Next base: position 17,677,399 of record OU015754.1, on the reverse strand, counting down.
TCAAGTTGGAGATTATTTTGACCCATGAACTCCAGTATGTCAAACAGACCCCAGCCAACAGGCAGGAAGGGAAAAGCAACTCGGCATTCTTTCTATCAGTTGGTTGGCCAACTGTGGAATCAGCATACGCCAGGAAATTTTATCTTACAAGGAGCTCTTCTTGTACCAGCATATCTGGGAAGCTTGGTGGTTCACAAGTGAGTCAAGTAGCACTGCTACAGGTATGCAAATCGAGCTTTCTGCTTCTTCTCAGAGCTCACTTCTGGCTGATATAAAAGGTAACTAGAGGATGCCTTGCCATTATGTCTGGATTAGTAGGAATTCTTTGCATGTAGGAGTTAGGTCTCTGCCCTCAAGAAGGCAAGCAATGGACTGGAAGAAAACCGCTGAAGTGTACTGAGACAGCCTCTCTCTAGAGTGTACAAGTACAGCCCACCTGCTCTCGTGATAAAGTAAGTGCTAGATTAAAAAAAAAAAATCCTCAGTGAGACTGTTTAAGTCTGGAGTCAATGTAAGCCTATTTCATACAGAATATAATTTGTATATTTTGGCCAGGTTTTCACTGATGAAAGATAATTTGCAACTTCATGAAAGAAAAGGCGACTTCGATTTTGTTTACTATTAAAATAAACAGGTTTTTATTTCATTTACTAGGCAAGAAAGGCCTCTCTGCTTGTAATGTGTTCACCTAAATAGCAAAAGGCAAAATGAGCCACAGAGTCTGGAGAGACAGCTCAGCAATTCAGAGCTCATGCTGCTCTTGCAGAAGACCTGAGTTTGGGTCCCAGCCCACACAGCAGGCAGCTCACAACTATATGTAATCTGGGCTCCAGGGGGTGTGATACCTTCTTCTAGAGCATCCCTCCCCCCTCCCCGTGGACAGCTGCATACTGACACACACACAAACATATATGTAATTTAAAAGAGCCACATAGGTCAGAGATGTCATGCCTTTTAACTGTCAGAATAAACTTCTCAACACTTTTCTCAACTTGGAAATAAGATTTTTATAGGGAGGAAAAGGTGAATGAAACAGTCTTTTAAAGGCTCTCCCACGATGTAACAGGCTCACCAGAAGAAAAAAAGTCTCACTCAAAAGAGCATCTGTTCACTGACACTGATTCCCTAACTACAATGAACCCTGGTCAGGGATGGCATCAGTATTTGAGGCCCACGATCACAAATCACTAAGGCAAATTTCTCAGTTGTCTAAGGATGAAGTGTAGCAAGTAAGTATATGAGTTCACAAAGCAGACAGATATTCAGCCTCAGGGAAATTATCTCTCGTTCAGGAACTCAATTTTTCCATGTACGGAATGGAGAAGGCAGAGACCACCCCTTGTAGGTCTTCCCTGTGTAGTCAATAAGGCAACTGCTTGCAAGGTGTTTATTGACACTTTCCAGGTTTCTTTGCCATCGTAACTAACACCAGCTTCATGTACACCTGTATATTTTCATTGTTGTTAGGAACATGGCACCAAGCTGTAAATCCATGAATTAACAATAGTGGGATACATGTCTAAGTTGGACTGACTTGCACAAGCTCAGTCTATATTAGGATGACACATGGCAGCTGCTGCTGCTGCTGCTGCTGCCGCCACCACCACCGCCGCCCTCTTACTAAAAGAGCCAACAGTCTGACCCCAGTCCTTGAACAAGTAAAGTAAACAGAAAAGTAAACAAGAAAAGACCCTCCACAGTTGAGACAAGGGAAAGGCAGTTTTTAAAGGGACGTAGAAAGGTCAGAAAAGCCATGCGTCTTTTATCCAGTCCCAACTGTGTCTATGAGCCTTACTAAAGTCTTAAGGAACACTTCATTCATGGTTTCCTGGCATGGTTTCCCTGGAAGCAATGCTGGGCATTCCACCATAGACACGTTTAGATGTGAATTCAGGCTCCTCGAAAAGGGGAACCACCTACAACTCGTCATGGATCCCACTCCTAAAAATACAGCCTAAGCCAGGAAGTTCAAGGTACAATCCAAAGAGGAATCCAAGTGTTGAAGAACAGCACAGGACAGCCAAACCCACCAAGGAAGAGCAGGAGCAGCGGCGGCAGCAGGATGTATTGTCAATCTCCCTCAAATGCTACTACAGGTATCTTCAGGTCAATCCATCCATCTACAGAGATGGGCTGTATGTGCTATGAGACCATTCTCATAAGTCCAGTATTGAACCATGCCAGCATCTCAGTACCTAAGCATCTCTTAGCTGGGCCTGGGAGGCAAACCATCTTTACCATTCTAGAGCCAGTTCAAATACTGCCTCCTAGGTGAAGCCTTTCTGTGCTAGGCAAAGACTGATCTAGTTACATCTGAACGCTTAATGCTTATTTATTCAAAGGCTGTCTCAGGGTTCTGAATTTCACAGAAATGCTTGCTAGTACACTCTGAAAAAAAAATTTGCACAGTGGAAGACTGTCTTGTTTTATACATATGTTGATTTGATGGTTAGATGGTTGCGTGGTTGAATGGTTGGATGGATGGATGGATGGATGGATGGATGGATGGATGGATGGATGGATGAATAACTATCACAGCTTGAATTTTAGTCAGTCTGATGACTACAAGACAGGTTTGACTCTCCAGGATACACATGATAGAAAGAGACAATCTACTCTTGAAGATTATCTTCTGACCTCCATACATTTCTCCTACACACAAGAACCAGGGCATGCGCATGCTCTCGCTTGCTCCCCCCTCCCCTCTTCCTTCCCTCCCTCCTCTCTCTCTCTCACATGCACACACACACACACACACACACACACACACACACACACACACACACACA
>OU015754.1:17659509-17671851 GCA_907169655.1 Acomys percivali | reverse complement strand
TATATATATATATATATATATATATATATATATATATATATATATATTCATTCATGGAAATTTGTAGTGAGCCACCTTGCAGTACCTTGGCCATCAACGTCCTTGCCAGATGTAGCTCCTTTGACTCCCCCTTCCCCCGTACCCTGTGATCTCATTCTCTTCTCTTAAGGCTTATTAATTTTTTTCACATGAATAAGTGTTTTGCCTGCGTGGATGTCTGTGTACCATATGTGTGCAGTGCCTGAGAAGGACTGAAGAGTGTGCCAGATCCCCTAGAACAGAAATTACAGACATTTGTTAGCTACCATGTAGGTGGCTAGGAGTCAACCTGGGACTCTGTGGAAGAGCAGTCAGTACTCTTAACCACAGAGTTGTCTCTCCAGCCCCCAGTGATCTCATTTTTAGTGATAAATAGCCAAAGTACCAATCTCGAGTCAAAACAAAGTTCCAGCCACAGTCTCAGGCCCAGTTCTACACAGTGTATTCATCTACCCCAGGGGTTCTCAACCTTCCTAATGCCTTGACCCTTTAATACAGTTCCTTATGTTGTGGTGATCCCGGATCAAAAAAATTATTTTCATTGCTACTTTTGTAACTCTAAGTGTGTCACTATTATGAATAATAATGTAAATATCTCTGTTTTCTGATGGTGTTAGGTGACCCCTGTGAAAGGGGCATGCAACTCCAAAAGGTGTCATAGCCCACAGGTTGAGAGCCATTGATTTATCAGACGTTAAATTATTAGCAATCAAGAGCATCTGACAGACAGGAAGTAGGAGCCCAATGTAATTAGCAAGGGTTTCCCACAGCTGTCATCATCAGTATGTTATTCTTGGTGACACACCAGGTCATTCCAGGACAAATAAGTGACATTAGACTCATAAAATCAAACAAAAGAAAAGTCACATAAAAGATCTTTACATTTTAACCTTAGCAACAAAATGGTAAAAATAAAATAAAATAAAATAAAAAAGATTGTTAAAATCTTCCTCGGAATGCAAGTTCGGCCTTGGTAAGAATGGTATGGTTTTGTTGGAGGTGACTTTTCACGAGGCTATGCCACACTGTGATAAGTGAAGCCCAGGTGCCACCATGCTTAATGACACCTTGGCCTCAGGCACTTACCTTCAATACCCACTACCTTGACAGTTTTCCTAATTTATGAACCAGAAAGAGTGGCTTGATAAACAGAGGCTGGCAAATCTTGTCTGCTACACAGCTATCAGCTCCAAGCCTCACCTCAACCTGATGTCCCCACCCCCAAACCACTTGATGTGTGACCTTGTCACTTCACTTAACTTCCCTTGGTCTTTAATCCCTCAGCTGAACACCTAATTGTCTTCTCTCACCTCTGGGGAATAGCGAAAGAGACCACTATTAATAGACCAGTCCTTGCAAAGTTAATGCAAAAAATCACAACAGAGGGTTTGTTTCTGGGGGCCAAGGTGTGTTTTAATGGGAAAAGGATGGGGCTGGATAATCCCATTTGAATGCTAACCACAGGACCTCAGACAACATACTGTCCCCTGAACCTCTGCTTCTTTATCTACAAAATGGTGAAGCACACCGCCTTCGCCTCCCTGTAGATGTGAGGGGTGGCTGCGCTAATGTATGCAGGAAAGTTAGAAGTCCCTGCGCAGAGCAGGCACTCCATGTCAGTTCCCTCAACACATGCCAAAGTTCTTGCAGCTTCTCCCTGACACCTGCAGTGGCAGTGACCTAGAAAAGCCCACACAACCTCCCACCCGAAAATCCTGCCAGCATCTCCTGATACCGCTGCTCAAGGCTCCTCCCAGCCCCACTTCCATCCTCCGCCTTGTCCTGAAGTATTCTCGTTACTTCACATCCTTCATTAATCTCTACCTTCTAGTCAGCTGAAACCAAACGCCTCACAGAGACAGTAGCTCTGCCAGACTCCACTTCTTCCCTCCCTCAGCTGTCCTGAGATGCGCATGTCATCTCCACTCCTTCGCTGCAGCACTAATGTAAGCGCTCTCCCCCACAGCACCGAGGCTAGCACAGGGAAAGGCAGAGAGAACAAGCCTGTCTGAGTTTCTGCAGCACCCCCTCCGTGTTAACTACCGATGATGATGTCAAGACAGAGGCGGGCAAAGGAGAGAAACAGTACCCTACACAGAGACTGACATATCCAGAACTGTCTCCCCAAAGCTCTGTGAGAGAGATCAGCACAACTGGGACAAAAGTAAACAGGCCTCTGTCAGGCTGTCACCGAAAAATCAACCTGTGATCTGAAAGGGCCTGAGGTACAACGGTGTTCACCACCAGTTCACTGGCCTACAGGTCTGAGAGTTTGAGCTCAAGTGAAACAGCTAGCCCTTCCAGGTACCCTCGGAGCCAGCTTCTTGGTATGAGCTTCTCCAGCAGTAGACTGGAGACAAATCTTTCTGTTATTAAATGGCACTTTCCTAAGTACCATCTGTCAAAACAACAGAACAGGCTGGATGCAGACTACTATTCACTCATGAAAATGAGGAGGACACCACATGGTTCTGGAGCACCCCAATACTTGAAAGGGCGTTTCTCCAGCGACAGCTCCAATGAACCTTCACATAAGCCCAAGCTACCAGCATTTCCATTTCGTATACAAGGAGACAGTGGAAGGACTTGTACAGTTCTTGTAGCCAAAAGAACAGAACCTAGTTCTCTGCTGACCAATATTCCTGAGCCACAAATGGTAACTGAAGAAAAGAACTGTCACTGAAGCTCACCAGAACCAGATGACTCGTAGACACAGTGCTCTCTTCCTCCCCAGCGAGCACAAGAACCCTGGCTGACAGCGATCCTGAACTCCGCTGCCATAGGTGGGAAATTTTCCATGTGACACATATCCAGTTGCACCCAGGTATTGTATACCACAGAGAGCCAGGCAAACTCTGCAAAGAAGGGGAAGAAGATCCCCTTTCAGCACCTCTTGTGTGCCCGGCCCCTTAGCCTGCTCTGAGCTCATCCAACTTGTGTTTTTCAACAGCAGGGGGGAAGCTACTGCCTTCCCCAGTTTATCATTCTGAAAGTGCAGAGAGTTCAAGAGTCAGAGTCACTTGTCCCCAGCCATTCAATATGGCCTGTTTCTAAACCCTGCATGTTTCCCACATTCTGTTTATTCTAAGCAATACACAGATCTGGGTCAGGAAACTGAACTTCCTTTGAGAAAGATATGTCGAAGACACAACATTACAAGGTTACACTATCACCTAAAACATAAACAGCAGAGACTCCAGCCCCACGCTCACTGCCAATTTCAGACAGCCCTCCTTCCCTTCGGACTCCCCTTGAGCTCCTCCAACCTTAACTCCTTCAAGAGTGTGCATGGTCTCTAACCTCCCTTCTCTCTGAGGAAGAACGCCTTCCACCTAAAAGCCGTATTTTTCCGTAAGTGATCCGAAGGACAATTGGAGAGCAAGAAAACTCATGAAATTGACAGTTTTCCATTTTTCTCAAAGATTAATTCACTCAAGAGTCAACCACAGTGTCACATTTTCAAAAACCACTCATTTTTTAACCCAACAATTATCCCCATCAAAATAAGTCTCACACCAGACTCTGACCTTAAATGCTGAGCGCAAGAAGCATTGATTAAAAGCCTTAACTTATCCTTTTATTGGCAAATACATTCCGGGGCAGTAATTCATGGCATGTGATTCAGAAATTAGATACAGAGTTAACTGCAGATTGATTACTGCTTGGTATAAGGAGAAAAAGAAGAAAAAGACTAATACTGATATTATTCCTGGCTCGGTAAGTGACAGCACAGGCTCATATCCCTGCCAAGGGGCCCAGGACGACACTAGTCCCATCTGTATAACAGGAACCTGGGCAAGCTAAAGCTGTATTCTGACAAGTGCTGCCTCCTCCCACTGGGAGAACGCACACCTCTGCAGTCAGCTGGGGCCCATCCTAACATTCTCACTCTCCTAGTGGTCCACATTGACCACTCTTAATGGAAGACGGCACTTCAGGGGAAGGGCATCAGATCGGCTGAACTCAAAGGAAGGGCCCCAGAGCAGCACATGGGCACTGCCTGAGCTCTCAGAAGGTGAAATTCTGCAGCACTGGAAAAGATCAGAAGGTTGGAATGAGGAAAACATCACCCAAGATGAACGTAATGGTTGCAAAATGTAACTTTATTCAGTGTACCTGGCACCCTCTGCCCCCGGGGCTCTATATCCAAGGACTTAACTGAACAAGGATTTTGGAACACAATAATGTGTGACTCCACGCAACATGTACAGACTATTTTCTTATCATTATTCCCTACCCAGCTACTTACTCACATGCCACTCACATTCTACTGGGTACTGTAAGTAATCTAGAAGGCACCAAAAGCTGTGCACAGGTTACACGAAAACACCCAGCTGCTTTATGCAAAGGTATTGGGGATCCTCAGTGTATGGTATTCACGGGGTGGAAAGCCCAAGGGACAGCTGAATGTGAGTGGAGCTTTATGGGTACTGAATCATAAATCTACTTCTCCTAGGTTCATGGCTCCTCAGCATCCTATCAGCCTTCTCACTCGCGTCAGACCTTCCCTCTGGTATGAAAACCAAAGCCCTCAAGCCCTCAAAGCAACACTAACTCCTTAACACACACTCTCCATGGGAAACTGTTCCATCTCTACCATTTCCAACTACATCATCGGGGCTTAAATTTTAGTCTTACCAACCTTAGAATCAGGGAGGGGAGGAAATGTAAGAAAGAAACTCGGAGGAGCGCTCCAAGATCGTTCCAATCTACGCAAATGGTATGAGGCGGTTCCAGGATTCCTTGTGAACTCCTCTATCCCTGGGATCTACAGTCAGAGATATTTCTCAAGCTGTCTGTTCCAGCAGCCCCTGCAGCCCAATTCACAGAATCAAATGTAGCCCCTTTCTCCCCTGCAGCTCTCTTGCCTCCTCCTTTCCTGCCTGCAATGCCAGGGTGGTTTTTAAAACAAATGAGAATGGCACTCAAGAGGCGAGATGAATTCACTTAGCTCTGCACTACACTCTCCCTTGCTGTTATTTATTTTTGTGTATTTCACCAGAAGCAACATTTGTCAACATGGCAGCAGAGAAGCCGCAAGCTAGAGAGAACTATTTTTTTTTTTTTGTATATAAAACAAATAACTTAAGCAGTAGAGGAGCAGTTTTGAACAAAGCTGCCTTATGAAAGACCGAAAAGTACAAACTGGTGAGCCCCTGGGTTGTCTGTAGGAACTGCTTGAGCACCCAAAGAAACCAATGTGATGGAGCAGGGAAAGCTCAAATGGCTATTTACAGGAACAGTCGAACTGCAGCCACATGGCCCAGCTACAGTTAACATCGCAGAGTCCACAGCTAACAAGGGAAGGAGAGCGGGGCAAGGCCTAGAAGATGCGAGATGGGAGTATACATATTGTAACTGATCGCACATATTTCTTTAAAAGGTGATGAAAACATCCTAAAATTGACCAATTGACCGTGGTGGTATTTGCACAACCCTGTCAATATGCTAAAAGCTATAGACTTAACACATTTCAAATGGGTGAAGCCTATTCATGAATTTAAAATCTTAAAGGGCTTTAAAGGTGAGGTGAAGTGTCACAGAAATCGGCTCTCTCTTTTAATAGGAAATGTATGCTGATTGGTATGCTGAATACATACAGAGAAACATTATAGACATGTTTGATATATGTTGAAATGTATATTCACTGGCACTTTTTCATTTTTATATTAATTTAGAGGAAAGTGTCTCTCTATGAAGCTCAGGCTGGTCTGGAACTTACTATGAGACCTCAGCTAGCCTTGGATTTACGATAAAACTTCTGCCTTGTAGTCCATGCAACCAGATATTCTGAGCCATGCACCTAATACCTTCCTGTTACACATGAGTCTTTCTGTAATGCAATGAGTCACTGGGAGAAGCCTGTTACTCCTCTAATGGCCTAGAAAAGATAGTAAATGTCATTTAAAAATTAACACAAAGTGAAAATATTATACTGAAACTCATGATTCTGTACAATAACTAAAAAACAATATTTTAAAAGTTCATGCATAGATTGGCCATTGCTTTCATTTATCTTTTTATTACCAGTAGAAATGTGAGCAAAACATCTAAACCCATACAGAATACTCAAAAATCCCATTTATTCTGAAGAAATGGCACACACCACACAAACTACAAGATTACTTTTCCTAAACCCACACAAATATTACTTCCTCTCTGGAATGTAATTTCTAATTTACAGCTCCAAAAAATATAATCTATATTGGAATTTGCATAAAACTCAACAGACCTGCAGCGAGATATTAAATTTTGAATTTGCATGCAAGAATGGTCATGTAATATTAGTCTAGCCAAGGAGAGATCGTGTCTGTAAACTTGAGAGCTTGCGGATGTAATGAGAAGAAAAATTGTACACTCCGATGAAAGCAAGTTGATTAAAATGCCCGGGTGCAGTCATAACAGTGCAGAGGGGCAGAGTGCACTTCAAATTTCATAGACTACGTTCTGATAAACATGAGAATTGCTGCTCCCGAATGGGACAATGGGACATGCTGGACCTTTTCCACCTGTAAATGTAACAGTGATGCAGGGTATATGGTAAGAGAGTTTAAAGACACCTAACTGGTCCTATGTACCCAAGAAGAATCGTTTGAATTTAAGAGTCGCGTTCTAGGCTAGTGGTTTATACCATCTGGGATTGGCCTCCCCAGCTGTACAGTCCAGCCTGTGTGCGGTATGTGTGGACAGAGTTCTTTGCTCTCTCAACCACTAGCTTGCAGAGTAGAATGTTCAACAAAGTGCCCTAAAGCAAGAGGCACTAAGAAAAGATGTATGCAGACTGACCCTCAGGGAGCCAGGGCTTTCCCCTCAAGAAGCAGCCAAGTGAGTTCAGAACTCTGCAGACAGCACAGTTTAAAAACATAGGGCAACAGCCAAAAGATGACTAGTTAAAATTTTCTGAGAACCTGTTCATATTGTTTATGACTCATTTGTAAAAATTCTAGGCAATGAATTATTTCAAAAAGAATTCTGGGGCCACATGTAGTAGCTCAAGCCTATAGTATCAGCTGCACTCAGGAAAACTGAGGCAAAGATTGCCATAAGTCTGTGGCCAACCTGGGATACATGGCGATTATCAGGCCAACCAAGAATACATGGTGAGACTTCCTCTCAAAAACAAAGCACAGGGCTGGAGGGATGGCTCACTGGTTAATAGCGTGGACCCATCTTGCAGAGGATACCAATTCCGTTTTCAGCACCTATTTCACATAGCTAACAACAACATGTAACTCTAGCTCCAAGGGATCCAACACCCTTTTCTGACCTCCTCCAACCTTGGTACATACACTCATATAGACAGACAGACAGATAGGCTCTCAAAAAATTAAAAAGAAATCAAAGAAATTAAAAAAAACATAATCCTGGTGCTATATATAAATGCTTGAGGCCAGCCTGGTCTAAATAGCAAGTTTCAGGCCAGCTAGGACTACAGAATGAAACTCTGTCTCAGGGGGGAAAACACATATATGGGCTAGAGAGATGGTTACACAGTTAAGAGCACTTGCTGCTTTCATACGATACCTAAGCTCAGTTTCCGGCATCCAAGTCAGGTGGCTCATAACCACCTGTAACTCCCGATCCAGGAGAATGAACATCTTCCTCTGCCTCTCCATAGCTATTTGCATGCATGTACACACACGCGAGTGTGTGTGCACACACACACACACACACACAATTAAAAACAAGATCTTTTAAAAAATACAAGTAATTAGAAGAGAAGTTAGTACCATTTGTGTGTAAATGTCATAAAAGTGGCTCATGGATTATAAAGACTTACAGTTAACCCCTCAATGCAGGAGGCTTTGTGAAATATGTTCTCATACAACTCAGTAGGAGAATGTAGTGGCCAGTGTTATCTAATGAATTGGCATGCCAGTGAAATGCTTAGGGTTTCAGACGAGAATTCAGGTAATCTACACACCAATGCTGAGAGAAAGAAAAAGCGCTCTGCCTAGAATTATATAACTAGCTAAATCATCTTCATAGATGACACACAAAATAGAAATGTCTTAAATAAACAAAAAAGTATTTAGTACTAGCAGACACTCACTCAAGGAAATTCTACAGAATTTAGTCTAGAGGAAAAAAAAAATCAAACCTTTGAGATTCAAAACACAAGATTGACTAAAGAAACTTACAAACGCTAAAGCAATGTTTAGGAAAGAGGTAGCATGTCTAACCTAGTCGAGTTCCCAAGGCTCCTGAAGAGGAACGTACAACAACCACTTTACTAAAAGAGCACAGTCTCATACAACATTCTGAGTATTTGTCCATATGCCCACAGATAAGTGTAGTCCTCACCCATCATCAAGAAACCTCTCTTTGCAAGAGACAGAGGCCATTACCAAAAAAACCACAGCCAGTCAAAATGGAAAGTTGTGGAGCCTCCTCCCGATGGCTACATCTACAAAATGGCTCCCGCACCTAAGGCTCAGGGAACTCTGTAGAAGAGGAGGTGCAAAGATCAAGAGCAGGAATATCAGGGAGTTTGCTCTGAGGTTGTGTCGCCTCTAGTATAATAATGTCAGAAGCCACACCCATAAAGTCTCGCCAACACAACTGCCTAACACTACTTTAATGAGGACAGCCAACAGCAGTCATGCCAAAGTGGACAGGGAAGACCACTGGGCCTCAACACTACACAAGGAACTACAGGCAACGAAGAAATGTGGAAAGAGTGAGAAACAACCTTATCCATGGAAGAGCACACTAACTGGCTATCCAACACTGAACTGTCAGCCCTGAAAACATCCACACGAGTAACATGTACAGACTGAAGAGGCTGGATTTAGGACTATATATGTATATACATATACATATATATGCATGTAATAACAATTAATGAAGAAGAAGCCATGAATTTGAAAGAGAATATGGAAGGGTATATTATATGGGAGGGCTTGGAGGAGGGAAAGGGGAAGGGGAGAATGATATAATTATATCAGAATCTCAAAAGGAAAAAGGAAAAATAAATATTGGGTTGAGTTTAGGTTAGGCATAGGGATGAGAGTTTGACTACCCTAAGGTGGTCATTTGTGTTGTCCAACTACATTTTAAGGTTCGGGATTAAATTTAGGCTTAAAGTATGATATAAGGTTTCAAGAGTTTAAGAAAATGGTATACATAAGCCGGGCGTGGTGGCGCACGCCTATAATCCCAGCACTCGGGAGGCAGAGGCAGGCGGATCGCTGTGAGTTCGAGGCCAGCCTGGTCTACAAAGCGGGTCCAGGACAGCCAAGGGGACACAGAGAAACCCTGTCTCGGAAAAAAAAAAAAAAAGAAAAAGAAAAAAAGAAACAAAATGGTATACATCTTTAAAACTAAATCAATATAGAAAGTGGGAGACTGTAATTAAGTACTAACTAGAGATAAAACAGTGGTGTGCTGCCAAGGTTCCATGCCTGTTTCACAAAGTACCATGGCACACTAGACATGTCTTATGTTGTGGTATTGCATACACAACTTTAGGCAACGAGCCTTCAAAACACATAAACTTAAGTAAGACTGAAGTGCTCAAGCAATCAATGTGATAAGCAACTGCCACCTCCATCCACTGTCCTCCTCCTTGGCCTCTGCAAAGGAAACCTTTCCAAGGAGGCTGACAGTCACCCAGACAGTAAGCCTCACTTTTAAAGATACACCTACCCCTGCCTAGGATCATTTAAATTCTGTCTGTGTGAAAGTCTTTGCTACACAGCCACACCTGGACTCTGTATACTGACTGCAACCTTATTGAAAGATGTTTCTGATCTAAGGGTGTTTCTGTCAAGAATTTTTAATTACGTTTTACAATTGTGTCTTTTCTTTCAACCATCTGACGCTTCAACCGTGATGCCTCAGAAAATTAAATAAAGATAAGCTCTTGTCAATCAGATCTGGCATCTCTCCCCGCCCCAGCCCCTTTACCCGCCTCCTCTGGTTACCAGTCCCAAATGCTGCCAATCAAGAGGAGCCCTTGTATAGTGGTTGTCATTCATCGCTGTCTAAATGATGCTGGTCAGACTTCATTAGGAGCAGTGTCCTGATCAAAAGCTACAGACGATCGTGCCCACAGAACACAGACACAGCAGCTGTGCTCCTATAGCTAGTATCTGGCACAATTCCCATTTCTAGAGGAGGTAAGCAGGGTCGGATGTAAGCAGGATCAAAGAGACAGACAGCGAGTCACACTCCCAGAATATTTTTCATGCTGCTATAAGCTATACGTCTTCTGCTCACTCTTGTCCCCAACCTCACCGACCCACTAAAGTCTTGGGTTTTCTATTAAGCCTTAGGCAGGATGACAACTGGGAGTCTAGCAGTCTTCTCTTTCGTTAGCTGGTTACGCCACCAGGGACTGAAGCCAAGCTGCTTATTGCTGATACTCCAACAAGCAGGCACAACCCTTCCACTCACAGCACACAGAGGCAGACACATACACAGCGTCATTCTACATGCTGTTGCTCTACACACACCACCCTGACAGCTCCTATAGCCCTCGAAATGGACTATGTATGTCCAGGAAATATAAAGAGGGCACACACATTTGATCTTTAAAGCCTCGAAGTCTCCATTATCTCAACTCAAAAGCTTATTTTCATGTTAGACGGGGATGAATGTCAGCAGCACTTGTTTACTTGAAAGGGATGGATAAAAACATAATAACAACAACAACAACAACAATATTTGAAGAGTGAGCTTCTGGTAAGAGTAGAATTTGGTTTACTTGTTTTCGCTTAGCATGTAGAACTCCTCAGTACACAGTTGGATTATTCCATCTGCTCCCAAGGGGAGTATAGAAAGCTCTATGCCCAAGATTCACCATGAGCTCTATGCCCAAGATTCACCATGCAAGTCCTGCCCTTCGATCCCAGATGTGTGCCACCACATGAGGAACCTGAGTGTATCAACATGCAGGTGCGGATGACTCAGAGGTGGGCCATTCACATCCTAAGAGGCATTTCCCGGGGTTCAGAGTGAATCAGAAGTTCAGTTATTAGTAACAGAAGTGGTTATTTAAATGTATGATTTCATCCTAATTAAAGCTAATGGGAGAGAGAATTTGCATTTAGCTGCCTAGTAAATAGCTCTGCTGTTTCACTTTTAGTATCTGAAAGATATTAACTAGATATGGTTTTTCAGGGCAGGAGGGGAGGGAGGTAAAGATGGTAGGCTGCTATTCCCACACCCCAAAGGTTGGTTTCATGCCATATTCCCTTCACTTAGAGCTTTTTAACAACCTTCATCCATCCCACCTAGGCTAGAACCTAATAAATCATCTCACCTTCGAAAACTAACAGTCCAGCGCACTTAAGAAAACTACCCAGGGACACAGAAGAACCATCTTGCATGTGCATTAATAACTGTGGGATATCTGATTAGGAGAATGCAAAATAAGAAGCCATTAATAGCAGCCCTCATCTCCCTCCCCTGCTCTGATTACCAGAACTGCAGCAGCTGAATGAATCACAGCTAAATCCTACTCCCGAGGGACCCAGGGCAACAAAGAGGAAAAACCATCACAATGGCGCTTCTGGGGGAAGCTGCTTTAAGTCATTTTGGTTCAGGCGTCAATCACAGCCTGCCACAAACCAGTAAGCAGGTACACCGCAAGCAAGGATTCCTTTCCTTTCTTCCCTCCTAGGGCTTAATTGCCCTGCCTACTAAACTGCCACTTGTATGCCCCCCCAAGAGGCGCCCAGCTCTTTCCAAATACACACATCACCAGCTTCGATGGTTACCCTGAAGACACAAGCAACATCAGCCTGGAGACAAGTTGCTGGCCACCAGGCCGCCAGCTCCCACTCTAAAGAGGAAATGGACAAACCTCTAAGCTGACTGAATGCTTTACTTTCTAGGGGTCTCAGTTCTTGTTATCTATCAGAGTACCTGTCCCCTGGGGTTATAAGGCAATAAATAAATCCACATAAAACACTAGGACCAGCAACCAATCCAGGCAAACGATTTCCTGGTACCTATATGCACAGGAACACACACTGGCACATGTACATACAAGAAAAGAACCAAACACGAAAAGGAGGAAAGAAAATGGGGGGTGGGGGTGGGGGGCTGGGGAGATGGCTCAGTGGGTAAAGTGTTTGCTCCTTGAGTGTGAACACTTAAATTTCATAGTACCATCTAGAAATCTGTGCATGGTAGCATGCAACTATAACCCGGAGGCAGAGTGAGCCCATGGTCGTGCGCGTTCACTGGCCAGCAATGCCAAACTCCAGGTTCAATGAGCGATGGATGCTGTCCCAGTAGAAATAAGGTGAAGGGCAAGAGAGGTAGACATTCAACAACCACCTCACCTCCACACAC
>OU015754.1:17617595-17659499 GCA_907169655.1 Acomys percivali | reverse complement strand
AGTCTTGCGTCCAGCTCCATCATTCACCAAGACAGATTTTAGGCAACTGGCCATTCAGGTCTCTTCGTTTTTCTATTACTGGTCTGAAATCTACGCCAGGAAGTGTATCTGAGAACTGCGCTGTCCTACATGATCGCGTGCATGAAAAAGACAACCCCTCGCAAAAGAATGCTAGATAAGAGATGTCATACATAAAAAGAAATTTCTGTTCTACAGATCATGTGCTGAAACCTGTGAAGTTTAGAAGGTACAGTGGACTGTCCAGAATATCAAGTGTGCTTGATCCTAAGAGCTGGACTCCCATGACTGATCCCAGATCTACCGAATAAGGATTTCCAGGGAGGAGGGTGTGGAAATGGCAGGATATCTGCTTTGTTAAAACATGCCTCTAAGACGTCTTAATTAAGAACATAAATATTTCCTCATAGAAATGTCTGTACAGTCAATAAACTGAAATACCATAAGATAAACCAGAACTTTAATAATAAGAAGAAGCTATGTACGAATTATTCCTTTCCATTTGATTGTTAGTTTCTATTTCTTTAAACTTGCCCTTAGCTAACTCACTGTGGCTGTACACAGTACTAATAAAGATGAATACACGAGACCAGAAACCCCCACACTAGAACTGTGGGGGGACATTACTATGACAGACAGACATTCTCAACCCAGAAGACCTCAAGGGCTATGTACATCCATCTTTCCATCCCTTAAATTAGACTGATCATCTGTACCACAGAAATAAACCATGGAATTAAATTGATTAAAGGCCCACATAGGCAACATACCCTGGAGACAAGAAAAAGGGGGGGGGGAAAATTTGTTACCTTACACTTGAGGAACGTGACTTAAGTACCTACCACTTAGGGGAAAGCCCCAATTTAAAAAAAAAAGCGCTCAGATATTTCAGGTTAAAATATGATTGATGACAGACAGACAAGACAGGATAGATGGGTAGATTGGAAAGGGGCACAGAGTGGTTAAGAGGGTGTAGACGTATACAGAGTGGGTGGGTGGATAGGTAGGAGATGGATAGACCTACGTAGGAGGATGAATGTCAGGATAGATTAAGAATCTGTGTGTGGTAGGAATATAATGTCCTCCATCCATGCCCAGTGACCCAAAATGCGTTGACGAACATGATATTCTCCACTGTTGAGTGGAGAGTGAGATCTGACTCTCACACGAACTCTGGCACCCCTGACCACGTCCCCTGGATGGGGAGGCCTGGCGGCACTCAGAGGAAGGACAGCAAGTTACCAAGAAGAGACTCGATATCTAAGAGCATATATAGGGGGAGGAGGTCTCCCTCAATCACAGACATAGGGGAGAGGAGAAGGGGGGAAGTGGGAGGGAGGGAAGAATGGGAGGAAACAGGGGAAGGGCTAACAATCAATATGTAATATGAATAAATTAATAAAAAATGCAATTAATAAAAAAAAGAAAGAGAAAACAAAACTCATCTTATTTACCTTTAACACAGATTTTTTTTTAAAAAATGGCAGCAATACAACCCTAAGCACTCAAAGGTAAGTATTTTCTTTACGTAAAAGAGGGAGAGAATGGAGAGGAACAATAGTTATTATTGGCACTTGAATCTACAGCATCAGAAAAATGGCAGTCCTTCAAACTCCATGTGTGGAGCTCTTCACTTGACGCTGAAAATGGGAAATTAATTTTCAAGTCTCTTGTCTAAGAGACAGCTTTTAAAAAGGTATTAACCTACATTTGGAGATTAATGCAAACACAGCCATCTTATTTTAGTGGGTACAATCCAACTTTTATTAAGACAAAGACAGATTCCGAGTAATTAAGAGCTTGTCCAATACCCAGAGTTTTATGACTCTAAATATTAGCGAAGCCGGCATTCTTACCAGCTGCTCCTCAGAGCTACAGCATTATAAATCCTCAGTGGTAATGAAACACCAGCTAAGAAGAGGTTGAATAAGTCTCATTTAAAAACCAGCCTTCCCATGGAGAACTACACTAACTTTAACATAATGTATAGCCCCTCTCAGAACATTAATAGTACTGGGGAAAGGTGAGCCTTTGAGATTTGTTATTAAAGGGTCCTAAGGAAGACAAACAAACCGTGGGAAGGCTTTTAACACGCCTGAAGGTTGAGAGGCTCCCCGTGCTGAACCTAGCAACTCCTCGTTGATTTGGGCAGGAAAAGGACAGTACGTCCCCACTGTCCCACACTGTGCCAGCAGCAGTGGCTCACCTGTGAGACACATCTTCAACACTATGCAGTTTACCACTGTGGCAAAGCCACCGGTAGTGTAGACACACAGCCACAAACACACACACACACACACACACACTTCAAAGAGCTATCAAAAAAATTTAAAGCGTCTTGTTAGAACATTCGCTTCTGTTGCCCAATTACTTTTGCAGTTTGGTGTTCTGGTTTTGCTATTTTATTTTATTTTATTTTTGTAAGAGAGGCTGTGGGACTAGCCTGGTCCAACTAATTCGACCTCCCATCCTCCTGCCTCCACCTCCCAAATGCTAGAATCACAGGTCTGCACAGCTACCACACTTAACCCAAGTTACTATTCTAAGGCTATGCCCTTGACTGCTCCCTTCTCAAGGAATTAATCAGCACCTTCAAACCTCTCAGGCACCAGGCAGAGAGGACACTCACTGGGTATCACCAAAATACTGACAAGTTGTCATCATTTTTCCAGGCTTCATAAAATCAAAAGGCCTCATACAGATTTCTTCTGTACTTAAAAGGCCACCAGGGAATTGGTCACAGACCGACTACACTATGGTTGAAAAGAAGTCTCCTCTCTGATGGCTCATCAAATTTGCTGCCCACTGAAATGCCAAGGTCTGGCTATCAAGAGTAATCACTGAAAAGAAGTCTGTCCTATCCGCCCAGGGCGGCATGTTCACTATTCTCCACCCAGACCACAGCCACTTTCCCCACATCCTAAAGGCATGAAGAGATAACACATGGAAAGGTGATAAAAAGAAAACCCATTGCATGAGCCACAACAACAGAAATCAAGCTGGTAAATACCATGTGCTCTTTCCTGAACAGCCACGCAGCCATGGAAAGCCACACCAGCATACCTGGTACTTGCTGTTCTCTGTCTATAGGCACCTGGCCCTCTGAGAAACAGTGTCCTGTCCCGAAAGCACAAACCTTGTGAAAATAACACCGATGCATCACACTTTTCAACTACTCAAAGATAATGTCAGAATACGATACATTCTTTTTTAGGGATTTAAAAAGGCTCTCAAATGAAAAAACTGGTGTTCATTAAATACTTTTGCTTTTATTCCCAATAATTTTATGGGTGGTGTTTTTTTTTTGTTTGTTTGTTTGGTTGGTTTTTTTTTGAGAGAGAAATGGTTTACTTGACCATTACCACTTATGAAATCAAACTGGGAAGGAGACAAGATTAAAGGGCCTAGGAGACAACTCAGTCAGATTCAGAAGTGGATTCGGAATTCTATTTAGATAGGAAGACAGTAGCATGAAGGTGTGTGACAAGTGCTCTCTCTACCCATACCTCACGGCTGAACAACCTCAAGGCAATGGGCACGGAGCACGTGGAACATTAAAAAGCCCCGTCTGTATAAAGCACTCGGATTCACAAATGAGAAATGGCGAGTGAAAAGGCTCTGCAGAGAATAAACGCTACACAAATGTTGGCTGTTAATAAAAATAACAACATCTACCGCCTGCCTGGCATTTGCCACGGGTCAGGCGACGTGATGTTGATCATGTCAAATACATTTCCTTCCAGACACGCGGCAATGTTGCCCCCATTTATAACTAAGAAAATGAAGCACAAGGAGGTTAAATTACTCCACCAAGGTTTATGCAAGGGACAGAGCTGATTCAGTCCAGCCTTTCTGTGGAATATTGAGCGTTGAAGCCACCGTGGACAAGGCCAGTGTCAGTTGGTCCTTCTCATGGCGGTGGTTGCAATGCACCCTGAGGGCTGCACTGAGGACTCAGGTCAGGCTCTCACACTCTATTTCTGATGGATTGTCTGGGAGTCCTAGGCATTTTCCCCCAAGCCCAGATCTCCAGTGTCTAAGTGTCATGGCTAGTTTCACAAAGCCCCAACAATCTCAGGTCTATAGCTACAGATACCCCCCCCCCCCGACTTCCAAACTAAAGGGCATCCACACAATAGTAATCAATTCTTGCAGCTACTTGGTATGTTAAGTCCTCTGACTAAGTCCTTAATGATGCTTTGGGCAAGGCTTAAACACATTGAAATTTTCTCTGTACATTTGTTATTCTCATTGCAGCTTTATGAACAACTAAACACACGTGTGGACATTACAGGAAGCTGAGATAAGGATTCTTGCTGTCTCCATGCCCCTCCCAAGACTTATGAACAGCATGGGTTCATGACATAACCAGGCCTTTTCTTTTGTAGGAACCTGAGTTTTCTGATGGGGATACTTAAGCTTTACCCATTGGCTGCTTACAGGGCACTAACAGCAAAGTGTGATTCTACCCAAGTTTAGTTTAAGGAAGCGATAGGTTTATTGGGTGCATTTATTTACAGAGCATGGGTGAGGGTTGCCGACAGGAGTGTGGGTGACCCCCAAAGCAGCCTCACTACCAGACAGTCTGATCCAAGCTCAGATGACTGCTTCCCCACAAGTGCATAGATACACTTCTCCATTTGGTTAGCCTTCCACAGTCCATATGCTCAAGCACCTCTCAGCACCATGTGGGGCTGCATGCGACTAAGGCAGAATCCCATACTAAAGGCCAAATGCACAGGACAGTGTGCCTGAGACCAGGGAATGACCCCACTGGCCTCCCCTAGGCTTTCTTCCTATGAGGAAATTTCAATAGTCAACAGGGCCGCTCAGGATGCCATGATGCAGTTGATTGGTTGTTTTGCACAGAAAACAGGCTATACAACACTTCCTACACACACAAGGGTGATGAAGTGAGCATATATATTAGCAGGCATTCAGGTGGGCCTGATAATTCCCTTTTATGAAACCATAGAAAATATCAGGGAGGAATACAGAAGGATGCTGGGTCTCTGAGGAGATGACAAAAGCCTGTACATGTTAGCTCAACCAAAGAAATCATTAAATTCCCAGCCTGATAATTTCTTTCATAACAACAAAACTAATGTTTAAAAAAAAAACAAAGTTTGGGAAATTATTGGTGACAACTGTTAGTTACAAGGTTATTAAAAATACAGCAAACACTGGTAAACCAGTTTGGGGGTTGGGAGAGGAATTCCTGGACACTAAACTACTAGAAAGTATATAAGTAGGGCTCAAATTGTCACACAAAAATAAATACAGATAAATAACATTTTAAGTAGTATGGCCATACGAATATGATAATGGCTATGATATGCCTAAGAACTGATAAGATGGACCAGCAGTTAAAGGAAGTTTTACAACTCTTGTGGAAGCCCCAAGTTCAGTTCTTAGCAGCTCTGGGGGATCCAACAGTCTCATCTGACCTCTACAAGCACTGCACTCACTTGTACATACGCACATACAGACACACATAATTTAAAAAAATAATAAAACTTTCAATCTTTTAAAATAATTTCCAAAGAATGTAAACAGTGACCATTCCTTGAGGCAACTTCACCCTATAATGCCGATAACACGCCCACACTATAAACTATATACAGCTAGGACTTCAGCACAAAGTAATAAATACCCTGGGGCTACCCCACAACTGAGGATATACAGCCAGAGTTAAGGGTGCTGAGGACTCTATATGTGAATCAGCTTTGGGAGAAATAAGAAGACACAATTGAAAACTGCTATTAGATAGACGGTGTCACAAAGTAATGTACTTACATCTTGCCAGTAAGTCAGTAATTACGAAATCGTTTAACAACATACAAAATGACGTGGGGTGTCTTGATTTCTCCTTTATTTGGGAGGGATGTCATTTTTGTTTTCTGAAGTCTCGCTGTGCAGCTGAGGCAGATTTGGAACTGCTCACAACTCAGTAGCCCAAGTTTTCAATCCTCCTGTCTCAGCCAGCCTTCTCAGCCTGTCACCTTCCCTAGCTATTCAAATATTTTAACAAGCCACTGAACTAATTTTTTTTTAATGTCTATACCACCATAAGAGAAATGGTCACACTGCACATAAATTCTCAAAATAAATGCCCCAAAAGTGAAAATATAATTTCTTAAAGGCAATTCCAAAAAAAGTTTTTATTTATAAAATGTTTATTGATAGAAATATGTCTGTGCACACGCACATATGTGTATGATATTAAGCAGAATCACAAGTCGTTAAATAGAAGCACAAGTAGAAAGAGGAGAGCAATTCTCACAGACTCTGTCCCCAGCCCTCCCCCAGACAGAGAGGGCAGAAGAATGAAAGGATGACAGAGAGGGTAAGGAAGTGAACAAACAGGATGGAAGGCAGATAGAGAGGACAGACAGACAGACAGACAGACAGACAGACAGACAGACAGGGTCTACAGATTGCTAACATTTAAGTTGTTTCTTGCCTGAAACATTTCCCCCTCACCACAAAAAAAAAAAAAAAAAAAAAAAAAAAAAAAAAAAAAAAAAAAAAAGTAGTTTTGATGTTGAACATAGTGTGTTTCAGGTCTATTAGAAACAAGAAGCTAACAACCTACATGTCACACACGAGAAGAAACCCACAAATACATCAGATATTTGCTCTGTAGGTACACTGTAAAATCTAGTCCACTAAATGATTTTCCACGCTTTTCCTACTAGAAAAACACACTCGGAAAAAATCCAATGTTCATATAGTTTTTTTTTTTTAAACATTCCATAGCTGGTAGACACTGGCTGTTTTCCATGACACTGAGCAGAAAGTGGAGATTAAATCTCAGCTAGCTCTGAAATTAATTCTCTACAGCTGTTTAGGGAACTTGCATCTCAGAGAAAGGCTCAGCTGACTAGTTCCAACCTGTCTCTTCCAAAAGTAAAATGTGATATGAAAAATATTGAAGCCACAGCAAGCACCTACCACCGTGCATACAGTTTGTGTGTTCTCAGGGAATGTCTTTATATGAATGCAACTTTCTGTCCCTTTTTAACTAAGAAGGAAAAAAAAAAAAGATAGCACTTCTGGCCAAACTACTTGCCTATGGTAAGAACAGATCAATCAACATAAATCTAAGTATTAAATAGAAAAGAAAGCTTTTCCAGGTGTGGTGGCACATGCCTGGAAGCCCAGCACTTGGAAAGCAGAGGCAGGGGAATACCTTTGCGTTTGAGGGCAGCTTGGTCTACATAGGGTGTTCCAGGTCACCCAGAACAACACGGTGAGGCCCTGTCTCTATTCCCCTAACAAAACAAAAAATGAAAAGTCGGCCTTCCTGCCTCAAAAAGGCGAAGTATCCACACAGTCATTCCAAAGCATGCTCGCTAACTCCATCTGTAGGTAGCACGAAAACTTCCCTAAATCCAGGGCAAAGTGAGTCTCTAAAGTGTATCTTCTGGGCTTTCCAGAGACTATTCTTCATTTTTCCCAGGGACTGGTTTGCAGCAGCCTCGTGGAAGGCTTTAAGGGGAGAATAAACTAAGCAATCAGGAAGGCAGCCATGCAAAGCCAGCATGTAAAGAAATGAAATTCCACGTTCCCCAAGAGGGCACTCCCCCTACTGAACCTCACAAATTTCCTCACTCCTCCTTCAATGCTCCCGTCACAAGCATCAACAAACTCCTCCACTTAGGGAGCCACCTCCCCTTCAACACATACATTTCACAAGGACAGCATCCATTCCAAAACCCTTCACTGGAGAATTCTAGGCTCCATCACTAAAGTACATCCCAGCCCTCTTTGGACCTCTTAGTTTGAAATAGGTCTTGCTAAACTGCCCAGGCTGCCCTTTGAATTTGCGATCTTCCACCCTTCACTTCCAAAATAGCTAGGATGACAATCTGTGCCACTATGTATGTATGTGTGTGTGTGTGTGTGTGTGTATATGTATATATATATATATATATATATATATACACATATACACACACATATATATATATAGTTTTAACAGGTGGCTTGTGTTAACCAGACCCTGTTAGACTAGAACCAGCCTCGAAATAATTGAAATTCAATTAGAACAGAGTGTGGTCTCAGTTTTGTGGAATTTTGTAAATTGCCCAAGATGGTTTTTAGAACTGGTCAAATGGATTCCAGCAAATATATGGGAGAAATCAAAGGACCTAGAAATGGTGGGGGTGGGGGGAGGGGGTGGAGAAATCTTGGAAAAGAGGTAGGAATATGTACAATAACGTACTTTAGAACTCAGTATAAATCTAGATGATCAAAAATGTGTGACTGTATGCATGATATTGAAGCAAAAATAGGCAAATCAATCAACAGAGCCAACTGGAGTATCCTGAAATAGAACTAAACAGAAATAAATGGATAATTGATTTTCTACCAAGGCGCCAAGAATAATCAATGGGAAGGTGGTAAAAATCAGTGCCAGGCAAACCGGGTAAAGTACAGGGTAAAGCAAATCTTCACTCTTACATCACACATTAAAAACCTTTGATGGATCACACAGCAAGGAGTCAATTAAGCTTGTAGGGGGGAAAAAAAAGGAAAGAAAAAAAACCAGAAAAACATTTCTGCTAACCTAGGGAAAATAAAGATTTCTCAGAGAGGACATAAAAGAACCGTGTAGGAGAAAATAAGATAAACTCGACTGATCAAAATTTGTTAACTTCTGCTTACCAAAAAAATCATCAACAGGACTTTGAAAAGGCTAAGAAGGGACAAGGGGAAATCATTTAAAGAATTCTCAGAGACAGGCACGGCAGTACACACATGTAATTCCAGGACCCAGGAGAGCTAAGGTAAGGTGATACTGAGTTTGAAACCAACCTGAGCTATGTAGTAAGACCATGTCCTAAAAAAAAAAAAAAAACTAAAGTAGCCACAAGACCTGATCAAACCACCTCAAAAAGGAACATTCACCATCATTAGTCATTAGGAAAGCACAAATTAAGACCACAATGCAAAACTGTATTATATCCTTGTAATATTAAAAATTAATGAGTAAGCACATCCCCAGCATATTTGAGGATATTAACAGCCATAATGTTAATGCAATGATGGTATAGACTCTACTGACACTTTGGAATCCTGTTTGACAATTTCATATAAAGGGAAACATGTACTTACATATCCTGTGACACATTTCCATTCCTAGGCATTTATAATAAAAAAATGAAGATGTATGCCCATAAACAATTCTCATACTTGTATGTGAGTGATCATTATTGCTTTATTAGTAGTTAAATAGCTTAAACAACTCACATATCTATCAATAGAAAACTGTTCAACTCTGAGATGTGTGTGTTATGTGTGTGTGTGTATGTGTGTGTGTGTGTGTGTGTGTATCAGCAATAACAAACAATACATGTTCAACATCAATTGACTAGGAAAAAGTGTTAATCAAAAAGCCAAATGCAAAGAGCCTGACAATGCCACTTATTCAAGAACAGGAAAAATTAAGGTATGATAATAGAAATCAGAAAAATGATTACACTTAAGAGGTATAGTTTAGAATTGATAAGAAATGGGGCATACTAATCTATAATCCCAATATTTCAGATGAGGAGTCAGGATCATGGTGCTTGGGCTACATAGTGAGTCCCAGCCCAGTTTCTAAGTTGTCTTCCTGGGGCTTACTATTGTTGTGATGAGCACACCATGTCCACATTGGGGAGAAAAGGATTTATTTGGCTTACACTTCAATCTCATAGTAGGAAGCTGGAGCAGGAACTTATTAGGGCAGAAATCTGGACATAGGCACAGACGCAGAAACCATGAAGGAGTGCTGCTTACTGGCTTGCTCCCCTGGCTTGCTCAGCCTGCTTTCTTATAGAACCCAGGACCACCAGCTCAGGGATGGGGCGCATGTACACACACACACACACACACACACACACACACACACACACACAATCTCCTCCTCCATCAATCATTAATGATAACGTTTGGTACCACAAGATGGGATACTCATTGTAGATAAGTGACGTTGACCTTGGCATTGACCAGGTAAGTCATGAAGATGTCAAAATATGTGATTTCTTTTGAGGTCCTGTAAGGAGTACAATATTGCTGGATGGCTGGGCTTATCTAAATGAACACAGGCTCTTGGAGAACTCTCTCCAGGTCAGATAGAGGGGATTGTAGGCTTCTGAACTGAGGTAGCCTCAGCCTCCGCTATATAGCCAAACGTGATTCTGAACATCCGATCTTCCTGCCTCTACCTCCCAAGTGCTGGGGTAACAGAGTTCCACAAGTACTAGGCAAGAATTCTACCAAGTGAGCTACATTTTCAACCCTAAAATCTCCTTTGCAAGTTCCAAACTTTGGTGATATTTTTTTCTAACATTATTTCTATTACAAGCCGTGTTAGAAGATTTGAGCAGTTCTGAGTATTTACCCAAAGTGTGACAAATTATTAAAAGAAGACTACACATCAAGAATGAACCTACTCTATGCACAAGCATTTCCCACTCCACTAGTTCCTCGACCGACAACGAAAGGTCCTTTATCCAGTCACCCCACTGTTCATGTGCATGCTCACTGGACACTTGCCGTCTGAGTCTAAGACTGTAATTTGAAATTCTTTGTGACTCTGGGGAGGGGAATGACCACTGAGGGATTCTGAGTCTATTAATATTTATCTCTGAGCAGTAACATTCAATCAAACCTTTTTCATTCAGCTCAGCAAAACAAACCAGAAAGCCAACCAAGTCGGTAACCTTGAATCCTGATGCTACAGTAATTTTACTTTCTGTGCCTTTAGAAGTGCAATGTTTTCATTTCTCTGCAGAAGTGCTGATTCCAAAAAAATCAAGGGACAACACCAGCTCTGCAGACTAGATTTTATAAGGGGAAAAAAGAAACTGAAGAGACTGAAGAGACAATTCTTTCACTGGCCCAGTGATGAAGTACTTCATGGACTTTTGAACAAGAACTTCTTTGAAATAACAAAAGCTGAATGTACAGATTTGCACCGAGTCTATGTTGTGGTTTGAGTGAGTCATGTCCCCTACAGGCTCCATTAGGACACATGGTCCCCAAGTTGGTGGGGCTGTTTGGGAAGGCTGTGGAACCTTTGGCAAGTAGAATTTTACCGGCAGACATGATCAATCACTATGACCTACCTGGTTTTGAGGGTTTATAGACTCCCCGACTTTATGTTCTCTTTTACTGTTTCCTGTATGTTGATAAAAATGTGATCAGACAGCTGCCAGATCCTGCTGCCATTCCATGCCTTCCACCATCAGGATGGACTCTCCAGAATCAAAATACTTGAGCCAAAATAAAGTCTTTGTTCCTTAAGCTGCTTTTTGGTCATGGTATTTTATCATAGCAACAGAAAAAAAACCAGCTAATAACCCTTCATATCATATGGTTCTGCTACACTTGAGTTACTCAACGCTTAGAGTATGAAGAGAAGAGGGTTGAAAATCAACATATATGAACCAAGAAACTAATCATTCTCAGAAAGGTACATGGCTCACCCACAGGACTAAGACTACCACCAGGTGGTAAGTCGTATGCAAAGTGTGTCTTTTTGTCTTTAACCCAACCCCTTGCTCATACAAATCGATAAACTGGGTATGTTCTTGTTTGCGAGACTCAACCTATCCACACTGCCTCCATAGATTGCTTCCACCTGGGTCCTCCTTACTACCTGGAAGCATAGAGTACCAAGTGTCTGGTCTCCACAGGTGACTCTCAGACCTCCCAGGCTACTTACTTGGCTTGCTTTCTGTCACAGCCCAAGAAGCAACAATAAGATCACTCAACCGTTTCACTAAGCTCCCATTAGAGTGTAATGAGCTAGCCCATCTCTGATGCCAGCAGACTGGAGTGCGAAGTCCAACAGCCCACTACACTTACTAACTCATCTGTAGCACCCTGCTACCAAGTCACTTCCTGCCTTGTCCTTTGTCAAACACTGTAGGCAGAAAAGGCCTGGCTTTTGCCAGGGTTCCTCGTGAGGTTTTATGAATTCCGTCGAGACAGCCGAGAATTACAAAAGCTAACACATATTTGCTTTCAGTCATCACAAACAGCAGTGGGCAGGTAGCATTATCATCCCAACTATACAACTGAAGAAATTTGGTCATGGTCACATGACTAATAATGAGGAAGCTCAAGTTGGGAAACAGGGCAGTCAGATTTCAGAACTAAACATTAGTCACTACATTAGTTTGCTATTTTCCTGAGTAAAGTCCTCTAAAACTCATCTTTTAAATTTAACTAACTTCCTCCTTTTCCAGAGATAGGAAAGAATTCCAATATAGAAGGCTCTCTATAATTTCTGAAAGGGTTTCAAACAGTCATACAGCCCGTGTAATACTCCACATTTACACAATAACAAAGTTCTGTCTCCAATGACCAAGGCTAAGGGGTAGAGTGTCCTGACTAGAGCTTTGTGAGTGATGAAGACAGGGCTGGTGGTGATGCAACATCAGGCATCCTTTAGGGGCAGGGAATGGTACCCTCCTGATGCTTTGCTTCTGCATGGTTCTGCCAGGGCTCTCATCAGGTGCTGAAATTAAATGTCTTCTGATTGGTAGCTAACAAGAGGCAAACACCCACCCTTATAACATCTCTGCCAAAATCTTCAGGCTACCTCCTGGAAGTGGTCATTATTTCCTACTGCAAATAGGTGTAAGTGGACCTGGTGCTTCTGATATTAGCATCCTCAAGGGAGAAAAAAGGCAGCGGTGGGACTTCTGAGAAAGCAAAGGACTCCTATTGTCACCCAATAGCTCCAACCAAAATATTAGAAATAAGCTTCCCAAACATCACAGGTTGTTCTGAATATTAACAATGTTCTGCAACCAAGTTCCTTCTCTTGTTTCATTTGTGGTGCTAGGGACTGAACCCAGGGACTCACGTGGTCCAGACACGTACACTCTGCCAACTGAGCTCTGTGTCTCCAACCATCCAAGGTCACAGAGCTACTTATCTGGAGTAAGAATCCATCTACTGAGGTTACTATGGAGATCTGCAAGTTGACAACATGGTTTCAACAGGCCGGCTTGAATGATGGAAATAACTCAAGGTTCTACCTCTAGATTAAGGGCTACAGTCAATCAATGGCTACTGTGAGGGGGAGAACTAGTTTTATCCAGGGATGAGCTTGATGACAGGCTATCCAATGCTAAGAGGTTAGACTAAACACATGAACATAGGAACAGCACTAAACACACACACACACACACACACACACACACACACACACACACACACAGAGCAAGAGGTAGTATAAGAAAGGGGAGTAAGCTGGGTGTGGTGGTACACTCGGGGAGGCAGAGGCAGGTAGATCTCTGTGAGTCTGAGGCCCTCCTGGTCTACAAAGCTGGACTAGAACAGCCAAGGCTACACAGAGAAACTGTGTCTCGAAAAACCAAAAACCAAACCAAACCGAAAACAAAAACAATTTTAAAAAAGGAGGAGTCAGCCAACAAATATTGTTCCTCCATAGTGGTTCCTGCCTCCAGGTCCTGCCTTGACTTCCCTTCATAACAGATTGACATTGGGACTTGTAGACCAAGTTGATTTGGTTTTTACCACAGCAATAAAAAGCAAACTAGGGCAAAAGCCTTCCCTTCTTCTAGCATCCCAATGACAAAGCTTTACCTCTACCATTAAAATAAATAAATAAATCAGCAGTTCCAAGAACAATTATTCTTAGCTACCACCTACATCTAGTGTGGCACTGTATCAAGAGAGAACGAGAGGGGAGGTAGGGGAAGAGAGAGGAGAGAGAGAGAGAGAGAGAGAGAGAGAGAGAGAGAGAGAGAGAGAGAGAGAGAGAGAACTTGTTCCCAGTAAGGAGACCACAAGCTCTCTCACACAATTCACAACTGGGAACATCATATTCAACCCTACACCACCCCGTTCTGCTGTACCTTCCTTTGCCCAACCCATCCTCTAAGCTCTGGATTTGGATATGGGTGCATCCTTGCTTTAAGAGTTTGTGGACCAACCCTTTCCAAAAGATAAGGCCCTAGCTACCTTTCGATACTTTCCCTGGTCAGACCCTCAGCATGGACTTCGAAGGCCTTGCCTAACCACCCCGAGGTTCCCTCTGGTGTGCCTCACCATGCACCATGAGAGCTCTGGCAAAGCACTCATATAGTGACTCCCAAACAAAACTCAGTCCCAAATCTAGCTTGTTTTGCCAGCTTGAAAACATCCTTCTTTTCTCTACCACTGAGCAAACCTTGTCCTTGACTATTCAGGACCCACCCCCAGCTTACTTCTGAAAGCTCACGGCAACTCTATGAGCAGACTGTTGGAATGATCATAATTACGTAATGGGTTATTTAATATGGGGCAGGGGCTTGATTCCCTTTTTATTCCCAGCTCTGCTCACAACAGACAAACAAGAGAACCCCCCCCCAAATTATTTATACAAACAGATTTTTATAAATCAACAGCTGGAAATACAGTGATAAGGAAAAATAAACTTAGCCTTGAGCTAGTGGTATGCCTGCAATCCCAGCACATGGCGAAGGTAGGATGATCAGGAGTTCAAGGTCATCCTCAGCTACATAGTGAGTTTGAGGCCAGATGGAGTGATATATGACTTTGTCTCAAAACAAATACAAAAACAAAACAAACAAAAAACACACAAAAACCAGAAACAAACAAACAAAATAACAAAAAACAAAAAAACATGGGCCTGGGAAGATGGTTCAGTGGATAAAAAGGCTAAACTTGCCACCAAGCCTGTCAACCTGAATTTTATTTTTGGTACTCATGTGGTGGAAGGAGAAAAGTAGCTCCAACCAGCTGTTCTGTGAGGCCACAAATACATACACACACACACACACACACACACACACACACACACACACACACACACACAATTTGAAAAATACACTAATTTAAATAATAGAGCCTAATTCTCATAGCATTTGCTCCTAATGGTGAGCAAGAGTGAAGTATTTATCAAACTATATTTAAGGTAGAATTCAGTGTTAGATGGGAAAGTACCCTTCAACAGGATGGGCACTAAAGGTATCTCTCAGAAAAAAGCTTACAGCAGGAATCTGATTTAAATGAAGAGTTGAGCTTTGAGCTGACTAAGCTAATCAGAGTACAAGAGAGAGACTACAAGAAGAGAAAATCACACACTTTATATCAAATGCAGAAACTGTTGCTCCTCTAGCCTGGCCTCAACAAAACGGACTCTAGTTTTTCTCTTTCCCTTTGTTAGACTGACGGGCACAATGATGACATCTCTGGATACCTAGAAACTGCTCTTGTCAACCCTAGGCTCCTCCCGTGGCTGCTGGAGTCTACCCACGGTTTTTTTTTTTTTTTTTTTTTTTTTTTCTTCCTTCCTCAACTTCTCAAACTTCTGTAACTTCCTCAGGGTGAATTCTATTTCATCTTCTTGGGCTTTCTTCGGGATGAGCCCTTGTCAGTAAATGTGGTCCTGTTTCTTCCTTTCTCAAAACACTTCACACACACTTTTGTCTGTAGCTCATTGTCAATGCTAATAAATCTCCCTCCAAATACACTGGGCAGCTTGCTCCTTTCCTCGTAGTAACAGCACAAGCTATTTGATTTCTAAACCAGAATATTTCTCCCTTAAAAGCAATATACTGACCTCTTAAAAACTGTTCAGTTTTTCCTATCATTCTAAAGCTTAAATGCTTTGTGTCCCTATAATTATTTCACTTCAAGGAAAAATACTTTTAAGCATATCTAATACATGGACTTGTGAATTTACTCAGAAGATAAATTGGGCATGACTTTGGTTAAGAAAGAATTTTTCACCTTAACAAATGATACATAATAGCATCACAAGTGGCCAAGTCTCTATTTTATACTAAATTTAGAAGTCAGTTCTCACACAGATCTTTGTGAACACATCATTAGACCAAGTGAAGCATGCCTGTACAGAGATTTTTGCCAAGACTCAGCCTTTGATTCCTCTCTTACACAGCCTTGAGAATTTTATGTTAAATCATCACCAGCCTGAAAATATATAACCCCCCTAAAGGGGTTCCTTTACAATTTCTTAGGCTGTAATTCTTTTTCATTATTATTATTAATTTATTATTGTTACATCTCTATGGTTATCCCATCCCTTGTATCCTCCCATTCTCCCCTCCCTCCCATTTTCCCCTTATTCCCCTCCCCTATGATTGTTCCTCAGAGGGATTACCTCCCTCTGTATATGCTCATAGGGTATCAAGTCTCTTCTCAGTGACCTGCTGTCCTTCCTCTGAGTGCCACTAGGTCTCCCCCTCCAGGGGACATAGTCAAATGTGAGGCACCAGAGTACATGAGAAAGTCAAATCCCTCTCTCCACTCAAGTGTGGAGACTGTTCTGTCCATGGGCTAGATCAGGGTAGGGGTTTAAATTTTACCGCCTGTATTGTCCTTGGCTAGGGCCTTAGTTTGAGCGGGACCCCATGACCCAAATCTGCCTATCATAATGTTCTACTTGTAGGTTTCTAGGACCCACTGGATCCTTCTACATTGCTATTCTCCCGTGCTTCTCTCATCTAGAGCCCCAATAGGATGTCCTCCCCTCGGTCCCAGTTTCCTGGTAAGAGAAAGGCTTTCGTGGGACATGCCCCTTGGGCTAGTATGCAGATATAAGTGAGTATATACCATTTGAGTCTTTCTGCTTCTGGGTTAACTCACTCATTATGATCATCTCTAGCTCAATCCATTTGTCCACAAATTTCGGGAATTCCTTGTTTTTAATAGCTGAGTTGTATTCCATAGTGTATATGTACCACAGTTTCTTTATCCATTCTTCTACTGAGGGACATTTAGGCTGTTTCCATGATCTGGCTATTATGAATAAGGCTGCTATGAACATGGTTGAGCAAATTTTCTTGCTGTGTGCTGGTGCATCTTCTGGGTATATTCCAAGGAGTGGAATAGCTGGGTCTTGAGGAAGCCCTATTCCCAGTTTTCTGAGATAGCACCAGATAGATTTCCAAAGTGGTTGTACTAGTTTGCATTCCCACCAGCAATGAAGGAGTGTTCCTCTCTCCCCACATCCTCTCCAGCATGTGGTGTCGCTTGAGTTTTTGATATTAGTTAGGCTGTAATTCTTAAAGTATAGGTCTCAGCTCAAATATATCAATACGTTTAGCATCCTGGCATGGTAGCGTGTGCCTATAATCTTGCTCTTTAGGAAGCTGAGACAGGACAATCTCAAATCTGAGGGTGGCCTGAGCTATAAAAACTGTCTCCAAAATTGAGAGAGAGAAAGAGAGAGAGAGAGAGAGAGAGAGAGAGAGAGAGAGAGAGACAGACAGACAGACAGACAGACAGACAGACAGACAGACAGACAGACAGACAGAGAGGGACCTACAAAGTTAAAATCCCACAAAAGAAGTTTCTTCCCTCTCCTGGCAGAGATAGCAGACTATAAATTTTCATACAGCCAACCTATTCTCTTCCGGTTTTCTTACAAAAGTACCATGCCCAGTAACACTACTAACCTCTGCCATTTCTTTCAGAAATCTTCCTGGACTAAGATGCTCCTACTGTCTGATCATCAATCTGCATGTCATTTCCTTTTAATTGGATTCCACCCAACCAAAATTACAGCTGTTCTGTCTACGAAAGAATAAAGGGAGTATTTTTTTTCTCCCTTTTCAACAATGCAAGGGTCCCTAGCAGGGAATCAAACTGTCACTCCATTTGCCATTAATTATCCTGTGCTACACCACTGTTTCCCTCCTGTCTGTCATAAAGCCCTGAGCCACACTCTTTCCCCTGTGACTAACAGCAGTCATGATGATGCCTTACCTCCAGTGAACCAACACAATAGGAAGACCTAGGAACCAGGCACGTGACAAGCAATGACAGGAATGCTTTAAGCACAACATGTAACTCAGAGGAGTTCCTTAAGCAAA
Organism: Acomys percivali; assembly: GCA_907169655.1. Taxonomy (NCBI): domain Eukaryota; kingdom Metazoa; phylum Chordata; class Mammalia; order Rodentia; family Muridae; genus Acomys; species Acomys percivali. Next base: position 17,641,614 of record OU015754.1, on the reverse strand, counting down.
ACAGACAGATGCAGAGGTTGACGGCTCATCTTATGTCTCTCCAGGGAAACATGCCCTCAGCTCTCTGTTGCAGTCCACTAGGCTATCTCAGGGGCCCCAACAAGACTCTTGACATCAAACCATGAGGTTAAGGCCGGTGCCTTCAATCTCTTTAGTCTGAAATTTCTTCTTCATGGTGAAAATCTTACAGTGTCCTGTGTTGGACAACTCCCCTGCCAGTTAAGCTCTTATTAACTTCCATTAGTCCGGCGATTCTCAACCTATGGGCCACAACCCCTTTGGCAAACCTCTATGTCCAAAAATATCTAATTATGATTCCTAACAGTAGCAAGATTAGCTGTGAGGCAGCAACAAAAACAATTTTATGGTTGAGGGTCACCACTACGTGAGGAACTAAAGGGTCGCAGCATGAAGAAGGCTGAGAACCACTGCATTCGTCCATCCCTCACGTCCTCTTACACTCAGAACAACCACCAGGCTGCAGGCAATAGTCACAACAGCTTCATATGAGACTCAGTTGAAGACCTACGACAGCTGTCCTTTAAAACTCAAGAGCTTCAAGTGTGAAAAAAGAAATTATTTCTTTTCAGTATGACTCTGGAGAGGAGAGCAGGAACCAGTAAGTCCTAGAAACCCACAAAGAGATGTCCTTCACTATAATGCAGGAACTAAAAATGAATACAAAATCAGCGTTCCTTGCCAAGGCAGGCCATTCTACATCAGCACCAAGGAGAAGATGATGGGTTGGGAAGCCCATGGGACCAAAGGGGTGGCCAAAAATACTCCAGATTTCTTCAACCACTAAAATCCTACACAACTAACTGGTAAGCACTTATTACAATGCAGATGACTATGCTTTTAAACAGTAGCAGCCTCCCAACACACACACACACACACACACACACACACACACACACACACACACACCAACAAGCAGAGAATGTATTTGTAGTAAACAAGTCATTGTGCAAAAGGACTGGGGGTGGGAGGACGTTATGGGGAAATGTTCCTTGAATGAAACGGGCCCAGAGGCATTCCTGTCAAACCATGTTTAAGAGGGGTTTTGTTGTTGTTGTTGTTGTTGTTGTTAATTTTAAGGTATGTGTGTATGAGTGCATGGGAGTTCTGCACAAGTGCAGGTCCCAAATTGATCAGAAGAGGGCATTGGATTTTTCTGGGTCTAGAATTTCACGTGATTTGTAAACTGCCTGTTGTGAACACTGGGAACTGATCTTGAGTTCTCTGTAAGATCATTCGTCCTTTTAACAGCCCCCTCCCACCGGGGCCATCTCTCCAGCTCCATGTCTACCATTTAATGAACATGAAGAAATGTAATATGACAGTGATCATGCTCCAGAATGTATCCGTATCTACATGTGACGGTGGGGCTGCCCTGTATGAATACCTGTGACCTTGCCAAATGAAAACCCTGCACATATTGGAGGAGACACTGCCTTGGGGACTATGTCCCACTCTACTCTATTCCTGGTACGTCTGTTGACTTCACTTAAGAAGGAGTGGACGCTGAACATAACAGAGAACCTTCCAAAAGATGGAAGGCATATGAGGACAGCTCGTGTCTGACAAAAGGGCAAAGACAGTTTCGTGGGGGAAAAAAATAGTCTCTTCAACAAATTATGCTCAAACAACTGGCAATCCATATGGGGGAGAAAGTATTTTCAATCCATAGTTCCCCATGTAGGAAAAACTTAGAATGAATCACAGACCGAAATGTAAAAGCTAACAATCTAAACATTCCACTTAAAAACAACTTTGTGACTTTTAGGCAGATTTCCTAGCGCTGGTACCAAAAGCGTGATTCATAAAAGACCAAACTGATATCTGGACTTCATATAGAGGACTTCTGATCTGTTTCTTCATTGCCAACATTTCTAGCATTCTGCATACAGAAAATGGTTAAATGAATGAATCAGATTTTAAATCCTAATTTTTAAAAAACTTATGCTCTTGAAAGGGCACTGTTAAGCACAAAAATACAAACCACAGGCCAGGAAGAGAGAACTACAAATCATACATTTGCTAAAACACTTGAACTAGGGCTGAAGAGATGGCTCTGCAGTTAAGAATGCATCCTGTTTTTCTAAGGGACCAAAGTACAGATCCAAGCTCCTACACTGCATGGCTTATAGCCGCCTGTAACTCGAGCTCCAGAAAATACAACACTCTCTTTTGGGTACACACACACACGTACACACACGTACACACACACACACACACACACACACACACACACACACACGGTGTACACCCACACAGACATGCGCACACATGTACATAACTTAAAGAGTAAAATTAAATCTTTAGAATAAAACCTCGAACATACCAGAATTTTGAAAAGCAGCAAATTATTTTAATACATGCTTTATAGAAAATGATGCATGAATAACAGGTGTCTGACAAGATGTCCAACATCATTAGTCATTTGCAAAATGCAATTTAAACCACAATGAGATCTCACCGCATAGCACTTTTTTGTGTGTGTGTGGAGGGGGTGTGGCTTTTTGAGACAGAGTTTCTCTGTGTGGCCCTGGATGTCCTAGAACTTGCTCTATAGACCAGGCTGGCCTAGAACCCAGAGATCCACCTGCCTCTGACTCCTAAGTGCTGGGATTAAAGGCATGGGCCACCACTGCCTAGCACCATATAGTTAGTAGAATGGCTAAAACTGCTGAAGTTATTTACCTTATCATATGTGTTAGCAATAATGTGAAGGAAATGAAACTATTATATACTTTAGCAGAAAACCAAGGTGCAAAAAAACCACCCAGAAATTGATCATTTTTATACTTTTAACTTATCCATGACCAAGCCAGTCCAATCTAGCTTTTCATACAAGAGAAACAAAAGAATGTGTCCATACAAAGACGGGTCTATGGATATATATAGCACCTTTATTTATAGCCAATACATAAACAGATGGATGCATGGATATGTGTGTATGCATGGATGGGTGGCTATTAAAATAATTATATTTAATAAAACAAAACATTTCATACTATGTGGTTTCATTTATACAAAGTTTCTAGAGATGTATCTGATGCACCCACTTCATATCTACAGTGAGAGAAAACAGACTAGTGGTTAAGGGTAGAGAACAGACATATTTTAAAAAAACTACCTTGAAGAAGAAACTTTGAAGTATGTCAGATATGCTCATTATTCTCTCTGTGGGATGGTCTCCATAAGTAAACAATGTGTCACAACTTAATCTGTAGTATACATATGCACAATATATCATCTGAGACTCTACATATCAAATGCACTTCAATTTTTACTGAAAAGAGGCGAAAGGCACTCCAAAAAGCACAGCCTTTGGGCAGAGAAAAATGGCTCAAGCTCTTGTTATTCTTTCAAAGGCCGTAAGTTCTGTTCCCAGCACCCATGTTGGGCAGCTTACAACGTCCTATAACTCCAGCTCCAGATAATCCAACTCCCCCTTTTGAAGGTACCCAGACAAGTACGGCATACAGACCCACATACATGTGTGTCTTAGATAGGGTTTTATTGGTGTGAAGAGATGCCATGACCACAGCAACTCTTATAAATGAAAACATTGAATTGGGGCTGGTTAAATGGTTCAGAGGTTTAGCCCATTATCGTCATGGTGGGAAGCATGGCAGCGTGCAGGCAGACATGGTGCTGGAGAAGGAGCTGAGGGCTCTACATCTGGATCACCAGGCAGCAAGAAGAGTGATAATGGGCGTGGCTTGAGCTTCTGAGACCTCAAAGTCCACCCCACTAAGGCCATACCTACCCCAACAAGGCCACTCCCTACAAGTCTTTGGAAGTCATTTTCGTTCAAACCACCACAGTATTTGGTTAATAAAAAGAAAACTAAGGGCTGGGTGAGTGGCATACACCGTTAGTCCCAGCACTCAGGAGACAGAGTCCCTGTGGGTTCGAGGCCAGCCTGGTCCAGATAATGAGTTCCAGGACAGCCAGGGTTACACAGCGAGACCCTTTCTAGGAGGGAGGGGAGATTTAAAATGTTTAATTGTGAAAATTAAACCTTTTACACACACACACACAGTTTCACATCCTCTCTGCCGTGTTCTTGCAGTTTACAGTCAAAGAAAAGGAGTCATACAAATCAAACAGCACCAGAAGGGCTGTGCGGACAGAAGCATGAAGCACTGTGAAGCAGCAGGAAGTGGCAAGGTCCTCAACTAAGAGAGTAAAAATAGCTTCCAAAGGAAAGGCCATCAAAGCTGACATCAGGTCTACAAGCAACACTAATGGGTATATTAGAAATACTTTTGTGTTTTATTTAATATTGAAAAGTGAATCTTACCATACTGTTCCATCTCCTTTTGAGGTATAAGATTTGATGATGATGATGATGATGATGATGATGATGATGATGATGTTGTATTTCTAAGATAAAATGTCACATTAAATGCGTACTTTATACTAAATACAAATACACTCTTTGAAAACAGTCGTTTCCTCAGAACCTGTAATCTTTTCTCACAGGATTGCAGCGAACACTGATGTTATTTCATTCTGTGCAGAGGGAAAATGGCAGAACTCAAATAAGGAACCAACCTAATAATTTGGTAATTTCCCCTTCCATTCTTACAAGGCTAGAAATAAATTGTGGAAAACATGTTACAAAGGAAGCGCCAGAAAGGCTTGTATAAATAGACTTAAGAGAACCAATGAGCAAAGGTTCCCTAGACCCACAAGCCTTTAAATTGATTCTATACTAATACATTGTAGACTTAACACAGAAATATCCAGAGAACCACAAATGAACAGTAGTTTTCCCAGGAAAATGTTCCTCTGGTAATTCTAATCTCTAAGACCAATAAAGAAAATAATTTATAATATTAATCATAACCTTAGAGGAACTCTGGATAGAAGTAAATCTAAAATAAGACCCAATCTTTCCAATAGTCCTCAAAACCAAATAGTAATTACAGAACACCTGCCCTTTTCTCTTCTCTGATTTTAATGTCCTGTGAAGCCTAGCTCAGGCCCTGCTCTAAATGTTAAATTCATTTCTAAGCCTTCATTTTCATGTTAATTGCCTAAAGGCACAAACAGGCCAAAGCAATGGGATGGAACCACATAAAATAAGCGGCCCATCTTCTTCCAAGAGTGGTGAAGGAATTTCTAAATGAGTATGAAAAAAAAAAATAGGACTTAACATGGTGATTTCTACCTGACCTAAGAAATGACTTGTGTGTTACATGGCTCAGCTACCGTGTTATTCAGTGTCTCAAGGCTCAACCACCATGTTATTCTGGGATGTTGAGACACACACAGACACCCAAAATGCTTCAAAGGTTTGGTGAGGTGAATGAAGGAATTCAGCATGTCAAGCAGGCCGTTAATATCTGTATCTCCACGGAGAATAACTGCGATCATCGAATTTTTCCCCATAGGCCAAATCTCACTGTGCCATAACAGCTTTCACTGCTGTCCAATCGGCAGACACGCACACATGTTAAACCTGTGACAATTCTCCCACACCTTCTTTTCAGTAACCAAAGTGAAATTCAACCAGAGAAACGGGGGGGGGGGGGGGGGGTCAAAGTTCAACAGACTGAATTTTCCATCAGGGCCAAGTCATCTTCTTAAAGATAAGGCGATGTTTCTCATGAAGGCCCCATGGCTTCAGATGGTCCCTGCCATCTGAAAGATGAGTTTTTTGACTAGTTTATATCTGTTGGGACACCATCATAAACTCATTCTCCCACTGTAGGTGAGTACCGTAATCTGCAGCTACTCGGGGTGTAACAATAAATACTCAAGGTACTCCAACATGACCCAGGGACCTATACCTTCTCCTAAGGGACCAAGGTAGAAGCCAGCCTACTGCATCTCCAAGAGCCAAGCCAAATGTCACAGTCTCCATTTCCTTAATTGACAATACAGTTTATAACCAGAACATACAAGGAGCAACAAGCTTAATTATAGCAGTGGGCATTTTAATTGCTTTTGGAAAACTAGCCAACAACCTGTGGTATACAGCTTCAAAAGGATGTAATCTCATAAGCTAATTAAGAACTAAACCCTGACAAACTGTAGCTCTCAGCGATACCCAGTTGCAAGCTTGTGTAAGTAAAGCATATAAAGGAACGATTTAGAAATCACTCCTGAAAATTAGACAAGGTCTTCACGTCAGTTCTGCTTTAGTTTCTGACAATGGGGAGCAAATGAAGGGTCTTCCTGAGACTTAGAAAGATGCCCTTCAGCAGAAAGTCCCCCAAACGGTCCAGTTTAGAATCACTAGCTCTAGGTTACTTTCAATAACTTCAAATTTATGTTGGTTTATTTAGTTAACTTGGGAAGGTCATGGCATTTCCCAGAAATTTTTAAAGGAAGAAAACCAAAACCAGAAAAGACACTGTGTGCAATGTTCTTGAAGCAGCAGATTAAATGTGTTCAATGGGCACTGCTCAGAGTTAGCGTGACAGTTTCCAGAGACACAAGGGTGGGTAGCATTTTGCTCATTTCTAATTCTCTCACATACCTCCTTTAATAAAGCTCACAGTTTGGGTGTGTTTTTCTTAATGAAAAAATATCTTCACGGCAAGAAGAGTACACACAAAGAAACTCACCGTTTGGCCCTTGCACAGTGGAAGAGCATGCTCATAACAGACTCGGATAACAGCACCTTGCTATGTGTGCTGCTGGATGCTCACATGGGCATGTTCAGAAATTTGTTATTTTTAAGAAACCACAGATGAGCTAAATCTAAAAAAAAAAAAAAAAAAAACCTATAATATTAGAGATGTGATCATTACTCAACTCTGATGGTGAGAAGTTGCAAGAAAGGTGGTGTCTTCCGTTAGGGCTTTCATTGAAGAGACACCATGACCAAGGCAAAGCAACTCTTATAAAAGAAAACATTTAATTGGGGCTGGCTTAGAGGTTCAGAGATTTCGCTCATTATCCTTATAGCAGAAAGCATGGCAGCTTACAGGCAGACATGGTGCTGGAGAAGGAGCTGAGAGTTCTACATCTTGATCCACAGGCAGCAGGAGGGGACTGCCTGCCACACTTGGCAGAGCTGGAGCATATGTAAGACCTCAAAGCCCGCCTCCACAATGACACACTTCCTCCCACAAGGCCACACCTCCTAATAGTGCCACTCCCTATGGGCCAAGCACTCAAACACATGAGTCTCTGGGGGGGGGAGGGGCATTTCTATTCAAACCATCACAGGTGGCACGGAGTGAAAGTTTCCAACTGTACTACACAACTCCACCCTCTGTCACTGCCTACACAGCTAACTTACTCCTCTAGGGAAAGCTGTAACTCCACCTGCACTGGAGCCTTGTAATCTATACAAAGCAGCCACCCCAAAGCCCCCTCCTGGGATTCATACCAAGTACTTAGAACCAGATGTGGAGAGCCTCAGTCGGGTTTAGTGAGGATAAAGCCACGGAGCAGGAAGAAAGATGTTATCTAAACCTTTCCTCTCTGCCCTAAAGCCAGCTCTTCCAAGGCAGTCTAAAGCTGGGCACCTGCCAATCTTGTGCAACAACCCTGCTAAGTTTGCTCACTGCAACAGTTCCCACTGCATCTGGCTCGGTGACACTTTCCTGGCTCTCAGCAGGGAAGCAAGTACACTCTCCCTGCACAAGCACCCAACCAGGTAGTAAAAGCCATCAACTAAGTCACCAGGGATGCCTGAGCTACTTAGTGACTCTGATAAATCACTATATAACTGCTTCCTCTCAGCTTCCATAAAAACCTTCATGTCTGTATTGCAATAAGTGGGAGAAATGCATGTAGGGAAGACTCCATGTCAGAGTTACCTAATCTTCACAATGGGTCCTCAAAAAAAAAATCCAACTTACAAATCCTGAAGGAGGGGGAAAAAAATCTACAGCATGAAGTATCTGTACCAGTTAGAGTTTTGTTTTGTTTTTGTTGTTTTGTTTTGTTTTTGTTGTTTTGTTTTGAACATGAATCAAGGTAGAGTGAGAGGCAGGCAAATCATTGTGAGCTCAAGGCCAGCCTGGTCTACGAAGTGAGTCTACTACAGCCAAGGCTACACAGAGAAGCCATGTCTCAAAAAAACACAAAACAAAAGAGGGGAGTACAGCTGAAAAGATGTCTCCACCAGACTGCCCTGTAGGCAAGCCTGCAGTGATGTGAGAGAACCCAGCCCACCATAGGCAGTGCCAACCTTAGCCAACCTATAAAAAGGAAAACCAGGACGCAGCTTTCCGCTATGATATCTACTTCGGTTTCTGCCTGAAGACCCTGCCCTGGTTTCCCCTCCACGACAAACTCTAAGCTGTAAGCCAGTAAATCCTTTATTCCCCAGGTTGCTTTTGATCGTGGTGTTTGCCATAGCAACCGAACCCTAACCAGGACAGTATCTAAATCAAACTCTTTACTCTCCTACACTAGGTACCAATAGAAAAAGTGGGAACTAAAGAATACAGATTACTGCTGCATGACGGAATATTAACCCTGATCAGACCTATTTCTTAAAATAAGTTAGCAAAGGGTGAGAGCAAGTGACTAACGTCCCCAACCATGCCCCTCTCAAGGGACCAGCGCCAAGCCTTTCAAGGCTGACTGGCTGCAGACTTACCGATGACACCCACCCCACACCCTCCCAACAGAAGTGCTGCGTGATCTCTAACACCCTCCATGACTGAACAGCAGACTCCCACCTCAGCCTGCTCTCCAGAGCTCGTGAGATACTGCCAGTATCTCTGCTTTCATTAGTCATCCAGGAGAAGAAGGAACCTCAGATGGGTCTTTCTTCTGGCCACCCACGATAAACAGTTTAAGAAAGCTGATCACTCTGACGCCCTGGGGTATATATTTTTTTTTTCTGCAGATATCAACAAAGCATAGATATCAGACAGGGTTTGAGAAGTTAAACTCCACAGTGCCCTCCCTGAGCCATTCAGGCTTGACTTGAACAAACTGGGCTTTCACACAGAGATCCAAAGGATCAAGCCTGTCACTCAGCCCTCAATCCGCAGTTTGTTCCTGGAATCTCGGAGACAGCCTGCACAGCATCGACCCACAGGAGGAGCTCTGCACTCAAGACAGGAAGGCCAGGTACACAGAAAAAAATGTGCTACTCTGTGTTCAGAATCCAAAACCTCACCATGGCTGGCTGGCTGGCTGTGATACCCGATGATCTGAGTAAGACCTGCTCAACAAGGGAAGAGTTTAAACTGCCAAGTGAAGTCATCGTAAGGTCAGCATTTTAATGTTTATCATAAACACCAGGTAACTAACAGTAAAAAAAGATAGATTCGATATAGTGATTCCACGAGCATATGGGATCCAGGCTGTTTTGTGCACATGTGTATTATCCCCAGGAGCCAAACAAAGGCCTTGGGAGGCTGTGTGCTTTCATATGGCTAGTGAATGTCCTGGGTTCTCACAACTACCTACTACATGAGGGAATTAAAGATTAAGACACTTAAAGGGAGTCTGGGAAATCGGCTCAGCAGGACACTGTGTGCCCAGAATACCCTGGTGAGGGGTAAGAGATGTGGCCAGGCGTTAGAGCACTTAACTGAGAGGCTGGAGCACATACCTAGTAATACATTAGGCCCTAGGTTTAATTCCAGGCACAAGGGTGGGGCGATGGGGGCGGGGCGTGAAGTGTGCTGAGATTTAAATGCATATTCAACATTACACAAGCGGCAGCATGGCATTTCTGTTTTTAACATTCGTTTCTATTTTAGGTGTATGTCTGTTTTGCCTGCATGTATGTTTGTGCGCCACTTTTGTGCCTGGTGCCAACGGAGGCCAGGAAAGGACACTGGATCCCCTGTAACTGGAGTAACAGTTGTGAGCACGATGTGAGTGCCAGGGATTGAACCTGGGTCCTTTGAAAGGAAAGCCAATGCTCTTTATAGCTGAGCTCCAGCCCCAGCATAACATTTCTTATACCTAGACATCCTTAGCACATAATCCTGCATATTTGTGGCTATAGACACTAGGGTACCGCATAGCTCCAGCAGTCCTTCACTGTGAGCCTATTCAAGGTTTACATGGAGTTAGGGTCCTCACCATATATAACTTCTATCATCATCCTCTAGAAGTTATGATAAATGATAAAAATAAGCCAAAGAAAACAAAGTGGGTACACCACAATTCTAAAACTAAAACTGCGCTCATAAAGAGCAGTATATCTTAGAGATGGGGAAACGCTGTACATAAAGCATGCAGACAAAGTCTCGCCGTGAAAGCAAAGGAGCTAACTGCTATACCCACTGCTAATCTCTTAAGAAGAAATGGGAAAACCCTGCCTTGGTAGTTAAAATGACCAACAGAAAGTTGAAGTTTCAGAGACCAGTGAAATGGCGGAATGGGCAAAGATGCTTTGTACAAAGCATGACTACCGTGGCTCCACCCCCAGCACACGCGTGGTATAGGAAAGAACTGGCTTCCACAGGTGTCCCTCTCACTTCTATGCGTGTGTGCAGCTGTGCACACGTACGCGCGTGTACACACACACACACACACACACACACACACACACACAGACTTTTACCGTAACTTTTAAAAAGTTTTTATAGTAAAAATGTAAGTTGAAGTCTAGTGTGCTGAAGCATGCCTACACTCCCAGCCCTCATGTGGGAGAAGCAAGCTGGAGAGTGGGAGTGAGATAGAGAGCCAGCGTGAGCTACATAGTCAGGTCAAGGCCAGCATGGACCACACAGCAAATCTATCTCAAACAACAAAGGGGGGAAAGAATCAACTAAAAACCTGAGGGATGTTTCCAAGGCAAGGGCAAGGGTCTCCTACCAAGAAAATGGCAAAGGACTAGGCAAAACTCCAGAAGAGGACCTGACCTCCTGGTGCCTCCCCTGTAGGTTTCCTGAGAACGTACCAGCTTTTGTGTGCTGCTTAGGGCAGAAGCTTCAACGTTCTTTCACTGTGCAGTACGAGAAGTATCATGTAACCAAATGAGGTAAGGTGTGTAATCTCATCGCCCAACACTACAAAGCAGCTGCAAGCTCCCACTTACAGGACAGCAGCTCAATTCAGCTGCGCACCTGCAATTATTTAATGTCTACTTAAGCTTGTCTCCATTTAATAAATGACTGGATAATTACAAAGAGAATGGGAGTGGAGGGGGGAGCCATGAGCTAGAACTGAGAACTAGAGGGGTTGGGAATTAACAAACAAAAGTAAAAGGGGAGTTGGGGGGGGGGACTCACAAAAGGTTTGGAAAAGAACTAACTAGCCCAAGTAAATTAATCAATTCAATTTGACCAATAATGTGTAACTTCTGGTAGGTGCTGCTACAGAGGAACAAGCCTGCCATCCCTCTGCTCACCAAGTGGCTGAGCTGTGCCAAAAGGGAGCTCTCAGCTTTCAAGGTGGATTAAAAAGATGCCCCACTTTCTCCTTTCCATTTCACAACAAAGATGCTTGTCCAATGTGCTCCCACATACAGATAGATTCCATAAATCACCAAAACCAGGACGTAACGTGCCAGGGTGATTCCAGTCTATAGGATGTACCGAAAACTCACTTTTACTCACAGTTTTGGCCATCACTATGCTCACAGGTTACTTACTAAATGGCATCCTTGATTTTTTTTTTTTTCTTCCTAAATCCAGAGTGCTAGGATTACAAAGGCACTCTGCCACACCCAGTTTGTGTGGTACTGGAGAAGGCAACCAAGGGTTTGTGCATAATAATCAACAGCTCTACAACCTGAGCCAAAGCCAAGCCCCCCACCCCTAAAGGTTTGTTACACACTGTTTTATATAAAGTGTTTGGAACTTCAGAAAGATCAGCACGATGGTTCAGGGAACAGGTGGAGCAAAGTGAATAGAGTATGGTTGCCAAGTCAGAGGGAAATGGGGGAGGGGTACAGAAAAAGAATGGTGTCAAGGTACATCTCAGAAGCTAAAGGATGACAAAAAAAACTTAGTGAAGTTGGCTAACCAAGTTGCCAATTTCACATTCTAGGAAAAAAAAAAAAGAAAGTGGCTCTGCCTAAGTACCTAATTTATATTCTAATGATTGACATGTTTAGAAAGAAGTAGCAAGCCCCACCCCGACACCCAAAACCCTTAACAACAATTTTTAAGGATCCAAACAAAGGCAGAGGATTTTTCTTCTTAGCACATAACATCTCTGATATTTACTGAAGTTTATAGTTCTTCTTCCCTGGGAGTGATTTTATTGTTTAAGTGGACTATATTAATATCCATACCTCAACTCTGACCAAATCAGCAGAAGAGAGCAAACAGTTTCCTCTGGCTCTTCAACCTGCTATTTTCATACCTAACCTACTCTAAAAGTATAATGATCAGCACTAACTCTAGGCTTGAAGGCAGAGCACTAAAGGCCAGTACAACATTTACATTTCTCTCAGGCTGAAGCATGAAAGAAAAAAAGAAAAAAAAATCAGTGACAAATCAATTTTTTTTTTCCTTTTACAGAACGGTTGATATGCAGACTTTTAAGAAGAATGGGACTGAAAGGAAACGCTAGGGGTGTTCTTTCTTGACTTGTTCTTTGTAACCGTGCCCAGTTTTAGACCATTTATCATGCCAATAAAGTAGACCACGACAGGCACCTAAAAGAGCTAAACAGAATGTACAAAGGCCGTTAGCCATAGACAAGTACAGGCGTGAGCTATGCATAGACTGTCCAGAGCAGCAGTAAATCCCTGGTTAGAATGACCCTGCATGGATAAAATGCTTCTAGCCTTCGCATTCACCTGCCCCTGAACACCCCCTAAGGAAAAGCCCACCATCCTGAGTCACATGTATTCTCTGTGCCACCCTTCAGCACTTCCTTCACAGTAGTAGCCTATGAACAAGTGGATTTATGCATCTAGACTGTAAGCAACCAGACTGGATGCATGTTCAAGTCAACCTCGTTTTGTACATATTTAATAGAAATCCAATAAATGTTTTGTGAATGGCAAATTCATCACATGAGCAGAGAACAGTAAAGAATACTTCAGAGGGCCTGTACGCTGGCACAAACCTAGAATGAAGCAAGGACCTCGGGGTCTTGTTAAAACAGACGTCTTCATGCCCACACAGAAATGCGTGCAGGCACAATTAAATTTAAAAAAATAATCATCATCATAAAATACACATCCTTGCAACCTACTCCATGGAAATTCTGCTTCAAGTAGATCTAAAGGTAAGGTCCCCAAACGGTGTCTCTAACAAGATCCCAAGAGACCCTGATGTTGACGGTTCACCTACACCAACTTCTAGCCAGACAGAAAATTACCCCAAGTAGAATGCTACGAAACAGCATGTCGTGTCCACTGAAGGCCTCGCAAACCGAGAGAGCCCAGAGGGCTACTAGAAATCATCTCATGGGTTCCAGAACACACCTGTCCCAGAGACCTCTCGCTGCCTTTCTTTCACGTGGCTCACACATTTTCCGTCCTTCCCAAACTGCTCCCCTATGGCTCCACAAGAGAATCACGTCAGAATACTAACCAGTAGTCAGCCCCTTACCTGTGCTTCCCAGGAGAACTTTCTTCCCCTCAAAGCAACAGGTCTCCTCTCTCAAGCCATCTGCTTTCTCGACATGAGTTCCCTCCACGCCTCAAGTAACTAGTCCCCAGACAAGTACCCTCACACACCTGGGGGAACTAGTTATCCTCTCCACAAAAGCCTAGACCAAGTCCCTCACAAGCATCACCGTGTTTTCACTTGTCAAAGAGGCTGCGTTGATCTCAGGCGTCCTTCTAGCTCTTACACAGCATACAGTCTACACCCAGATATACCTAAGAACCACTCCAGATTCTGTTTGTGTTCTCTTCCTGATAACAGTCGCCTCTAAGGAGGCTGGCACTGTGCTTCAGTTGGTACAGCGTTTGTCTAGCATGCTTGAGGTCCTGGATTCTATCCCCTGCACGCAAGAAAATTCAGTAAAAATTCAAAGAAAGAGATAGAGAGAAGCCTCTCATGACAGTCCATTCATTCAAGAGTCAGACAGAGAATAATCAGAGTTAAAGGTCAACTCTACCACAAGAAGAAAGGGTGGTGAATCTGAGGAAATATGTGACCTTCAGTAAAAGTCAGCCAGCCTATTTAATATTCACTTCCCTCAACTATAAAGTGGGGCGTAACCACTACCTCCTCAAAATTATTTTATGAGATTTAGATGAGGCGAAATACTGCCCCCGATTAAAACTTCTACAGAAATATCCTCAAATCCCGGAACACATCCTTCCCATTCTCACCCCTTTCACGAGTATGTTACCCCCTTACAGCCCGTGCAGTGCACCCCCAACAGTGCACCAAAGACAGCTACACTGTGCTTACACTGATCAGCAACTGTGCCCAGGATCCAACCTCAGCTTGGGAAGGGCTGCTAGCTGCACCTCACACAGCTTTTGTTTATTAGAGTCTGGCACTTGCTAAGAAAGCAAACACTGACTGCAGGGAAGAGCATTTCAGTAGCAGGTTAACTTTATCAGGCCGTAAGCAACAGAAGAGGAAGGCTGACAACGGCCAAATGCAACACCATTGCTACTTACCCTGCGGCTCGTGAATCATTGTCTTATGCCACTCTTCCTGTGTGTGTATGGGGGGGAGGGGCTTTTTATGTTTTGTTTTTGTTTTGCTTTTTGTGTTTTGTTTCCTTTTGTTTTTGTCTGTGTGTTTGCAATGGAATCCAAAGCCTGACGCGTGCTAGGCGGGTGCTCAAGACCGAGCTGCACTCGCAGCCCCTGCTTCATGCTGTCATGCAGTCATTACTAAGGGAGGCCTTGTGTTCTGGCTTGAACTAAACACTCTACACACGTCTCATTTCATCCTCATCACAATTCCATGAAGCAGATAGGCATATTACTCTATTATTCACCTTATAAGGAAATCGGAGCTGAGAAAAATAAGTAAATTGTCTGAAGGAACACAGCTAGAAGGGACAAAACAGTAATTTAAATCCAGGTGACTGTATTCCAGTGCCACTACTCTTAATTTACAGGTTACGTGGCTCCTTGGGTCCTTGGGAGACATTCTTCAAGGCCCATCTCCATCTGAGAAAAGCCTGTCTGCCTCCAGATTGCAGCTCCTGATTCCAAGTACCAATTAACAGAACAGAATGACAGAATGATCCTCCAGAAAAAAAAAATTACTGCTACTCCGTCTCTCAATTAGCATGTGATGTAGAGGGAAAAGTACCAAATATTTAATGTGCTCAAAACTTGGTCAATGAAAGATTCAGTCACTTGAAACCCACATTCATTATTGGAAGTAAATCTCAAGAAATACAAACTCCGGGCAAGGTTTTCACTTCAATAACCTTTCCGGTTAATAATTGATAAGAGTAAAAGAAGAAGAATGGAAGACGGGCTCTGAATTCTGCACCTCACAATGGAGTCTAGTCCGACGCTCAGCAGAGCCTCCCAAGTCTGTCACTCCATATGGAAAATCCCTGAGGCAGCCAAGGCATCACCAATGGATTTTCATCCTTTGGGCTGACATACATCCCTATGACAAGCACTAGAACCCCAGCAGTAGAATTAAGCCATCTAGCATAATGAAAGGAGTCGGGGCCAGAGACATGGTTTAGTGAGAGTGCATACTTAGCATGTACAGAACCCTGAGCTCAATCCTCAGCACAACCAGAACAGAAGATTTAATGGGCATAGGAAGGTGGCTCGGTCAGTAAATTATCTTACGATCACAAGCACCTAAAGTCAAGACCCAGAACCCAGATGGAAAAAAAAATAATAAGAAGAAAACCATGCACTATGGCACCTGTTTATAATTCTACCAGTGGGAAGGCAGAAACAGGCAGATGCCTGGGGTTCAACGGCTTGCCGTCCTAGCCTACTGGACAAGTTCTGTGAGAACATGTCTCAGTACAAAACAAAAGGTGATGGTGTCTAAGCGATGGCAACTGAGGCTGTCCTCTAGCATTCACACATAGGTACCACCGAGGGGCACACAAGCCTGGGAGTTAGTGGCATTAGAAAAGAACATCTCAGAAATCTTTTGAAACCTCTCTGGATGTCTAAAGCAATCCCCCAAATAGACTATTTTGAGCTTACAAAGACAAGCAGTAAAAACAAAAAAAAAAAATCCAGCAGAAAAACAAGCAGGAAATATGACCAGACTGTTGATCACAGAACAGTAAACACTACCAGGTCTTGGACATAAGCAAAGATGCTCTCCGTTACTCACAGAAAGACCTGCACACTGCAACCACATGGAGCTGTCAAGTTTCTCCTAACAGAACACCCTGCTGATAATACTGTGGGGGAAAAAAATAATTGCTCTTCAGCAGGATCGAGTACGACCTGGCACACCTTCTACGGAGGAACTTGGGTGTAACTGTCAAAATTACAGATGCACATGCATTCTGGCTGACAACTTCACCTGTAGAAACTATCCTACAAATGAGCATCTACCAGAGATTAAATGCTGTCTGATCAAAATAGTTCAATACAGCAATGCTTTCAATACCAAGGCTATACATAACCCAAGTGTCAGACTGGCTGATTTATGATAGTGCTGTGTAACAGAACACCATGCAGCTTAAAGAAAGAATGAGGAACTTCTATCTATCAAAATAGAATTATCTCCATGCTAAACTGATATGTATCTACCAAGGAGCAAGACGTAGCTTACAGCAGAGTACCTATTGTACCCCAGAGGGCAGACAAAATAAAAGTGCATACAAGTGTTACTTCCATCAGATTACAGGCTAAGACATATATGAAAGTATATATGAGAAGTAACTAGGAAGTTAAGGAACCAAGCACACGGGTTCAGGGGTGAGATCCAATGATAAGATGTTTTAATATAGCTATTATTTTTAGGATCATATGAATATATTACTTACACAGAAATAAACAGAATAATTATCAACGGAAAAAAAAATCCAACCTGTTAAGAATTTGGATATAGACTGCCCCCCTATGGACTCACGTATTGAAGGGAGAGGCTATAAAGTTTAGGAAATGGGCAGGGCCAACTTAAAGAAACTATGTATGACACGCTAGGCATAGCCTAAAAGTACAATGAAGCTCTGGCACTCCCCCACACCCACCTCCTTTTAACTCCCTGGCCACCTGGAGGTGAGCACTTTCCCTCTGTCACAGCAAAAGGCCATCAGACTTGAGCAACCGCAGACTGTAAACCACTGAAACCATGAACTAAGATAAATCCACACTTCATCAAGTTGCTCCCTCAGGTCTTCTCTCATAGAAATGGAAAGCTGGTTAGCACAGCCATGATGAGTCTCACGGATAACAGACTTAGCCTCTGGCGTTACATTTGTACACATGATATTGTTCAAGGGAAGAGCAATGGCTATGACCCAAGTGTAGTTCTATTGGACCATATGAAACTTTTCACTGTGGACTATCCTACAAGATACACTAATTTAATATTGACCCAAAAGTCACAATAAATGGGGACAGAGAGATTGCTCAGTGGGTTAAGAGCATGTACTGTTCTCTTAGAGGACCCAAGTTCAGTTCCCAGAATCCATACCAGGTAGCGTGTGTGTGTGTGTGTGTGTGTGTGTGTGTGTGTGTGTGTGTGTGTTTGTGGTGTGTGTGTGTTTGTGGTGTGTGTGTATGTGTGTGTGTGTACATACACGCATACATACATAATTTCAAATAAAAATTAAAGCACAATCAAAATGCAAAGAATAAAACAATAATAGGAGGCATGATACTGGGGAAGCTATCTGAACCTGCTCTGTTAGATCACCTATGCTGTTTTTCCTTACGGTAAAGGTCTACTCCTAATCCTACACTCTGTACCAAGGAGAGGGAAGGAAGGGGCGTGCAGTGGTGCAGAGAGAAGGGAGAGGAAGAGAGAGAGAGAGAGAGAGAGAGAGAGAGAGAGAGAGAGAGAGAGAGAGAGAGAGAGAGAGAGAGAGAGAGAGAGAGATTGATTCATGTGTCTCAGGCTGGCTTCAAACACTATTTAGCCCAGGATGGCCTCTTCTTCCATCCCTCCCATGTGTGTCACTTACAGGCATGAGGCCACTGCCCCTGTCTCCCCCACTTAACCCATTCCAAAGAGAACTGTAGAAAATTCAGCAGTTCTAGCAAATAAGATCTCAGAAACTCATCCAAGAGCACGAATTAGAGTCTTGAGACAAGACCTTTAACAACCAAGTAGTTCTGGCTTTTATCAGTGTAAAAATCCGACAAGGAGGCAGACACTTGGTCAAACGTGATCTTGGGGTGGAGGGGGGTGGGGGGGCCATCGCAGCAGCCTGGCAGTCAGTGTGTGGTGTCTTCCAACCCCAAAGCAAAGCCAAAATGCAACGCTAGTCAAGGGACACCTGTGATCCTACCAGGAGGACATCCTTAGGCTCACAGATAAAAAACACTGAGAAGGTAGAGCGGCTGCTACTCGGAAGGTAAGTACTATTTTTAAAAACCCTTTGTAAGAAAAGTCATCACATCGCGGCTCTCTAAGTGCTATCTAGGGAAAATTATTTGCTTTTCTCCCAGATCAATAAGTAGCAAATAAGGTCAGAGACCAGAAATGAGCAATCAATAAAATGGGGAAAGCATTGTAACTTGTCACCAGGTTGGGCTATGTCCTTTGTTCTGTCTAGAGAAGGCTCTCACAGGTAGAACGTACCATGTCACTCCATGTGTTACATACACATACACCCACACACCCTTACCTCACTGTGTGTGAAATTAAGAGACCATTACTGTTATAGCTTATATATAGAATGTTCTCCCCCCTCCCTCCCCCAAAGACTTATATATATTGAAAGCCTGTGTAGCAACATTCACGTTGGAGGGGCATTTTGGGGACGTGACTAAACCATGAGGACTCTGACTTCATCAACAGATTAATATACTGACTGGCTGAAAATCTGGAGGGCTTTTCGGAGATGGTTAGAAGCGTGGGAGGTGGGACTTAGTTGAAGAGAGTGGGATTATCTGATGATTGTTCCTGGCCTTTTCATCTTTTTTTTTTTCCTTTTTCTTCTTCTTAGCTGGCACACTTTTCCATTGCCACTGACCTGTGTCTTGCCTCAAGCAGCAATCTGGAGCCTCTGAAACTGTGAGCCAAAATAACCCTTTCCTGTTTTCCTCAGGCAAGAGGCCACAGATGGAAAGCTAACTAACACAATTATCAGTGAGATGAGAAGCCTTTCTCCAGGAGGGCTCCAGTAGCAGGCTTGGCATGGAGCACAGTCGATAGAGAGTTTGTTTAGCATAGGCTATGGTCTGGCTCTATCTTGGCACTGCATGAACTAAAAATTGTGATGCAACCCTGTCATCCTGGCAGCAGGAGAATCAGGAGTTCAAGGTCACTCTTGGTTACACAGTCAGCTTGAGGAAAGCCTGGACTATAGGAGACCATCTTTTTTTTTTCTCCAATGTACCAATAAAAGCATAAAGGATTATCGAGAAGGAAAAGACTTTCCTTCAACAATTCTAACCATGACTGAAGTTATACCCAAACTTGCTTTATACCCAAACTCACTGCCTTCAGTGTCCTTTCTCCTCTGGTGGAAGTATCTTAATTGGCAGGGTCGTGACTGGACGGCCCTACTGTAAACAGCTGCGCCAGCCATCACAAAGCCTCTGATGTACTTGAAGAAAGGCAGGAAAGGGAGACAGGTGGATCCTTCGGCAACACATCCCTCTAGTACCTCATGAATTCTTGATGCTGTCACAAAAAAAAATCAGTACAGCCAAGATCATCTAACGTGGTCTTACTACACATTCTGCAGACGCCATGGACAGTGCCTGAGCCTGTAACTTTAAGATGGAACAGGAGAGGGAGGGAGTGTGCCTGCTTCCACAGAAGGTGGTGAGAAGACTGGACAGCATCAGTTCTGGGGAGTGTGAGTACACAGTTTGGGGGACGTGGGAAGTTGAAAGGTGGAAGCAATGTGACTTAAGCTCCTCCTTGGTAGACTGTTACTGATTCTTTCACCCATTCCTTATGTGAGCGATAGGAGGCTGAGAGGATGCCCAGATCATACTCACAGAATCTAGGGGAAATCCACCCAGGCATTCTCCACCACTCAAGTCCTGGCGCTAAATCTTTTTTTAAAATATATTTTATTAATTTATTCACATTACAGCTCAATTCTTATCCCATCCCTTGTATCCTCCCGTTCCTCCCTCCCTCCCATTTTCCCCTTACTCTCCTCCCCTATGACTGTGACTGAGGGGGACCTCCTCCCCCTGTATATGCTCATAGGGTATCAAGTCTCTTCTTGGTAGCCTGCTATCCTTCCTCTGAGTGCCACCAGGCCTCCCCATCCAGGGGACATGGTCAAATATGGGGCACCAGAGTTCGTGTGAAAGTCATACCCCACTCTCCACTCAACTGTGAAGAATGTCCTGTCCATTGGGTAGATCTGGGTAGAGATTCGAAGTTTACTGCATGTATTGTCCTCGGCTGGTCTGGCCCTGAATCTTGACTGCTGGATTTCGTATTTTAATCCCCTCTCAACTGTGAGTTCCATAAGGGTAGGGACCACGTTTTTATGTGCCCTCCCAAAGTCTCTCAGCTCAGCGCATGGCCCCATGGATACAAAATATAAATATTGATGAAATGCTTGCTTGGAGCAGCCCCTGGCTCTGAGGAAAGGGAGCGTCTACAGTTATGGTGCCTTTTCATTGGCAAAGATTAAGTGGTGGTTCTCAATAAAGATCGCAGAGGAAAGCCAGGAGTGGTGGTGCACGCCTTTAATCCCAGTACTCAGGGAAGCAGAAGCAGGCGGATCCCTGTGAGTTTGAGGCCAGCCTGGTCTACAAAGTGAGTCCAGGACAGCCAGGGATACACAGAGAAACCCTGTCTCAAAAAGCCAACAAAACAAAGCAAAAGATCACAGAGCAGCCATGGCAAGATATACGTTCTCAAGCACCTCCCAGGCCTCCTGCATCCGTGCAGGATGTCTGGTGCCATGTACTTTCAAGAATTATTTTTATTTTATTTTATATGTACACATATGTGTGTGAGTGTGCATACAGCATATTTGTGCAGATGCCCGTGAAGGTAAGAAAGATAATAGATCCCCTGCAGCTGGAGTTACAGGAAAGTTGTGACTCTCCCAAGGTGGGTGCTGGGAACCAGACTCAGACCCCTGGAAGAGCAGAAAACAAACAAACACACACACCGAGTCATCTCTGCAGCCTCCCAGTAATCTAGCACACCTCCCAGGAGAGCCGCACACCAGGCAAAGCATGTGTGTGCCGAGTGCATGTGAGAGTGTGTGTGTGTGTGTGTGTGTGTGTGCGCGCGCGCTGCAGCCCCTTCACTGGTCAGGAAACTCAATGGGATAACTCTGAACATTTTGAAACTCATGGCACTAAATCCATGATCTATGTCTTCTAGTAATATTAATTACATATGCCACCCTGGTTCAGTGCTTTTTTAAAAAAAAAAAAAAATCTGTTTCTCTCTGTTCAACGTATAGACATACATGATTTTACCAACAGAAATGCCAAAGCTAGGCCAATAACTAAGACAAAGGAAAAGAAAACAAAACAAAACAAAAAAAATTCTTTTTTTTTTTTTTTTCCGAAAGGGTTTCTCTGTGTAGCACTGGCTATCCTAGACTCATTTTGTAGACCAGGCTGGCCTGAATTCACAGCGATCTGCCTGCCTCTGCCTCTTAAGAGTGCTGAGACTACAGGCATGCTGGCTTTAAAAAAAACAAACAGACAGACAGACAAAAATCTCTTACACACTGACTAGGACACATTAGAAAATTAATGCTACATAAAGTGACAGGAAGGTCAGGCTCTGGGGGCAGAGCAGGGGTCACCGGGCATTCATCTCCAGCTGAGACTGACAGTCATTCAGGAAAGGCCTCATTCTCTCTGTGTGCGTGCGGAGCTGACGGTGCCCTGTTGAGAACCCCAAGGTCTCCTCCGCACAAGCACACCTACACAAGCAGGTAAGGAGCACTCAGCACGTTTAAGGAAAGAGGAACAAGGTTTTACCACAAGCCAAATTACCCCGCTGCTCTTCTGAAAATACTTCCATACCCTGCATCTGAAGAAGAAGAAGGGGGGGAAAAGAGTATCTATACTCTTGCCAGGATCTGTTTGGGAGGGAAAGCAGCCCAGCTCAGAAATGCTTGGCAAGCACTAAAGAAGGACAGTGCCAGGCTAGGGATGTGGTTCAGTGGTTAGAGCGCTAGTCTGAGGGTTTCATCCTTATCTGTCACTTTCAAAAAACACACCCAGAAAAACGCAGGGTGACCCAACCAAGAAGGGAGGATCCTGAATTTTTAGCTGCCAGCGGAGCCCCAAGCTTCCATGGGTAGGCTCGGCGTCTTCATTGTAAACCAGATCTTGCCAATGGGGATGAAGACTGAAGAGACGGCATCTAAGTATTCACTTTCTCACGGGCCCACTGCTTCCCTAAGCCAGGATCCGTTCAGGCAGTTAGGGAGGCAATGAATTTTGAAAAGCTATTTTGTTTGCAAATGATACATTTTCAACCAGGACCCACAAGTAAATAAATAAATAAATAAATAAATAGCCCCTTCCTTTCTTTAGAGTGGAAGCAAGCGTTTGCAGAGAGCCTGGAGCCCTCCTCTTATCTTCCCTCATAATACAGAACCTGTTGGCAGAGAAGCCACACCTGAAAATGTAATTTTAAAAAACAATGTGTCTACTGTCTAATGCCCATGCTCAATTTCACGGATTTCAAAATCAAAATAATTCTGGTTTTAAAATTAAAAAAAAAAAAAAAAAACATGTTAAGTTTATTTTAGCAATGGTTCAGGAAAGCCATAATTTTAAAAAAAC
This sequence comes from Acomys percivali, assembly GCA_907169655.1. Taxonomy (NCBI): domain Eukaryota; kingdom Metazoa; phylum Chordata; class Mammalia; order Rodentia; family Muridae; genus Acomys; species Acomys percivali. Next base: position 17,618,906 of record OU015754.1, on the reverse strand, counting down.
AAACAACACACCACTAAGATGAAAAACAAAATGCCCAAAGGGTATGTTAAAGTATAAACCACCTATTACCAAAATATCACCCAAACATTTTTTAATGGATGATAATAATTCTCTAAATATCTTGATTAATGTGTTTGTTTTAAAATGAGTACTGACACGTATATTTAGTGACCAATATACCTAATCATTCAAGTCATGACTTGGGATTTCTCAAGTTTTTGAGATATCTTTTAAAAAATACTTTATGAAGAGGGCTGGAGAGATGACTCAGTAGTTAAAAATACTTGTTGCCTGACCAGGTTTTTAGGTTCCAGAACCTACATATGGCTGTTCACAACCATGTGTAACTCCAGTTCCAGAGGACCTAATACCCTCTTCTGATCTCAGTGGGCATCAGGCATGTACACGGTGCACTTTTGGCCACGCAGATGAACCATCCATGCACATAAAATAAATCTATATTTTGAAAAAAAGATTTCATGCAACAGAAAAAATAATTAAATATAGTATCTCCTCCATACTGTCCAATTAACAATATATTCTGTGCCTCGGAAGCAACATATTAAGGCTAGTTAACCAGACAGTATGTGTGTATGATAGCACAGGCTACCACTTTCCCTCCCACGAAAGGCAAACTCATTTCTGGAAACACCCACAATGGTTCAATACAGCAGGACTGTCTTGCTGAACAAAACATCACATATTTTGAACCCCATTTACACTTCATTCCAAAGACATTTGTCTTTTTTTTTTTTCAAAGCAAGAATAAAGTAATTTTTATCTCTGACTGCCATACCTACACACTTAAACTATAAATAGTAAGGGCACCTTGATAAATAATGAATTTCAATCTACCTTCAACTCTGAGGGTCAGCCTTGCAACTATAATGACTTCTTTCAGATAATCCTGTCCACTGAGTGCCCAAATACAGAACATCAAAGCCAAACTGCACTGCTTATGAAAACCTAAAGAGGTTGATTACTGTCCCGCTCTCTGTCCTCTAATATAGTGCGTCCCAACCATGGCTGTACATCAAAATCACCTGGAGAGCTTTCAAAAATTAAAGATAACCTCTGCCTCACTGAATCACACTCTCCCAGAGCCAGATCCCCTCCCCAAAAAAACCCTCTATTTAGTTTTAATGATCAGTGTTTAGAATCAGTACTCAGTAGCAGATAAATAAGAGAGCAAAATTAATTTTCATTTGCCTGTATGTCCTTGCATCAGCTTTACTTACACACACATACAGAGAGAGAGAGACAGAGAGAGAGAGAGAGAGAGAGAGAGAGAGAGAGAGAGAGAGAGAGAGA
>OU015754.1:17556044-17603145 GCA_907169655.1 Acomys percivali | reverse complement strand
AGAGAGAGAGAGAGAGAGAGAGAGAGAGAGAGAGAGAGAGAGAATATATCAAAAGCAAGGGAGAAGAAAGGAGAAGATTTGTTGAGAGATGCTAACTCCCAAGATGAAGATTTAAAAGTCTAGAATGGCAGTGCTAGACGGTCCCAAGGCCACGCCTAAGGCTGTCCACCTGGTTACATTGATTTTTTTTTTCAATGTCTCACTTCCAGTCAGTATGCTGGAAGGCTGTGTTACACATCAATATAAGCACAGATACTTCCAGAATGCCACGGCATCCTTCACAGTAAGTACAGACAATGCTGAGCACTGCAACCTGAGTTTAAGAACTGCTGAATCAGCTTCCTAGCTGTGCACAGGCTGGAATAGAGAGAAGCCATCCCCGCTTCCTTTCAGTGGTCTTATCCGCCTCCAGCTCATCAGTATATCCCCTCTCCAGCAAAGACACAGTCCTCAAAACTATATGGTAGCAGGCATGAAGTTTTACTTTCCAGTTTCTCTTAACCTGTAGTCTTTCCAAGATGATGCCAATCTTCTACAGTATGGATGTGTTCACAAATACACGCACCATATAAGAACTAAGCCTGTCATCAGAGGGGACCAAAATAAACAACTGTGATCGATGGAGAAAGAAGCCTGGAAAGCTGAAATACACAGGCTAGCCTACTAAAAAGCCATAAATTCTATCAGTTCTCAAGGCAAGGTATTTCTAATTGAAGGATGCTGTTTCTTCCTTCCACTCCACTCCACTTCTTGAGCCTGGAGAGATGAGTCAGCAGTTAAAAGTGAACACTGCTCTTCCAGAAGACCTGAGTTTGGTTCCCTGCATCCACACTGGATGACTCACAACAACCTGCAACTGCAGCTCCAGGGGGTCCTACACTCTCTTCTGGCACTTAGACTGACATGCACGCTTCACAAAATTCTAAAAAGTTCCAACAGCAAAGCTAGCTTCTCATCTAGCAATATAGGCTGGAGACAGGTACACACATGCATGCACACACACATACATACTCATGTGCACACACCTGTATATATATATATACATACCACACACACAAACTCATGTGCCCACATGTGCATACACATACATATACAAACACATACTCACGTGCACACTCATGGATGCACACACACACACCACACTCATGCATACACAGACACACACACACACACACACACACGGTTGGGGGGGTCTCATATTTGGACTACTTTACATAAGTCAGACTACCAGAGCCTTCTTAGATTTGGTAAGATTTCCAGAATGGAGAAGAACAGCAAGCATTATCTAGAGCGGAGCAGGCGGCAGCATTTACTGAGTGTTTTCAGTGTCTCAGACACCACACTAAGTGATTCTGATGGCTTGATGTACTAACGTTAAGTGCCAATCATGCATCCCCACTTCACAGATGAGGACAGCTGGGTGCAGAAAACAGATGTCCAACCAGGGCCTGAAGCCAGGCGGCCAGTTTCTACAACCCATGCTCTTAATCCTTCACCACTATGCTGCTCCACCTCTAAGCAGTGGCAGTCAGAAAAAGAGGGCAAAAACCTCAGACAAGAAAAGCTAACATTTCTTCTACGTGCCTATGCTAAGAGTCATTCGTGTGTTTGCCATTTATCTATAACACGACGAAGCTCCAGAAACACTAAGAAGTGCAGAAGTGGAGAGTCGGTCAGGCTCATGAAAGGACACTCCTTCCAGCCTCTGTACCAGTCACACTGGGTGATCTCTGTCACTCTTGATGGGCCTTTCATTCTCTATTTACAAAAAGGACACAAAGAAGCTAAGAGCCAGTGGATGCAGAGGAGGGGCGTTGAAATGTCAACTGCAGGACATGACTTGACCATTGCACCTCCAGCAGCTGTGCTTATGTGCACTAGACTGAGCCGGTGAAAACTCCAACATGGACAGGGGAGGGGCCCTCAAGGCCTGACCACTAGCACAGATGTTATCACAGCCCGTGGATGCTGAGTTGGGCAGAGTCATTGTCCTTCAGAGACGTGGCCACTGGCAGATTGTTCATGCCTCAGCGGATGGTCACAAACTCATGTTCATATGGGCAGCAATAACCGCACTGAGGGGACTATTAATAACAAAACAATTAGAAAGTACATGAAGCTGTGCGGGAGGAAGGGTTGGTGGCACTGGAGGAACCAGAGGGAGGCAGAGTGGTGGATGCATATGATTAATATGCAGTGTATGAATGTATGGAATTTTCAAAGAATTTTAAAAAATACCGATAAGACTTCCTGATCCTATTTCATTCTGTCACCTCACACATATGTTAAGTATGTGCAGTTACGTCACAAATATTTCATATTTAGGCAAAAAATGTGAGCCTACTGAAGAACTTAAAAAACATCTCTGAAAACTGCTCTAAGCAATGCAAAGCAGAATCCATACAAACCACTCCCATTTCGGACTCGTGGGTTTGAATATCAGATTTTCATTGTTGGCCTGGCAGGCTGTATCTGTTCCTTCCGCCTTAGGAGCAAATGCGAGACTAGAAAGTGATGTTAAAAAAAAGGTTGAAATGATTATATTCACACCAATAAGGCTTTGGATAGAAACGCAAAATGAGCTTCACCCTGACCCAATTCCAGGGCCAAATTAGCAATAAGAATCTTTCTTCTCCTTACGAACAATTTGTGTGGACACAAACTTGGTGGCGCATGCTAGCGAGGCTGGCTTCTGTCTAAGCGAAGGAAGTAATCGCCCAGGCACTCATGATTATCCCTTAACAAGTTCTCGTCTCTCCATTAAGGCACTAAACATAAGTGGCAGAAAGCAGAGCAAGTCTGTCCGCAGCTCCCTAAAGTGACTGCCACATAGACAGACCATCCTTCTAGGTTCAGGGAACAAGGTCATGTGAGGATCAGGTCTCCCTTTAATAGAATCCCCAGCCAGCTTGTCATGCTTTTGCTTTCCTTACTGAAAGTGCCAGGGACAGACCTGCCGATTTCCTTTTTTAGCACCATAATCCTTTGCCTTAACCAGACAGTCTCCTTCTGTGTTCCAATAGAGCACAGAACACAATCCTAGCTTCTAAAAACACATGGTCCTTGAGAGGACGTTTAATTTTTTTTTTTTTTTAAGGCTATACAATGTAGTAACAGAGAGACAGAAAAGTAAGCTAAGGACTCAGAATGAATTACCTGGTGAGAGCATTCACCGATCATCTGACTCTCTAGCCAACAAACCCTAAAGATTACGACGGATCCGAATTCAGTTGTTCTGAAGGATGTAAGGGCCACACTGAGTAGCCACCCAGTAGCTGATGCAAAGCGAGCTGCTGGCGGCCTACAAATTCCCTGTGGTTCCCAGCACAGTTAGAAAACAGAAATCACAACTGGCATTTAGCTGCCCTCCCCAACAAAGAACTGCATCAATCCACCACTCCACTAAATCCTTGCGTCTGACGTGCCTGCCAGAACCAAGAAAAAGACAATGCCAGGCGAGGAGACCCTTAATGCTGAAGAGAGTGGGAATCTCAGAACTGGGTTCCTCAGGATTCTGGCCAGTTAGCTGCACAAAATACCACAGGAAACCTTTCAGGAAATGATGCCAGCTTCCAGCTGGGACAGAGAGCATGTGTAGAGGACTGCCCGAGGACAGGTGGCTTATCCTCTCCGATGCCATCCTAAAATGTCATCCTCAGCTCTCAGAAAGCCCTCCAGGGCTGCCTATGTGGAACACGCGACCTTGACCTTGTGCAGTTGCTCTTTTCTGAGGTCTAGGTTTGTCTCGATGTTATATAACTATGCAGTGACAGAGCGTTCACAGACGACCATCTAGCAAATCACTTCTGTGTGTTTTGATGGGCCTACTTGAGATAGTTCACAGCCTTACCCTCGCCAGAAAAACTTCTCAAGGAAAACAGAACTGCTCCCTCTTTGTTCTCACAGCTGTGAATCACTTTTACATCTTGCAGAAGACCCTACTCTGTCCTGCCTTCATATAGCTTCATCAGATGTTCCTTATACACACACACACACACACACACACACACACACACACACACACAGCACCCAGGCTAGCCTGTAACTCAAACCGTAGCCTAAGCTGTCCTTGAACTCTTAGCAACTCTCCTGCTTCTGCCTCCCAAGTGCTAGGATTACAAGTGTGGGCCACTGTACCTAGCAGCTGTTACACATGCCCCTTTCCCTGAGCTCCTAGCCTTCATCTTGAGATGCACTATACCTGTGTGGTAAACAACTTAACTTTTAAACCCAACGGGTCAACATAAAGTAGCTAGTAATCTCTACTCAAAAATTCATCTTTATCCAAAACATGTTAAGGAAGATGGATTCTTTTAAAAATCTAATGAATTAAGTCACTCATTATTGTCATTTTAAAAAAGAAGACAATTACGAGTGAGATATTTGTCAACCCTACACTCTTACACTACAGTTGCTCTCCAGGTCATACAAATCTTTGCCCTTTTCAAGTACTTATACTCTTGGCATGAAGCTCTTGCATGTAAGGTCATAGAGAAATACACGCACACAGATGCACATACATCCACACACTTGGAGCAGCAACCAAAGAATCAGGTATTTTGTGGTCATTCCTGGCTTATCAAGACCTCAGTATCCCCTTTATCAGTTGTACACTTTTTTTTTTTAATCTTTGCAGCAATGTCATAAAAGATGGGGGGAGGGAGAGGAGTTACTATTCTGTTCCACAGAAGAAGAAAAAAACTAGGTTTCTTAAGTGGTTTGTCCAAAATTGAATAAATTATGACTCTTGGTTTGTCACCAGAACCTCCCACATATAGGTAGCCCCGAGGCACGCAGAAGACGGTGTAAGTGAAGAAAAAACTACTAGACTACTAGAATGCTTAATTATGATCCCTGGTTTATCCTGGGGCATGATATGCTTGATCCCTAGACTTCTTAGATTCTCCCAGAGAAAGAATTTTCAGCCACTCTTCTCCCAGCACGTTCTGCCTTTAAAAATTTCTTTTTAACTTTTCATTATTTTGATCAGATCATGAATGATGTTTTCTGGGGTCCCACTGGTTTTCTACTCAAGCACACTGTCATCTGGACATGTGAGCCACAGTAAATGTCTTTCCAAATAAAAATCATAAAACAGTTTTTCCTTTTTTTTTTTAATGAAAGAGCGGGTAAAAATCATCCTGTGACTAGTTTTTAATGTACTGAAGATGAACAGACACACTCTCGGTGCCCATCTGTTGTCCTGGAGTGCGCAAATGCACTTTTGCTTCTCTCTTTCATTCTTGAGTCTATATTTATACCACAAAGTCAAATGGTATCTCAGGAAAAAAAAAGAGGAATACAGTCTTTTACCTTTACTAGAAATGTAATGTTTGAGAAAGAATTCAGTATTGGGTTCTCCAGAGGCCCAAATACCGTGTGGGGGGGTACGGGGGGGGGATATCAAAGAATTTTTACAGCTGGAAGTGATTTTAGCAATGTGAACACACAGCTCACACTGAGCACTCGCGCTGGATGAAAAGGTCATTTCCATTCCTGCTGCAAAGAGATTCTGCCCACCAAGTTTCTGAATTCCAGAACTCAATCCTGAAGAAGAACTTACTGCCCAGGGAAGGTGGGCGAGACAGAAGCTTCTGTAGACCAAGAGCTGCTAACTCACCTGTTTAATAGCATAAATCCCAGCCACGTGATCCAAGCAGAAACACTAGGATCCATAAACAAGAGCCTGCGGGCTAAGGACATGTCAGAAACATGATGCCTCAGGACCACAGGCCAGGAAAGCAGACAACCGGGTCTCCATGGCCGTATCTCAGACCTGAACAAAGAGCTTGCACATAAACAGATTCAGTAAGTGATTTCATCTGGATAAATGGATAGAAAATTTTCACAGCCAACTGTGAGTACCAACTGTGACTTATAAAACACATATCTACTGGACAGAGGGGGTGGGGAGTGAAACTGTTTTCAGCTTCTCTTTTTCTTTTCTTTTCTTTTTTTTTTTTTAATTTCTTTTTTAAATGAATTCTCACTATGTAGCTCACTCAGGCTGGCATCAAATTTGCTCTTCCTGCCTCAGTTTCCCAAATGCTACTATTATAGTATATACCACAATGCTTGCTCAATTTTCCTGAGAAGGAAAAAAAATCATCTTTCAAATAATTTTTAAGCCAACACTGTCTTATCTCCCAAATGTTACTATATAGAGATGGGGCCAATTTAGACCATTTTATTTTAAATCCTTGTAGGGCAAACAAGTTCTTTATAATATTTAAATGTTAGAGTAAAAATATTTAACAAGAGGATCTTAGAAAAATGAAACTATGGTATGTTCAAACAATGGTATTTTAAATAGCTGTTAAATTCAGGATCCCAAAACCACATGTCAAAATATAACAAATCAAAAATTCATATTATGTACATATACTTATAGATGAATGCACAGCTATATTAAAATTAGAACTCATGACCATATATACTTAATAATTATGCCCCCAAATACTGGGAAGATATATGTACAACAGTAGTTATCTAAGTGTAGAATATAAATAGCATTTTTCTATCTTATTGTTTTAGGATTTCTTTGAATTTTTGTCCAATAACCATAAGATATCTGCCTACTGTAAACAGCATACAAGTGTATATTGCCTATTTTTTCAGAAAAAAAATGAATAGTACTTTAACAATAGCCATGGCCAATATAGCTTAAGAGACCCTGAGTGTCCCCCTTACCAGTGTACCCCCAGCCATTATCCTGATTTATGTGCTAATTGCTACTAGCCAAATTTTATTTTTACATATATGATCAAGAAAAAAAACTGAAAACTCTTTTATAAGGAAGGAGGTGAGAACATTTTTTTAATTCATAGTTTAAGTTGAACATGACTTTGATATCTTTCATTGGTTATGTATCAAGCCAAGCCTCTTTCTTCATCGGCTTTAAATGTCCCATAAGTTTACACTAAGTAGGACAAGAAAAAACTTAAAAAGCTAATTTTTTAGCCAAATGTAATAAACCAGTCACAAGGTGATCTTAATGGTTTTGCAAGGAACCATAAACACACTGGCTACTAGGTTCATGGAGGTATTTGCTTATCTTGACAGGCAGTGACTCCCTACACAGATCACACTGTGCTCTGTGTATTTTAAGTTCTGTATCATTGGAATTCCCTCTCCTTGAGTAGTGCTAAAAGTGGGCAGCAATGATTACTGTTTTCTCTGGGTCTATGGCATGCCACACATGCACTTTAGAAGGTAAGTTCTAAACACAGGGGCCTTCCAGAAAATATTATTTGGTGACGATTACTGGGAATTGCTGAGCTACCCTATAATCATGGCTTTCTTCATGATTTCAAATTTAACAGTCCCCAAATGGAAGTCACGCCGTTTGCATGTTTCAAAATGAAGTAAGACAGAGTCACAAAAATCTGAACAGAAGCTAAATAAATCATATTGTAGACATAGAAAAGGAGCTAACTGAACAACAGAGCCAACCCTGTGGTCCCTCCAACCAATGAACTGCACCCATTGTGCCCACCTGGATGGCTACAGCAGCTGCTGGATCACACACCATTTAAGCACTCGTAAGTTGCTCTCTGTGAGCTGCCGCGCCATCAACTGCAGCAGTAACTAAGCCTCAGACCAAAAAAAAAAAAAAAAAAGACTTTTGCCCCAGCAAAAGGATTACTGCTCATTGGTGGTATGTTTAGAAGCTTGCAATATATTGCATCAGAAAAACAATTGTGCAGAAGTACAGCTGTCTCGTTGATGAACAAACAGTTTTTACGTAAAGAGGGGCATGCTCTCCAGACTGCAGAGAGATGGGCAGGTTGTTTCCTCTATATTGAAACATTCTGACCTGGAGGGACCAGGAAGGCCTGGAGGCACATGAAGCTCACAACAGACAAGTCTCACAGGCCCCTCACCAAGGCTATCTATGCAGTAAGTGATGGCAGAAGGAGACAGGACTCCTTAGAGCCGTGGCTTTGTGCATGTTGGACAGGAAACTCCAGTAGTGCAGTTCTCAAGAGTCCTCTCCTCACCCTCATTCCTCACAACTCACTTTCAATGATACAGCCACTGTAGTCACCCCAGCAATAATTAGGTAAACTCACTAACTCACTAACTCGCCAAGCTGGGGCTTGATGTCTTACTACCCTCTGTCTGGGAAGAGGAGAAGCAGTCTCCCCAGGAAATGTATCACAAAGGTCAGGAAGTCAGTCAGCCAACCTCACAACTGAGCAGATTAACTCAACAGACATCACTATGACTGGATTTAAAATGGAAACCTAGGGCTAGAGAGATGGCTCAAGCAGTTAAGGGCACTGGATGTTCTTTCAGAGGACCTGGGTTCAATTCTCAGGACTCACATGGCAGCTCTCATGCATCCACTACCACTGCTACAGATGATCTGATGCTCTCTTCTGGTCCTTGCCAGGTACCCAACACACGCAAGGTACACAGACATACATGTATGCCAAACACCCAAATACATATAATAAAAATAAATATGACCTTAAAAAAAAAAGAAAGAAAAAGAAAGAAAAATGATCCAACGGAAACAGAGTACATACTCAAAGTAACAAAAACAAAAATTAAAAAGGAATAATCAGTCCCCAACTACCTACTCTTAAAGTCCTACTGAAAAATCCTGATTTCGGCAGTTTTCCTTGCCAGACACACATGGCCTGAGCAACAAGGTCAGATTTTTCAGGGCAAGAACAACATCTTTCTTTTTTTGTTGGTGGTGGGTGTTCCTCATGAGATGAGGAAAGATGGTACCATGGCTATGTAGGACATGCAGCCCAGTGGCCTAGACATCAGTTATTAACCTAAGAGAACAATACGAAGAACAGGTGAAAATAGTACGCACTAAGCAAAAGACAACAGTGCTTCATCAAGTTATGAGGAAATTTAAAGCTGGTAAATGAAGTTTGGAATTTCTTTGAAAACTTAATAGTTCTATGAAGTAATAGTAGATAAGTTTATTCAACAAATGTTTAAAAGAAAACAAAAGGCTCATCAGTTAGGCACAGAAGCTGCTTTTGCACAGGACTCAGGTTCAATACCCAGCACCCACATGGTGGCTCACAACCATCTGTAGCTCCAGGTCTAGGCAATCCAGTGTCCTCCAAAGGCAAGCAAAGCACCCATACACATAAAATTAGAAATAATAACTAAAAAAAAGAAAAATGCATGCATGTTGGTCTTTAGAAAGAACGTCCAGCACCAATTTCTTAGAAAAACTCTTTATAGCCTATGTCATGTGTAGACATTTTAGTATATGTGTGTATGTACATATATGTGTGTATGTACACATGTGTGCATATATACACATTGTGCATATGCATACACATCTGTGTATATACATGTGTTATACATATGCATGTCTGTGAATATTATGAGAAACCTTAATATACCAGATTTGTAGCTGGGGAGATGGCTCAGTTGGTAAACTGCTTGCCTTGCCAACCTGAGGAACTAAGTTTCATGCCCAGAACTGAGTAAAATGGTGTTCTGGGGCCTGGGCTTGTAATCCCAATGTGAAAGAGATGGAGAAGACAGGACGCTCTCTTGGGCTCGCTAGCCAATTAGCCTAGCATGATCAAATCTCAATCCCAAGGACAGCTCCAGTCTCAAAAACCAAGGTGAATGGCTCCCGAGGAGTAATATCTGAGGCTAACCTCCAACACTGGTGCACGCACATTTACACACACACACACACAGAGAGGGGGGGGGGGGAGGGGGGGAGGGAGGGAAGGAAGGAGGGAGGGAGGGAGGGAGGGAAGGAGGGAGGGGAGAGAATATGTTAGATTTCTTTTAAAGTTTTTGGGGGAAAAGATCTCTGACTTTAGAATTCTTCTGTATTTACGAAAGCACAGCACTCTGTATTCCATCCTGTGGATACTATTCCACCCAAGCTATGTGCTTTTCTAGTGCTCTAACTCCATGCAAGTGACAGAACTCAAGAGTGTTTAAAAGACATGAGGGGACAGCAACACACCTGATAAACAACTTATCTCACACATCACTGGTGCAAAGCCAGGCTTCTGGCAAACACAGCAGCTTGCGCAAGCCTAAGATCTATTATTGTACCCTGATTATCAGCTACTTATAAATACTGGATATATGAATAATTTATTAGGAATCCGGTGCTTTAAAGGATAAACAGAAGGAACACACGGTGGGGAGGAGGGGAAAGAATACACAGAAGAGAAAGGAGGGCTAACAAACAAGCTGTGACTCCAAAGACAAGGCGAGGAGAAGACAGAGTCAGACAGCGAGCGGCTGGGCATCTCTGGACAGATTGACAGCTTCTCATGATCGTGACGCAACTGAGTGTGCAGGGCAGACACACTTCTGCTGCTCCAACGCTACACCCGAGATCCCACGGATATACCTCCTCTGCAAGGAAGACCTCGTGTCGAGTGTCCCAGGATCCGAGAGGTGATCTCAGCCTGGTACCACACAGTGCTGATCACTATCTACTCAGTTAGGACAGCCTGAGCCTTATCATAATCCCTTCCCATGGAGACCACTAATCTGATCATCTTTTCCAGCACCCTCCTGTTGGGTTCCAATCACACCATTATCTTGGATTTCCGTGGCACTGTGGCACAAACCCTCAGAGTGAGACAAGCCTAGAGTTAAGTTTTTAAAGGAAGGAAAGACTTTTCCCCTTGGTTAAGGAAGTAAAGCGCATTACGATGAAGGCATTGTGGGAGGGGGAGATGCAGAGAGGGGACAGTGAGGGGACTCAAATCTGAATATGAGGAGCCATAGTCGCGCACAGCTACTCGCAACACAACTTCACCGGGGTCAGTTTTTGCCCTTAGCAAAATAGGCTGTGGTTCTGCCAAAGTTAGCAGTGCCTTAAGTAAAGAACCTCAGGCAAGTAAAGTTGGCCATCCATTCAAGCCTTCCTTATCCTCCTCGCTTGATTTCAGATTAACAGTGGTCCATTTCCGCCCCCAACCCCCCCTGCCCATCACATAAACCACAACCACAGAATTTAATACCAGTCATCCTAGCCCCAGACCCTGGCCCACCTCTTCTAATCTTAGGATCTCATGTGCTGTGCCAACATTACTAAGAAACCAAACAGGAGGAAAAAAAAAGGATGTAAGGAGAAGATCACGGATATGTATATCCATTAGCCTCACCGTGACAATCATGACAGATGACTGGCACCACCTTGGTAGTCGGGACATAAGCAGTGCTCACCTGCAGACAGGGCTCCCGAACCATGGTGTCTCAGTAGAGTCAAGAGCACTGAGAGCCTCCCCCACCACCTGCTTGCTTTGTTGTAATTGAACGAGCATCGCTTCGGAAAACCACAGCAGCATCACCATGGTTAATGTAAAATATTAATGTCCCGTTTGCTCAAACAGTTTTGTAGAAATCAAAACTTTTAGGTTAATCATATACTGAACAATTTTAATTAAAACAGTTATAAGACAATTAATCCACGAGAGTTAGCTTGGAACTTTGCCAGCCTTATTGGTTTAATGCACGTAGGAGAAGCTCACTTCCACCCCTCCTCCTTTTGACTTAATGAATGCTAATATGTGACACAAAATATGCATAGCAAGCTTCTAATACAGTTAGTCCATCTGGGTTTTCTTGCATTCTCCTATTTGTCATTTTTCTTTGAGAGCAAAATTGAAAACGAGTTCTCTGTGTTAGAAATGATAATAGTGCCATGTGCTGGGCTTCATTAAAAGCTGTTCTTTATAGACATTTCCCAGTGAAATCCAACCTTCACTACAACCTTTCTGCTGTGACAGGACAGAGAGTAGGAGAGCAAAGAGCAGCCAGGCCTACCATCCCAACCGCAGTCTGAGACATTGCCCTGCTACTGGCATCGCCAGTGATTCTTTTCCTCCTAAATATTCTATAAAGGAGTGGGATAAAATATAAGTATCTAAAGACAAATTCTCAAGAATATCAATTTGTTCCATGTTGAGATCCGTTTGATTCATCTCAGGATCAAATTGTTTGCCAAAACAAGCATGGTTCAACACCCTCAGTCAAATACTTCCACGCATGCAAAACTGCCTTTTTAGCTGAAGCTAGGAGAGCTGTTGTTTCCAATAAAGCTTGAGAATAGCACTGTGTGTACCCAGGGTGCCTTCAGATCTGGTTTCCAGGCAAGAGCCTCTGACCCCTCCCAGCATGCTAATCTGTTACGTTTTACTGAAGCAGACCTTCCCCCACCTAGCTGAGCCTCTTTGAGGAATCTGAACATGAGCCTGACAAGTCTATCAAACTCTGAAATATAGAAGGTACCCATAACCCAACCTTGCGGTAAAGGCACAAGTGTGGGTAATTCATCTCAGCCTTCAATTCAAATTGAAGCGACTCTACCAAATCCTGTTAGGGCTGAAGAAATAAGTTCAATGCAATTCTCCCTCAAATGGTGAAAATGATCCCCAGTGTAATTGTATTAACTGGTACCTTCACATCTGCTGTGTATCTTGTTATCTCTGGTTGGCTACATCACATGTAAAGTGCATAAGCCCATAAAAAGTTATTACCTTTCTCTCTTAGCCACCTCTTTCATGGGCCAAAAGAATCATAGTCCCTACTGATTTGTGGTTTAAAACCTGTTTAAATAGAAAAGCTTACTAATTTAACCCCAATATATCAACCGAGGCACGCTGGAAGGTCGCTCCCTATTTAAGGTAGCAGAGCATGAAGATGTTTAACAGTAGAGCACCATCAGCAGCAATCAAACGTTAAAATAAACACTAACACAAGCCTTATTCCAAACAGACACACTTGGAGGGCAAGCAACTGTTACTTGAATCCAGTCAGCAAGCAAAGGAAACAGTTTTTATAAAATTTTCTTCTCATACAGTTTATAAATATAGCCACTTAATAACACCCACTTCTAAAAAAGCAAATTGGAGGAGGAGGTGTCGAGACAGGGTCTCTCTGTATAGCTTTAGATGTCCCAGACTCACTTTGTAGACCAGGCTGGCCTCGAACTCACGGTGATCCGCCTGCCTCTGCCTCCCGAGTCCTAGAATTAAGGGTGTGGACCACCACGCCTGGCTTAAAAGAAAATGTTTTTATCTGCCTTGATCCACTTGCAAAAATCACAATGGATGAAACCAAAAGTAATTTAACCACAAAAATAAAATATTTATTATTTATCATTACGCACATTTATGTATGATTCAGAGGGGAACAGGGAGACAGGGGAGGGATAGAGGGGCAGAGGGAGACTGAGAAGGAGAGCACGCATGTAGGTGCACCAGCTACCACTGCTAGAGGTCAGAAGATAATTTCAGGACTCAGTTCTCTTCTTCCAACGTGGGTTCTGGAGACTGAATTCACAATGTCAGGCTCACATGGAAAGTGCTTTTTTTTTTTTTTTTTTTTTTTAAAGCCTGCTAAGCCATCTTGCAGCCCTGAACTTTCAGCTCTTAAGTTCTATAATTCTATAGAGATGCCCATTACAACTGAAATCATAAAATGTGAGGGTTGGGAGAGACTTGGAGAATTACTACGTTTTACCACAAACCTCTTTTTTTTTTTAAATAAGAAAATCATACCTACATTTTTAGTGTGAGTTGAGGCTAAGAAGGTACTTATGGATTACACAAGATTTTCAACAAACTAAATGTGCTCTAGGCACTGATTTGAGGGGTGTTTTTAAAGGGCCAAACCATGCAGATGCAGACTTCTGCCCTGGCTGCCCTCTTTCACTCTAAGGCAGTGATTCTCAGCCAGGGTATCCCTGCCCTTGTAGAAAGATCTAGATGGATTTGTGGTTGACACACTAGGGGCTGCTATGGTGTTGAATGAGCCAAGATGCTGCTCAACATCCCTACAGTGCCAAGTATGATCCATACAATGAATGGTCCAGCCCAGCATGCCAACAGGACTGAGCATCGTGCTTCGGGAGTTATCACTACCACCAAAGGCCCTGAGAACACATCTGGAACCAGAAAATCAGGTTTAAGAGCATCCTTATCCTGTGTAAAAGGCAAACTTGTTCAGGAAGCACTCATTTTCAAATGGCTCTGGATTTGTTTTTCCATCGCCTACCCAATACTAAAAAGTCAAATACAGAAAACAAGGCAGTCTCCAATGTTTTTGACTATTACTAGGGATGGTTTTCTTTTAAAGGAAGAGTTAGGTGCAAAAGCTTAAGAGGCTGAGGCAATAGGATCAAAGTTCAAGGCCAACCTGGGCTAAATCAGGAGTCTTGTACAACTTAAAGGGACCAACTCAAACCGAAAACAAAACACCAGAGGGGGTGAGATGGCTCACAGGCTAATGGTGCCCACTGAGAAGTCTGACAACCTGAGTTCAAATCCCAGGATCCATACAGTAGAAAAAGAGCCCCAACTCCTTTAACGGGTCCTCTGGCATCCACACATGCACCCATGGAATACACGTACACTAACACACAATAAAGTAACTATTTTAGTTTCTTTAAGAAATAGGAAACAAACAGAAACAAAAAGACTAGGATTCAGTAACTCAGTAGTAGAGTGAGGCGTGCTCAAGACCCTATTGTGCAAGCACTAAAAGAAAAGAGAGAAACAGGTAGATTGAAATAGGAAGTCTACTGGGACAGTGGAAGGGGAGGCAGCTCTGGCCTTAGAACTAGATACAAGGAGCAAAGAAGAGAAAGTACCTTCTCTGATAAGTCTGTGAAAACATTTCAAACCACTGCAACTGCATATGCCCAGGGGACTCCCCCTTCATGATCATGAGGTATGCCTTCCGCCCCCGCCCCCATGATATTCCAGGTTAGCACAGCACAGCACAGCTGGGAAATGGTCTGGCAGCGCCATTACAGGTGATAAGTAACCAGCAAAGGCAGACCTAGCCCAGGACGGCTTCGCCACGTAGGGCTGCAGCATCCATTTCTTTTCCATCCCACCTGCATCCTTGTTCATAGTAATTCTGGAGAACCCTAACCCGTCTTAAATTATAGAGTGTTGTTGCCTTAACGACGCTACGAGAATCCAAAAAACCAGGCGGTCAGTGAGGAAGGAGGCTCAGCATGTAATGAGCTCGCTGTGTGAGCCTAAGGACTGGTGTTTGATCTCTGGAACAAAAGTCAGTGTAGAAGAACCAGCTCCACAAAGTTGCCCTCTGACCTACACACGCGCACACACACACACACACACACACACACACACCATGGCGTCTGCCCACCTACATGTCAGATGCACACACTCCTATACACTCTGCAACAGGAAAACATTTTAAAGAAGTACAAACATGAGTGTTGGAGCTTTTAGAAAGAACATCTCTCTCTGTCTGTCTCTCTCGTGTGCGTGTGGGTGTGCATGCATGTATGTGTCTTCTGCCTGCTTATGGGCCCTATGCCACAGAAGACTATAGCAGAATGATCACAGACCATTCACCGTCGTGGGTAAGGTTATAAATGGTTTATTTGTACTGGCAGGAGATAACCTACCATCATTACCAGGTGGTTATGGGAAGGAGACCATAGGCAGCAACTATAGCCAAGGAGGTTATGAACATTTCCCGACATCCCGCAATGTTCCTAACTTATAAAATGGGAAACTGTAGAAAAGACTAGCCTTCTTCCATTTTTAAATTCTACATCTTAAGTCCGTGCCGCCTGCCCGCCCCCCGCCCGCCCCCACCCCCACCCCCCGGGGCATTTTTCTTGGTAGCACCGGCTCAAGCTTTCTTTGGAATTTTCATAGTATTTTGGTAAGGCAAGTTCACCTTGAAGAAAATGTCTTTTCAGTCTTTGTAGCTCACCAATCAATCTTTTCAGGCTTTTGGTCTGCTCCTCTCAATTTTCTGAGGTCAAGAAAAGACTGGCTGCATGCACAGCAATCTTCCCAGATATGCGAGTGCCGCTCAGGAGCTGAGGTAAGAGACTCTGCAGCAACCACAGCCTTCCTGCACTGTTCCTTCCAATGCTTAGCAAAAGAGGCATCCTATTTCCCCATGTTGTGGGGAACCCAAGAGCTGCTAGGTACCTCTGTACAAGTGAGGTTAAAAAGTAAGGCAGAGCCAAAGATGTGGCTCAGTTAGGAGAGTGCTTCGCTGGCATGCACCAGGGCCCTGGGTTCAACCATCAGCACCACATATCCAGGGTATGATGCATGTAGGGATGGATACAGGGTGACTCCTACAACCCTAGCTCGTGAGAGCTAGATGTGCTGATCAGAAGTTCAAGGTCATCATCAGCTATACAGCCAATTGCAGGCCGTATGAGGAAGAGCAGATGGAATGGTGACTCACGGCAGTCTTGGGCAGGTAATCACACCTGCTGAGAGTTTGTGAACTCAATAGTCATGCTGTGACCACAGGACAGAGGTTCACACACTCCAACCCTTCCTGATACTCATTACTACTATCTCTTCTGCAATGGAGGGGGTGATGCATGTGTACTGCCATGAACGTGTGCACGCACACGTGTGTGCACACACATGGGGGGGGGGGTTAACATAATGGTTAACATAATGGTTAACATAAATGGTTGCCAAGAGAAACAGGCCTATTCATCATTTGTCTTATAGTCAACAATCACTTTCAGGGTCAGCAAGCACTCTGTCCAAAAACTGAAATTCAGACTTGAAATAATTCGAACAATAAGCATTTACTTCATGTGCACTATATAATGGGAAAGGTATAGGCAGAACATTTTTTAAAAGGACCAGAGAGTAAATACTTTAGGCTGTTAGAGCCAGATGGTCTTGGTTACAAGGACTCAATTTTGCTGTATTAGCACAAAATGTAGCCAAAGACAATAACACAGATGAACCAGTGTGGCTGTGTTCCAATAAAACTTTATGAACACTTGAATTTGAATTCCATATAATTTCCATGTGTCATGAAATAGTCTTCTTTTGATTTTTTTTTCCCCCAACCATTCAGAATGTCAAAATTACTCTTAGGTTCACAAATGTATAAAAACAAGGAAAGACCTAGTCTGGCCTCTGGCCCCATTGTTTGCCAACCTCCTTTAGTTACCTGGGAGTTTAGTCATTTAGGCATTTATCAAGAAGGATTAAGTCAAGGGCTAGGAAGGTGGCTTGGTGGGTAAGAGCTAACCATGCATGAGGACCTGAGTCTGAGTTCCCAGGACCCATGTGAAAGAGTGAGGTGGCTATGTGATGCCTGTAACACCAGTGTGATGAGGGAGAGCGGAGACAGAGAGGATTGCCAGGGCTGGTTCACCCCTGGCCTAGATCCAGGCCCAGTTAAGACACTCTGTCTCATGGAAATAAGGCAATCGCTGCTGGAACAGAACATCCTATCCCCTGCTCTGGCTTCAACACGCATGCACACACACGACACACATCATACAACATACACACATTATAACAGCAACAAAAGGAGGGTAAGTCAGTTTGCTCGCCTCCTGAGATAAAATAAAAATTACACTGGGAAACCTGTGATAAATGCTAACAAGATAAGTGTGCCTACGGTTTCAGGACCCAGAGATGGATCAGTTAACAAAATTTCTGTCTTCATAAGAAATCGAGTCTCCTTCGGGCTGTTCTAAAAGTGTCAAACGTTACCTTCATAAATAAAGAGATGAAGACTTTCACTAAAAAGAAAATAGTCTTCAAGATCCACATCAGCCGTGGCTTCATCAGAACGTTCCTGGCTGTGTGTTTGGGAATGTCCTTTTTAATTATCATTCCAGGCCAAGACCTCCAGCAAAATCCATTCTTCATTGATCGGCCAGGAAGCAAGCACATCCCAGGAGGTGGCTGACCAGAACGCTCAATGGCAAGCCCACAGGTCTCCCCTGTATGTTTCAACCAAGTTCCTTAGCTGTCACAGGTAATGGTTCTCAAAACACTTTGTGACTGAAAAGAATCAATCACCCGCCGCCCACCCCCAACCCCCCCAGTTGAAAGGTCATTGGCCAGAGTCTTGAACGTTTCCCTGCACCCCAGTGGTTCTGCCTAATCAAATCGGGTTTATTAGAGGGTCAACTCTAATCAGGCTGAGGTTTTTATCTGCATTTGGTGATGCTTAGGCAGATTTATTTTAATTACCTCGGAACAAGCAAAAGCTTGGGTCTTGAGACTTAATTGTCACCGCTGTCTGCCCGGATGTTTTTGTTCAGAGGGGAAGCTGAAGGAGCATGGAGCCAAGCTGATATCATCAGCCGTGTATTTAATTAAAGCACAAAGAGCGAGCAGGCTGGGGAGGGCAGCAGATCAGCTACAACACTGGTAAAATACTAACAGCTTGGCTGCTCCCGTGCCTCTTCTTATACAATGACATCTTTTCCTAAATCCAGGCAGGTAAACGCTGCTACAGTCTGAGCCCCTCTGACTCCTCCAAGCTCACAGAGAATCTACAGTTCCCGCCTCATAAATCAAAGGGGAGTAAGACCCCTTGAAATTAAATAAATTAAATAAAATCCCCAAACTACCTATATGCCCACAGAAGCCTGGTGTTTGACTTGTAATGAACTGGGAAATCCAAGGAGCAGGAGAAGAGCAGAAAGAACAGAAAAATACATCTCTATCCATGAGGCTCATTTCTTGTTCAGTCAATATCAGGGAGGACACAGATCTGTCCCCTTTACCTACTGATCTCTGCAGCTTCTTCATGCTATGCTAGGTGATGAAGACAAAGAGACACGCACTCACAAGATGGAGTGGCCTCTGCTTCATGTTTTGTTCCAGGGGACAAGGTGGGGATTGGGGGGGGTTGTGGATTGTTTTGTTTTTTGAGACAAGTCTGCTTCCTCTCCTTTCTATGTAGTAAAAGATGACCTTGAACCTTTGATCCTCTTGCTTCTACTTCCGAAACGTTGGGATGTTAGGCGTGTGCCACCATACCCTCTACATGCGGTGCGGAGGCATGGAAACCCGGGGCCTCACACACGCTGGGCAAGCCGGCACTCTACAGTGCTACACCCCTTAGCTCGTACTCTTTTTTATTTTTAAGGCCACAGGAAAACCTGACGTTCAGAAAGGCAGGAGGAAACGCAAAGCAAAATAAACACATTTTCAAATGTAAGCAAGAAATTAGCAAGTCTGGATACATCCCAAGAAACCACAGGATAGGTGGTTTTGTTTGCAGGAGGTTCTCTTCCCCCAACAGAGACAGACTGGTTCTGTGTAAGGCTTGTAAGGAACCTGAAGCCTTTGAGAGGACACGGGCTGAGGGTTCATTGTGCTCTGGTGGCAAGCTCTCATTTCCCAAGAGGCCTTTCCAGAGGATCTAGTGGTCAGCAGCGGGAGGCTCTGTAATGGATCGGAAACGAGCTGCTGCTGCTGTTGCACATCCTGCAAGGGGGAGAGAAGAAGAAGGGACCGAAGAGTCAGTCACTGAAGGAAGAGAGAAGAAATAGGAAGGAGGAAAGCCGCTTCCACCACAGTGTAACTCTCAGATGTTAAGTTTCGGGGACCCTTTTGTCTGTGTTTTACGTGTTTGTATGTACGCATGTATGGGCATGCGCACACATGTACAGCGAGCACTTCACTAACAAGTTATTTTCCTGTCCCTGGTAGATTCTTTTGGAGGAGTAGGTATCAGCAAGTTCTCATAGAGCCTAGGCCAACCTCAAACCCACTCTGTAGCCCCAGATGACCTTGAACCACCAATTTCCCTGCTTCCGTATCCCAAGTGCTGGGGTTACGCAAGCGCTGCCACCCCGCCTAACTTAGTGACAGTTCAGAATGATGGACATGTCACTAACCAACCGGTGAGATCGCCAAAGCTCTGGTTGTTCCCCCATGCCTCCCCTCTTCTGTCTAGTACAGCCTGTGGGCCTGCCCAGGCTGTCTACACCAGTACAGGACAAAATGAATGAAATCAGAGATAACTTCTAGAAGACCAGGTCTTAGTCCCTGCTCAACTGCCCTTCTCCTAAGCAAGTCCCCAGGGAAGCGCAGGGGCTGTGAGGGCACAGCCAACCAGACACACGTCCTGACACAGCAGAGAGCTTGTACACATCTGAGTGGGCAAAAGGGAACACACTCAACTTCGCTGCCCAGAATTACCTTACCTTGCTCGTAGTGTTTTCTAAAAGATTATACAGTGCAAAAGCATCGCCTGAAAAGGGGAGGGGCAGGTAGAAGACGGCGGAGGGGGGGGGATAGATTTATTAAAACATAAATCAGTCATTCAGCCTCATGTTAAGGTGTCAGGTTCAGAAGGTCTCAAGTGGGGACCAAAAATCTAAACACCATTTCCAGCTGAAGCACATATTGCTGATCTAGGGACCATATTTTGAGATTCGCTGTGGAAAATGGGGGGGGGGGGGGGGGGGGGTGCACCAAGGAAGTGGGGCAATTGTTTTCCGTTTTTATGAAAGTATGACATCCTCTAAATGAATATAGAGCCTAGAGCTTTTTATATGCACAAAACAGCTGCCAAAATCCTGAAGTGTTTGCTTTGCTGTCTGAGCAGCCGGTTGTGATTTTCCACTCAGCCACAAAGCAGGATCACAGATTTTTTTTTTTCATGAACTGGAGGATTTGCTTCACGTCTGTATTATTGTTTTACAGTTTCTAATTACTGGGCTACGGAGTGCCAAATGGTCAACAAGCTTCCCTGTTGTTATTCAGGTGTGCCAACTGGTGCCAGAGCCGGAGAGAAGTTTGTCTATACTGGACTGCTGGGGGCTTGCTGCCTTTGCATAGTCACCTGCTGCCGAGATCGGAACACAAACTAACCTCAGAAAAGCAATCTCTACCAATTAGGTAATCTTTCCAAAGGGGGGGGGTGTCACTCTTGGTCTATTTCCTTCACTATATAGTCAAAATGGGAACTGCAACACTCAGAGCCCATGTCTAACTTTTTTCTTTTTAGCGCTTTAAAACATGCAGTTTCCCTCACCAGAAAAAAAAAAGAAAAAAAAGAAAAAAAAAAAAGAATAAAAGAAAAAAAACCACCCAGCACATTGCTCTCAGTGATCTGAAAACATGAAGACAGTAAGTGCTTAGGCTGTTGATGTAAGAGGGAAATTTTCCCAGTTAGAAAGCTGCCATGAGGCCAGCTATCCTGGCTGTAAGCTCACAGCCTTTCCTTGAGCAATTGGACCTGGTCCCTGGCACGGGCTGCCTGGTTTGAATCCTGATTGCCGCTGCTTGATTCAAGCTCCATGCATAATGGCATGCCATTAAAACTCTCCTGAGCACCCAACATCCTCATCTATATAATGAAGACAGCGATAGTTCATAAACTTTATTGGGCTAGCTTGAATAAGAAATCATCTATGTACAGTGCTTGTCACAGTGTTGGGCACATTTCAAGTACGCAAATACTACAGGTACTACCACTGCCATCTGTGAGGAGGAACGTACACAGATTGTGGACGGCACACACATTTTCCATGAGAGATATCAGAGTGCCACCAGGAAAGAGGATGGCTTCTCATCTGCCCCAGAGCAACCAAGCGAGATTAGGAGCTGCTGGTGTGTATGCGAGACTAAATCAAGAAGGCTTTTAAAAGGAACGGCAAAGATGGCTCAACAAGCGAAAGTGCTCACAATGCAAGTCTGAGGACAGAAGTTCAAGCCTCAGGGGACACACCCACATGCGCGCGTTCGAGAAAACCAACTCCTGAAAGTAGTCCTTGGACCTCCACAACCACACCATGGCGTGTGCACCCAAACTCAAACACGTAAAAATATTTTAAGTTGTGCGAGTTTGTGTATGTGAGTCTGATGTGTATATAATGTGAGTGAGTGAGCAGTTCTGTGTGTGTGTGTGTGTGATGTGAGTGAGTAGATCAATGTGTGTGTGTGTGTGTGTGTGTGTGTGTGTGTGTGTGTATGTATGATGTGAGTGAGCAGTTCAGTGCAAGTACCCACAGAGGTGAGAAACCTTGGATCCCTTAGAGCTTACAGGGAGTTGGAAACCACACTGTATAAGCACTGGGAATCCAGCTTGGGAACTCTGCAAGAGCAGTGCATGCTTTTCACCTTCCATCTCGCCAGCTTAATAAAAAGTATATTTAAGACATTAAAAGACAGTACAAAACAAAGAGTGTGTATCTAAATAACCAATGGACTCAAAAAACAAAAAAAAAAAAACCACACAACTGGAAGGAAGGACAGCAAGAAAGTGCAGGTAGCCAGGTAAGAGAGGGTGGACACAGTCACCAAACTGACATTGAATACGATACCAAAGTGCCTGAAAACGCTAACGGAGCACAGAAATCCCTCCTGAGTAGGGCCCCTTTCATCCTCTATATTCTGATTCTCCAGAGCCTCCATAGGCCTGGACCATCCTGAGCCGAGATAACGTGCTTCTAAGCTAAGACAGAAAGGAGCAAGGAGGTCATTTTTTTTTTTTTTTTTTTTTTTTTTTTACCGGCGTGGGAACAGGAGGCCCAGCAGAACAAAGCTGGGGCTGAGGAAGAGGAGGCAGCGGCAGGCAGGGCGAGTCTCGGGTCAGGGGGATGGCAGGAGTAAAGGTCACAGACACGAAATAAGCATGCATCCTTCCCCACAGCTGCGGCCTAACAAAGGCAACTCTGAGGAAGTGTGCAGCCAACAGTCAATGACAGCAAAAGGGAGACCCCGGTGCCTCAAGAAGCCTGAATAGAAGCCCACAATTGTGTGCACAATTGTGTACGGAGAACTACAGTAATTCTTGCTATACTTAGGGGAAATTACATTTCTGACTTCAAACATGCACTCCACCATGTTCTGAAACTCAAGGATAAGAAGTGTGCTGTCAATGACCCCAGCTCTTGAGAAGACAAGTGCTATACAGGCACAGAACACCGAGCACTTGATACAGAGGAGTGCTTAGAGAGATATGATCTTCATCCAGTGGGCTAGCGACACTTTCCTTCTTACAAGCGAACCAAGGCATTATTAATCAATCATAACTGTTCATGCTCCCAGTTTGGCCCAATGCTCTTTCATCTTTGGAGACAGGACAGGTCCAGGGCTGCCCTAATACAAAGGCTAAATAAAGAACTGCGTTCTGGGCCAGGGAAATGACTCATCAGATTAAGGCACCTGCTGCCAAGCCTGAGGACCTGACTTTGATTCTCAGACTCTGGTGGTAGAAGGAGAGAACTGACTCTGCAAGTTGTCCTCTATTTTCATATACACACTGCGTGAGCGTGAGCGTGCGCACACACACACACACACACACACACACACACACACACACACACACACAAATTCTTTAGCAACTGAGCTTATGGCTTCCTATGTCTCTCAGATGGTAAAGTATTTGCTTAGCATACACAAAACAGCCCCCACATTACATATACCAGAGCATGGTGGGCACAAATGTAATCACAACATTCCAGAGGTAAAGGCAGGAGACTCGGTTCAAGGTCATCCTCGGCTAGATAGCAAGTTCAAGGCCAGCACAGACTACCTGAGACTTTGTGAGAGGCAGATACAGAGAAAGGGGAATGGGGAAGAGAGGTAGGAGCAGCAATTAAGATTAATCTACTCCTTGTCCTAAAAAAAAAAAAAAAGTTAATAGGCTGATCCAGGTGTGCATAAACCAAATGCCAGCATGATTCCTAGGTGTGCCCAAGGCTTCCACTCTGTTAAGACACTCGAAGTCCCAAAGCCAAAGTATCATAAATCTCATGAAATGTCACCTCCATCCATTCCAGTCTCTTGGATGCAGAAACCCTTACAGGGCA
The DNA here is from genome assembly GCA_907169655.1 of Acomys percivali. NCBI lineage: Eukaryota > Metazoa > Chordata > Mammalia > Rodentia > Muridae > Acomys > Acomys percivali. The sequence goes on along the minus strand of OU015754.1, from coordinate 17,579,591 downwards.
GCCAGGAGTACCATGTGTGCCTTGTATCCTCTCAGGCAAACATGTAACTCACAGGACAGTGGTGGACACTCGGTCCTAGGTAAAAGATGCCCTGAAAGGAATTCCCTTCATCTCTGAGAGACAAGCCAGCATGTAATGGTCACTTGTGAACCTTCAAGTTCTCTCTACCTAACAAAATTATCCTTTGACAATGATCAGTTACCAAATATTAGCATTATTTTTCCACAGCGTTTTTAATCTTTAATGTGGATACAGTAAGCACACTTCAAAGTGCCCTGGTCTGATTTCTTGGGTTTTGTTTTCCTTTTTGCCAAAAGACATTAAACCTATAATAAAGCTGAATGCTAACTAAAATATCTTTGCAAAAAGTTAGTCATCCATAAATTTTTAAATTGGCCAGAAAGCTTTGACAAAAAGTATGTGTGGCTTCAAGGGGATAAATGGTCACTGCACATGTATAAACAGGCAAGAGCCAGCTAGCCTTTACAATAAACCCATATACATGCTCAGAAAACCACAGCCAATGATATCCCAACCCTGGAGTGTCCAGGTTCTGTACTTCCAGTATCTTGCAAAGTATCTCAGCCATATGCCAGATCCAAACCATGATTCTTAATGGCAATCTAAAATGGACAGAAGCTACAAGGAAATGACGTTAGAACACTTAGAAACAGAGCTCCCAACCGCCTATCTACACTTGGCCAAAATGACGAGACGGCCAATTTTTACACCTATTACATGTCTATCTCCTCGATCTCTTTTTCACAAACCTTGAGATTAACAAAGAGAAACTGGAAATCTCGAGGGTGTAAAGCAGTTGGCAGAACACTTGCCTAGCACTGCATGATGGTGAATGACTGCCTATCACCCCAGCACTAGGGGGACAGAAACAAGAAAATCAGGAGTTCAAGGTCACCCTTGACTATATAAGAAGTTTTAAGACTAGCCCAGGACACATGAGACCACATGACTGATTGACTGGTTGGTTGTTTGGTTGGTTGATTAATGATTTTAAAAATATGGAGAGGTGATTTAAAAACAAAAAACAATAAACAAAACACCCTACCACAGCTACTGACAGGCAGTAAGGCAATGTACAGCCCAAAGATTATTATGCTGTGCATGGTTTGTCTTCTTACAACTACAGGGTTACAGGGTCACTTCAAACCAACAAAACCAACCCACTGCAGGAAGGCTGGTCTATCAGCTTACCTCCAGAGACCACCTGGAGGGCAATGCTCTTTATGCAGACGTAAAATCTTCAATAAGATCAACTCACCTAATAGGATTTGGGGATGCTAGGAAGGTCATTATGGTGTCTGCTACAAACCAAAGGCTCCAAAGGCTTTAACCATTCACTTTAATGTAATCTGGCCTAATTTAATCAAGGTTGTCTCCTTGAATTCTGGCAGGGGACTTTGAGCAGTGGTCTAAAAAAAAAAAAAATCAAGGAAAGGCAGATACATCCTAGCCTTTATCTACAGATTAGCACAGGATCTGGCTATTAACGTGGGAGGAGAAGGAAAGGCTGCCTTACCCTGCTGGCGTCTATGATCTACTAGGCTAATAAACGACTGCACTTGATACTTACATTGTAATTAAATGTCACAAGGAAGATCTCACACGTTGATTAATCATCTCCCTCAAAACCCACACCCGCCTTTCTAAGCTGACTGTAAGAAGAACTAAGGGTCTAAGTCAGCAGCAAGCTCTCTACACAACCCAGGGTCAAAGCCAAGGCTGATCCGACAGCAGAGAAATTCTCCTTGATTGACAACCCCTGTTCTATATCCCTCAAAGGCCTGAAGCAACTACCTCCAGATGCTCAGCACAGAAGCCAACGTCCACACTGCATCCCTGTAGAAGTATGAGCTCACCTGACTCCTTAAACTAGTTACATTGAAGCTAGGAAACCAGCTCCACAAGATACCCTCACCCTCCATTTTCCATGTTGTACCGTCACTCACCCTATTAACATGCTCATGGGTATGATAAAGCAACCTCAAAAGAAAAAGAAAAGAAAAACTAAACAAATTGGGTGGTATATTCTAGACCTTTACTGGCCAGTACAAGAGTCATGGCAGGGAAGCAAAAACCACACCACTTAATTTATTTTTTTCAGTGGAACCCTCGGCAAGCACTTCAGTGAGCCACATCCTCAGCAGTTACTACTTCGATACTGATTGTATGTTGACATTGAAGTGCTTTTAAAATTTTCTTCTATATCATTTAGTACAGTTTATTTCATCTATTTTTTTAATGTAAATATGTGTTGTACACACACATTTCAATGTAACGGCACTATTTTAGACAACCTATTCACTTTAATTTCAAAATGAGGCACCTACGTATTCCACTCTTAGAACTGTCAGGCTAAGGGCAGGTGAAGCATCCATCTGTGAACAACTGTTTACTTACTGCCTAAGGAGGACAGTCATTCAGTCAGTCACTGAATGTCTGACGCAACCTTGACTGTTCTGTTTATTTCCGCCCCCCCCCCAACATTTAGTTCTGCATGCATCATGGGATAAAGGTTTCACAGACCTTACTGTGCCAGTCTCACAGCTAACTCCAATTGCAAGGCAGAAGTACACTGCACCCTTTTACAGTCAACAAGAAGAGACCAATTCTCAGTTCCTGTTATGGACGGCATCTAGAACATTTAAGAACTCTCCGGAAGACACCACTTCAAAGGAGTCAGGGCTAACTAGTTGCAGATACTAACCACCACTGAGTAAAAGACCACATTGTACCCAGAGAAGCACTTCCCCGGGTACCGCTCCTACCAAGTTTAAATGTGTGGCTAAGAAAAATCTGTTATTCCCAAGAAGTGAGAGGTCAATGAGTGCGCCGGTTATCAGAGAGAGGCTAACAGCTACCAACGGTGTCAACCATGAAGGAGCTGTTCTAAGGTCACCTCATCTCATACTTCCTTCTTCCTACTATCTCATGCCAGTCAGGCCAGGGCATCTCTGGGACCTCCCTACAACACTTGCTGAACCAAATCTGCATCCCCAGCGGCCCCTAACCTCTCTAATTAGGCGTAAAACGACGTAGTTACAAGTTTTTACTCGAGAGGGTGGTAGGGGGGCACACAAAGATGAGGCAGAGAGGACCCAGCCCCTCGATGCATGAGGTCTTGCCATGGCAACCTAAATACAGTGTGTGCAGAGTCTGAGGCAAGCCCAGGTGAGAGCGAGCGATGAACTCTTCTCTCCGTGAGATGCAAGCATCTTCTCTCTCCATACAGGTACCAACAACAAAGTACCAATCCACCAAAGCCAAACACAGAGAATCAATGTATTGGGCTTACTCAAATGGTATGAGGGACCCCCTTCTCCGCAAAGCAGCTGCATTGCCCAAGTGAACCCCAGAAATGATGACTTCCTTGTAGCTGTGCCAGTGGAGTTCCTTGCTCAGTAGACTTTCCGGTCTATGTACCTGAGCACCTCCCATCTGGAACCCCAGAGACCTGGTAGAACTAAAGCAGAATGACATACAAATGGCCCAAGGCTCAGGAGGGAGTAATTGTGACCAGGCGAGGGTCCAACAGCCCTCCATACACCCCTTCCCCTAGGAGGAAACAGTAACAGTCAACAGGCCCAATCTCAAGACTCTCTTGCAAGTAGTCACAGCAGCCTCTGTGATGCAAATGGTGGCAGCAATGAGGGGGTAGTGCCACACATCACTTATGCCACCCCACAGAGCCCCAGACTTGGCTAAATGTTCTACTATCACCATCTTCAAATTCCTATTAATAGGCAAGAACTCTTTTAATGAACTAGCTGGACCCGGTGGTTAGTGACGGAGGCTGTCTTCAAGTTTACCACTGCTATGATAAAAAAAGGGGAAGCAGGAGGGAGGAAAGAAAGGGAGGATACAAGGGATGGGCTAACAATTTAGATGTAATATGAATAAATTAATAAAATAAATAAATAAATAAATAAAACACAGTGATGAAAAGCAACTTGAGGATGAAAGGGTCTGTTTGACTTGCCAGTGTCTGCATACTCCATTGTTGAAGGAAGTCAGAGCAGGATCCCAAACAGGGCAGGAACCTGGAGGCAGCAGTTGATGCAGAGGCCACGGAGGTGCATGGCTTACTGGCTTGCTCCTGTGGCTTGCTCAGTGGGCTTTCTCATAGAACCCAGGACCATCACCCCAGAGATAGCCCCACCCACAACGGGCTGGGTCCTTCCTCATCAATCACTAATTAAGAAAATGCCCTACAGGCTTGTCTGCTTACAGCCCAATCTTATAGCGGCATTGTTTTGTTTTTTTTTGTTGTTGTTGTTTTTTTCAATTAAGGTCCCCTACTCTCAGATGACTACAGCTTTGTGTCAAGTTGACATACAACTAGCCAGCACAGTGGGAAATTGTAGGGATAAATAATGACAAAGTCCTCTCTGAATGACCCATGGTAGTCCATGCCTTCATGGCAGTGTCTCTCAACAGAGCTCTTAGCAGTGGCCAGAGGTTCTACATCAAAGATCCTCATTCAGCAGGTGTGACTGGGATAGGAAGTGCATTTTGAACAGCCTCCTGACAACTTGGAGGTCAGGACTAATGTCTCGAAGGCAAGAGACTTTAACCCCTCATCTCATACAGATAGGTAGAACCAGAAGATTCAGGTAGAACCAGAAGATTCGGGGACACAAGAGGACAAAGACACAGCTGGGCTGAACCTTTAAGTGTGAGCAACTGTGTCTCACCTCTACTCTTAAGCAGTCTTTCGGTGTTAGCATCCACTGGAATTCAAAGCTGTGTAGTTTTGGACCATAGCTCATTGCCTGTAGAAACACAAAAAGCTAATTTACCTTTTACTCTCACCTGCCCTACCTACTCAAAAAGAAGTAAAACATTACCAAGACCTGGGAAAGCCCAGAGTGTTCGCTGAAAGTGGATTATGTTAATGAGGGCCAGGACACTTAAAGAGCAATGCACACTGGAATTCAGTAAGGTTGTTTATTTTTGGTTAAATGTCAAGGGACATTTTTAAGGTGGCCTTTGAAAAATCTTATTCTTGGGATAAGATGTTTATCTTAATTACAAGAAAAAAAAATGCAACAAAGGATTTGATGACTTTCCCTTTTCAGTGTGTGGTGCATTTGTTAGTTCTGCTTCTATAAGACAAAAAATAAAATAAAATAAACAAACAAAACCTCCCTGCACTGGCAGGGTTCTCTGAAGCAGTTTTAGATCTGCGGTCCACAGAGACTTATAGTGCTACAGTGAGGTTTGTGGGAGGGAGCTGTGTCTGTGTGGCTAAGGGACTCATTGTTGACCCCACACCTTCTATTTGTGTCTTTCTCCTGGGGATTATGGAAAGATTAATATCTGCTAGATAGTTTTAAGTTTCAAAATGCCTTGGGTTCCTTGAGGGAAGCTGTTACATAAATGTAAATAAATTATGCAGCACCTGAACTTGGTTGTTCATTGCCTTTTTTAATAGTGTGTTTTAATTAAGAACTTGGGCTATTTGAGTCTGTAGCTGGGAGAAGGGTTTAATCACTCAGAGATGGTGAAATCCATAGGTGGGATCAGCATTTAAGCCGGAACTCACGTTGGAATAAATGAGCAGTTCTTCTTCAGGTCATCAGGCCTTCGCTCTAGCGTTTGCTGAGCTGTGAGTTGGAGACTTAGCCATTCTTTTTCTATTTACAAGCCACCTCAGACTTTCACATATCCTGGAGTTTCTCCAATGAGTCGGAAGAAAAAAGAAAAAAAAAAAAAGCAAAGATGTGCACCTCCTTTTTAAGCTGGCGGCTGACTGTGTGGGTTTGTGAACCGCTCGTTATCTTTAAGCTATTCCTGTTTGTAGATCATTATCTAGGCCTGTCTTCCAGGAGCTACACTTCAGGAACACATGTGCCCTACATCAGGATCTCCTGGGTGATGATGATGATGATGATGATTACTACTACTCTATTGTTGTGTGGCTGTTTTATGACAGGGCGTAATAGGATGCCACCCTGGACCTGGCACAGTAGCCATGGCAACTGGGACAGAGCAATACAGTTGTAGCCAAGTCCATGGTTATCAAATTGGAGTTACTGGCATTCCCTAGTAGGTGGAGTTATTGGCATTCCCAGCAGGTGGAGTGAGAGTTTTAAAAGCCAGTACTCCTTCCTACCTTCCCCTGTCTGCGAGTGATTGAAGGAGACGCTGAACTGTAGAAGGTCAACTCCAAGATGCAGTATCCATGATGAAATAGGACTTCCTGGTAAGAGAGCTGCCTTGGGGTCACTTGTACTCCTATAAGTAACCCCTCTCCTGAGCTCTGTACATAAACCCAGTAAACTTGTTGGTCCATCAAACAAAACTTTGGTGAAATTCTACTTTGATCTGTCATTGCTGTCTCATCTGGTATAGATAGACATCTGTTTTGTCACCTCAGGAAAAAGAGACCATGATACCTATGACAGGCTCAATTGAGTCTCCCTAAAACTATGTTAGCATCCTAACTACTCTAGTTTGATTTCTTACACTCTTAGCCAACTTACTGGAAAAAAGGATTTATTTGGTTTACATTTGTATTGCTGAGGAAAGTCAGGGCAGGGACTCAAGCACAGACAGAAACCACACAGGAATGTTTCTTGCTAGACTGCCCAAAGACTCATGTTTAATTAGCTTTCTTAAATAGCCTAGGACCACCTCCCAGAGAATGGTGCCACTCACAGTGGACTGGGTCATCCTACACCCAGTTAATTAATTAATAATTAGCCCAATTAATGGTCCAGACAATCTTTCACAGGCAAGCCCACAGGCCAAACTGATCTAGGCAATTCCACAATTGGGACTCACCCTTCCAGGTGACTCCAGCTTGTGTCAGGTGGACAAAAACTAACTGGGATGCTAACCTCTGGTGCCTCATGGTATGACCTTTCGTGGAACAGGGTTGCTAAAGATGTAACCAGCAGAAAAGAAGTCCACAGCAGATTGATGTGGACCCCTAACACAATAGCTGGTGTCTATGAGACTATGGCTATGCAGAGGGAGATCCAAATGGGCAGCAAATGTGGACGCTGCCACTTGGCCACTGTGAGCAAAGGCATGTATGAACAGCAACCTGGGAGAGGCAAAGAAGGGTTCCCCTATAGGTTATCGCCCCCGCCCCCGGCCCCTCTCCCTACATCACCTGGACTTCAGACTTCAAACCTCCAAAAAGTGTGAGACTTTTTCTACTATTATCTTAAGCCACCGTGCTGCTGGCATTTGAGATGGGCAGCCTTAGGAAACAAATACAAGCATCCACCACAAGCTCCGACCATCCATCTAATTTTGAGTGTCCGTTATTGTTTTAGAGACAGGAACCACTTGGCTCAGGCTGATGCTGAACTATCACTGTGTGGTGCAAACTGGCCTAAAACTCCCAATCCTTTTGCTTCCTCTGCCCAAGTGCTGACCCTGCAGGTGTCACTGGGTCCTGCTGGGGATCTTATTTTGAGAAACAGTCTCTAGAAACATAGGCTTTGCACCCAGCCTGGATGCATGAGATGGAGATCCTGTCTGTTAGTGTGTGCGGCCAATCCCATTAGCCTGTCCCCAGGGACACAGCAATGGCATTCTGTCATCACTGCAGACTCCAGGTGTGTGCTGGATAACGCTCTCTCAAACTCTCGGTTCTCCTTCTGCTCTCTGTTCTATGTCTCCCTTCCTCTCACTCCCCCCTCTCTCTGTAATGGGTACCCACATTCTCTTCCTCTCACTCTCTGCCTTCATGGCCCACTCACTCTATCCCTTCCCCAGGCTCCCTCCCCTTTCACACAATAAACTTCCTTTATACCAGATCTGTTGCATGGCATGTAATTCCTCAGGGGGTACACCTTGGCCTGGACCCACCATGGTGTCCTGGCAGCCACTTCATAATACAATACTGTCAGAAAGAAAGAAAAAAAGAAAGAAAGAAAGAAGAGAGGGAGGAATGGGAGGATACAAGGGATGGGATAACAATTGAGATGTAATATGAATAAATTAATAAAATATATTAAAAAGAAAGAAAGGAAGAAAGAGAAAGACAGAGAGAAAGAGGAAAAAAAGAAAAAGTGCAAAAATAATTTCACATCAAGTATGAAATTGCTTTTATTAAAAAGATAAAACAACAAGGCCAGCCTGGTCTACAGAGCAAGTCCAGGACACAGAAAATCCCTGTCTCAGAGAAACTAAAAACAACAAGATAAACCATAAGAATACTACACAAAAACTTGAGAGACACTAACTAAAGTAACCCAGAAACATGAGTGCAGGTGAAACTGTCGGCGAGCAGCACAAAAGCTCTGTATGTAGGCAAACAGATGGCCTGGCCTCCTGACTCTGCAGAGAAGCAAAGGAAATAAAACACCCTAGAAGCAACAACTGCCCACAGACATTTCATAGGCTTGGGTTGGGGGGTTGTTTATTTTGTTTTGTCTTGTTTCATTTTGGTTGAGGGTGCAATGGGGCTCTCTTTGAGACAAGATCTGGCTGTGTAGTGCTGGCCAGCCTGTACTCTCTAGAGAGTTCTAACTGGCCTCTGACTGCAGCAGTTCTCCTAACCTCTGCCTCCCAAGCACTTGGGTTGTAGGGAAGCACCACCAGACTCAGCTAGTAAGTTTTGAAGAATTTGCCCTGGAAATTATCCTCAATTATTACCTTCTGCTCCTGTTTGAAAATTAAAAGGTTCCAGAGAACCTTCACCTGCATCTGATTTGCTGGACCCATATTTACAAAGAGCTGATATTCAGAGGGACTCAGTAAGGCGAGAATCGTCTGAATCCACTATCCGACCATCCATCCTTTTAAGTGTCTGACTATAATCCACACAGACATACTTAGCAAACTTTAAAATACAGCCTCTCAACATTGTTACAATTAAGTCACTCTGAAATGTCATGAAAAGCAATCTAGTCCCATTAAAATCTTCACACTCTCATTAAAAAAGCACTTACAGACTTGAAAATGTTCCTAATACATTATTTAAAGACACAAGATGTACAATGACTAAAATCCTTGTATAAGGAAGAATAGGAGCCAGCCTACTTTTTTTTTTTTTCAAAAAAAAATGTACAAAATTGTGTCATAATTAGGTAATTGGCAAACTGCAGGTAACAGTCAGATTGTAATATATCGGTTAAGAAAAGGCTGGGGAGCCCTTCCCCCAACCTCAAATTTCAGCCCACCCAAGGGGCCATCCTCATCAACTATCCAAACAACACTGCTTAGCTAATGGTCCCCTTCACCTTTGTGGGGGCGGGGGAGGGGGGAACTGGACTACCAGCATGGAGAGTGGGAAAAGGAAGAAGAGAAAGCCCTAGACCTTTTCAGCTGACACCCCCCAGGACACCAGTCATCTGGGAAAGCTCTGACCTCTGCTCTGTGTGGTCTCCTCCCTTTCAATTAAGGGCCCTGGCTATTTATCTGTTGCCATTCAGGAGCCTAAATGTGTTTTTACAGGCTCTAAATCCCCCAAGGGACCAGCGGGGAGCCTCAGGCTGGAAACCTCTCTTTGGCTCCTCCCCTCCCCCAATTCCTGCACCTCCCAGTCCCATGCAATCCACCTTTCACTCGGGAACCAAGTTTCAGATGCAGAGGAGGTGTGTCACTCTGGGTCTTCCAGAGCATCATCTATGTCTAGGTACTGAGATGACACATGGCTCTGCTCAGCCAGAGCAGAAGGTTTCATAGTTCTAAAAATGTGCATTGTTTGTTTTCAATGTAATTACTAAAAATGCTGGCTTCATATAAAAGTTAAGATTTATGACCCTTCTTTTCCTCTCCTCCACGTGGACACACACACATACACCACACACACACACACACACACACACACACACACACACACACACACACACACCACACACACATCACTGTCAGTGCTTCTCTACAGTTGTCAATGTGAACTACTCAGTGAGTGTCTACTGTGTGTTAGGAACTTTAGTTACACTATTCTTTGTAAATAATCGTTGATTTCCCAGTTTCATCATTGGAGAAGATCCCAAGAAAGTCAGGCAGAAAAATTATGAGGAGGCTATTGAGCCCACCAAATATTGATTTCTGAGTTAATCAACCAATCGAATCTAGTGGTTAAAAACAGGGGAGGAAATGGTGAAGCCTAAGTATTTCCGTCCCATCATCAAGGGTTCAACAGCAACCTTTTATTTGCCTTAAACTAGCTTGCTCAGGCCAGCTGTTTAAGATTAAAGCCAATTAGGGCTGGAGAGATGGCTTAGCAGTTAAGAGATCTCGCTGAGGACGTGTGTTCCATTTCCAGCACCTCTGTCAGGCGCAGCACCCTCACCTGGCCCCCATGGGCATCTGCACTCATGTGCACATATCCCCTCCTTGCCACAGACACACATATACATTTTTTTCCCTTAAAGCCAGTAGTATGTTTCAACTATTTCTTTTGTTTTCTCTCTCTCTCAACCCACCCCCTCTCTCACCCTCACTCCCTTCCACCACACCTCCCTCTCCCACTACTAATATTTGTAAAGCTCAGTAAAGAAAGAGAATGACAAGACTGGGGTACAGGTCAGTGGTAGAGTGCCTGTTTATCATAGGTGAGGCCCTGAGTTCAATTTCCAACACTATAAAAAAGAAAGAAGCGGTGGGGTAGAGTAGTTGCAATGAAACACAACACACAGCTGCCATTTCTGTTCCCTAGGAGGACTACCTTAGCCTAACAAAATACCACAAATTGGTTGGCTTAAACTACAGAATTAAATTTTCTCCTAGTTTTGGAGTCTTGGAAATCCAAGTGGTCCAGTTCCAAGCATGACAGTTTTGATAGGAACACTATGCCTAGACTATAGATGGTCACCCTTTGGCCAAGTCCCTACACGATTTGTGGAATATCAAAAAGAAAGGAAGGAAGGAACGAAGGAAGGAACGAAGGACGGAAGGTTGGTCTACAGTGTCGTGGTTTAAAGACACTAATCTCATCATGAGGGTTCTGCCCGCATGATCCCATCAAACACTGTCTCCCAAAGGTGCCGTCCAAACACCATCACGTTGAAGATTAGAGCTGCAATATGTTCATGGGGGATATTGAGAAGCCACATATTTCAATCCATAAGCAGGGATCTTCAAATTAGCTCATTGGTCCCACTGGAACAACCACTGCAATCATTCAATACACAATGGACAACCAGCAGCTACAGAAGAGTAAACAGGCCACACACCCACCTTCACCAATGATTTGTGGAATCCATAAAACCCTATGGCAAACACCTGAGAGCTGAAAGGCCTAAAATATGCATCAAGAGTTTTCAGTCAATATTGGCTCAGAGCCTCTGAAAAGATATTTGTTCATATATGAATATACAAATAAAGATTTGTTTTTTGTTTTTGTTTTGTTCTGTTTTGTTTTGCTTTTTGAGGCAGGCTGTGTACCCTTGGCTCTCCTGGACACACTCTGTAGAGCAGACTGGCCTTCAACTCACAGCAATCTGCCTGCCTCTGCCTCTCTGAGTGCTAGGATTAAAGGCGTATGTCATCATGCCCAGCTACAAATAAAGAATTTAAAGATGGTTGCTTTCAGGAGTAGGGATGAAAGACTCTTCAAATAATATCCTTGTCTCCCAGTGTACAGGGACCTTCTCCACTTGAGAAAAGGAAAGGTCTGTGACTTGCTTCTAACCAATGGGGGAGGGGAGTAAAGATGGAAGTACCTTTCCAACCAAGGCAACTTACTTCCATTATTTTTCTTATTTATACATGTGCATGTGTCTGAAGGAGGGATATGTGCAAGTACTCAAGGAGGCCAGAAGGGGGCATCATGTCCCCTGAAGCTGTAGTTACAGGAGGCTCTAAAGCACCCAACATGGGTGGTGGGAACCAAACTCGGGTCTTGCAAAGGAGTAACACATACTATCTTAACCTTATTTCCATTGTGAATGAAAATGTGTCTAGCAAAACTATCTTCTCTATACCCAGACTGGCAAGCCAAACCAAATACTTCCTCTTAAGCAAAATTAATCTAATTATGTACAGTATGCAAAAAACCAGAATGGCTCTATCCTGGTTACAGGTATAGGTAAGCTTGCTTTGTAGCCTTGAAATTCTTTCCTTCCTTTAAGCATGGGAAAAGAAAACAGAAAAACTGCAACCTTTTTGGTTATTCTTTCCCCCGTAATAAGCAAGCCTTTTTGCTCCAAAGAGCATGGAGGTGGGGGAACCCATTAGTTAGCAAAATCATTTAACCTACAAATATACCTATTTTAAAACTCTCTCTGGAAGAGAATTCTCCCTGTAGAATGGAGGAACATCTACCTTCCAAGGGACTGTGCTAATTCTAGTCCAGCCTCCTAGGTTACTTGAAGATTAAGCGGTTGCCCAAGGTCACCAGGGAAGGAAGTTAACTACAATGCCAAGTCAGACTGTTTTGCAGTTTAGGTACTGGCTGCAACAACCAGAGAATCAGTCTGCCCGTGTGGCCAATAGAGATACATCAAAGAAAGCATACCAGTCAGCACCCGGCTATGGAACTCAAACAGGAGTAGTCAACGGGAACAGCTTGTTCTTATTGGTACTGTAGATATGGTACCAGGTATGAGGAAAAGTAATCCTAGCAACTTGGAAGGCAGAGGCAAATGAATCTATGACTTTGAAGCCAACCTGGTCTACACAGACACCATTTCTTCCTTTGTTGTATTTCGGCTAGCTATATATCTGAGAACTTCATTGCTATAATCTGCTCACATGTCTGTCTCCTGCACTGGGCAGCCAGCTTCTGGACTCAAACACCCTTTTCACTGTTTCCTTGCACTATTTAATAGGGCAGCACTTGACACATTTGAGAGGAGAGCTATGTGTGTGTATACATATATGTGTATTGTGAATATATAATGTGTGCATGTATATGTATCCACCATATACTATTAGATATCCACCACTATATTATAAGATAATGAAGCACCGAGGTCATCCTTTTAAATGTGAAATAAACAATTGTCATTTTTAGAAAAAAAAAAGGGGGGGTGTAAGTCTACCACAATCTCATATAGAGTTTTTAAGAAGTCATGCTACCTCAGGGTTAAATCTAATTATTTTTGGCTAATGTTGGTCCTCATATTTAGTCCATAATACTACTCTTTCTACTGGCCACTATTTCTCAAGTCAAAGTTCTGAGAAATGTGAATAACTGTTCCATGAAAGAGTGAATTGAGTAGTATTTTTTTCAAGGTCTGATAAGTTTGGGAAATGTGGGCTAAAACATATCATTTGAACAGACATCTTGAAGCATTCGAATATCAAAGTAAATTTCCAAGAAAGGAATAACATAGTGACTGTCCCCCAAGCCCCACCCCCAGCCAAAACATTTTAATTTCATTCTTCTACGGAAGATCGGGAATACCCACTTTCTGGGAGATTTATTCACGTTAATGGCATTTATAAGTGGAAAAAAAAATGAGATGCCCCAGTGGTGCAGCTATAACTACTACACAAGGCTGACAAGCAGATTCATCCTAACAACTGTGACAACCAACACTTAGCTGCATAAGGACACTACTTAAGAGGGACAAAGCCCCTTCACTCACAGAGCTTATATCCCACTGAAGGAAGAATGCCCCACCTCCAGCTGGGGAGATAAAGAACTCTTTCTGGTCTCCCTAAGGCTTGAAACACTGTTTCTTTTACAGACCTTTAGCACCTGGCTGAGCTCTGTAAATAAACCGCTTAGCCGCTTGCTCACAAGAATCAGTAGGCATTCTCCAAATTCCCACACAAATCCATCAAAACAGTAGTAAAACTCCATGCTCCGTTATTTGATGACATGGAAAAACTTTTATATGAACAACCCAGGCCCTGGAAGGTAAGTGCGTTAGGAATCATTCACTTAATAACCCCCCTGGAAGCTCCTAAGAAGAAGAAGGAAAAGTTAGGTGTTAAACGAAGATAATATACTAAACCCAGGAACTGACACGAAGATTAAGAACCACAAACTGTCACATGTCTACAGCTGCACTGATCACAAGCAACTGCAGAGGGTTGTGACCATCACTACCCAGGCTTCTTCAGGCCCACTCTCCTGTCTCTTCCTGTCTTAGTGATAAGAGTTCTACTACCAAAAGCAATTCGCTAAGCACTGTCATAACTCAGCTTTCTCTTCGGTCACGTCCAACCTCCTTGCCACGAGAAAAGAACAACAGAACAGACAAGAGTTTGTGAGCCAAAGGAAGGCTGGGGGTGCCTATGGCATTTCGGACAGGTTTCCAGCCAGTAAAACATCACACAGTAAGCCGTTTTGTAGAGAGATCAGGCTGAATGCTTCATCTAAGATTCCGGAATGAAAAGGCTCGTGACAGCGGGTGTTAGGTCCTGGGTGCTACCCAGAGCTCTTTCAATGATCCTGGACCCACTGGCTAGTTCTTTTCCCGTAAAGGTTGGTGGAGATCCTATGAAGGCCCCGACAAGCTTCATCGCCTGTGCCGTTGTTGAACACGGGCCACCGAGCACGAACTTTCCGTCAGGTGAGCCGGGGTCCTTTCTCCTGAGATGGAACCACTTGTGTTGGCTGTCTGAATCGCAGATCTGCTAGACTCGCATCAAGTACCGAACGTTACAGGACATAAAATAGATAAGTGCTCTCTAGGCAGATTTTATTGCACTTCCTTATCATTTAGCATACAGTAAAGAGCAGGAGTATGAAATACCATGGAACCTACGAGTACAGTACCCCATGTTGTTTTAACTACCATGGTTTCTACATTCCAGAACTTACAACTCAGTAAAAACCCACCCAGTAAGTGGGTGTCAGTAAGACAAGAGGAGAAAGGCTAAAAGTCACAGGGGAAAAAAAAAATACAACAGTGAGCCGCTAAACCTGCTCATTAACTCCTCCTTCCTCCTGGTTTACCCCAGAATGCACTTTCACTGCAAACTTTATACAGTACTGTTAAACTGAGATGTCCAAAACAGAAACCATATTCACAAGCAAGCTTCTGGAGGAAAACAGACACACTGCACCCTACCGTCAATCAAAAGATGAGAGCTGGCAGGCAGCCCCTGGGCCTTCCAGGTAGCCTCTGTGTTGCCTTGCCTGCCTCAGTTCCCCCCTCAATCCCTGCTTCCTGGGCTGGTGACCACTTGCCTTACAGCTTCAGATTAGAAGTCAATCCAATACAGTTAGGCATCCACATGGCAATGCTACTTGGAGGAAACCAAAACTTCCATCCCCTGACCCAAAAAAAAAAAAAAAAAAAAGCCTGGTTAGGTAAAATTACTGTAGAAATGAAAAGGGAAAAAGAAATGTGAGCTTAAAGTATGGTGAACTGGAGCAAAAACTCAGGTTATTTCGATACAAAAACAGAGGGAGAAAAGAGATATCGGAGAAACTGTGTAGCTTATGAAACGAGTTTCCTTTGTGCTTTTAAATACAATGACAAGGAAACGCTCTCTTCTTACTACAAGAATCTACAAAACAAAATGCGCTGATAAAGAGAAGTTCAACATCTGCTGAGCCTAATTAATTTGCTCTAAAGGAAGACAGTAAGCTCAATCTTTCTAAACTCCAATTTCCTTAGCTCTAAAAAGAATATTGGTGGGTGGATCCTAGGTGGCCGGAAAGACCCTCTTCGTCTCATTTTGCAGCGTGCCTATGCTATCCACCCGTTCAGTCAACCACAGAGCGCGTGCCTGCTTTTGACCTGAAAACACTTGGAACAGGAACAGGCAGAACAGCAGCACTGCGGACTTCTAGCCCAGGGTCTCAACAGGTAAAGAGACTCTCAGCTCAGGCAGGTGTGGGCCAGACTCTCTCAGGTTACTGCCCTTGATGAAGACATCAGTTCATCTCGTGCCTATAGGTACAGATTTTCACCACCTGAAGAAAGCCCAAGAACTTCCGTATTCAAACACTAGGCAAAGATATACGGGTCTTGCTTTCGTTTCAGTCTGTTCCTCTAGGTTAATCCATATTCATTTGAAATGTCTGAATCATTCCTAGAGAAAACACAAAGGGGCTTTTGTCTTTAAGCAGCAGTTACTTGGGTTTGGGGCTCTAGCTTGGTGGTAGAGTGCTTGGCACGCACGCAGGAAGTCCTGTGATCTCTCTCCAGTGGTCAGTGGTTGGGGGCAAAAGGCGGGGGGGGGGGGCGGGAAATGGTGGTACATACTAGTAATCTCTGCACTTAGGAAGCAGCAGGAATGTCATCGATTCAAGGTCATGGCCATCCACGTAGTCAATCCAAAGCCCATCTGGGCTACAAAGCAAGAGCCTGTCTCAGAAGGAAAAGGAGAGGAGGAACTATAAAGGTCTCACATGCAGCCACAGAAAGTGAAAACTGCTTTTAATCTGGCAGTATACATCAAAAATTAAAAAATAAGAATAAAAACCATGCAGAGCCCTAGCCACATCATTTAACGTCTATGTGATAAAGCCACTAAAGGCACTTTAAGCCAAGAAACCTGATAACATGAAATATGTGGCTTCTGTCACCTTTCAGAGTTCTCACATTATACAGTTTTAAAAAGGCACAAGGTGTCTTCAAATGTTATACTTGGTATAAGGAAAAGAAAAGGGGTCATCTTTACCAAGGGAGAGAGCCCTGTCCTGCCAAAGACAGACGCAACCGCTCTGACTGACTCTGCTACAGCCAGTTCAATTAGCATCAAAACAAAAGCTCTTCAAAAGGCCAAGAGCACACAGTATAGGCTGGAGTCTAATTGAGCTACTTGTAAATTAATTACCTAATGTCAAAATGGGGGGGGGGGTCATTCCTTTTATAGTGCAACCTGAAGCTGATCCTAAAAGTAAGCAAGAAGAATCCTCCTGCAGCTGCAGCTGCAGCAAATGTTTGGTTTTGTAAAAATATGGCCACAGAGACTTTCCAAGTCATTGCTGATTCACAAGAGCCCCTTGCCAAGGCTTGATTTGTTAGCGTCCCCTCCTCCTCCTGGTTTAAGTACCTCCTCTGGCAGAGAACATGATACATTTCCATTCTCTCCCCCTCTGAATCCACAAGACTTCAGAGATGAAGGAATCAGTGCCAAGCGGCTTAGACAGGACCCTGAATTAAAGCTGGGAACATTAATCCACAGTGCCCTCTGGTACTAGATAGAGGGCCGGAGAGTTAAACTTTTATTCCAGTACAGCTGACCCCTACGTACACACCTCTGCCCTCTATTTCTACCTCCAAAAAATCTTCTTATAAAATATTCACTCTAATGAGGCATGATGAATCTAGTGTCATTTTGTTTAAGCAGAGAGACTTTGTCATTACTCACACAAACACCTTTTCAGGTTCTTAAAATGATCGGGTTATTTGAGGGTTTGTTTCTATTTCCATTTGTCTTTTTATTGAGTATTTGGGGTGGCACTGTGCCATACTTGTGTAGAGGTCAAAGGGCAACTTGAGAGAGTCATCCCATGTGGGGTTCTGGAAATAGAACTCAGGTGGCTGGGTGTTAGCAACAAGTGCCTCTATTCCACTGAGCCATTTTTTATCAGTCCAGAGATTTTTTTTTTTTTTAATTGTAAAAAGGCTGCGAAGGCCCATGTAGGGAAAGCATGAATGTATCACTATGGGTATCACTTCAGATGAAAAATCTGTATGTTCCAAATAACTGGACTGAGCTCCCATTCTGAGTTGCAAACACGTAGGCAAAGTCCAAGGAAAGTGGCGGGGCACTGCCAGTAACTCACCTGAGCTCTACTGTCACAGGAGACCCGGGAGACTAAACACAGGGAGCCTTCTCCAACGCAAGCGCCTTAAGAGTTTCTAGTGCTGTGATAAACACCGCCATCAAAAGCAACTCGAGGGAGAGAGAGGGTTCACTTCTCCTACATTTCCAACTACAGACTATCACCAAAGGAAGTCAGGACAGGAACTCAAGGCAAAAAAATGTGTAGGCAAGAACTGAGGCAAAAAACGTGGAGGAACGCTGTTTACTAGCTTGCTCCTCCAGGTTCTCACACAACCCAAGACGAGGAGTGGCAGTGTCCCAAATGGTCTGCGTCCTCTAGCATCAATCACAAATCAAGAAAATACCACACAGACTTGCCTACAGGCCAATCTTATGGAGGTATTTTTTATCATTTAACATTCCCTCTTTCCAGGTATGTACAGGTTTGGGTCAAGGTGACAAAAGCCAACCAGCACAAAACAACATATGGTGATCATGAACTAAATATGAAATAAGCAACGTCCACAACTGAGTAGTTGTTTTTTTGTTGTTGTTGTTTTTGTTTTTTCTTTAAGATAAATCTACAAGGAGCAGCTCTGAACATTCTCCCCTGAAAAATCATATAAGTGCTCTCTCTTCGGGATAGAGAGTCATCGGAGGTCACTATTAGTGGTGTTATTTGCCCAATAACAATAACCCAGGAGAACGCTCGTGGGCTTGATTGGAACTGGAAGTCAAAACCCTGAGACAGCACTACAGGAAAACTATACTCTTTTTACTGCACCAAACTGTGTCTTCAACAGGCACAGAAGTGCCAAGTTGGGTCTCATCTCTCTTCCTTCAATCAAGTTTGCAAATACTCTGAAATTATCAACATGTATCACTTTAAACAAAGGCACTGACAATCCAGCTTGATGAACCACTGGATTTCCTGAGGTCACCTACAGGGAAATGGGCAACTGAAAGGTATTTGCACTATTGGGAAGCGTCCTGGGCAACTTTCAGGAGCCACACTACAGAAGTGTGCCATGAGAGACCCATTAAGAGATAAGTCATCTGAGGGCACTGAAGAGTGCCGCCACAGTACTGGCAAGTCATGAAAAGCTGCCCCAGTGGGCGGAATCACCTTGGATGACTTACAGGAAACTACGCCACTGAAGACTCACCCCCAACATACAACATGGCTGAATCAGGAAAAGCTACAAAACTCAAAAAGAAATGCCAGTGAAAGGAAAGCAGAGTGTGAGCAATTGCACCTCCAAATTGCCTAAGCCCAGTCTAACTTATTATTTACCTCTTCCACAACTTCTTGGGGGAAACAGTCTTGGGGGCTACGACGGGGAATGTTTAATAGGCTGGATCGCTTGAAGGTATAGTGTCTCATTAAAAGCGTCCAGTACACCTGATACAATAAGACAACTGATAAAACTGTTTTGGATCAGGACTGATTAAAGCTGACATCTATTTAATTAGCAGATGTGTAATCATGAACAAATCTTCTACAAGATCCTCTTCCTCTAAATGAGAAAAGGGAAAAAACAGCAGGCAACAAGGAACTCTATAAACTCCTGAAAGAAAACTAAACCTCACTGTTGCTACAAAAATAAAAATAAATGGAATACAAACTAAAATCCATAGATTTTTTTGAAGTTCAAAATAAGTGGAGCAGACATTTGAGTCCCTAAAGAGACATGACAAGATCTTAGTAATAATGTAAACTTCTAATTCCTAGCCAGCTACAAGTTATTACTGTTTCTAAAGATGAAAAATCGTACCTATTAATAACACTTAAATCTGCCAGGTGGTGATGGTGCACTGCGTATAGATCACAGGGTATTAATTTGACACTCAGGAGGCAGAGGCGGGCAGATCTCTGTGACTTCTAAGTTAGCCTGGTCTACAGACAGAGTTCAAGGACAGCCAGGGCGACACAGAGAAACCCTGTCACAGAACACACACACACATGCACGCACACACACACACACACACACACACACACACACACGTGCACACACTTATAGTCATAGGCTTCCAGTTCTTGCAAACTTACTGCGTCAGTCTTCCTAGGTTTAGACTCACAAGCGTCACCAAGCGTGGCTGTGAGGATATCCCTCATCCTGAATATATGTAGCGGTACCATTCCACAAACTAGGGTCCCACACTAAATATAAATAGCAACATGAGACGCGCAGCAGAGCATCAGCTTTCCACATATTCCCTTTTGCACCACAGATGTGAACAAACAGCCTCAGGACCCGCTGCTGTGCCTCCCCCTCCCTACAAGATAGACTGTATCCTCAAACTGCCCTTCCTTCCCTGTGTCACTTGTGTCTGCTATTTGCTCACAGCTAGAAAAGTAACCAATAGGCCTACGCAGTCCCAAAATGCCGCAACAACTATTGACGCTACAATATTTAGAGAAGAAGCTTCCTTCACCAAAGAAAACACGGATTCTCTACTATCATCACAGGGAGGGGAAGAAGGCTTTAAGTGAAACTCAAGTGCGCATGGTGAAAGGAGAGACCCAACTCCCAAATACTGTCATCTCCCCTCCACAAGCATGCAGAAGCAAAATAATAATAAGATACGTAAATAAGACTACTATGTATACCAGGCTCCGGCATTTTACTAAGTGAATTCTCGGTAACCATTAAAGATGGACTTCCCCTAATACTCCATTCTGTCTTGTGATGAATGGTGTTATTTGAGGATTTTAGGAGATAAGGAAGAACATAGCAGCAGTACAGCTGGAAAAGTTATTTTGGAATTAAGTAATTCAATAGACATGCTGGGGCTGAAATGCAACAAAAATAAGACAATTAGTCTTTATGTGTATCCATGGAGTGAAAACTATTATCCATAATTTGGCTAATTATATACTGCATGAAAGCTGGAGTGAACCTTGCCTGTGATGCCCTGCGGTAGCAGTCCCTCCCTCGGACTGACCACTAGGCTGTTTCACTGTAGGCCGCTTTTTAACACTATATTTGATGCAATTCTCCAAACAGGTATTTAATGCAGACCACAGCCCCATGTTAAAACTATTTTTCCCTACTTTATGAAAAATGTGCTAAGTGGGTCAGAAAACAGATGGGAGCCTCAAACTGCTATAGGCTCTCAAAAGGTCAAAGACCATGCTGAGTGGCAATAGGAGCACTTCTCTCTTCCACAGTTCCTTCAACAGCTGTGCTTGCTTGATATCCTGGTCCTTAACCTTTTATGGGTCACTGACCCCTAAGCGAATCTGATGAAAGCTAGAAAAACCTGTGTACACAAATCTTCCGCCCGTGAAGTCTGGAAAGCTTGTGAATCCTTGAAAACCCAACACAGAGTTAAAGACTTCTCAGCCTGTCTGTGAACCCCTGGGGCACAGGTTGGGTTAATTCTTGTTTCTTCAGCCCGTTCATAAATAATCACTGCATGGTGGGCAACCAATTTTAATCTGCTCATGACCGTGACATGAATAAATGTAAGAAAAATAAATGGTGGGATGAGATGCAACCTCCCTCTTTTTCACTGGTTTCCACATCTGTGTAATCCTAGAATTTGGGGTGCTCTTCAGAATAGAATTCTGGGTGTCACTACCAAGAGATTTAGGTTTGGTAAGTCTTGAGTGGTATTCAAGAATCTAGTTATGTGTATTACTTTTATGTGCTTATGTGCATGCATGTGGAGGCCAAAGGTCAATGTCCAGTGTCTTCCTCAATAGCTCTTCACCTTATTTCTTTTTTAAAAACAGGATATTTCACCGAGCCCGAAACTAATTCACGAACTTGGATAGACTAGCTGGCCTGACAAGTGAGCCCCACGCATCTTCTCCAGCACTGGAGAGGCATATCAACACCCTGATTTCTCACATGGGTTCTGATGGACTTACGTCAGACCTTCATGCTTGCTCAACTGAACCATCTTCCCCACCCCTGACTTTTTATCAAGTTCCCTCAAGATTAGAACAAATGAGAGGATGAAAACTTGAAAACTCTTTTCCTGGGGTGCTGCTAAGGGAGGAGAGAACACATCCAAGCTGCTCCGAAGGAAGGTGGAAACATTATCTGTCTCACCGGCTTCCTGTGGGCCCGAGGAACTGCTAAGAACCTGAGTTCACAGTTCTGATGGTACAGTGCGACTTACGAAAGCAGTTTGTAGCTTGCTTGTTTTATCTTCCCTGAAAGGCTATGGTCATGATGAGCATAACCAGACCCCTACAGCAAGGAGCTTAGCGCAGCTGCCTGTGACACCACCAGAAAGGCAGCTCCACAACTTCCTGACAAGTGCTCACTCCCCAGACTCAACTGTCAAACAGGCATTGGATGCACCCAACACACTCTTAATCTAAAAGAAATTCCTGACCTGAATAAAACGTTTCATCACAATAATGTCATGATTTCACTAGGCATGATGGCGCACGCCTTTAACCCCAACACTCGGGAGGCAGAGGCAGGAGGGCATGGGGGTCTTGAGGCCTGTCTTGTCTACCACAAAGCAAGTAACAGTCCACCCAGAAACACATAGTGAGACTGTCTTGGAGGTGGGATCGACCGACTGTATCAGGAAGAACTGCCATTTGACACCTCCAAGAGTATGAGATTATGCCCTCTTTGAGACCTGGTGATTTTTGAGACTAGGCCTAACCTGCCGGATTACATGCATCTTCCTCTCACAAAACTGAAATGTTTAGAAGTCTGCTCCCCAGCCGGGGACCACAGTGCACACTTGTAATCCCATGAGGCTAAGAAAAGAGGATCTGTTGAACACAGAAATTAGAGGCTATCCTGAGCACAGAACATGACTGAGCTTCCAAACAAACAAACAAAACCACAATTTCTTTCTTTCTCCTCAATTCCTATTTTCTGCAACTAAGTAAGGTTCCTTCCTTCTTCGTTTCTCACCCTCTCTCTCTCCGTTCTTCCTCCCTATAGTAAAAGGGTTTCCCCTCAAAACTAAACTTACCGTAACACCCAGTCGGCTTCTTTTTCTCTTCACAGAGACAGCCATGGAGCTGATCAGATATACCTAAATAAAATAGCTTTTACAATGCAACTCTGAGCTTGGACTCTCAGCTGAGCATGGTAGTGGACACCTGCAATCCCAGCACTCAGGGGGCAGAGGCAAGATGGTCAAGAATTTGAATCCAGTCTTACCTCAGCTACAGGAGACCTTGCCTCAAACAAACAAAATAAAAAAAGCTCAGGCCTTTGACCTATGCTGCTACCAACTTGAGGATCTTCCAGGCAGCTTCAGAGTCATGACAACTCATATAGTAAGTGCTCTAGAAATGTTCATTATGATTACATTTTTTTCCAAACAGCCTCTAAATCCAAATGTCTGTGACCTGGCATCTACCTCAACAACAAACAAGCCCTGCTGCTGCTAGAAATTCCAGGAAAACAATTTTAAAACGTTATCACAAATGTGCAAAACAGTAATTTTTACACTTAAGACTTAAAAATGGAAGTCACAAGATTAAAAAAAAAAAATTCTCTTTCGGAACTAGTCTAATTTACCCTTGAGAAACTCAGACTCCAAGCACACTTCCAATGAACACAGTGACTAGTAGCGCACAACCCTATCCAAAGCCCCTCACAGGACTGCAGAACGTGCACAAACAGCAGTCTTGCCTCAGGAGACTGATCTGAGAAAAGCACACCCTTTGCCATCGCTTGACAGTGGGCTACACAGGGACGTACCACTGTAGGCATTATAAATTAAGTGATTACACCCAAGGATGTCATGAAATGCTAGGAACGGGACTGGGATGATAGCTCAGCAGCTGGCTACACTTGTGGAAAATCAGAGTTTGGGTCCCAGCACCTATCTCGGGACGGGAAGCTCCCAAGCTCCTGTAATCCTGTAATGCCTGTTTCAGAGGACCCTCTTCTGTTCTCCTCAGTGGTGTGAGAGAGAGAGAGAGAGAGAGAGAGAGAGAGAGAGAGAGAGAGAGAG
>OU015754.1:17534587-17545450 GCA_907169655.1 Acomys percivali | reverse complement strand
CACACACACACACACACACACACACACACACACATTATACTATTTAGTGTGTCTATCTGTCTGTCTCTCATTATACTATTTAATGTGTCTGTCTGTCTGTCTGTCTGTCTCCCTCCCTCCCTCTCCCTCCCTCCCTCCCTCCCTCTCTCTCTCTCTCTCTCACACACACACACACACATTATACTATTTAGTGTGTCTGTCGTCTCTGTCTCTCTCACATTATACTATTTAGCGTCTCTCTCTGTCTCTCTGTCTCTCTCTCTCTCTCCACCCCGCACCCCTTTCTCCTTCCACTCTCATCTAAATGACCCCAAATAAAATCATCCCTAATTGACCTGCTTTCTGTTCAAGAAAATAGACGCTGAGGGAGTACCCCAGAAAAATAACCTCTACACAAGACATGAACAACTGGATGAAACACTCCCAAGGCACCATCCTACTCATAATTGCAGCAAAGCTATAAAATATGTTCAGAAAACAAGTAAACAGGACCTCTGCGAATCTGTCACCCAGGCTAGCAGTAAGCTGATCCAAACAAGCTGTGGATACAAAGCACGCTTGCTGACCTATCCTCTGACACTGTAATCTAATCCTTAAACTAAAGACGACAGAGTGTGTTTGCATGTCATGTTTTCTAACGATGCTGTTGCTGTCAGCATGCTACAGGAGTGGGGGGGGGCACTTCTTGGAAAATGGAGGTAACGACAAAGCACATCATTAGGAAGGCAATTATATGCAGTAGTAACCATTTTACAATGGCCATATGGGCTGTGTTTCAACAACATATTTTCCAATCAGGACAAGTGTACATATTTCTCTCTGTTCCTGATCCCAGGTACGACATACTAAATGAAATAAAAGTGCATCTGAAATATGGATGGCAGATGTGGAAATCTACACAATGCCACACAATGTTCATCTACATTCAGAGAATGTCCACTACCCTAAGAGAGCTTGACACCCATCTCCACTGCCCATCTTTCACAGTTTCCTTAATTGGACACATCCCCAAGAGAGTCTAAGAAGGGCATGAAGCGAAGCAAAAGAATTCATAGTTTTAAATCTGAGTCAAACTGTAGAAGAGAGACAGAATTTGTGGTTTGTACATATATAAAATCAAAGGGTATGAAATCATCTTTAAACCCTGGACCTAAAGGTATGGCTCTTATTATACCAGATTTTGATAGTAGTTAAATTTCAGGGGGCCTGGGTTGGCTTGGGTATCCCCTGCAACTCCAATGTCTAAAGAAGTAATTCCACTGTTTTCCCATTTTAGATGTGAAAATGGATAAAATTGCTCTCTGAAGTAGCTGGAGAGAGGCGTGAGACAGCCAGTCAGGAAACATGGACAGAAGAAAGAGGTTCTCTTTGTCAAAGAGAAACTCTCCTGAAAATTCAGGCCCGGTGAGAATGATGAGGCAAGGATGATGTGGACTATACCTGTCTCCAACCTGATGGTCATTAGTCAGGTGTGAATCCTTTAGTCCTAGAAAATGAACCGTGTGGAAGCGCTCTCTAGCCCAGGAGAGCACAGGGAGGGGGAATTCTCAATAATGTACAGTACTTTAAATGCAGTTGGGATTTCCATAAGAATCAATCTAACAGCCAGAGTCATTAGCATACTCTTTGTAGTATAAACAAACCTCTACTGGGTGGAGAGAGAACAATTTGAAAATGTGCTTAGAATAATGAAAGGAAACAATGGAAAGGAAATAATGGACTCCGTCACCAGGTATCTTCCAGAAATAGATATCAAGAAAAGCAAAGAGCTATTTAGCACCCGTCTTTCAGGAGGGAAGAATGGAGTGTCTGTAGTTTAAAAATAAATAAAATAAAATAAAACCTAGCACCAGTAATAAGATCCTCTTTTATTGTGGACTGTCTTCCCAAGAGAAGTAAGTGCCACTTCCTACAGTAGTTTAAAAGCAGACAAAATAACACAGGCAGCTGTTAGTAAAATAAGTTTATACGCACAGAAAGCCAAGACAGGCTACCGGCTCCTTCTCCGATCTCAGTCTGTTAAAGAGGGTTGTTTTAGGACAGGGTTGTTTTATGTCTTACCGGTGACGTTGAGAATGTGCAATGGTTTAGTCACATAGCGTTCTCAAGCTCAAGAACCTGACCTCTTGCTCTTGGGAAGACGTAATACCTACCTGATAATGTTATTTAAGATAAGACCAGATTTTAGTACACACAAAACCTGAATGAAACAGAGACGGAATAACGCCACCAACTAGATTACAGGCAAACTGAGGAAGCAGTCACTCACTCTAAGATTGTGACCTTTATTGGTGGTTTGTGTGACTCTTGTGTATCCCAGGCTGACCTTAAACTTGCTATGCAGCTAAGGATGACACTGTACTTCAGCCCCCTGCCTCCACCTACAGAGTACTTAAGATTACCATGTATACTATCACGTCACCTTATGTGAATCTAAGCCAGGGCCTTCTGAATGCAGCCGAGCACGCTATCAACTGAGTTATATCCCCAGCCCACAAGTTTCAGAGTTTAAAAAGAAAATTGGATGACCAGTGGCCCAGGGCTTTCCTAGCATACAGCAGGCCCTGGATTCCATCCTTAGCTCAGAAAGCAGGTGAGAATGGCAAGAGGCAGACACAAAGACAGAAAGGAAACAACTTCCTGGAACATTTAGGTATGGCGCTTGCCCGACCCTGAATCCTATTATTATACATAGAAAATCCTTTATAACCAGATTTTTTTTTTTTTGAGACAGGGTTTCTCTGTGTAGCCTTGACTATCCTGGACTTGCTTTGTAGACCAGGCTGAACCAGGATACTTTTTATCAACAGTAAGAGAGAGAGAGAAAAAAAAAATGTGGTCTCTACCAAAGACCCACTTGAGGTGCTCACAAAATGAGTCTCTCTCTCTCTCTTTTTTTTTTTTTTAAAGGAGTGTAGTAGAGTGGGGAGCCCAAGCCTTCAAGTCTGCTATAAACTGCTGACAACCTCTCCAAGCTTTAGTTGTGTCAACTGTAAAGCAGACATCATTTCTTTGTTCACAGCACCGTTCTAAGGCACAGTGTATGTGAAACTGGAAGCACAGCACCTGGCACAGAGCAAGCGCTACTGAAGCTCCGTTTTCAAGCATGTCTTTTCAAGTTGGGTTCTTTGTTTGTGTTTTTTGTTTGTTTGTTTTAAGAAACAGGTCAACAGTAAATAAGCACCGTCTGAATGCCTACTTTACGTGGATTACTGAGTAGAGAAAGCAACAATTTTAAGGGCTTTAAAATATCTCTTAAAGGACTTATGTAGGGAAAGTACAGGGGCTAAACACAGAGAACATAGAGAAATGAAACAATACACTAGAAATATAGGGAGAAACTGCTAGCTCTCTAACTCCCAGTAAGCCATTACAACACACAGAAAAGTCCCAGGGAAAAACAAGTAGCACTTGAACTTCCCTCTGGCTCCCAAAGAAAACACAAAGCATAACTTGTCATAGTCAACACGTCAAAGATTCCTTTAGACTAGGCCCCAAGATCTCAATCCATGAGAAAAGCATTTCAGAAAGGTGAGGAAAAAAAAAAAAGGTTAAATACAACTCTCTGACTTTGATCCATGTGCAAAATATCCAGATTTATCAGGAATACAGGGTCACTAATAATATTACTGACATCATCTGTGATTCTGAACACAGATAATAGTTTGGTTAAATTAACTCATCATAGTTTGAAATACAGATCAAAAGACAGGAAGCAGTGAGGTGGTGGGTAAAGGTACTTGCTGCCAAGCTCGATGACCTGAATTCCATCCCTAGGATACACATGGTGAAAAGAGAGAAGTGACTTCTGCAACTGGTCCTCTTAACCTCTGTGTACACATTGAAGCAAGGACACACACACACACACACACACACACACACACACACACACAAATTTAAATTATCTAATTAGTGGTCAAGGGAGACATATCTGGGTGATACTTTCAGATATTACATAAGACAACTTTCAAACGACATACTTTAATATTTTTAAACCAATGTTTTCCTTGCACAGGAGGTCACCTGGTACTCTGGTCCACCTCGGTGTTAGACTAATGAAACGTTTTAAATTAAACACGGCTGTCTGACTGAGCAGGTTTCAACACTCAAGTGTGAAATCTCACCTCCCAGCACTGTGGCTGAATTACCCCCTTCGCCTCTCACCTGCAATTATCATCTGCTCCCTCCGCCAGGTAGCTAGCTCTCAGCCACCACACATCCTCTGAGGCTCACATCTGGGAATTAAAACCTCCCTCTGGGGGCCTCCTATGCTTTGGGAGTGAGAGGGAGAAGAAAAACAAGAGCTTCGTGCTGGGGTAGACAATTTCTGAGAGTACTTTTTTTTTTGGAGACACAGTGTAAAAGCAAATTGATAAAATGAAACCCTTATGCTGCCTCGGTTAAGGGCAATTTTTCCTTAATAGAGTAAATTTACATTACAGTTCTTCTAGAGGCCAGCTTCTTCCATTTATACCAATTCCAAAAATTCAGTAAAGGACATTTCCTTCAGTTGAGAGGGCATAATTAGACGTTTTTGATTAGAGCATTTCCATCCCCTGTTTAACAAGATTTAACAGATGTCCTAGACTTTCCTAATAACAATACAGCCCTGCTTTTGGCATCCCTACAACTTGAAAACTGGACTGTCACATAGAAAATTTACAGCTAGGGTATCTCTGTACAGTCATGACTCTGAAGTGGTTATGACATGCCTGGACGCCCCAGTGGAGCAGATATGGAAATCATATTCCATATTCACAACTACAAGCCCTCCTTAGCGTGCGCCTGAAAGCCAAGGCTCTGAGGCCTGAACGGCAAGGGCTAATTCTAATCTCCATCAATTATTGCTGGAAGCACCAAGACCAAAGTAAGGCAGAAAACCGGAACAGGAAAAAGAAACTCGCTCACAGGTCAAGTCACTTCCTTCCAGGGAGCGCGACAGGGAACCCATGAAGATGGGAGATAGGACATGATGTGATGGCTGGTCATTTTGTTTGCTTGTACGTTTTTAAGTAGAGTTTGGTTTTATCACGTTTAATTACGTGTATGTGTCTGGGTATGTGCATGTGCGCACAGGTGCTTTGAGAGACCACAGGCATCCTGTCCCCTGGAGCTGGGGTTCGCAGGCAGTTATGAGCTGTGCAAAAAGAGCACTGGGAAACTGGATTCCCACGAGAGCAGCAGTCACTCTTAACCACTGAGCCATCTCTTCAGGGCTCCCCATGGTTACTTTGTGGTTTGTTTTTGGTTTTTTGGTTTTTTTCTTTAACTATCAACTTGCCACAACTTAGAATCACCCGGGAATAATATTTTCCTCCTGTTTCCTCAACTGAGGAATGATCCAGATCAGGATGAACTGTAGGAAGGCTCGCCTCGAATATGGGCGACGCCATTCCCTAGGCTAGGGATCCTGAGTGGAGAAGAGAGTTATAAAGAAAGCTAGCTGAGTAACAGCAAGTGGGTAGCCTGCATGCGCTGGCTTCTCTCTGCTCTTGATCGCCACCGCGACCTCCCTGGTGACAGAGCATAACCTGGAAGTGTAAGCTAAGTGAATCCTTTCCTCCTCTAAGTTGCTCTTTGACATTTTAGCCTTTAGCGGCTGAGCCATTTCTCCGGTCTCCGGTTGGTTTCCGACAGGGTGTCTTGTCACAGCAACAGAAATAAAACCAAATAAATAAAACACAGGACTACCAAAAATCCAAGATTCCCTGAGAGAGAAGGAGCAGTATGCTTGGTAAAAAGGACTCGGTTTTCATAGCAAGATTTCCCCCTGACGTTGGCTCCAACTTACAAAAATTCGATTTATTCCAATTTTGTCAACAGAACAGTAAAGGGAGCATGACTAGAGATAGGCCTACATTTTTAAATGGGAGGCAAGGCCTCTGTGATTGAAGTTCAGACTCAAACATCCTGGCTTAACAACTCCATTAATGACATTAAGCACAGATCTAGAGATCACTCAGCCCCTTTGTCAGTCACATGTGTTATTTATGGGACAACCTATCAATCATGTCTTCCTCTTATATTTCCTACATTCTGGTCCTAGGCTATTTGGCCTGCCAAATTAATACATTCCATCACTGCTGCAAATCTAAACAATGCTTGGTAAAAGATTAATAAAATAGTTGGGCTCTCTGCAACCACATACACATCCAGAGAGATTCATCAATGTCTTTTTATTTGCATATCTGGCTGACTGCGCCTGAAGCAAATACGAAAGGCGCAAGGCGCAGGGTACCCTGGATTCTGGTCTGCACTTAATTCAGGGTGTCAATCTGCTTCTGTTTTAATTACATCCATCCTGATGTGTTATTACAACCCCATGAAAACTTCTTTTCATTACATGAATGGTTATAAGCATATACGCATGACAAACAGTTGTTATATATTTCCTCCTTCGGCAATCAGCAGACAAGATGCCCCCTAGCCAGAGCGTCATGTGAATCTTGCCTTTTGAGTCCTCCAGGAGAAAGTTTGAATCTTCACCTCAAATACATGTCAAAGTGCTCCTGCTGCGCATACGCTGCTGTCAGTATTGATGAAATTGCTCTAAATTACCCCCCCTGGTTACCATTCTGAAGAAAGTAACTTGATCTCCACTCAAAAAAAATTAAAAATGTTAAGTAGGCCAAAATAATATCTTTGCACTGGACAGTCAAGAATGAGAAGTCTCATAGTATCACTGTGATAGGTTTTCCCCCCAATGCTTTCATTACAGAAGGGTGGAAAGGGTTTTAAAGCAATATACATATAGAAATGGGCAAGGAATCTCACGGTGATATACTTCATGTGGGATGCAGAAAGAGTGCTTTTAAAGGTTCTTGATATTAAGTAACCAACAGAACATTATTAAGGAAAAAACAAGACGTTCCACGGGTGTTCTTCCTGATTTTTATTTTTTAAAGTCTTTCTCCTGGGCTATGGATATACCTTAGTTGGCAGAGTGTTTACCTAGCAGGGACGGAGTCCTGGGTTCAATCTCTTAACAGTGTATAAACTAGGGCTGGTGGTGCACACCTGTAATGCCAGAACTCAAAGTAGATACAAGCAGATCAGGAGTTCAAGGTTATCCTAGACTACACAGAAACTTCAAGGCTGGCTGGGGCTACAAGAGGCCCTGACTTAAAAACAAAAACAAAAACAAAAAAAACCCAGGAGTTTCTTCCATAATCCTCACTCCTTGCACTCACAAGCACTAAGGGAAAACAGTCTCCTTGTTTCACTGGGTAACAGTTGGGGCCTCTAACTGGCAGTCTTATCTGGAACAGATCAGTTAATCCCCGAGAACTGTTTCCATTTGCAAAATGAGAGGCTGAAAGAACTGCACCACCAGCGACAACGTCTGTGCAAAGAACACCAAGATGGTGGCTTCGAAAACCGGCACAGCCTCCAGATGCGGATGGGAAATGGATCCCAAGGCTACCCAGGAGAAGTTTAGGTCCTAATTTTAGGATAATCTCTCCCAAAGACTGGGCACAATAATCTTAAAAACTAATTTTCTCAAGTAACCGCAGGGAGCAGAACAAGAAGTAAGGGATTTACATACACGGTCACCAGCTTCCTGTCTCCCTCTTACACCCTGTAAAAAGCTAACCTTCACTTAAAATACATTGGAGCGTTTCTTAGAATAGTGCAACTCAAGATCTTTACTGTGGTTGTCAACTGTAGAAGAAATGAGCAGAAGCCGCTGTCATTCCCTTCAACAAACAAGAACCAGGCGATACTCTAATGACAGGCGATTGTCTTTACAATCTTCATTTTCTTGTATCTCCCCTTCATTTTTATCTATGGGAAATGGCTTGAGAAAGGATGCTTAATTAGCAACCTTTAGCCAAGGGGGGGGGGGGGGGCAAATGCACAAAGACATGGGAAAAAAAAAAAGAAAGAAGAAAACAAGACAAGGAATGATGCCGCAGACCTCTGACCCCTGCACTTGAGAGGCAGAGTCAAGTGAATCTGTATGAGTCTGAGGCCAATTCGCTCTACATAGTGAGTTACAGACTTGCTAGGGGTCACGTGGTGAGATCCTGTCTCTGACAAACAAGGTAGTGGGAAGAAGGGAGAGAGGAAGAAGGAAGAGAAGGGGGGGAAAAAAGAAAAGAAAAGAAAAGAAAAGAAAAGAAAAGAAAAGAAAAGAAAAGAAAAGAGGAGGAAGATGAGAAAGCCATTATTTCACGGTAACAACTGAGGGAGAGCTGCAGTCCTGGGTGATGGTGCCACACGTCCTTTAAGCTCTAAAACATCACAACCGTCAGAAACTACGAACACCTAACATAAGGGCTGCTTTGTAGCTGCAAAGGGCAAGGGACAATGGGGAAAATGGCCTCTCTCACTGACCACTACAACTCGACCCCAGCAATGGTTTATTTTAGGATTCAAAATTCAGCTCCGGTTGGAAGTCATCAGTCCTCACTTAGTCACTCACGTAACCAAGGGTCAAGGGTCACAGTCTGGGTGTAGGTGGTGGTCCGGTTACTAGCTACTATAGAGTGCTTTTACAAAGAAGCTCTTTGGGTGAAATTTAATCCTCACCCTTACTAGCCATTACTGTCACTCACGTACACTATAAACTTTCTCCTTCTCTACAGCTCTAATTTTTAACTGCAACCGGGTTTGACCAAGGTTCTGATATCAAGAACAGATGCCATTGTGAAGTACACCACCAAGCCGAAACGACGGTAAAATATTCGATAAGTATGGTGCGTATTCAGCATGTACTTGTTTGAGCAAACTCTACTGTTAAATATGGACTGAGAGATCACAGGCAGTACTAGCATTTCTCTAACTCAGAGTTAATAATTCCAGATTTCCTCAAATTGTCAATGTTCAAAAAACGAAACTTTAGGAATGCTAAAGTTCTGACCT
Source organism: Acomys percivali (assembly GCA_907169655.1). Classification (NCBI taxonomy): domain Eukaryota; kingdom Metazoa; phylum Chordata; class Mammalia; order Rodentia; family Muridae; genus Acomys; species Acomys percivali. Next base: position 17,536,585 of record OU015754.1, on the reverse strand, counting down.
TCCAGTCACAACCCCCCCCCCCAACGCCTCCCGTTTCATCTTCTGTATCCCTGCTTTTGGTAACTCTTTGGGTAAGGGGAAGAAAACTGCGCGCAGGGAGGTAGGGAGCGGGTAGGTGGTGGGGAATGAAACTGGACCCTGAAATGAGCATGTGGAAGAAATAAGCATTTCATGTGAGTTCAAAGCCCAGGTCCCCTTAAGAACACACGGAACTGGAGACTTAAACAGGACAGACACAGAAGCCTGCGCTAACACAGCAAAAGCTGTCAGGTGATATGAAACCACTCGCTCCCACCTGCAGTTTCTAAAAGCAATAGGAGACAAAACAAAGCAAAAACCAAGCAACCAAACAAACAAAAAAAAGACCTGTTCTTTGTGACTTCCTGCAGTGGCACTTACTGACTGATACCAGGCCATGAAAAAACAAAAAACAAAAAACAAAAAAAAACCAAGAAGCCACCGCTTGTTCTGCAGAGTCAAAGAATGTAAAGAAATAACTGGTGTGAGATAGGGAAAGACAACGACACACATCTTAGAGCCCCCCCTCAGATTCTGAGTCCCCACTTCTAGCTGAAGGGGGTGGGCACAAGATCTGCATTCACAGGACAGCTCAAGCTTATGTAGTGGAAGGACTACTGCCTTAGCTAACAGTGCCTCCCAAACTGTATTTCAGCTTCTCCATCACTCTCAATTTTTTTATCTAACTACTGCAGCTTTCTTTCTAATTTCAGCAGAGTTTTGAATCTACTTCAACCTTCCAGATTGTCATCAAGATATCGCTGTCCTTTTATCAGGTGGTTTTCCTCAGTCTACAAGCATATCAAGCCTGGAACGCAGGTGAAGCGTTAAAGAGAAGTCGCTTCTTCGCTTCAATAGACTTTGAAACTACAGTTAGTATACTGTAAACATACACCTGTTACAAAGACTGCAATTCACCCTCAGCACCCCACACACCAGTGCACACTCGGCAACCCCAACACACACACACATACGCACACACACACACACACACCTTTCATCAGGAAAGGCTATCAACCGTCTCATCAAAAGACTTCCAAACCATATTCAGTCCTCAGCACCTAGCTATTTACTATTCCACAGTAGCTAAACCCAACAGTGGTTTTCTATATTTAAGGACCTTCTCACACTAAATAATCACCATTTACTTTTGACAGTATAAAAAATAGTTTTATATACAAGTGTCCCAGAATCTCAATCACAAAGAATTACTCTGGGTTTGTTTTTGTTTTGAACTCTCTCAATCAAATGCTTTGTGTGGAGCGCTGCTGGGAGACTGAAGCCAGAGCTTTCTTTGCACATGATAGGCAAATACTTTCCCACTGAACTACACTCGGCCCCCAAAACTCCATTTTCAAAACTTTTCCCAAGTACGTGTTAAGGGAATACCTCCCTCAGAATGACTAACTTCATGGTTCATTTATTTTGAATCTACTAATTCATTTGTATCTTGCCCAAAATAGCTAAGACAGTTGATCTCCACAGGTGACAAGAGCCACGGGGAATCATCCCGCCACTGCAGCCTTCAAACTCCCATAAAGACGCCTCCAGTGAGGCGTTGCCAAATAGAGTGAAATACAAAAGTTCAGTAAGTATGGTAAAAATCTCGAGTACACACCCTCTCATGCAATCCACACTCTTCCCTTTCTTCCCTGTCACTCAGGAAGTCCCCAGATCCTGGAGCTAGGCACACTTTCAGAACTGAAATGCTGGGACTTGACCTCCTTCAGCAATCTCACAGCCAAACTTCACAAGACAGAAAGTGAAACAAGCAAGAAAACCGGATGCGCGCCTTTCCCTGGCTCTCGGACAGTACTAGAGATGCTCTGACCCTCTCTGAGTTGCCACTTCATGCGCCGCTGCGAGCCAAGAGCCAGCTAACCGGAAACCTTTAACACCTATGTCAAATTTCCTTGGTCATCCCAACCTCCTTTTCCAGGTTGCTAAAAAAAAAAAAAGAAAAAAAAAAAAAAAAAAAAA
>OU015754.1:17493729-17509998 GCA_907169655.1 Acomys percivali | reverse complement strand
TGTGGCTCAGTGGTAGAGCACCTGCCTAGAATCCCCCAGTGAGGGGCTGGGATGTGGCTCAGTGGTAGAGCACCTGCCTAGAGTCCCCCAGTGAGGGGCTGCATATGTGACTTAGTGGCAGAGTGCTTGCTTAGCATGCTCAAAATTCTGTATTGATCCACAGCACAACCAAACAAGACAAAAACAGAAAAAACCAATAGTTTGGCTCTACATTTCTGTATCATAAGATAGCTTAGAATAAAATACTAATTTTATCAAAAGTTACATTGGCATTTTCCAAAGTATCTGAGGTCTCTGGAAAAGTCCCCAAGTCTTTGAAGGATTTTATCCTTCAAAATTTCAAGACTGAGACTGAGAGTCTAAATAGAAACATTTGACTTGGTTGTGCTCAGGAAAAAAAAAAAGCTATCTCAATGCTCACTATTAACTCTGGGGCTATGCTCAAATGTCATTTTTTTTTTTTAAAGGAGGAAGAGTGCATTTTGTCTTTTCAGCCATTTGTTTCTGAGGTGGTCCAAGGGTCTAGGCAGTGTTGATCAAACCTTACTCTTTTGCGACACATGCTACTTACTCTATTTAGCTTCTGCGTAAAGGTTGTCAAGGAGTTTGTGTGTTGTTTTCTCTTTAGATCACCGAAAGACACTTCCTGGGAACTCACTTCCAGTGAATAATGAAAGATTTGGGCTGAGGATAAAGGTTCAGTGGATAAAGGTGCTTGTGGCCAAGCCTAATGACCTGAGTTTAATCCCTGGGAGCAACATGGTCAAAGGAGAGACCTGAGTTCCGACAGTTGTCCTATGGTCTTTACATGTGCACTCATACACACAAATGCTAAACACACACACACACACACACACACACACACACACACTGAATAAATAAATGCACAAAATGCAGATAATTAAAATAGATACACACAAAGTTGTGTATGAAGGTTTTGGACTACAGTGAACCATTGGGGACTGAGACATCAAACAGTCAGGGACTGGTTGAATATGAAAAGGGATTTAGAGCCAAACAAATACTTAGAAAAAGAAAAGAGATGTCCACCAGCTTGTTGCCGTTATTTGACTTTTTGTGATTGAAAATTGTGTACCCAACAAGTAACATTCATTTTTCTTTTGGAGGATTTTGTTGCTATTTTTGTTTTTAGAAGTGAGTATTGAATTCAGGCCCTTGTGCATGCTGGGCAGGACAAGTACTCTACCACCTATTTATATTTGAAGCACTTTGTCTGTCTCTCTGTCTGTCTGTCTGTCTGTCTGTCTGTCTGTCTGTCTGTCTGTCTCTCTCTCTCTCTCTCTCTCTCTGTCTCTCTCTCTATCTCTGTCTCTCTGTGTTTCTGTCTCTGTCTGTCTGTCTGTCTGTCTGTCTGTCTGTCTCTCTCTCTCTCTCTCTCTCTCTCTGTGTGTGTGTGTGTTCACCTGTGCAGGAGTATGTGAATGTAGGTGCACACATGCACTTAGATGTGGAGTCATTCTCCAGCTTTTTTAAACTTTAAAAAATTTTTTTTAAATTTTATTTTAAATATTTTTAATTGAAAAACAGAAAATCTTTTTCTTTTTTTTCATTTTTGGTGTGTGTGTGTGTGTGTGTGTGTGTGTGTGTGTGTGTGTGTGTGTGTATCCCTGTATAGACATGTGTAGCCCTGTGTAGTCATGGCTATCCTGGAACTCACCCACAAAGATCCACCTGCCTCTGCCTCCTGAGTGTTGGGATCAAAGGTGTGCACTGTGTGCCACTAACACATGGAGAGCCACCTTTTTTTTTAAAAAAGGGATGGTCAAAATACTTGGGATTAATATTTCTTTCCACTTCTGTTGATTTCCAGCCATGCACCCATGGAGTAAATAATTTTGTTCCTTGCACTTTCTCTGCAAATTTTTGTAATTTTCCACAAATGATGGAGGAAAAAACATTTTTTTTTCTGTCCTTTTATCTGTTGGGAGCTACTGAAGTACTTTTTTCCTTCCTCGAATCTCTCTTAAGTGGCAGGCTAGGAGCCACAAATAGAACTGGTAGCGACAAAACACCAAGTTTAATTAGCAATGGTTTTTGGATGACTTCAAGAGACAGAAGACATTTTAGAGGATTAAGCTTAAAATTGATACTACACAGTCTTTAAAAGTTTTTGAGTCCTCAATTTATGTGTCTGCAGAACTTATTCTTTGCCCTACCTCCCAAGACACTGCCTCACCATCGTGCTGGGGCTGGCCTGGAATTGGTTATGTAGATCAGGCTGGTAGCAAATTTACAGAGATCTGCCTGCCTTTGCCACCTGAGTGCTGGCATTAAAGAATGTGCCACTATGCCTGGATGCACAAAATGCACAAAAATACTCTAGGTGTAAATCTTTAAATACTAAATTTATACAGATTTGTATAAGGTAAGGCAAAATGATTATGCTGTAAATGTCCAGCGAGGAGGGAAGGGTTGTTGTTGTTGTTGGTGGGTTTTGTTTGTTTGTTTGTTTTTCATGAGCATGAGTGCCATGGCCCAAGTGTGAAGGTCAGAGGGCAACTTTGGGGATTGGTTTTCTCCTTCACCCTTTTTGAGGCAGACGCCCTCGTACTGGTCCCGCTGTCCTGTGGGTTCCCTGGTCTCCACCTCTCATCTCGCTGCGGGAGATTACAGATGGGAAACGCTGAGTCTGTGTTTGCGAGTTGTGGGGACGAAACGTGGGTCCCTGGTATTGTGCGGCCACCAGTTTTACCCAGTGAGCTGTCTCCCTGCTCCAAGGAAGGAATGCTTTCGTAAATTATATTGCATGCCTACGTACAGGACTATGCCGTAATCCTTTCTAAACGACATATCAACAGAGATCAGAGTCGGTACAGGTCAAAGTTAAAAGAGTAAATGCCAGAAGAAGGTGTGCAATAGTATCCCATTTGGGGTGATGAAAGTCTGCAGGCTCTTCTGTACGCAACCTGTGTCCCTGTGAATAACTCCCTTAGTATCTCTAAGCCTCAGGGCTCTGTGCATTAAACAACAATAGCAGGGCTATAAATCTTATGTCATAGTAAAGATTGCGTCATGTTTGACACACGTGGATTTTGTCCGGATTAATAAGAAGTGGTTGTTTAAAATATTAGTTAGGGCTGGTGAGATTGTTCTGCCTGTCAAGGTGCCTGCTCCAAGCTTGGTGTCCTGAGTTCCATCGCCAAGACCTAGGTGGTAAAACTCCCACAAGTTGTCCCTCTTGGCGTCCACACAGGCCCTCGTGCATTCTTACAGACACACACACACACACACACACACACACACACACACACACACACGTAATTAAAATTAAATATTAATTAACTGCTGTTAATATAGTACTAACTTGATAACACAAACTTACAATAATTCTGTACTGTTTATGTGAATTTTTTAAAATTTGAAATAATATCAAAAGATCTTTCTTCCTGCACTGGCAGAAATACTTCTTTTGACCTTATAGCTCATTTATTCTTTCTTACCTAAAATACATCTGTAAATTTTGGATATTTTAGCCTGTCAAATTTAGTGAAAAATTATCACATATTATAAAACCATCAAGAGAGGGGGTTATAATAGCTTATGTAGACTAAGCATATATACATATATTCATAAATATTATGTTTCTTCATACTTTGGCTAATCTTTTTTTTATATAAATGTCATATTTAATCCTGACCATTTTTCTTTTTATGCTTTTTAGTTGCCAGAGTCATTTATCTTTTCATACCTGTAGTTATTAATTTTGATTGTTAACTGAAAGATATTTAGAATGGCCTAGAAGACACACCTCTGGCCATGTCTACTGTGGGATGCTAAATTGTATTAACTGAGGCAGACAGACCCACTCTGAAAATGGACAGCATCATTCTGTGGCCTGGGGTCTCCTGACCAAATGAAAAGGAGAAGGTGGGCCAGTGAGATGGCTCATGGAATAAAGACACTTACCTCTAATCCCGACGACGCAAGTTAGAACTCTGAAACCCATATGGGGAAATGGAGACCCACTTCCCACAAGTTGTTCTCTGATCTGACCTACACACACACACACACACACACACACACACACACACACACACACCTTGGCACAAGTACCCACACACATGTACAAGCATAGCAAAATCAACTCCCATAGGTGGTCCTCTGACAGTGGTAGGTGTGTGCCCCAAGCACATACATACAAGATAAATGTAATGATGCTGGTGGTGGTGGTGGTGGTGATGATGATGATGATGATGATGATGATGATGATGATGATGATACAGTTTTAAAGTCTAACAAAAAGCTAGACTTGAACTCTTCCTGAACTGCCTCCTACGTGGTGGAATTATAGGCATGCACCACCATACCTTCCTACTCTTCTCATCTCTCTTGCATATTGGGCAGGAAGTGAGCAGTACTGCTCCACTGTGCCATCTCATCATGGTATGCTGGTCCCTAAAGCAATGGGTCTTGCTGGTGGGGAGTTGTAAATTCCACAACTGTGGCCTGAAATAAAACCTTGTTCTTACAAGCTGATTTCTCCCAGGTGAGTATTACAGTAACAGAAAGCTGAGTAAACTATTCCTTATGCCTAAGACTCAGAACACTGTGCTGATATTTGTAAAGTTCTTGTGAAGGTAGAATTTCTTTAAGCTGGGCGTGGTAACACTCACTTCTAATCCCAGGCCCCTGGAAATGGGAATTAGGAGAATCTGAAGTTCAAGGTCATCTTTGGCAACATAGAATGTTTGAGACCTATGTTACATGAGACCTATATGCTATATGACACCCTGTCTTCAAAAAGCAAAAAGTAGGCTTTTCTTATTCAATTGCCTTTTGTGGGTCTACACGGGAACTTAACCAACCTTTTTCCTAATGTTTTTATTTGTTTGTTTTGGTTTTTTTAGAGACAGGGTTTCTCTGTGTAGCCCTGGCTGTCCTGGACTCTCTTTGTAGACCAGGCTGGCCTCAAACTCACAGCGATCCATCTGCCTCTGCCTCTGCCTCCTGAGTGCTGGGATTAAAGGTGTGCGCCACCACACCTGGCTATCCCACTGTTTTTAAGGAGCAGCACACCTTGTCTTCAAAGCAAAACTATTCCCAAAACAATCAGGGAATAAAAAGAAGAAAACACAGCTTGATTGTAAATTGTGAACTCACTTTTTTTCTTTGTTCACTGGGGTTAGAATTTGCATTCTATTTCCATGCCCTTGCCCTATTCAGCTAAATATTTATGTTACACATTTCTTCACACTCGAGTGAGCCTCTCAGGAAATGCTTTGGAATTTCATTTGTATCTGCCTATATCTGGGGACACACCACAGGTTGCTGCTTTTCCTCTTTCCCTGCCATTGAATCGCTTACTTCATCTTCTTGAATTGCTCTTCAGCATAGTTCATAGATAGTTAATTTTATAACTAATTTTTGCTCTTGCTTTGTGTACCCGACCTGCCCATCCCATCCCACACCACCCTCCTGGGAATTGAACCCATGGCCTTGTACATAGTGGAAAAATGTTTTACCACTGAGCCAAGCTCCTAGTCCGTGACCAGGGAATTTTAGGAAAGTGCTCTACCACTGAGAGACAGGACCTTAGTCCCTTACTGGGGGATTCTAGGCAGGTGTTCTACCATCAAGCTACTCCATCAATCTCTTATTAGGAGACCCTAGGACAGACCTGTTTTACTGAGCCATACCCCAACCCCTCACCAGAGGAATCTAGGCAAATAGGCAAATACTCTATCAGAGAGCCACACCCTCCCTCTCTCCCTCTCCCTCTCTCTCTCTTTCTCTCTCTCTCTTTCTCTCTCTCTCTCTTTCTCTCTCTCTCTCTCTTTCTCTCTCTCTCTCTTTCTCTCTCTCTCCCTGAGACAGAGAAGTCAGGATCCCCTCTGCCTCAAGAGTGCTGAGATTAAGGCATGAACGAACCCCCTCAGTCAGCCTTAGATTTTATTACCGTGTTCTCTTTTTGCCCTCTCTTCCTGTCCCCACTTGCTGCACATCAGTCCTTGTCATGGCCTTCTCCTGGGTGCACACTTCCAATCCCCTTGTCATATCAATATGAATAATTTTACGTCCACTCATTATCTCTTTAGTGCTTTGAAGTGTCATCTCTGTCCTCTGCTAACCACCTTATTTTTTTCCCTTCTTAACATATATTAATCTTTAATACATTTCAGTTTCTCTTGCTACCATGTCACTTTGCAAGAGGAATCTACCAAAAATGAGTCCCATGTCCGTCCCCCTCCCCCCCATCTCCCTTTTTGGAGTTAACGGCTTCCTTTCTGGTAGATTTTTCTAGTGCGTGGGCAAATTCTGTTGTGATACCATTTGTTTCTCCCTTGTCTTCTCATCTCTAACTTCGAGTTTACTCATTTTCTTAGGCTGTTTCTCCGCATGGTGGATCCTCTCTTCTTTCTTTTAATGACTTTGAATTTTTACTTGTTACTAGCATGTATACATGATGTGAATATACATGGATACACATGCAAAAAACGGTATGCACGTGGAGGTCAGAGGATAACTTTGGGGAGGCAGTTCCTTCCTTCCTTCCACCTTTATGTGGGCCCTGGAGATTGAATTCAGGTTGTCAGGCAAATACCTTCTCCCACTGAGCCACCCCTCCACTCAGTTTTTATTATGATTATTTTTTAGGGTTTAGGCTGGATAGATGGCTCCATTGCCAACTCCCCTATCTGCTATTCCAGAGGACCCAGGTTCAATTCCCAGCAGCCACATGGTGGCTTATAACCATCTATAATTTCAGCTCCATCCATCCAGAGGATATGATGTCATTTCCTGACCTCTATGGGCACCAGACATACATCATACATGTTGAACACGGACATATATATGCATAAAGCACATAAACATATAAAAACAAATTGTGTGTATGGGCTGGGAGTGAGGGTGGTGCTGGCTATGGAACCCAAAGCCTCTTGCTTCTGCAAGGTGGCAACCAGCTGCTGAACCATGCTCCTCACTGGCTGATCCTAACCACATACCCTTCTACTGACTCAAGGCCCAACCCATTCTTATCATTTTAATTTTGTTTTTGAAACGTGGTCACACTATCTGGCTCAGGCTGACCTCGAACCTGCTACATAACCCAAACTCAAATCCAACTGATGATCCCCTTGCTTCTGCCTCCTGAGTATTAAGATTGCAGACGTGTGGAACTACAATGAGCTTCTTTTATTTGAAGATGTTTTATTTTATTAATTCTTGTAGAATTTCATATGTGCGTAGAATGTATTTTGATCAGATTCATTCTCCACGCCTACGAGACCCACTCCTTCCTTCTCAACTCTCCCTCCCTCCCTTCCCTCCCTCCTTCTCTCTGTCTCCCCCTCTCTCTGTCTTTCTGTCTGTCTGTCTGTCTGTCTGTCTGTCTGTCTGTCTCTGTCTCTCTCTCTCTCATAGCCTGCTGACTCTAATTTCGTGCTGCCCATGTGTTGCCCATACACTCATGGGAGTGGACCTGTCCACTGGAGCATGGTCAACCTTCCAGTGACAACACACGGACGGACTCTCCCTTTCCTGGCAGCCAGGGAGCCATCACTGCCAATAGCTGGGGGGGTAGGGGCTGGTGATCCCCTCCCCTCTGTGTTGGCTTGTTGACTGGTTTGATCTTGTACCGAACTTGTAGATGCAGCTACAGCTTTTGTGAGTTCATGAGTGCATTTGGTTTAGTTCTGTCCAGAAGACACCATCCGGGTCTTCCCACACCACTGGCTTTTATGATCTTTTTGTCTTCTTTTCAGGGATGATCCTTGAGCCTTGGTGTGGGTGTGGGTGTGGGTGTGGTGTGGTGGGGGGTGGGGGAGAGACAATGATAAAGATGTCCTATCATAACCATGACTGCATTGTTTAGGGATTGGCCTAATTAGAGTGACTGGGATTGAGGAAAGGACAGGAACACATACAGAAAAGCTGGCATCTGGTGGGCCATGCGCCCTGGTAGAGAGGCATCAGCAGCAACTGGGAAGTCCACTACATGTCTATTGGACACCTGAATCAAGGAGTCTTGTTGTATGGAGGTGAACAAAGAGGAAGGCTTAGCTGATCTCAGTCTCTGTAGGGAGCAGTTTCAGGTTCCAGCCATCCTGGAGGAGGGGCCCTGGTGGATGGTTCTTACTTACACCAGCCAGTGGTTGGTGACATTCATGCTTGGGCCAGAGGAAGGCTTTGCCATCCCTCTGAGTCTGAGGCACTGGGGTCCTCAACATGGTTGTGCCCATGTATTCACTCAGGACATTGTCCACAATGTCTCATCTTCGGCTGAGCATTCCGTGGCACCTGTCCCATGCACATTGACCGGTTTGGAGTTTCTGCACATAAGCAGTTTCATTGTATCATCTCTAGGTAGATTTTTCATGTTGCCAACCATGTTCCCTATTAGGAGTTTTTGTCCCTTTGTGGCGTGAGGACAAGATCAGTTCTTTAGCCAAAAGCTACCAGTTCCAAAGAACTGGCTGCCACCTGGAAGATTCCAGGATGCCATTTTTACTTATGTTTGTGAGCTCCCCAGGATGCTTCCATTTACCCATAACACCAAGCTTGGACGGGGATGCTATGCTCTTGGGTTACAGAAACCTGGGGTTGATGTCAGCTTCTGTCCCCTGGGTTACAGAAACCTGGGGTTGATGTCAGCTTTTGTCCCCTGGGTTACAGAAACCTGGGGTTGATGTCAGCTTCTGTCCCCAGATGCCCAGATGGTTCACTCAGTATTTGAGCAGTGTTCTGAAGGTGACTTTTCCGATGGAACTCAAACCCACCAACCATTCTGAAGGTGGTGTGAAATGAAATCCTCCTATGATTGACCAAAGAATAGGAAACGCCAAGGTCTAAGAAATGCCTTTGTGTGTGTGTGTGTGTGTGTGTGTGGTTTTCTGAGACAGGGTCTCTCTACCTAGGCTTGGCAGTTGTGAAACTCACTATGTAGCCCAGGTTGGCTTTGAATTCTGCTTTCCGAGTGCTGTCCCTAAAGGTGTATACCACCATGCCCAGCATGTATAAAATGCTTTAAAATTTTTTTCCAGAGTAAAGAAAAGCAGTTCTATTTTCTTGTATTGAGTCTGTCTGCTGAGGTGGGAAAATGTGGGACTCATTAGTCATCATACTAGTGAAATTGGTAAAAAAAAAAAAAAAAAAAGATAGAGGTGTACTTTCCTCTTTGGGTCTATTCTCTGGCAATAAGCTGCCATTTGTCTTTGGCTCTCACGTATAGTTTATAATAGCCTTTGCTTTCTGTTTAAATAACACCATGAGTCAATAGCATCTTATCAAAGATTATTGCCACTAAAGGCATTGCCTTACTGTACACTCAAGTATAGTTTAATGATACCCTGGTATAATACTGCACACTGATGTGCCTTAGTTATGGTTATTTTATTCCTAATTAGCGCATTAATTTAGCCTTCTCTACTTTGCATCCACTTGTATTCCTTTTTAAAGTTATTTTCCCCTTTTATTTAAAGTAAATGAGGCATTGTGTGTTTGCATTGTATCTATTAAGCACACAGCTTATGCAGTTCTCATTCATTATATGAAGAGTGACTAGCAAATTGCCTGGCACATTTCTTTAAAAATACCTTTATTGAGATATAATTCATACACCATACAATTCTCTCACTTAAGATGTGAGATTCGGTGGCTTTTAGTAGACTCAGAGAATTATGAAGGCATCAGTATAACCGATTCGAGAACATTTCCATTACCCCCCAAAAAAGGAACTCTACACTCTGCAGCCATCACCACCCCAAACCCACTTCTCGGTCCAAGCAAACACTCATGTATTTTTCTCACTCTAGAGAGCTGCCTGTTCTAAATCTTTCATGTGGAAGGAATCAAACAGTATGTGTGGCTCAGTGACTGCCTTCTTCGATGAAGCGTGGTTTCAGGGCTTATTTATGTTGTAGCATGGATCGGTACTTTTGACAGTCAGTCTTGAAGGGCCACTTGATATAACGCAGAATGGCCTGGGAAGAGATTCTGAACGAGGGATTGTCCAGGATCAGGTTGGATTGTCTTGAACGCCTTCGTTGATATGGGAAGACCCAGCACCCTGTGAGTACCATCGCCTCTGGTTTGGGGCCCTGGACTGTACAAGAGTAGGAAAAGACATCCGGGCAAGAATGCATCACATTCGCTTTTCTCTGCTCTTGACAACACATGTGATGGGACTAGTTGCCTCAAGTTCCTGTCTTGACTTACCATTGGTGATGGACGTTAGTAACGTGGAAGTGTGAACTAAAATGAACCCTGGCTCCACTCCATAAGTGTTTCTTTTCAGCCTATTTTTATCCCAGCAACGAAAGTGAGACTTGAACAGTAATACATTTAAAAAAAAAATCACCAAATAATGGTCTGTTATAGAGATTCCCTGTTTCATTTATCCATTCATCAAGCAATGGTCAATTAAGAGATTTCTACTCTCATCTATTATGAATGAGGTTGTTAAAAACAACCACGTGAAGCATCTCTGGAGGCAAATGTTTTCCCTTTCTTTCTTTCCTTCTCTTTCTTTGCTTCCTTCCTCCTTCTCTTCCTCTCTCTCTCTTTCTCTCTTGCTTGCTCACTTGCTGTTTTTGAGACAGAGTCTTGCTATATAGCCCAAGCTGGAGTTGAACTTGCACTGATCCTCCTGCCTTAGCCTCCAGTACTGGGATACAAATTCGCACAACCAACTCTAGCCTTCTTTCTATTTCCTAGGGTGGAATGCTTAGGAAGAGAATTGCTGGCTTCTACAGAACCTCCTCTGTTAACCTCTTAAGAAACTGTTCTATTTTGCTTTTATAAGTGGGTGCATGCATCATTTTACATGTTCACTAACAGTAGGCAATACTTAAAATTTCTTCACACCCTTAACAACACTTTGCAGTATATATAAATACAAACACACACACACACCATACACACACACACACACACACACACACACACACACACACATACATTTTTTCTTTTTCTTTTTCTTTTTTTATCAAGACAGGGTCTCTCTGTGTTAGCCTTGGCTGACCTGGACTCACTTTGGAGACCAGGCTGGCCTCGAATTCACAGCGATCCACCTGCCTCTGCCTCTTGAGTGCTGAGATTAAAGGTTATAGCTACCACGCCCGGCTATTTTTTCTTTTTTAAAAAGATTTATTTATTATGTAATCAATGTTCTGGTCTGCATATACACTTGAACACCAGAAGAGGGCACCAGATCTCATTATAGATGGTTGTAAGCCACCATGTGGTTGCTGGGAATTGAACTCAGGACCTTTGGAAGAGCAGCCAGCCAGTGCTCTTAACCTCTGAGCCATCTCTCCAGCCCCGCACCCTTTTTTGCCCCCTAGGCAGGTTCTTAGCTACATTCCCAGATCCTAGACTTAAAAGAAAAAGTTTGAGACACAGTGTCCCTAAATTGCCCATGCTGGCCTCAAACTCTCTAGCAGCCTCAGTCAAGTCTTCACCTTTCAGTCCTCCTGCCTTAACTTCTAGAGTTATTGGTGTGTACTACCATATCTATCTTTACTGTCATTTTAGTTGTAGTGTGGCTCCTGTTGATGTGTGATGGTATCTGATGGCACTTTTGCTTTCATCCTGAGAGTTTCAGGATCTTACCCAGGGTAACCACACACTCTCCCCTGAGCTCCAGGCCCCTGCTCCTGGTTGTGGGTTTTGTTTTGCTGTGGTTCATTTATAGGAATAAACTGATAGATTAATACAAGGTTAAGGAAAAATATTCTGATTTGTAGTCTTTTCTAGGACGTAACTGGCAGTTGTAGAAATCATTTGTTTTTAGACTTTGTTGATGCTGTTATTAGTCGTTGTTTGGGAGTATAATCTTTTTTTTTCCTGTACCCTAGGCTAGCCTCAAAGAAATAACATTCTCTTAACTTAGCCTGTTGAATGCTGGGATAATAGTCATGTGCCACTTCCGTCACTTGTTCCTCTCTCTTCCCTGCCCCATGTCCTTCCTTCCTTCCTTCCTTCCTTCCTTCCTTCCTTCCTTCCTTCTTTCCTTTTTTCCCTCCCTGATTGCCCACCCCCAGTCTTTCTTTTACTGATTTCAAAACAGTAAGACAGAAATGATGAAGTGTGACTAGGTACCCTAGGGCTGTCCTGGAACTGTCTAGCTAGCTCAGGCTTGATCTCAAAGTCTCATTCCTTTCTGACTCAGCACCCTTGGATACTTAGATTACAGATCTAAGACTGAGACAGGGTCTGGTTACATATTCCAGGTTGGCCTGGAACTTTCTAGGTAACTAGGCTAGGCTCTCTCCCAGGCAGACAACAGACCTGAATTATTATGTTCTGTTTTATATTTTTTTCTCTTTTGATAACATTATGTCTCTACTACTTGATGCTATTAACTGATTTTTATGCTTTATTTTAAAAGAAAACTCATGGGCTGGGACTGTAGTTTAGGAGGTGAAGTGCTTAAACTAGATGTAGTGCCATCTGCCTTTAATCTCAGCATTCTGGGGGAGGGTGCAGGAAGATCAGAAGTTCAAAGTTATCTCTGGCTGCATAGTGAGTTCAAGGCCACCTTAGGATACATGAGACTCTGTCAAAACAAACAAACAAAAACTCTTCTCTTACGATTTCTATTGCTGTGCAGAAACACCGCGACCAAAAACCAAGTTGGGGCTGGGTGTAGTGGGGCACACCTTTAATCCTTGCACTTGGGAGGCAGAGGCAGGTGGATCTCTGAGTTAGAGGCCAGCCTGGTTTACAAAGTGAGTCCAGGACAGTGAAGGGCACACAGAGAAACCCTGTCTTGAAAAACAACAACAACAAAAACAACAAAAACAAAAAACAAGTTGGGAAAGAAAGAGTTTATTTTGCTCACAGTTCCATATAATAGTTCATCATCAAAAGCTGTGAGGGTCAGAACTCACGCAGGGAAGGAACCTGGATGCAGGAGCTGATGCAGAGGCTATGGAGGGATGCTGCTTACAAAAGTGCTTGCTGCCCATGGCTTGCTCAGCCTACTTTCTTATAGAGCCCAGGACCACCAGCATGGAGATGGCACCATCCACAATGGGCTGGGCCCTCCCCCACTAATTAAGAGGCTCCCCCCCACAGGCTTACCTACAGCCAGATCTTGTAAAGGTTCCCTCCTCTCTGACAAGTTGACATAAAACTAGCCAGTACAAACAGGACATGACTTAAGTTTCTGGTATCTTCATTTCCCTTGAAAAATTAAATGTCTTGACATAGATAGATAGATAGATAGATAGATAGATAGATAGACAGACAGACACACACACATGTGTATATATATATATATATATATATATATATACACACACACATATACAAAGTGCCTATGATGTATGGGTCACGGAAGGGACAGCAAGAATGGCTCTTTAGGTAAAGGTGCTTGTTGCCAAACCTGATGACCTGACCACAATCCCTGGGAACCACATGATGGAAAGAGTGAACTGATTAAAATTTAAGTTAAAATTTAAGGGGACTAGAGAGATTGACTCAGCAGCTAAGAGCACTTGTCACAACTTGCAGAAGACCTGGCTTTGATTCCCAGCACCGAGATGGTGGTTCACAATCATCGATAACTCCATTTCCAGGGGATGTGATGTCTCCTTCTGACATCTGCAGGCACCAAGCACATGCACGGCACACACACATACACGCAGGCAAAGCACACAATGTAAAAATAAATATACAATTTTAGTTTTAAAAAGTTATGTGTTGAATAACGCATGATAGGTAGCAATGCTTATTAGGTTTAATAGATGAGTGGGCTTTCTTTCCACTGAGCTTTTCAGTGGGGTGCAGTGTCCTGGCATTAAACCTAGAGCGTTGTAATGTTAGGCAAGCGTTCCACCACTGTGCTGTTTTTATTTATTTAGTATAGTGCCTACATGTGCCAATGCGTTCCTCTTTTGCCATGCGCTGGCTATGGAGCAATATGTTCTTTTCAAAGATCTGAGGTGTATTATTACAGCTTTTTTTTTTTTAATTCTGCAGAAGCATTAAATTTGCTTTGGTACAATTACAACTTGGCTTCATTCTGCATCAAGCAACAGGAAAGCAATCTGAGAGCTGCACATATTGGGCAGTCAGGATGGTGATGGCTTTTGAAAGGAAGATGTTAGCAAGAAAGGGCTAAGGACTGGGCTAGACGTTTTTAGGTGCTGATCTGGTCAGAATCCTATGAAGGCTAGGGCTACAGAGATGGCACCTGCTGAAAGAGCCCTGCTGATGAGAGCCTTTCTCCTATGGAGCATTCTCCTTCACTATAGAAAGCCTCTGGTCCCACCAGGTGTAGTGGTACATACCTGTAATCCCAGCATTCTGGACGTTGAGGCAAGAGGATTGTGAGGTCAAGGACAAATCCAGAGAAGTGGTTCAAGCTCATAGCTCCAGTACTTGAGACATGAAAGTGGGAAGATCATGAGTTCCAAGGCAACCTCAGCTACATAGTGAGCTCCAGGCTAGCCTGGACAACACGAGGCTCTGTTCAAAACAGACCAACTTCTAGTCATTACAGTGTTCTGCCATATTCTGAGACTCGCAGAGTGCTCTGGATTTTCTTTTCAAAGAACTTTTGTTCTAGCAAAAGCTGGAAAAGTGATCTGGATGGAAGAGAAATCGTTAAAATGGCAAAATCACAGAACCTAACTCCCCAAACCAGTGACGAACCAACAACCACTTCGACACGTTAACTCTGTTGAAATTGAAGGTACCAAAGGCAAGCATTTTTTTTTATGGTCATCTATATTATGTAAAGTGTTGTGAAGTCTAGATTCTCACTCAGGCAAATCCTCAGAGTTGTCTTTTTATTGAGATGGGGTCTCTTGTAGTCCGAGCTGATGACCTTTTGGTCCTCCTATCTCCACCTCCTGAGTGCTGGTCTTATAGGTGTATGTGTCCATGGCTGGTTTATGTGATGTTGGGGATTGAACATGGGGCTTCCTGAATGCCTTAGTTTACCTTTTCTGTGATAAAGACCATCACCAAAAGCAACTTGGGGAGGGAAGGAGCTATTAGGCTTATGTATTCCAGGTCAGAGTCCACCAAAGCAGAATCAGCTGAGGAATGTGGCCTACTGGCTTGGTGAGCCTGTTGCCTTATACAACCCAGGATCATCTGCCAAAGGGTGACACCACCCACATAAATCACCAACCATCAGTCAAGAGAACGCCCTCACAGGCTTGTTTACAGGCTAAGTGTGATGCAGGCATTCTCACAATCGAGGTTCCCTCTCCCAGTGTGATCCTAGCCTGTGTCAAGTTTACAAATGAACCAACCCACTAGGCAAGCTCCCTCTACAACTGAGCCACATCCCTAGTCGGCTGACTATTGAGAGAACAGTTTTTAAGCTGCTTCATGGCTTCCATTGCCAACGGGAGAGAAGCACAGAACTGCTCGTTTCTAGGATCTAATTCAAGTTAAACTTTACAACTGGTGGTGGAAGTGAGGATTAACCAGCATGCCTTTCTGCATGCTATTTCCTCTGTCTCCAAGGCTTGACCCTATTTTAGCCTACCAGTCAAGACTGAACTCTTGACTTTATAGCCATGTTATACCTCGATTTCACAGTGGCCCATGACTGTAAGCAATCCCAGCACTCTGGGAATCAGAGGCAGCTGGATCTCTGTGAGTTCGAGGCCAGCCTGGTCTACAGTGTGAGTGTCCAGGACAGCCAAGGCTACACAGAGAAACCCAGTCTCAGTTAAAAAAAAAAAGTTATCTGCCTCTGTCTCTTTCTCTTTTTTGTGACACAGAGTCACACTAGTAAACTGAAGCTGGCCTTGAAAGTCCCAATTTCTCCTGCTACAGACTCCCAAGTCCTGGGATTACAGGCCTGCTTTAGCCCTCCCTCTCTTGACACTACATTATGTTTAAAGTCATTTATGTCTGTGATTCTTTGGTTAAGAAGAAAACTCTTTAAAAGGAGATCCAGGGGCTGGGTGTGGTGGCTTATACCTTTGATCTCAGTGTTGGGGTGGCAGAAGCAAGTGGATCTCTGTGAGTTCCAGGACAGCCAGGACTACATAAAAAGAACCTGTCTCAAACAAACAAACAAACAAACAAACAAACAATCTAGGGGCTGGGTGTATAGGTCATTTGACTAGCATACATAAAACCCTGGGTTCAGTGTCTAGTGCCGCATAAACCAGGCATGGTAGTGTGCACCTGACTCCTTACACTGGAGAGGTAAGAGTTCTTGACTACACAGTGAGGCTGGGCTATGTGAGACCCTGAAGGAAGGAAGAGAATGTCTTAACAGGTATATTTGTATGAGAGAGAGAGAGAGAGAGAGAGAGAGAGAGAGAGAGAGAGAGAGAG
>OU015754.1:17472136-17485549 GCA_907169655.1 Acomys percivali | reverse complement strand
CACACACACACACACACACACACACACACACACACACACACACACACCAAGTTTTATGGAATAGATACCTCTTTAATTATGAAACAGCTTGCTCATTTGTTGGCTTGCCCACAAGGTGCTTTTTTTCTTTTTAAATAAATGCACAATTAGAAGAAAAAATTTAATCATATGCAAAGAAATGAACCAGAAGGGGAGGTAAAGACTTGTGAGCAAACAAGACTTTGGAGAGAAAAGCTTCAGGCCCTTTTGGCTCAGTTTTTGGTGCTTTAGAGCTTTGCACCTGTGTGTGGCTTTGATCTGTCTCAATATAAGTCTCAGGCATGTCTGAAGACATCCGGAGTGATCTGAAGTTTCACAATATACATGGAAGCACGTTTGTAGAAAAGGAGTTTTGTCTACTCCTGGATTCTGAGCCCCTTTCTGTGAGCTCTGTCAGGGCTCCACATGCCAGACAGATAAGGTAGAACCACAGAAGAAAAAACTCTCTGGAGAAGGAGGAATTAGACTTAAATCTAGGTTGCTCTTCTAATTTTTGAGACAGGGCCTCATTTAGCCCAGACTGACCTTGAACTCCTGATCATCCTGCCTCCAACCTTCCTAGTGTTAGGATTGCAAGCATGTGCCATCATGTCTGTTTTCAGGGTGTTTTTGTTTGTCAGCTTGCTGTGCTGGGATGGACCATGCTTAGGCAAGTCTTCTACTGAGCTGCCTTCCAAAACCAATTTTTTTTTCTTTTATTCTTTTTTATTTTTCGAGACAGGGTTTCTCTGTGTAGCCTTGGCTGTCTTGGGATTCACTCTGTAGACCAGGCTGGCCTCCAACTCTCACCAGGAAACTGGTGCACACCTGTAATCCCAGCCCTCTGGTAGGCAGAGGTAGACAGATCTCTGTGAGTTAGAGGCCAGCCTGGTCTACAAAACAAGTTCAGGGCAGCCAAGGCTACACACAGAGAAACCCTGTCTCAAAAAACAAAACAAAACAAAACAAAAACAAACAAACAAACAAAAAACCAAACCAAACAGAACAAACAAAAAAGTGAAGTCAGAGGTGGCCTAACATCTCATCCAGTGACTGAGTGCATGGACCATCACCATCTCATGCGATGGAGCTGAAAATTTTTCTATTGCCTAGTGTGTTAATCAGCTTTCCATCATTTGGCAAAAATACCTCGCACAAATAACTTAAAGTAGGATAGATGTATTTAGGTTGGTGGTTTCAGTCCATGGACCACTTTGCCTTATGACTGCGGGGGCGGGGGCTGTGCTGAACTGTGGCGCTAGGCTGTTCAGCTCATGGCAGACAGGAAGGAGGTGGAGAAGGGAGAAGAGGATGGAGGAGGAAAAGAAGCGAGGAAGAGGGGGTAGGAGCGGGAGAGGGAAGAAAGGAGAAAGCAAAGGGAACTAGAGCAGGGAGAGGGGAGGAGTAGGGGAAGGAGAGGAGCAGGGAGGAGGTAGAAGAGAGGAAAGGGAGTGGGGAGGAAAGCAGAGGGGAGGAGAGATAAGGAACGGTCCAGGGACAAAACCTCCTCTTTAAAGTGAAGCCTCCGGGTGACGGGTGACGGTGACCACTCTCCCATCTAGGTTCCACTTCCCAATAACAACGCAGTGTTCAACACACGAGCCTCTGAGAGAAATTCCACATTCCAATTAGCCTGTTGCTGGCGTCTCATCATCGCATAACACACTCGAGTGTTGGCACTGCAAGCCCGCTGCTCTTCCTGTTCTTAACAGCATAGCACGGAAGGCCGATGCCCGGCTTGGGGTCTGCGTGCACTAGAGTAAATACTTACATCACTGCTTTACGATTTGCTCGTCTTTAATCATTATTTAAGAGTGTCCTCTGTCTTATAAAAACAAACTTGACTGCAGCGCAACCCGCCTCCTCCACTTGGTGTTTCCTGTATCTCTGCACTGCACCAAGGTGCCCAGTGCAGTGCCTGACCTGCCCGGCCTGCCTCATGATGCCTGAATGATGACAAATGCACCTAAGGATGGGTTTCTCAGAAGGGATCCCTGCTGCTAAGTGTCACGCGACTGTAATTGGAGCAGCCACTAATAGGACTACAGTCTTCAAGGGTGTGCAGTACTAATAAAGACAGACGGCTGATCCCCCTCTTCAGGCAACAGGAGGGGGAGGGCAGTGGGACCTTTCATTAAAACGAAACCAGGCGAGGGAGGTATTAGGAGGAACTTAACTGACAAAAAGGTTTGTTTTGTTTAGAAAACATCAACAGCACAGCTTGAGAAATGTCACCATCCATTTTCCCCTTGTTTTTGAAACAGAGTCTCATATCCCAGGCTGGCCTCGATTTTGATATATGGCAGAGAATAATGTTGGATTTTTTCTTTTCTTTTTTCTTTTTAAACTTCTTTATTGCGCACGCGCGCGCACGCGTGTACCTGTGTGTAGTCAAGTGCATGTAAGCGGATGTGGCACCGGAGGTCAGAAGCGAGCATCAGATTCCCTGTGGCCGGAGTTACATACCGGCAGTTATGAGCTGCCTGACATGGGTGCTGGAAACCAAACTCAGGTCCTCTGCAAGAGCAACTGCATTCTTAACTGATGGGCAGTCTCTGGCCTCCATTTCCCAAGTGCTAGAGTTATAAATGTGTGCCTCTAGTTGCAGCTTGTGTAATGCCGGGGATGGAAGCCAGGGCTTCATGCGCTGCTGAAGGCGAGGGAGCACGCTTACCAACCACGCCCTAATTTCTTTTCATTCAAGACATGATCTTGCTGTATAGCCTAGACTGGTCTAGAACTTGAGACCCACCTGCCGCAGTTTCTACAATGCCGAGATTACAGGTGTGTAATGGCTAGCTTACCTCTTCCACTTTCACTTATTTATTTCTTAGGACTGCGGGGGATGGGAGAATGGTTAAAGCGCTGGTCCTTCTAAATATTCTTGCATTACTACTGAGTTACCGCCCCAAGGCTTTCCACGCTATGGTTGTACTTATTTTCTGTGACTTACTTGGCCGTGTTCAAAAAGTGGAACTAATGTCAAGGACAAAGGTCCCTGAGCTGTGGGACTAAGGCGATGAGGTGGAAAGCAGAGCTTCTTAGACATGACCACATATGAATACTGAGGCTTCTGTTTAAGTGCAGATGCTGGCTCTGTGGGTCTACAGTAGGGTTTTCAATGTTTATTTATGTGTTACTGTTGTTGTTGTTTTTTAAAAAAAAATTTTTTGTGATGGAAGCGATGGAACCCTGCACCTCATGTACTCTGTCACTGAACTGTGGCCTCATCCCCCTCACTAGAGGATTCTAGGCAGGTGTTTGACCACTAGGCCACACCCCTAGCCCCTCACTGGGGGATTCTAGACAGGTGCTCTACCCCTGAACCACACTGCCAGCCCCTTACTGGGATATTCTAGGCAAGTTCCTACCTTGGACACACACCCCTGCCTCCTCACTGGGTGATCCTAGGCAGGTGATCTGAGCTACACGCCAAGTCCCTAACTGGGGTATTCTGGACAAGCACACTATTGCACTCCCATCTGAGTGCATTTGAGTAAATTTCCAGGTACTGTTTCTGAGAGGATACAAGTTGCACATACCTGCGTGTTTTAGGAAAGCACTCCAGGGTGACCGCAGAGAGGCCTGGGTTAGAGTCAGCTTTGTCAAGCTGACAAACTTTGAACTTCTTTGGCCCCTTAAGTTTCACAGTTATGAAACCGTGTCTGGTGGATCTCCATGGCTCTTCCAGGCTCTAAAGATTAATCTCTGATTTGGTTATTTGCATCTGGCAGAACCATTTTGAGACTCTTGAAGAAGAGTGGTATGGGAACTCAGTCCATTATAGTTATTAATGTTCCTGCTAGAGGGGCAGTGGCTCGAGCTCCAGTGGATTAAAAAATAATCCTTTAATCCTCCCAGTAGAGTCTCCCACTACTTGGCATGGCACAGTGTAGATTATTGCTTTGAATGCTCCGGGCTAAAATGAAAAAATTTCAGGTCTGGATTTTGTCAAATTGGGATTCCCTTCTTTGCTGCCGTCTGGGTAAGCGTTGCACTTCTCTAATCATGAACACAGTTCTGTTGACTTTACAAATAAACTCTCAAGGAGCCGTATATCCAAATTCAAGATTCGCGAGGCAGCCAGGAAAGAGCAGGTGCCACCACGTGTGCATATTTTTGAATTTCAACGTCCTCTGACTCCGGATTTGGTTGACACAATCCTTGAAAGACGCCACGACGACGCTGGCTACTGTATGCGAATGAAAAGGTTGGGCAATGAAGAGAAGTCTAATCTCATTTGTTACGGAACTCTATTTGTGACAGCTTGTTGGAGCCACTACACCGAAGACTGATGAAGAGGTTAACCATTTATTTTTCTAAAAAAGAAAAAAAAAAAAAGAAAGAAAGAAAGAAAGAAAGAAAGAAAGAAAGAAAGAAAAGAAAAAGAGAATAACAAAACCCACAACTGATTATTCGGAGCAGCAGTCTGAGAATCAAAGAATAACATCACAATGCGATCAAGGCAGTATGCGCTTTCAGTGCAACCCTCTTGAGAATTAACAAGCTGCTAAGTGGAGGAGCCATGGAGGGGCATCTTTAAGAGGGCTCCATTCTCATTCATGTGGACAAAGTCGATTTAAGTGACATGGAAAAAATGTAAGCCTAGGGGCAGGGGTAGGTGGAGCATGATTGCAGTATGTGCCCATACATCATGTGCATGTGCTTGTTCATGTGCATGTGCGAGAGTATGCGTGTGTGTGTGTGTGTGTGTGTGTGTGTGTGTGTATGTGTGTGTGTATGTGTGTGTGTGTGTGTGTGTGTATGCTGGAGGTCCAGGTAGGACACACAAGAAGGGAGCCTGTGAAAGATTTGACTCCCCAAGCTACAGTACGTCTCAAAAATGATTCATCTCAGGGGCTGGGAAGGCAGCTAGTTGGCTGAAATCACTTGCTGTGAAAGCGAGAGGGCCCGAGTTCAAATCCCAGTGTCATGGGAAAAAACCTGGGCATGGCTACTTAGTCTGTAATCCAGCGTTGGGGGCCAAAGACAGGCAGATCCTAGGAGTTTTCTGGCTAGGCAGCCTAGCCAAATTGGCAAGCTTCAGGCTCAGTGAGAGATCTTGGCTCAAAAACTGAGATGGGGAGATAAACACTTTAACCTCACTTCTAACCCACTGACCAAAGGAAGGGGAGAAAGAATGCTAATAGGAAAAAGGGTTTGTGGACCTGTTTAGACATAGCTCCCTGGGCCCACTCCACTCTGTTGTCCAGTTCAACAACCAACACCAAATAGCCCCAAGGATCTGTAGGGGTGGCACAGTCCAGCAGAAACAGCATGAGTCCTTGGAAGTGGCCAGAGTCAGCCAGAGTACCACAAGAAGTTCTCCAGGATGTTTCTTTCTGCCAAGCGAAGACCAGCAAAGATGAGCGAAGTGTTGCATAGCCTAGAAACACCAAAGCATCATCCCACTTTCCTTGGGGTTCCATTCACACCCCTTCCAAACATTACCCGCCCTCTTACATGTCTGCTCCCAACAAAACATCATGTGCTCTCTCACAAGACAGCGCCTAGCAAAACACCACTTGACACTACTGAGTCTTCAAAGAAACCAGAAACTTCTACTTTAGAGTGATAGAGGAAGACACACATGGCCCCTGCATGTGCATGCAGTCACACACATGCATAGACACATACACATAGACACATGGACATACACACATTCACAAACACACACACACAGACATTCACACACACACATAGAGACACACACACACCTTCACAAACATATACACACAGAGACACACAGACATACAGATACACACACACATACATAGGCACACACTGACACACACACACACACACACACACACACAGACACATAGACAGATTTACTTACCTAGAAACAATTATAAACCCTGAATTTAAAAAAACTGTTGTATTTTATTTTATGTGTATGAGTATTTAGCCTGCGTGTATGTAAATGCACCACAGGCATGCGATGCTTATGGAGGGCCAGAAGTGGGGTGTTGGATGCTCTGGAACAAGACTTACAGACAGCCCCTCATGTGGGTGCTGGGAATTGAACCCATGTCTTCTGGAATAGTAGCCAGTGCTCTTAACCACTGAGGCATTTCTCATATAACCCAGGCTGACCTTGAACTGGGCATATAACCTGTTAAGTGTTGCGATTACAGGTGTGTGCCATCGCTTCTGGCTTAGTCCATCCTTTAATTTTTTTTCAAACTGCAGTTAAGTATTGTATGTATGAATGAGCACACATGTGTGCACACATGCCATGGCACATATGTGGAAGCCAGAGGACAACTGGTGCACCACAACCACTTCCCTATAACGATTTCTTCTGTACTCTGTTTCTTCTAAGAATCTGGTTTCTCCCCTCTTGGGCAGCCCTTTGCTTTTCATTGGAGTTCAGAAGGTCATTTTCACTTCAATGTTATATTTTTTCTTTCATATATATATATACATATATATTTATATACTGGCATGTACTTGGGGGCATATTTTTATAATGTCATGTGGGGAAATCAGTTCATATTTTTAAATATCTCTTCTGTGGACATTTTGGCTTCTAGGTGCTGATATGTAAAGAGGCAGGGGCTGTCGTCAGAATGACAGGTCAAATGGCCTCTTAGACCTCCGTGAGCTCTGAGACTGAGCCAGTGAGACACACTGGCATTTCGTGTGCTAAGTATGGGTGGGAGCCGCAGACCACACCGTCTCTGCTGAGGATAGCAGTGCCTTTCTGAGCCTCATTTCCTTCCTCTGTGAAATTACTTCATTGGTCAGGGAGTAAACTGCGATACTGCTAATTAATGCGCCTGGTCCATGGGTGTCTGTAGAATATTTTTTTTCTTTCTCTCTCCTCTCTCTCTCTCTCTCTCTCTCTCTCTCTCTCTCTCTCTCTCTCTCTCTTTTCCCCTGACAGGGTATAACTGTTGGCACAACTGAATCATCATTCACAAGTCTCATTCAACTTCCCAAGGGCTAAAATTTTATCCACGTGCCATCATATCCAGGCTTTATGTTAACCTTTTCCTTCCTTCCTTCCTTCCTTCCTTCCTTCCTTCCTTCCTTCCTTCCTTCCTATCTATCTATCTTTCTTTATTTGCCTAATAAAATAATAAATTTCAAAAGAAAAATAAAAACTAAAAAGAAACACACACACGAATAAATTATTTCGGTCCAGCCTATATATACCTATATATACCTATCGCCTAAGGCACGGGGATCATGAGTCATAAGCCAACCTGTGCAACATAAGATCCTAGATCAAAAAAATTAAATAAATACATTCCCTACAGGAATAGATTAAATTACTTCTAGGAATGTAATTTCTTTCCAAACAGCCTCTCTAGGGTTTGGGCTATTATTTGGTCCTAGAGCGACCGAGCTTCCAGTACCCTAGTTTGGAGCAACCTGTGTGGCTCAGCAGTAGAGCACGTGAGTAGAATCCTCCAGTGAGGGACCTAGGGTGTGGTTCGGTGGAGGAATGCTTGCTTAGCAAGCACAAGTCCTGGGCTCCAACCTTTCCACAGTTATTTTCCCCCCTCCCCCACCCATAGCCCCCCCCTTTATTTCCTGTTCTTCACACCTCCCCCATCACACCTCCCCCATCACACTTCCCCCATCACACCTTGGCCACAAGCAGCACTTGCTGAATCTGGGTAAAGGCCAATGTTACTGTAGAGCAGTTTCCTCCTGCTGTCTTCTGCCAAGTCCAAACTACCAGAGCAAACAATAATCATGATCATCTCTGACAATCTGGGACAATTAGCTCTAAGGGAAAACACTGAAAGAATGCCATGTGTGAGTTATATTATGTATTTTAATTTTAAAGCCACGGTGGAACCACAGAGCTGTGTACTGTTGATTAAAGGCAGTTATTAGACATGCTGGTTTGCGCGCTGCTTATTTGGGTCTATAAAAAATGTAGTACATACTGACCATCCTGGTTTCTGAACCCCAGGCTGTTCCTTTGCCTGAATATCTTAATGTCTTCCGGTCACCAGATCAAATAAGAAAAATTACAAAGGGCTATTTGTTTCTCTGAGTTAAGTAACAGGCTGTCCCAGGATGGGTAGTATACTTAGAAGCTTGCCAGAGCTCTTAGCCCTAGGGGAAGGTTGAGGTCACAGTGTAGAGATTCTCCTTCTTCTCCTCTTCCCTCCCTCCCTCCCTTCCTCCATAGAGTCCTCCCTTCCTGTGCCTCATATTGAATTGTATCAGACTGAGTGTCTTCTGCCTGCTAGGCAAGTGCTCTATTGTTGAGCCAAGCCCTTAATCCTTCACTGGGAGGTTCTAGGCAGGTGCTTTACCCAAAACCACAGGCACAGGCTCTTATTGGGGGAACTGTAGACAAATGCTTTACTACTGCACTATATGCCCTACCCTTAAAGGTCTTCTGAACACTCCCACAATAGGTAAGGCAATGCTATTATGGAGGTGGGATTTAGCACCAGCTTTATTTGGTATTACTTACAAATGTACCATCATTCGTGCTCAAATTGGTAAAAACTAGGAAGCCTTAGGGACTACAAAAAGAAATGCACTCTCCCCAATGGTGATAAGTCTTTGTGTGTGTGTGTGTGTGTGTGTGTGTGTGTGTGTGTGTGTGTGTGTGTGTGTTTATTTGTTTTTGAGACAGGGTTTCTCTGTGCAGCTCCGCCTGTCCTAGACTTGCTTTGTAGACCTGCTGTCCTCGAAATCACAGAGATCTGCCTGATTTTGCCTCCCTGAGTGCTGGGATTACAGGTGTGCACCGCCATGCCCAACTAATGATGATTAACCTTAATTGTCAAGTTAATGGGATTTATAGTCACCCAAGGGATCCATCTCTGAACTTGTCTGGGAGTCTGTGAAAGTGTTTCCAGAGAGGTTAAATGGAAGAGGCCAGACCCATCCTGAATATGGGCAGGACTGAAGTCTGCTGATTCTCCCTTCCTTGCATGTAAGCTCTGGCCCTTAGAACTAGGAAAAGAACCCATGGGTTTCTAGGATCTGCCTTAGTTTCTTATACTTGGCACCACTTATAACCTTTTGAAGATATTCTATGCCATTACACATTCTGATACATAATACATTCTATGTCTTAATTACTTTCCTGTTGCTGAGATAAAATACCATTACCAAAGGCAACAAAGAGGAGAATAAGGTTTATTTTAGCTTGGGATTGCCCTAAAGAACTGCATCTAAAAGGTCCACACCCCCTATGCCTATTCTTTCCTCCCTCTTGTCAGTGGGTTGGAAGGGAGGTAGAAGCATTTAAGAACCCTAAATAAAGTAGGTTTTTGAAAAAAAAATCTAAGTCTACACAGGTGGATGGGCCAAGTCTTATCTATGACTTTTCTGCAGAACTCCGAAAACATTCACACCAGTTTGAGAAAGATTCAGCTAAGATGTGTGACTGAGGTTCTCAACAGAGGTCCATTCACTCTAGGCCACTGGCCAAGGGTTAGTCAGGGTTGTGCATTCTTTACTTCATAATAAGAGCAGCAGAGACTCGGAATTTCCAAAGCAAGGTAGTTCATCTTACAACTTAGGAAATTCAGGCAGCAGCCCAGAAGGGCAGGCACACTGAGAGCAAAGAAGAGCTTTTAAGGCCACCACAAGCCCCTTCCTCTTTGGCTGAATAATTAAAAGATACAGTCATTTCCGATCACATCCTTTTTACCTTCCCCTCTCCCATTTTCTTAGCAAAAACAAACAAACAAACAAACAATGCATAGCTTCATCTCTACATTTTAAATCCTGTTCACTTAAAAGCTTATCAGGTACGTGACCTTGTCACACATGCAGTTCATTAGGGCAGGGCTTGGCTGTTAGTAATTTCCACTTTCAACTTCCAGTTTAGGTGGTTGAGGTATTGGCAGAGTCTGGGTGTGGGGAAGGAATAGCTAGACCAGCAGACTCTAGCAGGGGCCAGTGTTTTCTCTGTGTTTGGTCCTAAGATGGATCCAGGCACTTTTGGAAAATGAACAGTCAGATTTTATTTCTTCTGCAGGTGCTATGGTAACATTACAATTTGGGACACAAATCCGGGAGGCTTCTAATAGATTCTGTGTCCACACTAGAGGGTTATTCGTGGTAGGAGATGGGCAGACTGTGTAAGGAGCTTCTTCTCCAGTCCAGTTCAAAACAGCACACTGAGCATGCTTACCATGTGTTCCGAGTCCCAGCAACCTCTTTCTGCTCATGGCCAGAGTAATCTAAATACCAAAGCATGGGCTTTTCAGGACATGAGTGATCTACCGTATCCTTCTCCTATATCAGATTGCTCCCACAAGATTATCTGGGAAGCCAGCCGCTTTTCCTTTCCTCACCCTTGGTCCTTGCAGTCTGGGAAAATGGAAAATGCTTACAGCATCCTACAGCATCCATACGGTCACTTGAGGTTGGATGTGAGGCTAAGCATGTCGGTTTTGGAGCTGGGCCCAGTGATACAAGCTGTATCTAGCTATTCCACAGAGACAGGGGGATCACAGATTCAAGACTTGTCTGGAGCAGAGTTAGTTCAAGGTCAGATTGGTTGGGCAACTATGGGATCTAGTCCCAAAAAAGAAAAGAAAAGAAAAAAGAAAGTAAAAAGGGAGGGCTGTGGATACAGACCTCATTCAGGCATTGTCTTCTCACAGAAATAAGCCTGTTCTAGAACCCCTCCCTTCTCAGACATGCCTGGAGGTTTGTTTCCTCGAAGATTCTAGATCTGGTCAGATTGACACTATTAACCGTCATGGGTAGGAAATTCTCACTGGCGAATAGGTCCCCTGTTGCCCATTTCTGGGTGTGATTTTGAAGGGTCCTCCATGGCTTTGTGGCGGTTAACCACGGCCATCAGCTTGAGTAGGCTAAGAGCCACCTAGAAGATTAGTTAGGTGCACCTCTAGGGCTGTCTGTGAGGGGATTTTCAGAGACAAGCAGATCATAGAAGGCTCTGCCCTAATCAATAGATGACTGCCTTGATGGATTTGTAATATGATGATGGCATTATTGGAAAAGACAAAATAGGAGGAAGTAGGTTTATGGGGGTGTGTTCTTGCAGCAGTATCTTCTCTTCTCTCATTTTTTTATAGTCCATCTCTCTGCTTCCTGGCTGCTACGATGTGAGCTGCTCTGCTCTTCCTTGCCCTCCCCACCGTGACAGACTGATTCCTCTGAAACCGCAATCCCCAAACCCATATATTTTCTGCCTTAAGTTGTTTACAGCTGGTATCTGCTCACAGCTATGAGCAAAGTCCATCATAGAAGCCTGCAAAGGCTCTCCAAAAATTTCCCTTCAACACTGCATTTCCCTTTTTCTCATAAATGTGTTCAACATTTATTCAGGAGTCTAGAAAGGTGGCCGAGTGGGTGAAGTGCTTGCTGTGTGAGTATGAGCGCCTGAGTTCATGGGCCAGGAGCTCATGCAAAAGCCAGATGCAGTGATATGCATCTAGAATCCTGGCAGTCTTCTGGGAGGGGGGGAGATGGCACGTGGGAGAGATAGAGGAGTCCCCAAAGGCTTGTGGAACAGGTACCCTGTGTATGTAGTGACAAACAAAAGATCCTGTCTCAAATGAACAAGATAGAGGACAAAGGCCCAACACTTGGGGTTGTCAATCTAGTCTCTCAATACCCAGGTACACATTTACACATTCATGTGCACACAAACAGATGGACAGACAGACAGATGGATGGACGGGGACACACACACACACACACACACACACACACACACACACACACACACACACACACACACACACACACACACACTCATACTCACACACACACTGAATCAGGCTGCCTGGCAATACTTTCCAGGTCAGACGGCTGGCTGCCTCTTCTCCTTAGCTAAATAAAGGACGCCATCTTCAAAGGACAAGGAGGCGAGCCCATCTGGTTTCCCTGATGGCAGTGGGCAGGCAAGTTCCAGCTACGTCCCAAGCCTTAGCCATGTGGACAGCCAGTACATACCTCCCCAGGATCTACATCTGGCTGCCAAATGCATCTCACTCTGGCCACCCACATACCCTGCCTCCAATAGCAGCCATCTTCCCATTCTCCTGGCTGCACAAAGAGAGCAATTGCCACAAGCAGGGCTATTGTTCCTTTGGCATGGGCATCAAAAGCCCAGGCCAGCTCCCCTTTATATGTCAGCTGCTATTTACAAGGAAAAGAGAAGAAAAGAAGTAAATCAATGGGGTCCTTGGAAGAATAATCTGTGGATGTGGGAGGTTCACAAGAGCCCTGAGTTACACGAATGCTTTACGTTATATTTTTAAAAAGGATTTATTTAAAAGCGTGTGTGTGTGTGTGTGTGTGTGTGTGTGTGTGTGTGTGTCCGTGCGTGTGCGCTGGCGTGCATGCTTGCGCTCACACCCTGAAACTAGAGGTGTCAAAGCCTCTGGAGCTGAGTTGCAGGTGAGTGTGAGCCAGCTGGCCAGGGTGCTGGCATCTGTCCTCAGGCCCTCTTCAAAGAGCTGCCCGCACTCTTAACCTCTGAGCCATCTCTCCAACCATGACGTGATTCTAATAACAGTTTGTTATGCTGTTTGCCATGAAGAACTCTACGGCTGCATTCCAGAATGTCATGGTGCCTGCTTATGATGGGCTTGTTGCCCTGATGTAGAGCTGCTGAGAAGGGAATCGTTTCTGCCTGCTTATGTGGAACAAGGTTTGTTTCTCCCCCCTCCCCGGCCCCGAGGGCAGGTTATCCCATTGACCTTAACTTTTTCTCTCTGTGGATGTATAAAAAATACTTCATCTTGTCTCCAGGCATCCCCAAAGCCTCTTTCGCAAGCTCCCAGGTATTTTTCACCTAACCCCAGTGTTTCTATCTCATGCTACCAATAAGGACACACTCTCAAGACAGCTTTCATGGCATATAGAGAGATGATAGCAGTCAAGAGCACTTACTGCTCTTGCAGAGGACCCGAATTCAGTTTCCAGTTTC
This sequence comes from Acomys percivali, assembly GCA_907169655.1. NCBI lineage: Eukaryota > Metazoa > Chordata > Mammalia > Rodentia > Muridae > Acomys > Acomys percivali. Next base: position 17,472,636 of record OU015754.1, on the reverse strand, counting down.
CACTTAGAGTGGCTCGCAGCTACTATTAATTTCCGGAGGATCCAACATTCTCTTCTGGCCTCTGTAAACACATGAGCAAGCACGTGCATGCAAACACACGTGCAATTAAAATGTTCAATTAAAAAAATAAATAAAACCATTAACTGGGCTATAGTGGCTCATGTGTTTAATTCCAGCAGAGGCAGAGGCAGGTGAATCTCTTGAGTTTGAGGCTAGCCAGAGCGAGTTCCGGGACAACCAGGGTTACACAGAGAAACTCTATCTCCAAAAACCAAAACCAAACCAACCAAAGAAATAAACAAACAAAACCCCCCAACAACCCTTTCAAATGTCCTGTGTAGTGGCACAGGCTGATAAACCCAGTACTTCAGAGGTTAAAGCAAGGGGATCATGAGTTCCAAGCTAGCCTGGGTTGCATAATGAGATCACACCGCAAAAAATGAAACAGACAAACCACGCCCATGAAACACCATAGACCTCTGCGTCTAGTCACATTACTA
>OU015754.1:17459769-17472126 GCA_907169655.1 Acomys percivali | reverse complement strand
GGTTACTAGAGTTTTCTGTGACTCTGTCCCACCCCTCATAAGCATTGATGCAGAGAAAGTGCTCAGGGATTGAACGCTTTACTGAAGAGAAAGCAGCCATTAAGGTGGAATTTGATAGCTGGAGTATGGGGTCGGGCTTACATAAGAGCCTTCTAACAATACAAGTAGATTGTCTCTCACAGAACAGAAACTTCCTGAAACAGGATGGCACAGGAGCAGAGGTGTTTCAGGGAGCACAATAAATTCGATGTTTCTCTTCACCTGGCTGTGATCTTGAAGTCTATTCAGTGTTCACCCCACCCCCCTCACACACACTCAGAGAATACTCAAGCACTTCTGTTTCTGAACAGACTCAGCCATGATCTATTTTAAGGTGCTGCTAAGCAATTTAAATAGGAGGCTACTGAGTTGTCTTTTCTTTTTCTACGTTTTTTTTTTCCTTTTTGGAGACAGGACTTCATGAAGCCTAGTCTGGCCTTGAACTTGCTATGCAGCCAAGGATGACTTTGAATTACTGATCCTCCTGCCTATAACTCTTGAAATTCCGGTAGTCATGTATGCAGGGTAAGCACTCTACCAAAATTGTCTCCTTCCAGAACATGATCGCCATTTTTCATCTCCTTAGCTAGACACTCTCTGAAATTGTATTCATGATTTGTATTGGGTTTGATAATTACTTACATTTCACCATGTAGCCCAAGGTGGCCTGGAAAGTACTAGGTAGCCCATGAGTGAATGACCTTAAACTCTATATCTACCTGTCTCAACTGCCCAAGTGTTGGGGTCATTCATACGTGTGCGTCACCGTATCTAACTTCCGATCTAGTTCTCAGGTTTAAGATTCTTACAGCTGCCCACCATTTCTAGAGGGACATGGTCTGACAGAAATACAGTGTGAACCACAAAGTCATTTAGCGTTTCCAGAAGCCGTGCGGTGCGTTAACGTCCATCATTTTTAAGTGTGAACGGAGATTGGAAGTTGTGTGAATGAAAGCTAAAATTCCCAGGGGCAGTAGCTTTTAGCTTGATAAAGATATAGAGCTCTGGTTCAAACGGTAAATGTTTTGTAAAGACAGCACTGAGACAAGAAACGGGTGATTTGGCATTCATTCATCAATTACAGGAGTTCGTGACTTTGGGAAGATCACTTGGGTCTAGGACGTAGACTTTTTAGTGTAATCTTTTATCAATTGGTAGTGCCTGCTGGGAGGTAAGCAGAGAGAAAGATTCAGAGGCTTGGTCTGAAATGTCTTGGGAAAGAAGTACCCTGGTCAACTAGTGATGTCTGCTCTGGGCACAACCAGGAGAACTGAACTGAATGCTCTGAGTTGTTCTAAAACACAGTTTTCTTCTTATCCAAAGGGAGATAAAAATAAGCTGTCAGACTAACTGGGACACTATGAAACTCAAATGGTGCAGGCTGAGAAAATAGTTTTTAAAAAAATTCTAACAACATACGAAGGTATAGGTTTTTTTGCTAGCACGTGGGTGGATAAAACGACGGATGTGTGCACATGTGTGTGTGTGTGTGTGTGTGTGTGTGTGTGTACATGCACCTAATTGAATATATGTATTTTCTATTTGTCTTTAATTTGAATTTAGACTCACTCTAGTAAACCTCAGTTTTCATCTTAACACAACTTAGAGTCATCTAAGAGGAGAGGCCTCAGTTGGGGGATTATGTGCATGTTTACGAGGGATGGTCTTCATTAATAATTGATGTGAGTGCACAGCCCACTGTGGGTGGCACCATCCCCTGGGCAGAGGGTACTGGGCTGTACAAACAAGTTAGCTACACATGAGGCTTGGAGACAGCCAGCAAGGAGCTTTCCTTTATAGTCTCTGCTTCAAGTTCCTGTCTTGAACTCCTGTCCTGACTACCCTCAGTGACGGACCATGACCTGGAAATATAAGCCAAATAAACCCTTTCTTCCCTTAAGCTGCATTTGATCAGAGTGTTTATAGCAGCATAAAGGAAGCCAGAGTGAAACTGCAATGTATTTACTTACATTTTATGCCCTTGCATATACGTGTTTCTGTGCCTGTATGTGAGTACATGCATTTGTAGAAGCCCGAGAAAAGCATCTTTTGAGGTAAGGCTTCCTGGTGGACCAAGAACTGACCGATCAGGTAAAATGGGCTTACAGGATTCTCCTGTCTCTATGTCCACAGCACTGGGATTACAGGGACACATTACCACACCAGGCATATGTGTGTCCTGGAGACTGGACTCAGGTCCTTGTTCTTAAAGAGCAAACATTTTACCAATAGAGATATCTCTCATTCATTCATTCATTCATTCATTCATTGTTGGGGGTCTCACTATGTGAATCAGTATGACTTGGGACAAGTGATCTCAAGTCCCCATGCTTGCAAGTCAGACACTCTATTAAGCTAGCCATCTACCAAGCCCCATTCACCCTCCCGGACTTCCCTTGACCTCTCACAGTCTCAGCAGATGTACTTCCTGTCTCTACCTGGGTGTCTTTCTCTGCTTCTCCCTTCTCCGCAAAGGCTCAGCCCACCGCAGAGAATCTGCCATTATTGATTCAGGAAAAAGGCTTTGATTCTGCACGCCAGAAGCTGTTCCTCATGAAACTATGACAACTTGGTATTAGCTGCAAATCAATGAACTTTTTAAATGCAGTCGAAGCAACGAAACTGGCCCACACTGCTAAACCTCGATAAGCCCACCCTGGAACAGCCAAACCTTTATCTTAACAGCCATGTATCTCCTCGGCTTTGACAGCCCCTTAGCTGCATTGATAAGGATTATACATCTTATGTGGAGCTCTTGCCCTCTCTGGAAACACTTGTAAAGTGGATGCAGGAGAGAAAAGGGAGTCTCTTTTAAGGGGAGGCTGGGATAGACAGGTCAGCATTCTCAAAGAAACCCATTCTTAGCCTTCCTCCTTTTCATACCAGCTGCACTTCAGGGACAGAACAGAAAATGGGAACGTGTCAAGGAAGAGTTTAAGCTGTGATGGAGTGCTCTTGGCATGATTCCCTGGCGAGTGCATTCAGATCTTCATTCCACGAAGTCATTCTGTGGAGCCAGCCTCCTTCCTCTTGTCTCACAGGAGGAGGAGGAGGAGGAGGAGGAGGAGGAGGAGGAGGAGGAGGAGGAGGCCTTGTCTCCTTTTGTTTCTATTGCTTGGTGTTTGTTTATAACCTAATTGGTCAGTTTTTAGTTAGTCTAATGAAAGGCCCTACCTTAAATGGTGTTATTCCCAGGCATACATACATGCATGTATTCACACACAGGCACAGAAATATACATATGTATATATGTATATATATATATGTTTGTATATGTATATATGTGTGTGTATATATGTTTGTATATGTATATATATGCAAGTGCATAAACTATAAATAAATACATCTAAGTTGCTCTGGCTTCCTTTATGCTTCTATAAACTCTCTCTCTCTCTCTCTCTCTCTCTCTCTCTCTCTCTCTCTCTCTCTCTCTCTTGAGTGTCAGTTCTCACCTCCCATCTTGTCGGAGGCAGTGTCTTTGGTTCATTGCTGTGGAGCCTAGGCTGCCTGCCCCAGGGATTCTCCTGCCTCTGCCTCCCATTTCACTGTGCTGTAGTGCTCATGAACATAGGCTCCTGCTTCCCACTTTGCTGTGACGTCTGTGCTTCCGGTTCCAAACTGGGGACCAAAGGACCCTCAGGCTTGCACTCACAGTGCTGTATCCACTGAGCCATCTCGTCAGCTCCCTTCACTGTCTTTTAAAAAAATTACATGTGCGCACACATGTGAACATACACACATGTCAGAGGATAATGTGCAGGAATTGGTTCTCTCCTTCCGCCATGTAGGCCCTGGGGTTGAACTCAGGTAGTCAGTCTTGGCAGCAAGCACCTTTACCTGCTGAGCCATCTCACCTGTCCTTGCCTGGCTTAGTCTTTTATTAATAAATATGTATAACTGACTCACTTAGGTATCTGGAGTTGGGCCTCTGTAGTTATGGCCCTTCCTTTACATAGGTCATTTTCATCCAGAGTCTGGTTACAGAGAGGTTTGGTGTAACTTGTCATAACAAGGAGGACAACTAGCCTGACAACATCCTTTGAAGGGGTAGCTTTGGACGGATACTGATCATCTTACATGTGATCAAGCAGCAAAAGAGATGTTCTGCTGGACCAAAGTTACTTTATCCCACCACCATCATCATCATCATCATCATCATCATCATCATCATCACCATCATCATCACCACCACCACCATCACCACCATTGTCATAATCATCATCATCATCATCATCATCAACAACAACAACAACAACAACTATTTAAGACAGGGTCTCATTTAGCCCAGGCTAGCCTCAAACTCATTATTTAGCTTAGGGTGACACTGAACTTCTTGGTCCTCCTGTTTGCACTTGCTTAGTGCTGGGATTGGAGGTATGCACCACCGCGCCTAGTTTACGTAGTGCTGGGGGTGGAGGCCAGGGTTTGAGCATGGTAAATAAGCACTCTGCCAACTGAGCCTACGTTCCCAACACCCTTGGTAACTGCTTGCTAAGCTGACCCTCTGCTTCATCAAAGCACCAGAACTTTCTTTTTCCTTTCTGTGCCACTCTCTCACCCCTTCTCCCTCTCTCTTCTCTTCTCCATCCCCGCTTTTTCCCCATCCTCCTCCTCCTCCTCCTGTCCACTTTATCCTGGATTGCACTGTGCCCCATTTCACATCTTCTCTTCTCTCCTTTCACTTGGGCTGTTGCTGTGGTAACCAGCTCTGTGCAGGTGAAACTGGAGAGCCCCTGGCTCAGTTGTCTCTAGCTTCTCTGGGGTCACAACTTTGGGATGCCTTCAAAACCTCTGCCACCCAAGCGCAAGCCTCCTGGGACAAGAGATGTGTGTTGACATCTCAGGGTGCAAACTTTTCCTGCATGGAAAGAGGATAAATACCCTATCAGACATGAATCTTTCTTTTAGACAGCTTTCCTGTGGCCACTCCTCCTCCTCCTCCTCCTCCTCCATGACTCTTTTATTCTTCCTCACCCTTCTCCTTTTTCTCTTCCTTTTTTTTCCTCCTCTACCCCCTCCCTCTTTTTGTGTGTAGCCCAGGCTGACCTCAAACTCTTGATTCTTCTGTCTCCACCGACGAGTGCTGAGATCACAGGCGTGCACCACTGCAGTGGACAACTCACACCTAGCTCTTTGTTATGTTGGCAGATTTAACTTCTTTGCTTAAATCCTCCTCCCAGTTTTCCCAGCCTCCCTGCCATTAGTGGGTGGAGAAAGGGAGGTGTTGAACACACACATTAAATCTCGCTTTTGTCCTTTATGAATGCATTTATTTTAAATGCTTGAAAGCAAGTTACATACACACAATATTTGATGTGGTGCTTTTTATATTCTTAATATTGTGCAACATGCATTTTTCCATCCCATTAAATATTCTTCACTATGAACATTAAAAAAAAAATCAGCTTAACAGTACAGGCCATCTACCTATCTTTGAGTGTGCATATGGTATGCTTGTGTTTGTGTGTGGTGTATGGGGTGTGTGTGTGTGTGTGTGTGTGTGTGTGTGTGTTTGTGTGTGTACCTATGTGTATGCATGAGGGGGCCAGAGGAATATATCTGGTGCTCTGCTCCATCACTTTCCACTTTATCATTGAATTGAGACCTAAGCTTGTGTCTAGCAAGGCCCAGTGATCCTTCTCTCTATGTGGCCCCATAGTGGTGGGATTATAGGTGTGCATGTAAGTACCCCTAGCCCTTTACATGGGTGCTGGGGATCTGAGACTCAGGCTTTTATGCCTGTGCAGCAGTGTTCCTACCCACTGACCTGTCTCACCAACCCTCCCCTTGCTATTTGGAAGGCAGGCACTTCATGTGGGCCCCTGCTGGTCTCCAGTAAGTTGCTGAAGAACCCCTTCTGAAGCCTCTTTGGAAGTACATAGCTTCCTGATAAACCTACCAGGGTGAGCTAGCTAAAAAAAAAAAAAAAATTTCACCCTCTCAAGACAAGAGTGTGTTATGTTGATGGATGGGGTGCCGTAGTGTTGTCCACTCGAACACTGACAGATTCGCGCCCAAATCTATCATTTTTTTTTCTCCTCCCACAGTTGAATTTGAGCTGCTCTCTTTGACAGTGATTAGCCAACAGTTGAACTGGGGCTTAAGATAGTTCATGTTGCAAAGCTTCTCCTCCAGTGAACTCATCCATCTTTCTATTAACGCTGGTGGGAGGGAGTCACCTCATGCATCTAAAACAGGAATTAAAGGCTAGGGATGTAGCGTAGTTGGTACAGTGCTTACTCAGTGTGCACAAGGCCCTGGGTTCAATCCCCATCACTACGTAAAGTGGTCACAGTGGTACATACCTGTAAACATAGCACTTGGGAAGCGCAGGCAGGAGAATCAGTTCAAGTACATCCTCAGTTACATAATAACTTTGAAGCCAGCCTGGGCTACATGAGGCCCTATTTTAAATAAATTGGTATTAATTTACCTCCCTTGTAAAAGTCAAGATCATTCTGTTTAAAAATGATCTAATGACCCAGGGCTTTTTTTGAGACTGAGAGCAAGACAGTCCGGGTGCACAGACTCAGAGGCTGATGGCAAACTGTTAAGACATATAAAGTCTTGTTAGCAAGTGGCTGCGGAAGGAGATGCATCACACCCAACAACAACGTGGAGTGTAAGGTTGGCCTTGTGTGCAAGTGGCACTTGAGACCATATTGCTCTTCAGCAAGGATGCTTATGTGAGAGGATCAGGGCCCTGGATCCACAAGAAACAGGAAAATGGGTAACTCTGAGTCCAAATCTAGTATGTTAACGAGTCTATAATCTTTGAGGGAATGACAGGAAATTCTTTATTTATAGACTCTCATTTTATTATGATTATTGACACACACATGTACAAAGTAATGGGTTTCACTGTGATATCTACATGTGGGATATATATATATATATATATGAGATATGTTATATTTGATCAAATCGTGCCCTACTTCTGCCCTCTTTATGTCCTCCTGTTCCTTCCCTAATATAGTCCCTGTTCTATTAGATCATCTTTTGGTGGTAGTGGTGTTTTGGGGTACAGAGTCTGACTTAGCCCAGGCTGGCCTGGAATTTAAAACCTTCCTGTCTCAGCCTGCTGAGTGCTGGGATTATAAGCATGCATAGCCACACCTAGCTTTCAAGTTCATTCTTGTTTAGGAGACAGCGTCTCCTTTGCTTCTAATTCTTTATGTAGCAAAGGATAACTTTGAGCTTCTGACCCTCCTGTTTCTACCTCCCCAGTGGTGAGATTACAGATTTGTGCCACAGTGCCCAGCCACATACTGCTGTGGGGTAGGACCCGGGCTTTTTGCACCCTAGGGAGCACCCTCCCAGTTGAGTTACATTTCCTGCTAAAGATGAAATACGTTTTACTCTGTGTTCTATCTGAGGTCTCTACAGCTTGAGGAATTGCTTTGTGTAGCATTTTAGTAAAGGCAGGGGCTCAATCTTGCCGATAATAGCATGTGTTGCAAGGCATTTCCTGTACCTTAGAGGATCTGGGGGGAGTCTCCATAACTGTCTGAGTTGTCAGTCGCCTTGTTGTTCTGTAATTCCTTCACGGAAGTCATGCTACAAGCAGAGAGAGCTGTTACTAAACTCATTGATGCCAAGTCTGTTTTTTTTTTTTCTATTAAAAGTCAAACTTGGGAGCCAGAGAGATGGCTCAGTGGGTAAAAGCACTTGCTGCCAAGCCTAGTAACCCTTGGGACCCACACAGTGGAAGGAGAGAACAAATTACTCCAAGTTGTCCTCACACCTCCACATGAGCACTCTGGCATGCACATCACCTCCCCTCACCCCAGCCAGCCAGCCAGCCAGCCAGCCAGACAACAATATTTACCAAAGGAAATTGTTCATGAGGATCTTTGATTTGTGACATCTCATTTGTAACTTTCCACGTGTTCCCTTATGGTGCTATCTGTATACGTGTCCTTGGTATTCAAATGAAAAGGCCAGGTGGCCATGTTCACTGCTCAGGTGTGTTGATGAATAGGGCTATGCTGCACCTGGCACTATTGGAATGACTGAGATTTTATTTTCTTTGAATTGTTTTTAATCCTTTGGGCCCCAGAAGCTCATGAAAACTTAAAACCTGGACTATATTTTGAAGGCAGAATATTAATATCATGTGTTACCGTAGCCAGTTTATGTGCTGCTGGGATCAAACCCAAGAGCTTGTGTATGCTAGCCCTATCCCCTGAGCCTTGTCCGCAGCCCATGGATTGTTTTATTGATAAATTTTAATGGAGGGATGGATTATGCCCGAGCAGAGATGGGGGAAAGGGAGGATGAGGGGCAGAATGAGGCAAGAGATTCCAGCTATGCGTTGGATTTGGTTTAGAATAGGGTCTACTTGTTTGTTGTTGTTGTTGTTGTTGTTGTTGTTCTTATATGGAGTTTCTGGATGTATCATGGCATCAAATGCATGATGGGAGAAGCCAAATCCACAAGGCCAATGACATAACGGTGTCATTATAATAAAGCAAAGGATAGACATCTACCATCCTGGTCAACTATGTTGGCCCCAGTTGGTTTTCAGTGGTGTTTATTGTTTGAATCGTGATATGATGTGCTTGCTGTGAGATGTGATGTACTGTGGCCTGATTTAATACACGATTTTCTCCCTTCTGTTCCTTTTGTTGCTTTGAGGGGAAAGGTTGGACCAGGTTTCATGTAACCAGGCGAGCTTCAAAGACAAGTGTGTTAGATACTTTTCTACTGCTGTGATAAACTACTGTGACCAAGGCAGCTTATAAAAGAAAGTTTCCTTGGGGCTTATGGTTCCAGAAGGTTAAAGTTTCACGAGTATCATAGTAGCAGGTAGGCAGATATGGTGCTTGTTTTAGGGTTTCTATTGCTGTGATGAAACACCAAGACCAAAAAGCAAGTCGGGGAGGAAAGGGTTTATTCAGCTTACACTTCCAGATCATAGTCCATCACTGGAGGAAGTCAGGACAGGAACTCAAATGGGGCAGGAACCAGGAGACAGGAGCTGATGCAGAGGCCATGGAGGAGTGCTGCTTACTGACTTGTTTCCCGTGACTTGCTCAGCTTACTTTCTTATAAAACCTAGGACCACCAGCCCAGGAGTGGTACCACCTACCATGAGCTGGGCCCTCCCCCAATTGATCACTAATTGAGAAAATGCCCTACAGCTGCATCTCTTGGAGGCATTTTCTCAACTAAGGCTCCTTCCTCTGTGATGACTCTAACTTGTATTGACATAAAAAAAACAACAAAAAAAAAACCAAACAAAACAAAACAAAAAAAAAAAAACCAAAAAAAACCCAGCTAGTACAGTGCTGGAGCTTAACATCCTAAGACACAACTACCAGGCAAAGAGAGACTTGGAATGGCAAGAGTCTTTTGAAACATAGGAAGCCAGCCCCCAGTGACACACCTCCTCTAACAAGGCCACACCTCCTAATCTTTCCCAAACAATTCCACCAACTGGTGACCAAATAGCCAAATATATGAAACGTTGGGGTCTATTCCCATTCTTACCACCACACCAAGGGCTCCTGATCCTCCTGCCTCCAACCCTGAGTGTTGGGATGATAAACCTGTAATGCCACATCAGGCTTGTAATATACTCTGACTTCATTACTCCTTAAAGGCACCTAGAATAAGACGTTTTCAGGATTGGAAGATGAAGTGCTGTCACTGCCTTTCAAGAAAAGGGTCCCCTAAAGGAAATGATATATGCTATTGATCTGGCTAACTACGGATCAGATTATATTTGGAACTCCACTTTGCTAACTCTCAGGAAATTGGAAACAGTTCAATAACTCCCCAACAGACAACATTGTGGTTGCAAAAGTTCAGGCCAATGAATGCAAACAAAGGGGCTGGGAGGGATAGTTCAGTGGTTAGGAGCACCTACTGCTCTTTCAAAGGACTCTAATTTGATTCACAGGACCCTTAGCAGGGGGTTCACTGTAACTCCAGCTTCAGGGGCTCAAACCCCCCTCTTCTGGCCTCTGTAGGCCCTGAATTCACATGTACATACACATGCCCACAGTGGGCTGGGTCTTCCCTTATATTTGGTTTAATTAAAACAACCACCCACAGATATTCCCATAGGCCCAAGGTAACTGTTCTCTCACCGAAACTGTCTTCCCTGGTTTAGCTTTTGCCAAGTTGACAATTAAAGGTAACCATCACCAACTACCCAAGTTGTTCTGGTTGTCTTCCAAAGCTAGTATCTTTATCATGTGGTTGATATTCTTGGTACTTGTGTGAAGAAGATTTAGATCATCTTAAAAGATCTTTGTGTATGCATGCGTATGGGAGTATGTCTGTGGGTGAACATGCATGTATGAGTGCCTTAGTCAGGGTTTCTATTTGCTGCAATAAAATGCCATGATCAAAAGGCAAGTAAGGGAGGAAAGGGTTTATTTGGGTTACATGGCCATATCACTGTTCATCACTGGAGGAAGTTAGGACAGGAACTCAACCAGGGCAGGAACCTGGGGGCAGGAACTGATGCAGAGGCCATGTAGATGTGCTACTTACTGCCTTGCTCTATATGGCTTGCTCAGCCTGCTTTCTTAAAAAAAAAAAAAACCCAGGACCACCAGCCTAGGGTTGACAAAATCCACAGTGTACTGGGCCTCACTCATTGATCACTAATTGAGAAAATGGCCTACTCAATCTTATGGAGGCATTTTTCTCAATTGAGGTTCCTTCCTTTCAGATGACTCTAGTTCATGTGTCAAGTTGGTGTAAGACTAGCCGGCATTGATGAGTTTGGGTGGAAGTGAGATCATGTGGAAGGCAGAGTGACACCTCAGGTGTCATTCAATCTGCTCAGGGATACTCAATGAGTCCACTATTATTTGAGACTAGGGCCAGGAGTTTTTCTGAGTTGGCCAGTCTGATGGGCCAAGGATTCCCCAAGGAACTCCTGTGCTGGGATTTCAAGTGCATGTCTTTATGCCAGGCTTTTTTTTGCCCCCTCCCCAGGTTCTGATGGTCAAATTCAAGTTCCCCATGCTTGCAAGATGAGCAGCTTGCTGAGTGAGCTATCTCCCCAGTCCTTGACTCAGAAGTTCTTCAAGAGCACTCTGCCACCTGACTCATCCCACACCCAAGGCACAGGACTCATTACAGAAGAAGGAGCAAGAAGATAGTAAGAGCCACAGTTTGGAGAGGACTAAAAAGAAACAGTGTCCTCTGGACACCACAGGACAGCTGTGCTCATGACCTCTCTGAAGCTGTGGTTGCCTGCAGAAGACCTGAGCAAGATCAAACCAGTCAACACTCTAGCAAGGGGTGGGAAAGAGGTCCATTGGATTCTACCCCTCACTGAGGAGCTGTGGACAGTTGATAGCTTCTGAGGGTGTCAGTTTTCTGTGAGTGGATGCCCTCATACTCAGGACAGAGCAGAGCACGGTAGAGGTGATTGGTTATGTAAAAAAATAAAAAGAGAGAGCATGTCAGACAGATTACAATGCCCCATAACTCTAGCTCTGGGAGATCTGACGCCCTCTTCTGGATGGTGTAGGTATATACACTCACGTGCACATATTCCTGTACCCATATAAACTCAATGAAAAAAAAGTGTTTTTTAAAAATAACATATTCCTCTTTTTGAGTTAATGGGAAATGAGGCTTTTAAGTGACTCTTTATCAAATATACCAGTATACCGAGTTGTAAATCCTTTTATTTATATGTTATTCCTGCTCCCCAGAATGGATTTAGCCATCACTGGGTTATGGAAGTAGGCTCTTAGCGCTCTGCTCTTTGTTGGAAAGGAAACTGCATGAAACAAGATTCCACACTGTATAATTTCTATGGCTTGTATTAATGTAGACAGTACAGTCATCATAAAGAAGAAAAATCACTGGCAGAAGATAAAGCTAAAATACTAGTTGTGTTACAATCACATTCCAGTGCTGCGATAAATTGCATAAAGCCAATAAAGCAACACTAACTGAAGATATTTGGCACAAACCAAAAATGAAAGAGGAGCCATTATGCTGTCTGCTGCAGGAGTGTGCCTCCCTGTAGTTTAGGCAGTAAGCTACCTGGGAATAATTTTCACTTATCTTAAATTGCATATTCTAATTGCAAAGTCGCTTCTAGTGACCCTGACTCTCTCTCTCCCCTCCTCTTCCTCCTCTTCCTCCACCTCTTCTTTGTCCTTGTCCTACTCATCCTCATCATCCTCATTATCTTCATCATCATTGTTGTCCTCCACTTCTCCTCCTCTCTCTTTCTTCTCTCTCTCTCTCACTCTCTCTCTCTCTCTCTCCCTCTTCCTCTCTCTCTCTCTCCCTCTTCCTCTCTCTCTCTCCCTCTCTCTCTCCCTCTCCCTCTCCCTCTCC
>OU015754.1:17446707-17458914 GCA_907169655.1 Acomys percivali | reverse complement strand
CTCACTGGGGGATTCTAGGCAGGTGCTCTACCACTGAGCCACACCCCTGTCCCTCACTGGGGGATTCTAGGCAGATACTCTAACACTAAGCCACACCTGTCCCTCACTTGAGGATTCTAGGCAGGTGTTCTACCACTGAGCCACGCCCCCAGCCCCTCCCTGGGGAATTCTAGGCAGGTGCTCTACCACTGAGCCACACCCCCAGCCCCTCACTGGGGGATTCTAGGCAGGTGCTTTACCACTGAGCCACACCCCAGCACCTCACTGGGGGATTCTAGGCAGGTATTCTACCACTGAGCCACACCTCCAGCCTTTCAATCGGGAGACTCTAGACAGGTACTCTACCTCTGAGCCACACCCCCTCACTGGATTATAGGAAAGTGCTTTACCTGTCACCTCCAATCCCTCACCAAGTATATTCTAGACACGGGGCTACTACTGACCCAGACTTCTCCAGTCCTCACTACAGTGTTTTGGGCAAGCCCTCTGCTACTGAGTCATGTTCCTAGCCACTCACTAGAGGATTCTGGAGGTGCTCTCTCTCTAAGCTATGTCCCCAATCCTTTGTTAAGTACTTAGCAGGAAGACAGATTATTTGAGATGATGGGTGCTTTGCCCAGGTGTACTGTACTTTCCTATGTTAATAGGTCTTTTACCTTCAAAAGAATGTTCCCTTGAGCTTGCAGCCCAGAAAGCAATCATGTCTTTAAAAGGATAAGAATGTTTAAAGTTAGATAAAAATCTACTCAATGAATTATCACAGCAACATCCAGGGAGCCATACAAAGAATGCACTGTTGCTTCTTGATTAAAGCAATGGTGGGGGTCATGATTATTATCTCTTAAATAATGTGTGTATTTTTATTTTTAATTGGCAGGTAATAATTGTGGAGTATTTATGAGGCACAGTCAGGGACATTTTCTTGAAGTAATGACAGCAGAAGAAAAACGATGTGTCCCTGGGATGTATGTAAGCCCTGTAGAGCAGACAGAATGAACCTGCCATAGCTTTAATCCAGTTACATTTTGACTGCTCAGCTCATTAGCAGAGCCGCTCGCATTCGATAACTGAGCTGTGTTTTGTGCCTTGTTTGGAAGGCGGTGTTCTCACACGCTGCTCATGGGAATATAAATCAGAACATGCTTAATTTCTGGAGGACATTTTGGCAGTATTCATTGAAAGACTTAAAAATAAGCATGTAATTTACTTGTAGGAATTGATTCTGGGAGGATAATCATGATTTGGGTAAATATGTTTGCTCACGAAGCATTGTTTGCAGTAGTAAAAAGGTTGAGACTGCCTTCTAAATGTATGTGTGTGTGTGTGTGTGTGTGTGTGTGTGTGTGTGTGTGTGTATGTGCCCATGTGTTGGGGGACATGCTATGATGTACATTTAGTATTTAGGAACAACTTGTGGGAGTCATTTCTTTCCCTCCAACCACATGGGCTCTGGAGTTCAAACTCAGGTCGTCAGGGTTGGGAGCAAGTGCCATTACCCTCCTGAGCAATCTCACCCACCCGAGAAACTGCTTTACTGTCTCAGAACTGGAGAGTGAATGTGACCTAATACAAGGCAAAAGGGGGGCACTCTATATGTAGGGGGTTAAGATGCTGCTATGGGATCACGTAGATGAAATGTTATCTAAACAAACAGGTTAAAAATAGCAAGATCAGGGCTGGGGAGATGCTTTAGTGGGTAAACTGTTTACTGTGCAAGCCTGAGGGTCTAAGTTAGAATCCCCAGAATGCCCATAAAGCCAGTCATGATAGTGTGCAGTGCCTTGTGATCCCTGCATTCCTAAGATGAGATGGGAGATGGAGACAGGAGAGTGCCTGGAAGCCCACAGGCCAGCCAGCCTGGTGTACACAGCAGGGAACAAGAGTCTGTCACAAATGAGGTGGAAGGTGTGGACTGACACAGAGGTTTATTTTGGTTGTAAGCCTAGCCTTTAATGGCTGAGCCATCTCTCCAGCCCCAGAAGTTTACTTTGACTTCCACACATGCACCATGTGAAATCACCCACACTCACACGTGTGAACACACACTAACACACATACACATATCATATACACAAAAATCAATTAAAAAATAACCTTTCTCAATCTAGGTGGATGGGAAAAACTAACAGCTAAGGTTTTCTTCCGATTTCCATATGTGTGCCATGGCACATGCTCCTGCATTCACACACACACACACACACACACACACACACACACTAATTTTCAAAAGCAAGGGCAGAATAACATCATTTAAAAAAAACTTTAAAATGTGTGTATTTAGATAAAACCCAGAAATTAATATATCAGGCTTAAATGAGGTTGTGTCTGGTGGAGGTACTGTAAGTGACTTATTTTCCTCTTCTCACTTGTGTATATTTTCCAAGACAGATCTAATAAATATGTATTACTTTTGTAACTAGATAAAAATATGGCTAGAGAAAGCCCCTTAATGAAATTCATGTATTATAATTATCCTGATGTGAAATATTATCCTTTCCCCCATCTTTAGGCAAGAAGTGGGCTGAGCTCCCTGTGGCCCATTCCCTCTTCTCCTGGTCTTTGTTTCTCTTTCCTAACCTTAGCAGCTGTAGGATTTTTTGCTGTCTGGGCATCTTTGGAGCCCGGGGTTTTTTATCTCTTTCTTTCATTCCATAGGGGTCATGTCAGTTGTCTTTGTGAAGAAGGAGTCCATGTGAAGGCTCAGAAACACATCCCTATAGCTAGTTCCTACCCCAAATCTGCACCTTCTTTGTCGCTCTATTGTCCTGAGGTTTTACGGGAAGTAGGAAGTATATCTGCAAATCCTTTTTGAGTAAGACGGTCACTGAATTGTATGAAGCAACATTCCAGCTCAAAGTAAAAAGGATTCAGCTTCAGGTTTCTCTGTCTGTGTCTCTCTCTGTTCTCTGTCTGTCTGTCTGTCTGTCTGTCTCTCTCTCATTGAATTTCAGGAAGTCTTCAATTTCTTTATTTATTCCCTGACCCAGGTGTCATTAAGTAGAGAGTTGTTTAGTTTCCATGTATGTGTAGGTTTTTTTGTTATTTCTGTTGTTGAAGTGCAGCCTAAGACCATGGTGATATGATATGATACAAGGTATTATTTCAATCCTCTTGTATCTGTTGAGGCTTTCTTTGTGACCTACTATGTGATCAATTTTGGAGAAGTTTCCATGGGGTGCAGAGAAGAAGGTATATTCCTTTTTGTTTGGGTGGAAAGTTCTGTAGATATCTGTTAGATCCTTTTGATTCATGGCATTGGTTAATGATGTTATTTATTGGCTTAGTTTCTGATTCAATGACCTATCCTTCAATGAGAGTGGGGTATTGAAGTCTCCCACTATTATTGTGTGGGCATTGATATGATGTTTAAGCTGTGTTAATAGATCTTTTAGAAATGTGGGTGCCCTTGTATTGGGAGCATAGATGTTCAGAATTGTGATGTCATCTTGGGTGACTTTACCTTTGATGAGTATGAAGTGTCTTTTCTCATCCCTTTTGATTAATTTTGGTTGAAAGCCTATTCTGTTAGATATTAAAATGGCTACGCCTGCTTGTCTCTTGTGACCATTTGCTTGGGATATTTTTTTTCAGCTTTTTCCTCTGAAGTAATGTCCATTTATATGGGTGAGATGTGTTTCTTGACTGAAGAAGAATGTTGGATCTTGTTTATGCATCCACTCGGTTAGTCTGTGTCTTTTTATTGGAAAATTGAGACCATTGATGTGGAGAGATATTAATGACCAGTGACTGTTAAGAGTCTTAATTTTGATGTTGGTTCCAGTAGAGAGTTTGTGTGGTTGTGTTTTTGTGATGATGTAGTTATCTATTTCCTGTGTAGTTTTGGTTGTAGCTTGTCCCTTTGGTGTGGAGTTTTCCTTCTAGTACCTTCTGTAAAGCCGGATTTGTGGATAGGTACTGTTTGAATTTGTTTTTGTCATTTTGTTTTCTCCGTCAATGGTTATTTATAGTTTTACTGGGTAAAGTAGTCTGGCCTGGCATCTGTGGTCTCTTAGGGCTTGCAGGACCTCTGTCCAGGTCTTTCTGGCTTTTATGGTCTCTGCTGAGAAGTCGGGTGTAATTCTGATAGGTTTGTCATTAAATGTTATTTGGCCCTTTTCCCTTGCCTTTTAATATTTTTTCTTTGTTCTGTATATTTTGTGTTTTGATTATTATGTGACCGGAAGTTTTTCTTTTCTGGTCTATTCTACTTGGTGTTCTATAGGCCTCTTGCATCTCTTTCTTTAGATTGGGGAAGTTTTCTTCTATGATTTTGTTGAGAATACTTCTGGGCCTTGGAGTCTGACATCTTCTTTTTCTTCAATGCCTATTATCTTCAGATTTCTTCTTTTCATAGTGTGCTTGATTTCTTGGATGTTTTGTGTCTGGATTTTTCCAGATTTAGCGTTTTCGTTTTCTTTGATGGTTGCTTCAAGATCTACAATCGTATCTTCTAGTTCTGAGATTTGTTCCTCCATCTCTTGGATTATGTTAGACAGGCTCACCTTCCTCACTGAGCTCTCACGTTCCCGTTTTTCTTCTGTCTGTGTGTTTATCATTGAATCCATTTTCATCTTCAGATCTTGAACTGTTTTATTGATTTCTTTCATATGATTGTTTGTATATTCCTGGTTTCTTCCATTCCTTCTTTATAGGCCTTCAGAGTTTGAACAGTTTTATTGATTTCCTTCATCTGGTTGTTCATATTTTCCTGATTTTTTTCCAGTGCCTCTCTATAGGCCTCTTTTATGTCTTCCACTTGTTTGGCTGCATCTTCCTGCATTTGGTTATGAATTTTATTTGTTTCCTCCATTATCATCCTCATTACTAAGGATTTGAGGTCATTTTCTTGAATTTCTGTTGTGTTTGAGTTCTCTGGGTTGTTTTCTTTGGGATAGCTGGGATCTGGAGATGCAATATTGTTTTGATTTTTTTTTGCATATGATTTTACATAGTCATCTTGCCATCTCTGTTTTTGAGAGGTAGCTTCTGGAGTTGGGTGGAGGGAGTCTGAGGACAGATTCACCCCTTTTCTCATGATTTCCCTAGGCTGGAATCTTTGATACTTCACTGGTCTGGATGGCAGGAGGCTAGTCCCGTAGTTTAGGTCCCTCACAGCCAGTGAGCCACAGCTCCCTTTTACTGTGGGTCCTGTAATCGTCCTGGGATTCAGAATGTGCGCTGAGTCAGGCCAAAGTGTCCACAGCTTTCTGGGTCCACTTGTGGTACAGGATCTCCTGGGACTGATGCAGGTCGGGTGGAGGGGGTCTGATGGCCACTCTACTCCCTGTCTCTCTGATATTTCCTTAGTCTCGGAGCTCTGATGCTCTTTTGATCTGTGGTTCCTGGTAGTGTTTCGGGACCCAGACTGTTTGGAGAGTCCAGGTTAGGGTCATGAGGCCCAAACTGCACACACACTGAGTCCCTTTAGCATCTATGGACCCAACATGAACTGTGAGTCCAGTTTGCCTCTCTGGACCCAAATGGGTCTTTGGGCCCCACCCACATGCTTAGTCCAGTTAGCGCTGAGTCCAACCAGGGTTTCAGGCCCAAACTGCACACTGAGCTCGCTGAGTTCAGCTAGAGTCTCGGAGCTTGGACCGCACTCCAAAGCTCAGTTAGGGTCATAGGGCCCAAACTGCCTGCGAAGTTCAGCTAGGTTCTCTGGGCCCAAGCCACATGCTGAGTTCAGCTAGGGACTGTGAGCCCAAACCACACACCGAGCTCACCTAGGGTCTCGGGCCCTGAACTGTGTGCCAAGTTCAGCTAGAGTCTCAGGGACTGAACCATGCACCGAGTTCAGTTTGGGTCTCTGGACCCAAACCGCACACCAACTCAGTCAGGGTCCCAGGCCCCAAACCCCGAGCTGAATTCATCTAGGGTCTCTGGTCCCAAACCGCACTCCAAGCTCAGCTAGGTTCTCTGGGCCCAAACCATGCACTGAACCCAGCTAGAGACCTGGGCCCAAACTATGCACTGAGTTGAGCTAGGGCCTCTGGGCCCAAACCATGCACACTGAACTCAGCTAGGGTCTCTGCACCCAAACCACACACCAAATTCAGCTAGGGACTCTGTGCCCAAACCATGCACTGAGCTCAGCTAGGGTCTTAGGAGCCAAACTACACGCAGAGCTCAGCTAGGTTCTCTGTCAGGGTCCCTGGGCCCAAACTACGTGCTGAGCTCAGCTAGGGTCCCAGGGGCTAAACTGCACACTGAGCCCAGCCTGGGTCTCAGGAAATGAGCTGTGCTCTGAGTCATGGGACCCAAACTGCGTGGCGAGCAGGGTGTCGGGGACCCAAATCTTGCACTGAGTCCCCTCTCCCGCAGCAATTCCCACTGGTCACCACACCAATCGCCTCTGCTGGAGGGTTCCCAGCTGCCAACCTCAGCTGCCGCTGCTGCCGCCACGTCCGAGGACATCCACACTCCTCCCGTGTGAAAGGGTAAGCAGATTTTCTGTATTTTGTTCCTTTTGAAGTGTGGAGTACTCTCACTGTAGTGAGGTGGGGAGCTTGATGTTCCTGGTTAAGAATTCTGTGCAATTCCCTGAATTGTTTACTGGAGCTTCTAAACACGGTTCACACTGCTTGCCGCCGTCTTGGAGTCTCCCGTGTAAGTTGTTCTTGTCAGATATTTTGTGAAAGAAATGAGAAAAATAGATAATACTAAATTCTAATCCGAACTCTAGATTAATGCATATTTTTTCTTATATAAAATGCAAAACTAGGCGTGGGAAGAAGTCTCAGCCTAGAGTTTGGATCTCCAGAACCCACTAATTGCTGGCTGGGCATGGCAGCAGATCTATAATTCCAGCTTGGCAAAGAAAGGGAATTCCTAAATTGAGCTGAGTACTGAGACTAGACCTATCTGTGAACTCTGGGTTTGACTGAGAAACCCTGATTCACTGAATACTGTGGGAGAGTGATGGAGGATAATTCCTGCCAACAACCTTGGATCTCCACATGTGTACATTTTTATGACCATGTGCACATCATACAATACAAATATGCATACATACACAGATAGACGGGTAAAGACAGACACAAATACATACATGCACACACACAAACACACATAGAGACATATACATTCAAACACACATTTACACACATAGAGACATATACATTCAAACACACATTTACACACAAACAAGCATATACACACACCACCATGACCACCACCATCACCACCACCACCACCACCACAGACCACAGAGAGAGAAGAAAAGAGAATTCCAAACCACTACTTCTTTCTATCTCATGTCTCCAAAGTTCTGGTGACAGACACATGCCACCGCCAAGCATAAAGTATTGTCTCAATAACATAATAAACTCAGATATTGTTAAACAGAATGCTCATTTTGAATTCTCCACAGCCAGCATCTATTAAAATTACAAGAACTTACCTGGTGCTCAATAAATACTTGTTCAATTTAATTAGCTGGTTAATCTGAGTATTAAGTATAATGTATCCAATTCTGAAAGCCACAAACCTTTAATGAGCACTCCCTGCCAGCCAAGCTCTTGAGAACTGACAATGAATAGGGAGCAGTGCCTGGTCCCAAGGCACTGTCTATAGGGGGGGGAAAGACAAAAAAAAAAAAAAGCAAAAATAGTTCATAATAAAAGTGGTGGGAGAGCATTAAACACTGGCATGAAAATAGAAGAGGGAAACACAAGAAGAGATGAACAGACCAGTAGGAAGACGACAGAGGACAACAGTGGGTAAATGTGTCGAACATGAATAAGACTAAAATACAGGATGCCACGTACGAAAATAGCATATGGAACACATTAAGTTGTATAATGAATGTATGCCAATGAAAAGGAAAAGTGCCTAGCTATGTCACCCTACAACATAACTGTGGGAGAGATAAATGACAGCTAATACCCAGCACTTGCAAGTCTTTGTGTAAATTCTATTCATAGTAAGACTGGCGAGATTCTTCAGTGACTAAAGGTGTTTGCTGCCAAGCCTGATGACCTGAACTTGGTCCTTCAGACCCTCATGGAAGAAGGAGAAAACTGGCTCACACAGATTGTCCTCAGACTTCTACATGTATGTGGTGGCTTGTGTGAACATGCCTGTGGGTGAGCACACACACATATAAACAAATAAGTAGATAAATAAAAAATTCAAAAACAAACAAAATAAATATAATAATGAAAAGTAAACAATTGGAAGACATGGGTATCTTTTATAAAAATAGTTTTATTCTTGTTGATAATGATACAGTCACTGTCATATTTGCACATTTATTTTTATGTGTGTCTTAATTTTATTCTCTAAGAGTGTAGGAGAGCTCAAATTCTGCTTGCAAGCACTCTCTCATTGAGCTATGTTCCCAGCCTGCTGTACCATAATTTAGTACCATACCAAGTTTCTCGAACTGATGTAGAAATCTTTTTAGTTACAGTAATTCATCAACTGCCAACACTGTATAATACCTTACAGTACATGAGCACTAAAACATTGAATTAGGGGCCAACAGAATGGCTCCGTAGGTGCTTGCAGCCAAGCCTGATGACTTGAATTTGGTCCCTAACAGCCACCTGGTGACAGGAAAAAAAATTGATTCCCACAGGCTGTCCTTTGACCTACACACACAGACACATGCTTACATATACAGGCTTACATCTTCAAGCACACACAAAATAAATGCATAAAAATATAACAAAGCCCCAAAATGTTGAATTAATTTACTTTGTTTACTGGTTTGTGACTTTAAAAGGAATAAGAATGAACTCTTTTCTCCCCCACATGGCTGCTGGCATTTTAAAAACTTTTTTTTTTTAAAAAGGAAGATTGGTCTCATGGCTGTAGTTATTCTATCTTTATAGAAGAACATAGACTTTATTTTATTATGTTATCTTATTGAATCAAGGTCTTACGTAGTCCAGCTTTCCTCAGATTCACAGTGTAGCTAAGAATGGCTTTGAGCTTCTGATCTTTCTACTTCTACCTCGTGGGTGCTGGGATTTCAGGTATGCACCACCACACCTGGTTTCTGCAGTGTTGGGGATGGAACCCAGGGCCTCGGCATCTTAGACAAGCGCTCTTCCATCTGAACTCACCTCTAGCCCTATAAGGTGGCTTTCTTAACTGTCCAAAAAAGAGAAGAAATTAAGTGATAAAAAGAAGAGATCTGGGGTGCTCAGTGGTAGTTTGCTTGCCTAGTGTCTTAGTTAGGGTTTCTATTGCTGGCAGAGACACCCTGACCAAGGTAACTCTTAGAAAGGAAACATTCAATTGGGCTTAGCTTACAGGTTCACGGGTTTATTTCATTACCATCATGGTGGGAAGCATGGCAGCATCCAGGCAGACATGGTGTTGGGGAAGGAGCTGAGAGTTTTACATTTTGACCTGTAGGCAGCTAGGAAGAGACTGCCTCAACACTGGGTATAACTTGAGCATATATACTCCCTCAAAGCTTGCCTTCATAGTGAAGCACTTCCTTTGACGAGGCCACACCTACTCCAGCAAGGCCACACCTCCTAATAGCACCACTCCCTGTGACCAAGCATTCAAACACATGAGAATATGGGGGCCATACATAGTCAAACCACTACACCTAGCATGTATTAGTAGCATCCTTGGGCTCAGTTATTTGTTTATATAAATAAATACATTAAAATAAGAAATAATATCTGTGATTTGTTGATTGGTTAAAAATAATACAAGGTCTCTCAAAACCAGCATAACTCCATCACCATCTATTCATAATAAAAGGTACAGAGAGCAAAAGACTCCAAGGCAGAGCAAGCACTCGTTGGAGTTTTTACTCTGCTGCATTTAGACTGGTAAAGGCTGCTCAATGAAAAATGTTTGGCCTGAGGTCCTGTTGTGGAACTTTGAAAACACTTGGACATGAACAACTGACTGGCATGCCATTGTTCTCCATGCATCTTGGATTATACCTGAGTTTTATGCAAGTTTAATCTCACAGAGCCTCAAGATAGCTTCGCAATGAGGGCTCACTGTAGTAGTTGGGGTATAAAGTGTAACAATATGTGTGGTTGTTTGTACCAAAATGGCCCTCATAGGCTTATATATTTGAATTAGTCAAGAGGGAGTGACAGACACTACTTAAGATCAGGAGATGTGGCCCTGTTGGTGGAAGTGTGTCACTGGGAGTGGGCTTTGAGGTCATATAAGCTCAAGGAGGATCCATTGACTATCTCTTGCTGCTGCCTGTGGATCCAGATGTAGAACTCTCAGCTACCATGACTGCCTTCATGTCCTTTCAAGCTGATAATGGGCTAAGCCTCTGAAACTGTAAGCCAGCCCAATTAGATGCTTTCTTTTATAAGAGTTTCCGTGGTCATGGTGTCTCTTCACAACAATAGAACACTGAGTAAGACAGCATTGCTCTCTAGTTAGTATTAACTGTCAGCTTGATACAGTCTAGAATTGCTGGGTGGTGGGGGTGGGACCTTCAATTGAGTAGCAGTCTCCATCAGGTTGATCTGTGGGAGTCTCCTCATTGGTGACTGATGTGTGAGGGTCCAACTCAGTATGTGGGCAGCATCATCACTGGTCCTGGGCTGTACAGGAAAGCTAGCTAAGTATGAGCCTGGAAAAAAAAAGCCAGCAAGCATCTGTCCTCCATGGTTTTTGCTTTAAGTTCCTGCTTTGGTACCTGGCCTGCCTTCCCTATGATCGTTAAGTGTAATCCAAACAATCCCTTGCCTCCCTGTAATTGTGGTCAGCGTATTGTACCAACAGAAAAACAAACTAGGGCCTGTGGTATGTAAACTGCCCCACAAGCTCATGTCTTTGAACACATTGGTTCATCATGTTGGATTTTGGAGGAATTGTGGTTCATTCTCTCTTTGGCATATACAAACATGTCTTGCTATCTTACACATCAGTGGCCATTGTTAAACACAGTGGGTCATAAACCAAAACCAAAGAAATGAAAGTGGGAGGAGGACATGGTGGGAAAGGAGGGGGATACAAGAGTGTTGGGGAGATAGACTGTGGTCATATTGCAGTGTGTGTGTGTGTGTGTGTGTGTGTGTGTGTGTGTGTGTGTAAGGACCATCAAAGAATAAATTGAATTTCTAAAATGTATTTTTTTATTTTATGCATTTGAGTCTTCATGCATACCATAATAAGGAATCAGATCCCGCTATAGATGGTTGTGACCCACTATGTGGTTGCTGGGAGTCAAGCTCAGGACTTCTGGAAGAGCAGCCAGTGTTCTTAACCACTGAGC
Organism: Acomys percivali; assembly: GCA_907169655.1. NCBI lineage: Eukaryota > Metazoa > Chordata > Mammalia > Rodentia > Muridae > Acomys > Acomys percivali. The sequence goes on along the minus strand of OU015754.1, from coordinate 17,447,699 downwards.
TATCTCTCCAGCTCCAAGATTTCTTTTTAAGAGTATGTGTGTATGTGTGCGCGTGCGCGCGTGTGTGTAGCTGTGTGAACATGTGAATACAGATGCCCAAGGAGTCCAGAAATGGACATCAGATCACCTGAAGCTGGAGTTACAGGTGACTGAGCTACCTGGTGTGGATTTTGAGAACGGAACACGGGTCCTCTGTAAGAGCATCATGGGTTCATAATCACTGAGCCATCTCTTCAGCTCTAAAGAATAAATCTATTTAAGGAAAAGTTGCTATTGATACCCAAGTGCTATGTTACTGAAAACAATTGCATTGCCCACACCCAGCTTTGTTCTGGCAAACCCAACTGGTTCTGCACACAGCTCACAAATCAATAAACTGATTATCCAAATCTCCGTGTCAGGATCTGAATGCTGCCCCAACTTAATCCTACACAGCGGTGTTCTATGCTACATTCTTACTCATGTTCTGTCAGCTCAGGGAACACACAGCTGCTTTGGGGGGTGATGACATCCAGGCGACAGTCTCTTGGCTCCTCTTGATATGGTGTTTGGAGAACAAAGAGCAAAGGAGGAAAATACTTAAAATATTATTTCCTCTTATTTTTCGTGTGCATGTGCCTGTGTCTTTGTGTGGGCATGTGCACATCTTAGTTACTGTTCTATTGCCATGACAGGACGTCATGGCTGACGCAACTCATAAAAGAAAGCACTTAACTTGAAGTTCTGAGTTAGAGCCCATGACGACATGGCATGGATCATGGCAGCAGGCAGACGGGCGTGGTGCTGGAGCAACAGCTGAGAGCTTATGTGTGATCCACAAGCTCAAGGGAGAGAGAGAGAGAGAGAGAGAGAGAGAGAGAGAGAGAGAGAGAGAGAGAGAGTTCCAAAGTAACTAACTATACATACATAGTGTGTGCATATGTGCATACCCTGTGTGCGCGCGTGCACTTGCAAACACACACACACACACACACACACACACACACACACAC
>OU015754.1:17435461-17446149 GCA_907169655.1 Acomys percivali | reverse complement strand
TGTGTGTGTGTGTGTGTGTGTGTGTGTGTGTGTGTGTGTGTGTGTGTTCTCATTCAAACCACCACAGTGCCTGTGGATGCAGGTGCCTATGGAAACCAGAATCTGGTTACTGGTCATTATGAGCCACCCAACCTGTGTGGATGAACTGAAGACAGATCCTCAGCAAGAGCCGTAAGAGCTCTTAGCCACTGAGCCATTTCTCTAGTCCCCTCCCCGCCCCCTCTCTCTGTGTTCCTGGTGGTCGCACATGTTTTTGGAGGCCAAAGGTCAACTTCAGGTGTTCTTTTCCAGGTGCATTCTTCCTTGACTTTTTGAGACAGTCCCTCTTATCCTGGAGCTTGCCAAATAGGCTAGGCTAGCCACTCAGGCATTCCCGGAGAGTTTCCTCATGGGTCCACCTCCCTAGCACTGAGATTACAAGGGCACACTACCAGACCTGGAGTTTAACTGGAGTTTCTGGGGAAAACCCAGAACTTCACGCATGCTCAGCGAGCTCTTTACCAACCGACCTGTGTCTCCAGCTTAATGGGCCCGATCTGGGCGTGGTTAGACTCAAGAGACCCGCATCCTATGGCAACAACCACCTTTAGGAAAGACAGGTTTTATGGAGGAGGCAGCCAAGCTGCGGAGGCAGGAAGTGGGGCGATGTGTGGCTGGGATAAAAAGCTTGAGCCCTTCCTCCTGCCCTCCACCCTCTCATTCCGTGATTGCTCTTCTTGTCTCTGTGCGGCTTCCACGCCACACTTTTTTGTTTCCATGAGCAAGCAGGAGCCTTACTTCAGTACGGGGGGGGGGGGGGGCTCTGTCTGTGTCAGGGATGTTTTAGTAATTATTTTACACCTGGTTTAACCCCATGGGAGTCGTTACTGTAGGGAGGTAACAATAAAATGTGCTCATTGGAATTTCCTGAAGGCAAGGCTCTCCTCTAAGCGGTGTCATTGTGCTCAACAAAACGGCAGAGGCTGTTCCTTTCCAGGACAACTTTGATTGGCAGGGAAAGCCAGACAGCAAGCTGGAGCCAAGAGTTTCTTCTTTTGTCCCAGGGATTGGGCCACGCTCCAGGCACCATTTCAGCGGGAGAGCCAAAGCTGATAAATAAATGCCCTTGGCAGTCACCTTTCTCCAATTTCCTGTCCATTCCTTGGCATTCCATAAATATCCCTACTCTCTTTACTGTTTGGCCTTGCAGCAGGAACTTGCTATCTAGTTAGAGCTGACAGTTAAGGGATGCCATGGGGGAAGCGTTCCACGGCTAATTCCGGCTGTTAACTTGATTGGATTAAGGAGCATCCAGAGAGGGCTTGGTGAGATGGCTCAGCCGATTAAGACGCCTTGCTGCCAAGTCTGAAGATCTGAGTTCGATCCCTGATCCCTGGGACTCACGTGATAGAAGGAGAGCCAATGCCTGCAAGCTGTTCTCCGATATTGATGTGTGTTCCATAAAATGCCTGCCTCGCAAGCATGGGGACCTGACTTCGATCTTTAGGACCCACATAAAAAGCAGGGTGTGATGGCCTGTGCTTATAATTCTTGTGCTGTGCGGTGGGAGGGGCAGAGGCAGGTGTTCCCCTGGAGCTCTTTGGCCAGCCAAATTAGCTTATGTAGCAAGCAAGAGATGCTGTCTCCAAAAAAAAAAAAAAAAAAAAAAAAAAAAAAAAAAAAAAAAAAAAAAAAGGGATAGCTCCTGAGGAGTGATTTTTAAAAAATGTTTTAAGAGAGATTTATTTATTTATTATGTATACAGTGTTTTGCCTGCATGTATGCCTGCACACCAGAAGAGAACACCAGATCTCATTATAGATGGTTGTAGCCACCATGTGGTTGTTGGGAATTGAACTTAGGACCTTTGGACAAGCAGATAGTGCTCTCAACCTCTAAGCCATCTCTCCAGCCCCTGAGGAATGATTCTTAAAGTTGTCCTTTGGAGGGCATGCACACAACACACACACACACACACACACACACACACACACAAATATACTCAGGTAGATGTACCCACACATATGGCCCCTCCCATCACCCACATATGCAAAATATGTGCCTAGGGCATTGGTGAGGTATTTCTTTGAGTATGTCTGTGAGGGTGCTTCCAGAGGATGAGCTAAGAAGGGAAGACCTTCCTTGATGTGGCTGTCACCATCCGATGGTCCCGGGTCCCAGACTGAATTAACCTAGGTAGTTCTGTCAATTTTGGCAATAGTAACTATTACAAATTCTGTACAGTTGGTGCAATTTACCAAGGAAAATTTTCTCACAAACAACACTATTGGCATGTTGGATTAAATTGTTCATTCTAGGCAGAGAGAGAGAGAGTAAAGATCTGTGCACCGCGGAGTGTTTAGCAGAATTCTCTGCCTCTGGATGTTAGTTGGGGCAAGGAAAAAAAAAAGTCTTCTAAGTTTTGCTGTTGTCATAACAGTGGGAAGGGGCAAAATTGCTTCCTCCTGTTCATTTAAAATCACTGTATTGGGGGGTATACTTGGAAAACTTCAAAGTATTTCAGAATGTTTATGGAGTGACATACAAAGTGAGGAAATAGAAGTGGTGGAGTATTAGTCCTTTTTGTAGTACCCGAGTGTCCTGCTTTGTTTTCGGTTCCAGTGGACACACCGTAACCAAAAGGAACTCCAGGACAAAGGTTTTATTTCATCTTACATTTCCAGGTCACAGTCCATTACTGAGGGAGGGAAGGGCAGGAACCTGGGGCAGGAAACTGAAGCAGGGACTGCGTAGAAACACTCATTGCCTCATTTGAGCTTTGTTTTGTTTTGTTTTGCTTTGCTTTTAAAATACATTCCAGGACCACTTGCCTAAGGATGGTGCCTCCCATAGCAGGCTAGACCCGGACATTATCAATCATCAGTGATGATAGTCTCTGACAGACAGGGCCACGGGCCAATCTGATCCAGACCAATTCTTCAGTTGAAGTTTCCTCTTCCCAGGTGACTCTGTGTTGCATTAAGTCGGCAATAAAAATTAGCCAGGACTCCTCCGCTTGTTTTTTCAACTTGACACACAAACACATTTTAAAACTACGATATTTCCCTTTGTTGTCACCGAGATCTCAATATCATAATATAAAACAGAGTCCAAGTTTAATAGCCCTACAACCTTTAAAAATTTCAACATTTTTAAAGTCCAGTGTCTCTTTTAAAAATCTAAAGTATTTTATCTCTAAGTTCTTGTAAAATAAAAAAAACAGTTATACACTTTCTTATTTCAAAAGAAAAAAAAAATGGGCATAGTACAATCAGCTCAAAGAAAAGCCAAAAATAAAGAAATGAAAATAAAAACCCTATAATTCAATGTTCAGCATTTGAGACTCATGATCTTCTGGGCTCCAAAATATTTGAGTAGTTCTACTTATGTCACAGAGAAAAGGGACAAAATTGCCCCCATTCAAAACCATTGTATTCAGGTGTGCTTAGAAAACTCAAAATATTTCTAAATTTTTGTTGTGTGAAATGCAAAGTAAGGGAGAAAAACGGGGTACAGGATTAGTTCAGTTTTCTAAACTATAATACCTGAGAGACACTAACTTTGTAAATAAAAGAGATTTATTTAGCTCACAGTTCCAGGGTTTTGATTGAGCCATGCTTGCCTCAGCTCAGGTCTGAAGAAGGCTTCAAGGAAGAATGCATGCATGGTGGAAGCAGGTGTGCAGAGAGCAGGTTTGGAGGGAAAAAAGGAAGCAAGCATGGGATTCAGGTCCCACAATTTCTTTCTTTTTGTTTTTAAAAATTAACACAGGGGCTGGAGAGACGTCTCACTGGTTAAAAACACCAGCTGCTCTTCCAGAGTACCCTGGTTCAATTCCCAGAACCTACACAGGAGCTCATAGATGTCTGTGACTCCATTTTCTGGGTATCTAACACCCTCACACAGACATACATGTAGGCGAAAAGGGCTGGAGAGCTGGTGACTCAGTGGTGAAGAGCACTGACTACTCTTCCAGAGGACCCTGGTTCAATTTTCATCACCCACATGGATGGATGCTTACAACTGTAACTCCAGTTTTAGGGGATCCGACACTCACATAGACATACATTCAGGCAAAAAGACCAATGCCCCAAAAAATAAAATCTTATTTTAAAAATGATTAATATAAGCGTGCATGTATGTCTTTGTGCATACATGTGCCAGTGTGATGCCTTCAGAGGTTAGAAGAGGGTATCAGATTCCCTGTAGCTGGCATTATCATAGTTGAGAGCTGCCTGATGTGGCTGCTGGGGACCAAACTTGAATCCTCTGCAGGACCATCATGTGCTCTTAACACGAGTTATCTCTTCAGCCCCACCACAATCCCCTTTGAGGGGCTGACTCTATATGATCTAAGGGCCTCCCACAACCCCCTGTATACCACTCCCTTCCCCCAATATGTTGTGTACAAATCCACCAACACGGGATCCTTGAGGGATCAATTCAATCCACAGTAGAAGGAATGATGGCAGAGGTGGGGAGGAGCTGTCATCGCAAGATCCCATTGCTAAGTCCTGAAGTGAAATGTCTCCCCAGGTTCAGGGGTTTGGTATTTAGTCTCGACCTAGTGTCTATTGACAGAGGCTGTGGAGGCCTGGCTCCTGTAAGTAGGACATGGTGGGCAAGCTTTCAGGATTGCAACCTAACACTGCTGCTTCCTGTCCCTTCTCCTCTGCTTCCTGATCCACTCCACAGATCACAAGTCTTGGTGCGCAAGTTCCCATCACCATGGGTGAAGACCCACCTGCGATGCCTTCCTCACCATGAAGCCAAAATAAATCCTTAAGTTGCTTTTTGTCTGGTGTGTGTATGTGTGTGAGTGTGCACATATAGATGCAAGCAAGTGTGTATGTGTGTGAGCAAGCATGTAGAGGCCAGAGATTGATTTAGGGTATCTTCTTCAATCACTATCCATCTTATTTTTTGAGACAAGTTCTCTCATTGAACCTGGAGCTAATGGATTTGGCTAGACTGGCCAGCAAGCTCCAGGAAATGGCCAGTCTTTGCCTCTTCAGCATTAGGGTTATAAATGCCTCATCCGCCCCCACCCCTGGCCCTGACCTTTTATATGGAAGTGGGATCCCAACTCAGGTCCTCACGCTTGCACAACACACACGTAATCATGTCCCAGCTCCTTATATTGCTTCTTAGGTATGATGTCATATCAGTGAGAAAAATAGACAACACAACAATCTTAGATTCTATCCTTTAGGTGGTGGTGGAAGTGTGTGTGCAGGGAGCACATATTGGTTAGATATGTGGGGACAGCTGCCTGGTGGGTAGTTCATTCACCCTTAACAGCTGACCCCATTGTTCCCAGAGTCAGTCAATGGCTACCCTTAGGGCAGGTGTTTATCTGGGGTTGAGATGCCCATTGGAAGGCCTCTTGGCTACTGGGAGCAGCAGGGCCCACACCTCTGCACTCCCTGTTTCATCTCTGCAGCCGTATAAAGATTAATGATAGTCTTTTTCTGAGCTGTTCCGCTCCTGAGCTCTGTAATACACTGTTCCAATAATCCCTTTGATTTCTCTCATCAGGGAATGATGCCGCAGAGAAACGTAAATACTTTTTTGCCTTTCAGAAATCGCTCACCACCCTTCCACATTATACACTACAATTTAGAAATTACACTCACATGTGCAATAATACAGTCGGGTGTGCTTACGGCAGAGACTGGCATCGGTTCTTCAATTGTTAAAGATTCCTGGGCATTTTGATTATGGTGTAAATTAGCTAGGTTTCCCCCCCCCCAAGCTCATTATTGCTATTTTTATGTCTCTTATTTATGTGTAGGCCATTAGAGGTACATACAGGCTCAAGGCTGTAGAACAGTCTTCTGGTTGTTCGGGCATTGAAGGTCTTAATACAGAAACAGTTTGAACTTTGTTCTGGTTGATCTCATGGTTATGATTCCTGGCAAAATTACATGGAGAGTGTGTATTTGTTTTGTGTGTGTATGTGCATAATTGCATATGTGTGTGTGTATGTGTGTGTGTGTGTGTGTGACATTGTGCATGTTGAGATTTTTGTAGCAAGTCTTACCAACTGAGCCATCTCCCCACCCTCTTTTCAAATATCTTTTTTTAAAAAAAGATTTAATTTAAATTATGTGTATGTGTTTATGCCTGGGGCACCCACAGAGGCTAGAAGAAGGCGGCAGATGTGGAGCTGGAGTTACAGGCAATTGCAAACTACTCACATCGGACCCGGGACCTGAAGAGTCTGTGCTCTTAATGGTGGAGCCATCTCTCCAGCTCCCAATTTAAATCTCTTAAAGAATACAACCCGGCAACACTTTGTATATTCATAATATTGTGTAGCCATCATCACTAGCTAGTACCAGACCACTGTCATCATCCCAAAGAGAAACTTCTACCCATTAAATAGTCTTTTCCCCTTTCCCTCTTCTGCCCAGTCCCTGTCAACCATTAATTTACTTCCTGTTTCTATGGATTTGACCACAGAGGACATTTCACATAAGTAGAATTATACCCTAGATATACAGCCTTAAGTGTCTGGCATCTTTCGCTTATGATAGTGTTCAGGACATGCATCCGTATAATATATTAGTTGTGCTTTATGGACAATGAAACTGAAGCTCTTGAGGGTATATTACCCGCCCATTGTCACCTGGACCACAGCAGTTTGGCTTGGGCCATTCCTCGTCATTTTGTCTGAATTTTTGAGGTAGGGTGTCACTATGTAGCGTAGGCTGGCCTCGAAAATGCTGTCTTTCTGCCTCTGTCTCCTGAGTGCTGGTGCTGAAGGCACATGGGGCACCACATTGGGATGCTCTCCGTATCTTCATGCCTGCATCAGGCAGGGTTCTTGAGAACAGTGGTTCCTGAGAGACCCCTTTGAGGATCGGACAACCCTTTCTCAGGGGTCACCTAATACCATTGGAAAACACGTATATTTACATTTAGATTAATAACGGTAGCAAAATTATACTTATGCAGTAGCAATGAAAGTAATTTTATGGTTCGGAGGTCACCCCAGCATGAGGATCTGTGTTAAAGGGTTGCAGGGTCAGGAAGGGTGAGAACCACTGCTGTAGATAAACAGGGCCAATGCAGTGTGTGCACATATTACAAAGAGTACCTGTTAGATGGGCTTACAGTAAGGTCATGGTAGTCCAGCAAGGGTTGTCTGCACACTAGAGACTATGAGAACTTGATGCCTTGGCAGTCCCAAGTGGGTGAGAGAAAATTGGAGGCTTCCTAGAGAACCAATGGTGTTCAGTGCACATTAGAAGGCCAAAGACAATGGAGTCTGGCGTCCACCAACGACGGCAGCAGTAGTGACAGAAACATTTGCTGAGGAAGAGGTGACTGCTGGCTCATTCCTCGGGATCACTTTATATCTGAATTGCCTGATGGACGTCCTCTCCCACTTTGAGGGTGGGTCTTTCCTCTGTCAATCTTCCCTAGAAATGCCCTTGAGGACATGCGTAGAGGTGTATCTTCTGGGAGATTCTAAATTCTGCTAAGTTGACATTCAAAACCTACCACAATAAAGCTCCTCTGACTACTCATGCATAAAACTGTGCTTCAGGGGGGGAAAGTATCTAACCTTGATGCTAATTAGGTAGCCACGTTACCATCCCTTTTGTGTTCCTAGTTCAATTCAGTTCCACGCACTATTGAGAAAACGAAGCTATCAGTCTTAGGTTTGACCAAACTTTTAAAAATAAGTCATGTTTTTGGATTAACCTCTGTAAAGTTCACATTGAACAATGACAGTAGCTTGGATACATTTAGGCCCCCCCACCCCCAAATTTTGACCTGTCTTGTATTCCTCATTTATTATTTTTATTTTATTTTATTTTTTTATTTTATTAGGAGACAAGGTCTCAAAAAGCCTTGGAACTTGCTATGCAGCAGAGAGTGACCTTGAACTCTTGCTCTGTCAGCCTCCAACTCCAAAATGCTGGGATTTCTGGGATTCACCACTAAGTGTCACTCAGTTATCTTCACTTTGCGGCAGGCTCTGACTATGTGGTCCAGACTGGCCTCAAACTCGAGATCCTCTTGCCTCATCCTCCTGACTGCTGAGATTATAGAAGTGTGCCACCATGCCTGAGTCTTCCTCAGTTAGAAGAGTAATTCACATAGACTCTGATCCTGGGCCCACCTGGGACTTACAGAGTGAGGTCTGGGAAACCTAGTATTTAGTAATACCCTAAAACCTCCTTAGGAGGGAGGTGTATTGGTTACTTTTTTTCATCGCTGCAGCAAAATGCCTGTCTGGTGCAACTTAAAGAAGAGGTTTACAGCTGGATGTGGCAACACACGCCTTTGATCCCAGCTCTCGGGAGGCAGAGGCAGGCAGATCTCTGTGAGTTTGAGACCAGCTTCTTCTAAAAAGCCATTTAAGGACAGCCAAGCCTACACAGAGGAACCTTGTCTCAAAAAACAAAATGAAGAAGAAGAAGAAGAGGAGGAGGAGGAGGAGGAAGAAGAAAGAAGAAGAAGAAGAAGAAGAAGAAGAAGAAGAAGAAGAAGAAAAAGAAAAAGAAGAAGAAGAAGAATCCATGTCTGTTAGCCCAGACAGTGTGAGCTGCATCCATGCCACTGTTCTTTATCCTACACACAAGGAAGGAATGACAGTAAGAGCATGAAGTGCCTGGTCCTGTTGCACCCACGATGAGCTACATGAGATCCTCTCCTAATAAATGAATGGACAAATGGAATGGATCTACAAAAAAAAAAAAAAAAAAAATGCTCTCATGCCTCAAGCCTTATCCCTTTTTAGAAGAGATAAAATAAAAGATTAAGAGAGGGTCCCATGCAACTTACTTTTAGTTCACTATGTAGCTGATGATGACCTTGATATCCCATTTCTCTTGCCTCGGTCTCTAGAGTGCTGGGATGTCAGGCTTGCAACACCACACCCACTTTATGCAGCACCGGATGCTAGGTAAGCACCCTGCCAACTGAACCACGTCCCTAGCCTTGTTTCATAGCTGGGTTCTATGTTTGTTTGTTTATTTGTTTGTTGAGTTTTGTTTTTGTTTTCTGTTTTTAGGGGCAATGGTCTTATTTATTTATTTATTTATTTATTTATTTATTTATCTTTTGGTTGTTATTGGGTTTTTGTTTTTGTTTTTTTGTTTTTTTTTTTTTGGTTTTGGTTTTAGTTTTTCAGAATTTCATTTAGCTCAAGTTGAGGATGACAATGAGCTCTATTAATCTCCCACCTCTGGTGTGCTGGCATTATAGATGTGTACCAGCCACCACCTCCTGCTCTGTGGTCTCTAGTTTATGCACAAATAAAACATACGCATTAGCCGTCTTTTCATTTTCTTCTCTGGTCTAGCTGACATCTGCAATGGTAGCCCTAATGGCTGCTGGGCTGCTCTTTCCACGATGACCTTACATGAAGGAAAACATTGTGAGTGATGGAGGAATTTCTGGATCCTTGATGATGTGGACCTGGAAGAGCAGGAAACCACTGGGCAGCCGGTACTTTGATGGCTTGTTGTCCCTGTAAGCAATGCTGAGCATTAGAGAAGTGGCCCTTGAATCATTTCCTTACACCACCATCCGCCCTGCTGGGTTTCTATCTGTGGCACTTCATCCTGACATGGGTCTGATTATTGGTATGCACTTCCTGACCCTCATTTTTTATTTAAAAAAAAAGATATATTTTATTTTTATTTATGAGTATGTGTATATCAGTGTGTGCGGGTATGTATGCAGGAACCAACTGAGGCCAGAAGAGGGCACTGCATCCCTGGAGCTAAGGTTACAGGCGGTTGTGCGTCATCTGATGTGGATGCTGGCAACTGAGCTCAACTCCTCTGCCAGAGCAGCAAGTGATCTTAGCTGTTGAGACATCCCTCTAGCCTCTGGTCCTCTTTTTGACAGCCTGAGGATTCGTGAGAGGTCTAATGCCATGCACCCCTGTGGCTGGTGCCAAGGAAGAAGGAGAAAGCAGTGGACAGCATTGCATTCAATAAATATTTATTTCATAACTTACTTAGGTTTTTGAGAGATAGTTACACAGAAGGTCTATTAATCCTCGGGCTCCTGGAAGGCCAGTTTGGATAGCTGAGTGCCCTCCAAGTATGTTAAAAGTTAAGGGTGATGGTAAGTGTGTGGGTTACAGTGGTGATTAGATTCAATGCTATGGCGCGGATCCAGTCCCTTCACTTCTCTGCGGGAAGTGCCTTCCTTTGTTAAATCAGGATAAAGAGACTCCCCTGCTGTTGTGTGCTGAGACCAATTAGCCACTGCCTTGGAAGGATTCAGACTCATAAATACATTGTAATCTACTCAGATGTAAGAGGCCGGTTGATGAGGACTCTGTGAAACATAAGTATATAAAACCAACACGAATGCTAACAGGCAAGCTCGCCTGTGAAATCAGTCTGCCAGCTTCAGGCCTCCTCTACCCTGTGGTAGCGTTTCTAAACAATCACTCAGACTCTATAAAGTAAGCAAGGGATGATTCTGTATCCTAAAGGAATAAAACCCTACAGAATGAAGATGGATTGATATCCATCAAGAAAGGCTTGTGTATCTGAAACAATGGCCAAGTCTTGCCATCCCAGCAGTTGGGAGGCTGAGGCAGGAAAATTCTGAGTTCCAGGCGAGCCTGGGCTAAATAATAATACCCTACCTTACTGTCTCCTTTTCATTTACAAATAACGCCTTGAGGTGTGTGTGTGTGTGTGTGTGTGTGTGTGTGTGTGTGTGTGTGTGTG
>OU015754.1:17387279-17403239 GCA_907169655.1 Acomys percivali | reverse complement strand
TTTCTTTCTTTCTTTCTTTCTTTCTTTCTTTCTTTCTTTCTTTCTTTTTTCGAGACAAAGTCTCACTACGTAGCCCAGGCTGTTCCAATCTGTGATTCTTCTGCCTCGGCCTCCCAAGTGCTGGGATTGCAGATATACACCACTGCATCTATCTTAAAGCAAGGTTTAGACAGGAATCCTCCACCCCCATTTGCACCAGTGCTTTGCCTCTCAGGGCTATGGATTGTGTATGGTTTGAGTGTTTTCCCCATGGGCTTATGTGTTGGTCCTCAGTGTGGTGGTATTAGAAGGCAGCATGGAACACTTAGAAGGGAAAATATTGGGCTATTATTTTGGATACTACCCTTGGAAAGTGTGGGGCTCTGCTGGATGAGGTTGAAGTCTAACATCTCCGGATAGCCATTTTTGTGCGCGGTCTATGATGGCAAACCCCCTTTCCTTAGTGGGGTTCTCACTCCACCAGATCTTGTAAGGAACATCACATAACCCTCAGGGGAGATTACAGGCTGGACCCTTTCCTGATAAGGAACTTGGTCAGCAAACACAGGGAATTCCTGGAAGCATCCCACACTATGCTGAGGAGATCCTGGTCTCCAGAAACTGGCCTCTAAATATTGTACCCATAGGATAATTAAATACTATTTTCTCCTTCTTGTGATAGGACCCCATGTTACTGCATGTAAATGAGGTACTGTATTGCTGTATGTAGATTAAATATCCTGGTACCCTTAACCCTAGTAAATCAGGCACACTCACCCTCAACCCCCACCCCCACCCCCACCCGCCTCTACTGCCCAAGGTTTATAAATAAAAGCTTGCTGGCATTCTCCCCCCACCCCCTGCTCACCATGACTGTTTGAGACTCCATTTATTTGGTGGAAGACTTGCCACTGAACGTCTGGGGCTTGGCTGACGATTAAGGCGGTCAAGGCAGCCATGGCAGAGCTGCCTTGGCAGCTGCTCCACTACTCCTGCTTTGGTGCTGACACCTGGTGAAGCCCCTCTGGGTCTGCATCTCACTGTACCCGCCTGTCAGTGGGTTTCACATATCTGCCTGCTTCTGCTGTGCTTGGCACATCAGCTCAAACAAGGAACTGTAACGCTTTTGGTGTCATCATGGGATTATGGAGCTCCTGAATCTCCACTGCCTTCTGATGCCAGCAATCTCATCCTAAAAGAGCTAAACTGTAACACCTGGTGAAAACTCATTTTCTTCCCCAGTAAGACCAGGAACTTGGCCTGGTGCCCAGGCCACGAGCCTCATCCTGAGCACTCTAATTTGCTACTGAGCAAGAAACAGGACCTGGGGACCCTTGATCTCAAGTCCACCCATTCTCATCTGGAAGCAAGCAACACGTGGACCAGCCCTTAGGAGGTGGGGCCCAGGCCACCTGTTGCCAGACACACTTACTGACAGGAAAAAAATTAAGCTGTTCATGTGGAACCCCGGTTGTTTTCTGATAGTGAGTGGTTAAAACAGTAAGGCTGGCCTGCCCCCACTCTTTGACTTCCTGACTCTATTATTTATTGTCTTTGTGACAAATATGCCTAACAAAACAAGTTAAAAAGAAGAAATTATTGCGCTCATTGCTTCTTAAGTTATAGTTCATCTTGGTGGGAAGGTTGTAGTGGAAAGGCTCACATCATGGTAGGCAGGAAGCTACTCAGCTTACATCATGGTGACCAGGAAGCAGATCAGTTCTCACCATGGTGGGCAGGAAGCAGACTGGCTTTTATCTTGGAAGCATCTCAATTCATATCACAGTGGACAGGAAGTGGGGCCAGAAGTAGATCAGTTTACATCGTGGCAGACGGAAAGTGGATTAACTCACATCATGCTGGAAGGGCGGCAGATCAGCACACATCATGGCAGACAGGAGGCAGATCAGTTCAATCCGTCCGCATTGTGGTGGATGGGAAGCAGATCAATTCTCCTTCATATTCTGGCAGACGCCAACAGCAAGCAAGATATGGAATATGGTGAGGGGCCGGGAAACACTATAGCCTCCAAGGACATGCCTTCAGTGACCTACTTCCTCCAATCAGGCGTGGCCTTCCTCAACTCCTTCTCCTAATAGTCTGTTCCTATTTAGAATCTATCAATGGATTAATTGATTGGTTAGGTCAGAGCCTTCCTAATTTAATTGTCTCTAGAAACTCCTTCACAGACACACCCACAAGTGTGCTTTACTGATCTTCTGGGTGCCTCTTCACCCATTCGAGCTGACAATTACGATTAACTATCTTGGTGTCTTGCTATATGTTCCCCTACTGTCCTGCTATTGTCACATTCTCCTTGAGGTCCTCATTAGAGCTGAGCTGATGACAGTGATATATCTTTAAATACTCAGAAGCATGAGTTAAATTAAACTCTTCTTTTCTTTTCTTTTCTTTCTTTTTTTTTTTTTTTTAAAGTACTGGGCCTCAAGAAATTTGTTTTAGCAATGAAAAGGGTATAGGTACACCCAGTAAGAAGAAGAAATATATACTTGAAGCTATAAGGTGCGCATGGCTGATGTTAGTGGTCGTTCAAGGGGCTGAAGCAGGTTGAGTAAAACATCATGTCCTTTAAGTCTCTGTGAGGGACCCTGTAATGTACGCTATATCGGCAAGTGATCATATACTGTTCAAGCAAACTGAAAAACTGGCTCTGGAAGGGAGGTTGCTCTCTAACCCCTTTTCTTTTCTTTCTTTCTTTTTTTTTTATTAATTTATTCTTGTTACATCTCTATGGTTATCCCATCCCTTGTATCCTCCCATTCTCCCCTCCCTCCCATTTTCTCCTTATTCCCCTCCCCTATGACTGTTCCTCAGAGGGATTACCTCCCTCTGTATAACCCCTTTTCAAACCCAAGTGTACTTTGGTTTCCTAGAACCTGACAAAGCTCCTTGTCTGGGGATGGGTGGGATTCCCACTAACTCTGTGACAGGCAAGAAACAGAGTAGCCAAACAGCCCAAAGGTGAAACACTGTGTCCTTAAGAACAGCTGGAAGGTGACCTGTTTCCAACACAGGTCAGTAGTACCCACTGCATGGTATAACAGTGTTTGAAGTGGGATAAAGAAGCTGGAAGTTCAGCCATGGGGAGAATGCTGGATGAGGGACTCCAGCTGAATGCCTCCACTTTCCGTGATGCTGTGACCTTAAAATTCTGATCCTCCTGCCTTCACCCCCGACCCCCCGATCCCAAGTACTGGGATTACCTGTGTGTGTCTCCATGCTTGCCTGAATTGGGACCTTAACAACATTTACCTAATGGGGCAAGGTTGTGAGAGTTAAGCAAAAACACATTTAAAGAGTAGAACCACGTAGCCTGCAGTGATGGCATGAACATATAAGTCTCAGTACTTGGAACAGCAGTTTTCTTTCTTTTTTTTTTTTTTTTAATTAATTTATTCTTGTTACATCTCTATGGTTATCCCATCCCTTGTATCCTCCCATTCTCCCCTCCCTCCCATTTTCCCCTTATTCCCCTCCCCTATGACTGTTCCTCAGAGGGATTACCTCCCTCTGTATATGCTCATAGGGTATCAAGTCTCTTCTCAATGACCTGCTGTCCTTCCTCTGAGTGCCACTAGGTCTCCCCCGCCAGGGGACATAGTCAGATGTGAGGCACCAGAGTACTTGAGAAAGTCAAATCCCTCTCTCCACTCAAGTGTGGAGACTGTCCTGTCCATGGGCTAGATCAGGGTAGGGGTTTAAATTTTTCCGCCTGTATTGTCCTTGGCTAGGGCCTTAGTTTGAGCGGGACCCCATGACCCAAATCTGCCTATCATTATGTTCTACTTGTAGGTTTCTAGAACCCACTGGATCCTTCTACATTGCTATTCACCCATTGTTCTCTCATCTAGAGTCCCAATAGGATGTCCTCCCCTCGGTCCCATTTTCCTGGTAAGGGAAGGCTTTCATGGGACATGTCCATTGGGCTAGTATGCAGATATAAGTGAGTATATACCATTTGAGTCTTTCTGCTTCTGGGTTAACTCACTCATTATGATCATCTCTAGCTCAATCCATTTATCCACAAATTTCGGGAATTCCTTGTTTTTAATAGCTGAGTAGTATTCCATAGTGTATATGTACCACAGTTTCTTTATCCATTCTTCTACTGAGGGACATTTAGGCTGTTTCCATGATCTGGCTATTATGAATAAGGCTGCTATGAACATGGCTGAGCAAATTTTCTTGCTGTGTGCTGGTGCATCTTCTGGGTATATTCCAAGGAGTGGAATAGCTGGGTCTTGAGGAAGCCCTATTCCCAGTTTTCTGAGATAGCACCAGATAGATTTCCAAAGTGGTTGTACTAGTTTGCATTCCCACCAGCAATGAAGGAGTGTGGAACAGCAGTTTTCAACCTGTGGGTCACAACCTCTTTGTGGGGGCTGCCTAAGATCATTGAAAAACACAGATATTTGCATTATGCTTCATAACAGTAGCAAACTCTCAGTTATGAAGTAGCAAATAAGTAACCTTATGGTTGTGGGTCACCACAGCATGTATTAAAAGGGTCACAGCATTAGGAGGGTTGAGAACCACTGGGGTGGAGAACCATGAGTTCTAGGCTGATTTGATCTACATAACGAGTTCCAGATCAACATGAGCTATGTGGTACATTTGAGGCCATCCTGGGCTACAGAGTGCGTTGAGGCTAGCCTTGAGCTATGTGATGAGTTTGAGGATGTTCTGGACTGTACAGTGAGATCCTGATGGAATCTATGCCTGTGGCTCCAGATGATAAAGGTGGTGATAAAAGATGCAGCTGGGCCTTCTGTGGTCATTTCTCAGGTACCCGAGAAGTAGGTGGATTGAGGCTACATTCGTCCCAGATGCGTTGCCTGGCTCAGTTCCCCAGGTTGCTAAGGACATCCAGGGACCCACACTGTTCTTTGCAATTCATTCAAGTGTTCAAAGGCACCTTGGAGCTGCATATTGTGGTTCTTGGACCTGTCGCTGCCACGCTGCTCAGAAATTGGATTCTGTGGAGTGGAAACGTGTGCGGCTTGTTGGCACGGCAACTGGTTCAGAGAAGGGACGTTTCCAGACAGAGAGAGTTTGCCTCTGTCAATTGGGTTACAGCCCTCATAAAAACCTGTTTGTTTGTATTCTTTTCTGGGTGCTTGGAGGCATCAGGCCTCCTCCAGTTCTAAGGGGGTGATGCTCTCCATGCGTGGGTGACTCCAGCTGCATGGTTTCCTTTGTACAGCGGACTCTCTAAGTGTAGGGGCCGCTTGACTTGGCTGCTCTGGGTTAATATCTTTCTGTTGCCTGTGCTCACAGGGAGGGCTCCTGGATTCTCTCCTTTTGCTTTTGGACAAATGGAGAGAAGAAGAAGAAGAGAGAACTCTGATCCTTGACGTGACTGTCATCCATGTCCACTTAGAAGCCGGAAGGGTAGGGCTGGGGGCGTGGCTCATTTGGTAGAGTGCTTGCCTAGCATGCAGGGAGTCCTGGGTTTCATTGACAGCATCAAATAAACTGGGCACAGTGGCATGAGCTTGAAACTCAAGCACTTGGGGGGGGGAAGCAGGAGGATCCCAACTTCTAGGTCATCCCCCTCTACATAGCAACTTCAAAGCCAGACCAAGCTCCTTGAGAACCTGTCTCAAACAAACAAACAAACAAACAAACAAAGGCAAAAACATTCTGCCCTCCAATCCAAAAGCAAAAACCCAGAAAGACAGCTTTCCAAAATGGCAAGTTTTGGTTGTAAAAAATGAAATTTATAGCAAGAAGGTTAGGTGCTAACCTGTTCAGATCTGTCGACAATGCTGTCATGAGCAAAATAAAAGATGAAAGTTGGAGAATTTAGGGGCCCCAGGTGGCACAGCGAGAGTTGGTGGCTGATGGGAAATTATTGGCTTACGCACCGTCTCTGCCATTTTGCAGCCAGCATGATCTTAAGTGGACCTCTTTGAGCCTCCACTTGTACAGAGGAAGGGAATTTATAATGACATTGTATTGGAGCACTGGTGTGACATTGTAAAGGATTAAATGTGCGCTAAGCACTCTTTACAGCTTAAAGCTTGGTACAAAGTCTGGCTGTGAGAAGCCAGGCATGGTGGCAGCTGCCTGTCATCTCAGTGCTTGGGATCCTGTGTGTTCCAGGACAGCCTCGGCTACAGTGTGAGAGAGCCTGGCTTAAATGAAACACAATACCCAGGTTCCGGCTGTGTAAACTAACTTGGGGGTGCCTTCAAGAAAGATCCAGATGCTTGGTTATTAAAGCTAGAGAATCAGTCTCTCCCTTCTTCTCTCCTCCCCCACCCCATCTCTTCCCCTTCCTTCTCCTTTTTCATTCCTTTTCTCCCTCCTTCCCTCTTCTTTCCTTATCCATTTATTCAACACACATTTACAAATTAAGACCCTGCCTTGTGCTAGACATTCTTAAATGGTGGTGATATAATCAATGGAAAAAAAAAAAGAGTTGAGTACCCGTCATCTTTCTGAGCTGACTTCGGGTTAAAAAAGGAAAAAAGAAAAAAAAAAAAAAAGAGCTATAGGTGAAACGTGGCACATCAGATGATGTCAGGTGCCACCCAGAGGAAGGGAGGAGGTGAGATGGAGATGTAGGAAGTTCAGTGTCTCCATTTTAAATACCACATCAAGGAAGTCCCCATTGAGAGGATGACATTCTAGTAGAGGCTTGAAAAGGTGAGGACGTGAACCATGAAGTTACCTGGGAGGAGGCTTCCCAGGCTGAAGGGAGTTGAATGTGTAGGTGTCCCTCCAGTGTGCACAGATGTCTCTGGGGCACACCTGTGTGTGTGTGTGTGTGTGTGTGTGTGTGTGTGTGTGTGTGTGTGTAGATGTCCCCAGAGAAGGTCTGTATGTGTGAATATCCCTGGAGTGTACCAGTGTCACTGAGAAATAGTGAGAGGGCAGGGCCAGGAACCAGAGCGTGTCATTTTCTGTCTGTCTGTCTGTCTGTCTGTCTGTCTGTCTGTTTCTCTCTGTCTCTCTGTCTCTCTCTGTGCATGCATGTGTACGCATTCAGATGCATGTGTGCAGGTGCAGATGTGTGTGGAGGTCTGAGGACAACCTCAGGTTTTGTTTCTCTGGCACCATCTACTTTTTTTTTTTCTGAGAAAGAATCTATCACCAGTCTAGAGCTTAGCAAGTAGGCTAGGCTGGTTGGTCAGTGAACTCCAAGGAGCCACCTGTCATCGTCTCCCATCACTAGTATTACAAGCTCAAGCCACAGCCCTTCACCTTTTCTTTTCATTTAATTTTTTTATTAATTTATTCAGATTACAACTCAATTGTTATTCCATCACCTGTATCTTCCTGTTCTTCCCTCCCTCCTGCTTTCACCCTATTCCCCTCCCCTATATCTATGACCGAGGGGGGCCTCCTCTCCCACTATATGGTCATAGGCTATCAAGTCTCATCTTGGGAGCCTGATTATTCTTTCTTTGAGTGCCACCAGGCCTCCCCACTAAAGGGAGGTGGTCAAATATGGGGCACCAGAGTTCATGTCAGAGTCAGCCCCAACTTTCCACATACCTGTGGAGAATGTCCTGTCCATTGGCTAGATCAGAGTAAGGGTTTGATGTTTACTACTTGTATTGCCCTTTGTTAGTGCCATAGTTTGAGCAGACTCCCCTGGGCCCTTTCACCTTTTTCACGTGAGTTCTGAACATTAAACTCACACCCTTTGTGCTCATAAGGAAGCCAGTCAGGGAGTGGTTTAGATTTATAGAGGCCCAAGGGAAAGCAGTGTTGCTTTCAGCTGCTCATCTCTACTTTCAGCTGGGGACTCTGTCCTACTGCTACCATCTTTCATTGATGTGGGACCCCAGCTTCTTCTGCCTGCCAACGCAGACCAAAGACCGACAGCTCTGCAGGAGTCCTCTAGGCCTTTGGCACCAGATTGGAGCTGCTGCTGCTGCTATCGAGTTCTCAGCCTCCCCACTGTGCCAACAGTCACTGTTGGGGTACCCTGATTGTTGGGGTACCCCCAGCCCCTACTGTGTAAGCTGGTCTAGTAAATCTTCTTTGTTGTATGTTTATTCTATTAGTTCTGTTCCTCTACGTTGGAACACGGTGCCAATGAGATGAAAGAGGAGGAGGGAGAAGACAGGGAGACAGGACTATGACAGCTTGGAAGGATGGGCAACTTCTTACCTAAGTGGGAAGACAGGTAGAGCAGTTAGAGCAAGTACCCCGCCCCCCCAACCCAGTATTTGACACGTTACGTCTGAGATGTCTGTTTGACATCTCAGCTGGAACACATATCTGGACACATGAGCCTAAGCTTGTGATTCAGCCTTCAGCTACGCTAGGTGGTGTGCTATCTCTTGCTATTTCTCTTATTGCACTTATCTGAGTCATGTAGGTGGTTGCTCATGTGTCACGCTCCACTTGGATCAGCTGCATCTCTCCCTCTCTCTTGGCTATATGTACATCAGCTTATTCTTTAGAAAACAAGGGCTGAGAATGGAGAAAGTTTCCAACGATGATGTTGTCATGGTGGAGAATGTAAAGATCCATTGATTCTTGGGAAGGGAGATGCCAAGTATGACTGTGTTGGTTTGCTTTTGCCCCTGTGACAAAAATACCTGAGAAAAACAACTTAAAGAGGCAAGATTTACTTTGGGTCAGGGTTCTAGAGTTCTCAATCCATGGCCAGCTGACCGCCATTTTGCCTGGAATCTGTACAAATGTGTAATGGAAGCTGCTCACTTCATGGCAACCAGGAAGCACCGAGAGTAAATTCATATCTTCTTGCTTCCATCTTGATTCCAGCTTACTGGATGGTAGGACACAGAGTCAGGGTGGGTCCAGTGTTCTTAATTGATCGTCTCTGGAAACACAGCCCTCCTCTCTTCTCCCTTCCCCTTTCTCCCATCTTCCTTGTCCTCCTCTTCCTTTTCTGCAGCCCCCCTTCTCCTCTTTCTTCTTCTCTTGCTTCTTCTTGAGATGCTGCCTCACTATGTGGCTCAAGCCATTCTTAAACTTGGTATATGGCTCAAGCTGGCCTTGAACCTTTGATCCTCCCGATTCTGTTTGCCCAAGCGTAGGAACTGTAGTCATGCACCATTACACTTAGCTTTTCTGTGCTGTCATTGGTTTGGTTGAGATGAGGTTTCGGTATGTCGCCCAAGGTGGCATCAAATTTCCAACTCCTGCCTCAGCCATTCACGCACTGGGATTCAGCTTGACTGTATCATTATCTTTCTTAACAATTTACTCAAGGCTGGCTGTGTGCCACGTTCTTTGCTAGAAGTTTTATAGCTATTGTTTTCCAGGTGTGCGCGAGCGCACACACACATATATATGGAGGCCAGGAGTCAACCTTAGGTGTTATTCCTCAGGTGTTGTCTGCTTTGCACTTTGAGATATGGTCATGCCTGGACCTTGTCAGAGACCTACTTGCCTCTGCCTTCCAAGTGTTTGGATTATGAATGTACATTATCATGCCCTGCATCCATATTCTCCCCCTCCTCCCTCTCCAACCACAGTTTTCCTTCCACTCCCTCCTCATCCCTCACCCCTGCATCCACTCTTCCTGTGTTTCTCTTCAGTACGCAGTTCTCCCATGGTTATAAATGAGCCATGGCATATCAAGTTGCAGTGAGACCAGGCATCTCCTCTCCTATTACAACTGGAGATGCCCTGCATTTTTATTGTAGGCTCTTGGGATAGAACTCAGGTCCTTATGCTTGCATGGCAAGCACATTACCAACTGAGCCATCTCCCCAGCCCAGTTTCATAGCAGCATTTGAAAGACTCATATGACCTTTAAAACCACTCTTGGGGTACTATAAGTAGCTCCATTTTGCAGATAAGGAAAACAGAGGTTCAAACAGATGTTCATAATCATCCCTTTTAGCAGGTAAAGAGCCTGAAGCACAGGAATGGTTAGGCCTCTGGTTGTGTGATCTTTCTTCAAGTCGTTTAATTTGTCTGAGGCTCAGCGGTTCCTGCCCATTTTATCTTATTGATGGAGCTTAAAAGGGAGTAATGTATGTAAGCATGCTTAATAAAATGTCATTTTTATTATGAGTATAAACAGTAATTTATAATCTTTCCTTAACTCCACTGTTGTGGAGTTAAAGTATCTTTATTTATTCAGACTGTCAGAAGAATTTCGCAATTAATAGTGTCTGTAGCTTTACTATTTCTTTAATCTCTAAATATTCCTTAGGGGTGCCAGGTGTGTGGTTATATACCAGCAACCCCAGCATTTGGGGCACAAAGAAAGGAGGATTGAGAGTTGGAGTGTGGTCTGAGCCAAACAGTAAGTTCAAGGACAGTCTGAGTCACATTCAGTATACAATGCTGTAATACCAGACACCTTCTAAAACACTAGTAATTGGGCCAGCAAGATGGCTTGGCTGGTGAAGGTGCCTTGCTGCCAAGGCTGATGTCCTGAGTTTGAACCCAGGGACCCACATGGCAGCAGAAGAGAACTGGCTCCTGTAAATATTTATTTGACTTCCACCAGTGCTGGTGCACCATGATGTGTCCCCAGACATGAAATAAATGGAAAAATATGATAAAACACAACTAGTAATGCGCTAGTTTCTCTTCATATTGTAGCAACCTTTCACCTTGTAAAAGACTCCTGGCATCTGGAGTTACAATGCTCTTTGAATGGACATTTCTTGGGTCACAAGAAAAACTTCTTGTTGTCTTTTCCCCTGCCCCACCCCCAGAGACAGGCTCTTCTGTAGTGGAGCTTGATTTTGAACTTGATGTGCAGCAGGCAAAGATTGCCTTGAACTCTATATCCTCCTGCTTAATTTGGGATTACAGGTGTGTGCCACCATGCCCAGCTAAAACTGAACAATTTTACTGATATTCTCTCTCTCTCTCTCTCTCTCTCTCTCTCTCTCTCTCTCTCTCTCTTTCTCTCTCTGTCTCTGAATTGTTAGGTTTTTTTCTTCCTCATCTTATGCATTAGAGGCTTCCCCGTTTTGTATTCATGCGTGTTGGTTGTTTATATGTCATTGACGTGAACACTTGGTTTCATCTGCTGTGAGTGTTTTCTCTGGATCGCTCCTCTTTGATTTCTAGTGAGGCAGAGCAGCTGTGTCAAGTAGCTATTTACTTTCATATTGTGCAGACTGTGCTCACATCAGCAGCACAGTGGTCCCTGTGCTAGGATGATGTGAATTCATGACCTGCCCCATTGTGTGTGTGTGTGTGTGTGTGTGTGTGTGTGTGTGTGTGTGTCTGTGAGTGCAGAGGACAAACTTTACTGTTGTTTTGGGGTGCTGTCCACCTTGTTCTTAAAATACAGAGTCTCTCACCTGCCTAAAACTTAACTAGTAGGCTAGACATACTGGCTGGTAAGATTCAGAGATCTGCCTGTCTTTACACAATCACGTTTAGCTTTATTTACTTAATTTTAAAAATATGAGATCTAGGCATTGAATTCAGGCCCTCATGCTTCTGTGGCAACACTGAGACAACTTTCCAACCTTTGGTCTCACATACACAAAGACACACACATACACACATATGTGTACATACATACATACACACACCACACACACATTTGTACGCACACGTATATATACACACACATATATGTGTACATACATACATATACACTTGCATACACACATATGTGTGTATATATATATACACACACATACACTACATGTACACACACACACATATCTTATACATTGTATATCTTATTTATTTCGGGGCAAGAAGTATCAGGGTGAGTCCATGTAGGTCAGAAGACAACATGGCAGTCTAGTCTCTCCTTCTGCAGTGTGGGAACTGGATTAAATCAAGTTGTCAGGATTAGCAGTAAGCACCTCTACTTACTGATCCACCTTGGCAGCCCCTCTTCCATATCTTTTATGGTGTAACTATATCTCAAGATGGACACAGCGGCATGCACCTATAGTCCTAGCTACTTGGGAGGCTTATAAGGAGGATCCCTTGAGTCCAGAAGTTTATGACCATCTCGCGTAACATAGTGAGACATCCCTGCATCCCTTAAAAAAAAAAGTTATATATTAGCAAAATTGTTAACAACACATCAAAAACAAACACATAGGGAATTCGTTGCTGTAAAAATCTGCAACATCACAGGGGTACATGTTCCTTTTTGGAGCTGAGAATTTTCTTTAGGCTTTTTCTGTCCATGTTCATATGAACCTGCACCTCTGATTTTCTTTCCTCTCGTTCTGTCTTTATCATCCTTACCTAACGGATACAAAGTACTCAACTTTCTTTTCATTCTGGATGCGTATTCTTTTAGATGTTTTCTTGTTGCTGTGTGACAAAACACATGGGAAGAAGCAGCATGAGGGAGGAAGCATTTATTTTGGCTCACGGTTTGTAGGCGCACAGTCCAACATGGCGGAGAAGGCAGGCGTGGTGGCAGAAGCATGGGGTAGCTGGTCACACTGTATCCACAGTCAGGAAGTGGAGAGAAGAGATGAATGCAGGTGTACTCAGTTCCCTCTCCCCCTGTTTTTTATTTTCAGTTCAGGAAGGGCCTGGGCTCATGGAATGATGTTGCCTTTATTTGGCGAGTGTTTTCCTACTTCATTTCACCCAAGCTAGAAACTCCCTCATGGGTGTTCCTGGAAGTTTGTTTCCATGGTGACGCCAGAACCTGTCAAATGAACAAGCAACACTGGCCACCACAAGTGTCTTGTGCAATGTCTAGTGTAGCCCAGGCTTGCCCTAAACTCTCCACCTCTGATTGCCTCCTCTCTCAAATTCCTGAGTGCTGATATTACAGATTTCTGCTACTATGATCAAGCCTCACAGTCCCATCTGGTTTAGACCAACTGCATTTTTGAGTTGTTACTGAATAATTTTCTCAACTTCTTGACAATTATTCCTTTTAGAATTATATTTCCTAGGTTCTTTTTCATAAACTGTATTTTTCTAGAAATTACTTATTTCACTGAGGATTTCAATGTATTTGTTTACAAGTACGTGAAGCATTCTCTTTAGAGTTGGATGAAAAACATATTTTCCATAAATGGTCTTATCTCCTTTTTCATTTCTAATTAAAAATGTTCTCTTAATTATATTTATCATTTTATTTGTTTACTTTAACAGTTTAAAAAAAAACAGCATTTGAACCAATTTATTATGCTGTTGCTTTGTGCTTTTACTTTGTTTCAGCTGTTTACTGAATCATTGAGAATTGCTTTTCTGTTTAACTTTTAAACAAGAGGCTTTGTTAATATCCACTTGGATAATCCCAGCCTGAATAGGATCTCTGAAAGACCAGGATGAGAGGTAAGGAGAGAAAGTACTGCATTATCAGTGTTTATCCACCAGAGACCAGTGTGTTTTGTGCGTGTGTGTGTGGGGGAGGGGAAGGGCAGCATAAGAGCCCACACCAGCTAGTTCAGTGGAAGGCAGTCAAATGCAGGGGACTAGCTGTCAAATATGGGCAGAGCTGAAAAAGCCAAGAGGGCTGATGATTCATCTCAGGTAAGTGACAGGGGCCACTTCTGCCCACATACAGCTGGATCAACCCAGTGAGAGGGAGGGGGAGTTATCAGACCCCATGAGTTGTCTCACATGATGGGGCCCAGATGCTCAGTTCTGATGAGAAGCTGTAGAAGACAAAGGTGAGGTAGGAGCTGGGGGAAGGCGGCAGGGGAAGGGATGACCCAGCTTTTATGACTTCTAGAATCTTCTGCCAGTACTTGTTTTTGGAGGAAATTCATTAGAAACCAGATGGAAAAGGAGGGCTGAGATAGTCCATTTGTGGAGGTCAGGTCCCCATGGTGGGCCTGAGAACAATGACCCGTGGACCCCTTCTCGCTAAGACTGGTTATGGTTTATGAAGCTGTGCTGGTTTTGTCCTTTGTGTCGTTATAACAAAATTGTGCTGGTTTGAATAGGTACGGTCCCCATAGACTCATGTATTTGAATGCTTGGCCTATAGAGAGTGGCACTATTAGGAGATATGGCCTTATGGAGTAGGTGTGGCCTTGGTGGAGGAAGTGCATCATTATGAAGGCAGGGCTTTGAGGTCTTATATATACTCAAACTCCACCCAGTGTGGTCCATAGTCCCCTTCTGCTACCTATGAATCAAGATGCGGAACTCTTGGCTCCTCCAACGTCATGATGATAACGGACTAAACCTCTGAAACTGTAGGCCAGCCCCAACGAAATGTTTTCCTTTATAAGAGTTGCTGTGGTCATGTTGTCTCTTCACAGCAATAAGACCCTAACTAAGACAAGAACACTACAAACCGAACTGTTAATTAATTACCTCTTCAATTTGTATGTGGGGTGTACATGTGTGTACTTTTCATGTGTGTGGAGGCCAGGGCTCAGGTGTTTTCCTCAGTCATTCTCCACTTTATTTTTAGAGGCAGCATCTCTCATTGAACCCAGAGCTCACTGTTTTGCCTAGGCTGGCTGATGGATGAATTTCAGGAACATTTTCTTTTCCTTTCTGGTATGGGGATGCTGGGAACCAAACTCCAGTCCCGACGCTAAGGCACACAGTCTTATTGATTGAGTCATCTCTCTAGGTCCCTGCTTGTTTGCTTGGTTTCTGAGATGGGGGTCTTACTCTGTAGCCTAGGTTGGCTCTGGGCTCAGTTTGTAGCTCAGGCAGGTCTTGAACTTGCTCTCCTCCTGCCCCAACTTTCCAAGAGCTGGATAGCATGTGTGTGCCACCAGGCCCAGCTTCAGACTGGGTAATTTATAGGAAACAGACATTTCTTTCCCATAGTTGTGAAGGCTGGGAAATTTAAGACCAAAGGCAGTGGCCATTGGACTAGACCATTGTTTCACTTGCTCACATGGAAGGCACAAGGGCAGAGGGCATGGAGGCCATTTCTGCAAGCTCTTTTCACAGCAGAGTCGGTCAGTCTATGAGGCTGGAGCTCTGAAGAGCTACATTTTTTTTTTAACAGTTTCCATGCTTCTAATACTGTTGCATCAAGGTACACATCATCACACGTGACTTGTTTCTGCTTGCTGCTCCCTGGTCCTGCAAGGCAGCAACTTCCACTATGTAAATCCCAGATCACCATCAACATCATCTATCAGGAAGATGGAAAAATCATATGCTCAGGTCCCATCCAGACCACTAAATCAGAAATTTTGGACAAGAGCCTAGGAGTTTGGTTTTCAACAGCTTCCTAGGTGACTCAAGTTCAAGGGATCATTGGAACTACTACGGAGTTCCTCCTTTGGTCCCTGAGTTCTAGTCAATATAATTATTAGGTTATTGGTGTTTGTGTGGCCCTCCATATTTATCCCTTGGGTAGAGTTAATCACCCCCTCATCTAAGCTCTCCCAGCACTCTCTCAGTGCCTCTGTTAGCTATTAAAAACCGCTCTATCAGCTGTGTGTGTGGTGATAAACATCTATAATACCAGTATTTAGAACCTGGGGCAAAAGGATGGGAAGTTTAAGATCCACCTGTAGCACATAGTGAGACCCTGTTTTGAAACAACCACAAGGGACCAAGCTGTGATGTCAAAACATGGTAAATGGGTGTGGTGGCAAACGCTTGCAAATCCTAGTACTGAGAAAGCAGAGGCAGGAAGATTGAAAAATGTTCCAGGTCCAGCCTGGTCTACATTTTGAGTCCTATCCAGGCCAGTCAGCGTTATTTAGTGGGATGCGGTCTGGAAAATCAATCAGTGAAGCAGTCAATAAAATAAATTCACAGTTCAAGGCAGACATGATGTCTCATGCTTGTCATCCTAACAATGGGAGGCTGAGGTGGGAGGGTGTGGAGTTCAAGGCCAGTTTTGGCTACGTGTTGATAAGGCTTCGTTCAAATAACTAAGTTACATGTAAATAAGCAGATGCAAACCCAGAAAACAAAAACTAACTTTTCAATCGAAAGCGTTCTATTTTATTCTTTATTTTACCACATCCTGGAAATGTTTGTTCTAGAAATGCTCACTCTTGCTGTCTTCTCTTCTCTTCTCTTCTCTTCTCTTCTCTTCTCTTCTCTTCTCTTCTCTTCTCTTCTCTTCTCTTCTCTCCCTCCCTCCCC
>OU015754.1:17361861-17372677 GCA_907169655.1 Acomys percivali | reverse complement strand
GGTGCTCTACCACTGAGCCACACCCCAGCCCCTCACTGGGGGATTCTGGGCAGGTGCTCTACCACTGAGCCATACTCCCAGCCCCTCACGGGGGTTCTAGGCAGGTGCTCTTCCACTGTCACACCCCTAACCTCTCACTGAGGCATTCTCGGTTAAGCGCTCTACTGTTGAGCCATACCTATAGCTCCTTACTGTGGATTCTAAGTAGGCCTTTTACCTCTGAACCACAACTCTAGCCACAAATTCTACATAAGAACTCTACTATTGAACAATGTTCCAAGCCTTCTTTTTATCTTTTACTTTGTTGCTGGGTCTTGCTAAGTGACCTCGCTATATCCAGGAAGGCCTTCTGTCATCAAGCCTAGTTAGTTCAGAAGAACGTTTACCAAAGAGTATATGATGCTCCACAGATAGCCAGTACTATTGCACACTGCCTTTTCTCTATATCTGTGATTTCTATGTCTGTGGATTGAATCCATTGGGGATGAAAGTATTTAGGGAAAAGGAAATCACATTTGTACTGAATGTGCCTAGACTTTGCTTGTCATTCTCTACATAGTGGAATGTAATAATTACATGCAATGCATTCACATTGTAGATTTGATAAACATTCTAGCAATGAGGCCCAGTACATGAATGGATGTATGTAGGTCACATGTAATGCTGTATCATTTGCATATGGGACTGGAGCGTCTACGTGTTTGGGTGTTTAAATGGGGTTTAAATGGGTGTTTAAACCGAGGGAGGTGGTAGAGGTCTGCATCCCTGGAACTCAGGAGATAGAGGCAAGAGGATCAGAAGTTCAAGGTCATCTTCAGCTCCACAGTGCATCTGAAGCCAGCCTACATGCATTGTCCCACGAGCCCTAAGTCATCTCCTGTCCTATCAGGATTCGGGCCAGTAGGCCTCAAACGTGACAGAGTAGCTAGTGGCAGCATTCTGTGATGTACAAAATATGGGGGAAGAACTAGAAACCTATGTGCAATACTATCTCCTTTGCCATTTGTATTTACATTTTTTTTGCTTTTGTTTTTTGTTTTGTTTTGTTTCAGACAAAGTCTCACTATATAGCCCAGGCTGGCCTGAAAACAGTATACTCTTGCCTCTACTGTCTGAATGCCGAGATGCGATTCAAGCCTTGCTTTAATGTGCGTCACATCTTATGCCTTCTTTCTGGACGCAAGGCCTACGTGTTGCCCAGGTTTGACCTCAAACTCGTACACACTTGAGGATGACTTTGAACTCTAATACTCACCTTGTCCTCGGTCACCTCCTGCCACCTATCTGGTCCTGGGTGGTAGGCATATACCACCACACCTGGCTTATACGGCGCTGAGGATAGAAACCCAGGGCTCCATGCGTGCT
Source organism: Acomys percivali (assembly GCA_907169655.1). Taxonomy (NCBI): domain Eukaryota; kingdom Metazoa; phylum Chordata; class Mammalia; order Rodentia; family Muridae; genus Acomys; species Acomys percivali. The sequence continues at coordinate 17,371,312 of OU015754.1, read as the reverse complement.
AGGCAAAGACTCTACCAACTGAGCCACACCCCCCTGCCCTCTCTGCCACTTTTAATCTGTGCAATTTTGGACAGGCACTTAATTTCCCAGAGCCTCCTGGATGAAAACATCGGGGAATCGTGAGAGCACGGCTATACAGAATTGGAGCCTGGCTTAGAGAGAGCCGGCACATACTTCTTTCCTTCTTTGAGAATTCTCTGTTACGGTCCAGAAAGCTGCTCTTAAATACTTGGCTTATAGGTGGAAAGCACGGTGAATTGCTTCCCAGTAGTGCCTGATAACAGATTGATGATGCCTGCTGGCTTGGAGGGGTTTTTTTTTTCTTTCTTTCTGGGGAGTCTGCCATCCTTGACTCTTAAAGAGATTGTGTCTGGTAGCAGTAAACAGGCTTTTAGCAAAATAGGTCTTTAATCCCATTTGAGCATATTTTGCACTGACAATGGAAATAGAAATGCAAATGAGATTTCATTTTTTTTTTAACCTAATGGGTGGGCAGAGTGCAGGAATTTGATATCAGGCTGGGGTAGTCAGAGTCTGGGACAGTGGCTACTGGGTGGAGTATGAATTGGAACTGCTTTTGCCTCAATGGAGCGCAATTGAATGATGTTTATTGAGAACACAAATGGACATCTCACTTTTTAGAGATTTATTTATTTGTGTGTGTGTGTGTGTGTGTGTGTGTGTGTGTGTGTATGTATGCGCGTGCGTCTGTATGTATATGTCATTTATGTACAAGTACCCGCACAGGCAGGACTAGAGGCAAGATGCCTGGAAGCTGGAGTTACAAGTGGTTCTAAGTCAGCAGACATGGGTACTGGGAAACAATGTTGCGTTCTCTGCAACAGCAGCAGTCATTTTTAACCACAGAGCCATCTCTCCAGCCTCATTGCTTCTTGAAACATATTTTCACTTGCTCCTAGGCAAAATGAAGTGGTTACTGGAGAAAAAAAAAAAAAAACCTCAAGCTATATTCTCAAAAGTATTTACTTAGATTCCTGGGTGTGCTTGTGTGTGTGGGGGGTGGAAGAAGCCTTGAATGAATGTGTACTGTTCGACACGGATGTGTCTGTGTCAAGGACTCTGATGCCCCAGATCTATGGGTGTGGCAGGGTCTTCCCCTAGGGTGAGGCTCAAAGGGATGGAAAGCCTTCCTTTGGGTTGAGTGTATGTGTGTGTGTGTGTGTGTGTGTGTGTGTGTGTGTGTGTGTATGTGTGTGTATGTGTGTGTGTGTGTCCATAGTGTGTGCAAAACCTACCAACTGCAGCTTCCTCCTCCAAGATGACTGAAACCTGAGATTGCTGCCTCACCAAGACTAACCAACTCCTCAACCACCATGTGCCCCACTGCTCCACCTCCCAGTGTTATAAATAATAAATTGGATGAGGTTCTGGGTTGTTTACTAGTTGGTACTATTATAATACATGATGAAGATAGGCTGCCATGCAGCATATATGGTACAAAGAGATTTATTTGAGGGAAGGGAAATGGAGAGGAGTTAGGGCCTGAGTGGGCCATGAAGGAGGAAAGAGAGAGGCAGAGAAACAGTAGGAGAGCATGGGAGAGAGAAAGAGAGGTGGGGAGGGGGGAGGGAGGAGTCAGAGAGAGACATAGGGGGAAAAAAAGGCTGGCAGGTCCTTTTTATCCTTGCAGACACCTGGAGCACACCTGGTGGTGGCAGGTGATGATGTCAGCAGTTGCTAGGCAACCTAGAAACTGGCTAGTGGGGCCTCTTAACAGGTACCACTACGTCAGAGTGCACAAGGTCCGCTTGATCCCGGCTTTTCTATGTGTCTGTTTTTGTCCTTTATTCTCTCTCCACCCTAGGTAGGTCAATTCCTGGCCTCAATAGAAGAAGCTTGTGTGTGTGTGTGTGTGTGTGTGTGTGTGTGTGTGTGTGTGTGTGTCCCCATATGCATGTGAAGGCCTGAGGTTAACCTCAGGTGTCTCCTTTAGTCATTCTCTACCTTCTTTGTTTTGAGTCAGAGTCTCTCATTTTTACCTGGAAATTGTCAATTTAACTATGATAGTTGGTCAGTACACCCTAGGGACCCTCCTGTCTCTATACTCCCCAACCCCCACCACTTATTAGCCAAACTCTGGGATTATAAGCATGTGCCACCACATCAAGCATTTTAATATGGAGTCTGAGGATCCAAACTTACATTTTTATGCTTGCATGTCAAGACATTTAGCAACTGAGCCATCTTCCTAGTCCCAACTCCTTCACCCCCTTTTTTGTTTGTTTGTTTGTTTGTTTGAGACAGGGCTTCTCTGTGTAGCCTTGGCTGTCCAGGACTTGCTTTGTAGACCAGGCTGGCCTCAAACTCACAACGATCCACCTGTCTCTGCCACCGGAGTGCTGGGATTAAAGGCGTGCACCACCATGCCCAGTTCACCCCCTTTCTTTGAATACAGATTACCCAAACTGGATTGAAACTGATTCTGTAGCTGAGGATGCCTTTGAACTCCTAATCCTCCTGCTTCTATGTGCTAAATGCTGGGATTACAGGCATGCATGGAATGCCTGGTTTTTTATGTGGGTGTTGAGTTCCAAATTCCAGGCCTCATGTTTATGCAGTAAATAGTCTTTATTTCTGATTTATCTCTCCAGCCCCAACTATCAAAAAATAAAAAAATAAACAAAATGCTGGAATCAGTGGCATGTATCTATAATCTCAATGGCTGGGATGCTGAGTAAGGGGGACCACGGGGCTATTCTGATATATCAGTTACTTATCGTTTTGCTATGACGAAATACCAGACAAAAGTAACTTGACTTTGAAGGTATAGTCAAGTCCATCATGATTGGGAAGTCATGGCAGCAAGAGTATGAGGTGGCTGATCATGTTGCCAATTGTTCATCTTTGTAGACCTGTAGCCAGAATTCCCAGACAGGACAGAAGAAGGAATTCGGGGATCTTCAAGTTCCACCTAACGAGGACTCTGTGACCTACTTCTTGAGCTAGCACAGAATCATCCATTTCCTTGTTATCCACCCCAAAGGGGCTCGGGAAGGGAGACTGTTAGCATTAACATGGGTAGGCCTGCTCACCACCTTTCCATCCTCTCCTTTAAGCACACATGGCCAGGCTTTCTGTGACAGCCCACTTGGCTTTAATTGTCAACTTGACACAGTCGAGAGAATCGCCTCAGAAGGCAGTCTTAGCTGAGTAATCCCCTGGGTCGGATTGGCATGTGGCCACTCTTGCAGGGACTGTCTTGATTGTTAATAGATCAGGAGGGCCCAGCCCACTGTGGGTGGCGACATTCTCTAGGCTGGCTAAGCATGAACCTGCAAGTGAGCAAGCAGTGTCCCTTCATGATTTCTACTTCAGGTGCCTGCCCCTAATTCCATCTATAGTAGTCTATGACCCAGAAGTAAAATAACAAATAAATCCTTCCTTCCACAACTTGCTTATGATTATATATATACATATATATATGTATGTGTGTATATATATATACATATATATATATATGATCATATTTTAATCGCAGCGAGATAAATGAAACTAGAACACATGGTTTCTGCCATAAGCTCGGCTTTGCAAAAACAGTTTCCTTTTACTTTTTTTGTGTGTTTTCTGGGCTTTCAAGCCCATGGGTATTTTGAAGGAAACATATTCCATCTGTTTCTGATTTGCTTCCATTAAACTTGCCAGAAGTTTCTTTTGTAAAGTCTATGTCACGTCTGGGAAACCTTCTCAGCCTGCTTTCTCTTTTACTTTTTTTTTTATAAGCCTTCTAGGTCAGATCTTCACTCTCAAAAGGACGTTGAAAATTGAGATAATTATTAGGCTACAATTGAGATCAGCACCACTCCTTACCTTTCCCTTGCTTGCCTGAGGGCTTTGGGTGAACAGTAAAATCTAGAAGGCCTCCATAAGGAGGTGACTGGTCTAGTGTTTTACTTGGAATCCTATATGCTAGACTCAGCCCTTAAAGACCTGTTTCCAGAGCCCCAAGTGCAAAGTTTTGTTTCAACTTGAGTTAATCTCAGTTAAGTGTCCCTGGTCTGTTTCCTATTCAGAAATGACTGAATTTGAGTACAATATAAATTTGATAAAGTGCTTTTATTTATTTATCTTTCACTTAGAGGAGAGAGTGTCATAAATTTAAGCAAAAAGTAATGTGCATAAAACTCTCAAATGGTACCATTAACTTTCAGATGATAAGTATTAGTGTGTTTATTAGCAGTAAATGCCAAAACATTGAAGAGTGGTTGGGAGACTTGAAGTAGGCCAGGAACAAAGGGATACACTGGGGAGAAGCAGAGACATCCCATTTAAGATGATTGTAGACCAACCACCCAAGATACACATTAGTTTAAGGGGCTGAGAGTCTCTACCCCTAGTCTTGAATAGAGCATATTAGTTATTTTTATGTAGCTTCTACATGACTTTCCTGGGAGACACGAACAAATGTTCTACTTACCTCATAGAAGGAATCACCAACCAAACAAATATAGTGATTCTACCAAAGCCCAACTTAGTAAGTGAAATAGTTTATTGTGGTTACTTTAAAGGAGTATGGGTGAGGGGTGGCTCACATGGGTAGGGATGACACAAGGGATGATGCAAGGATGAATTTTTACTGAAAAATAACCTATGGTGGTATGAGTGCCTACTGACAAAAGCTACGTCTCTAGCGTTCCCTTCAGGACTTGCAAGTAGTTTGGCTGGTGGAAGAGTTTCTCCAGCCATGTTAGGTGATCAAAAAGTCTCTTTTACCCAGTAGTTATTATAGTTTTCATAACCTCGGGGAGGTATCTTGTGAATCCTGTTAGTTTCAGGAACTTTCTGAGACTTGTGAATTACCTCCCAAGGTTCATTAAGTTTAGTCCTTCTTCCTGGAGTTTTACTTCAGAGGAAGTTGCTACCCCCAGTAGCTATAACAAAGTAACTGATGAAAACAACATATTCAAGAAAAGATTTATTTTGGCGTATGGTTTAAGAAGTTTTAGTCCATTATGGCTTCAGGGAGGGGGGTGGTGGTGGTCTGTGGTAGTGGGAACATCTTCTGGAGCTCTTCACATCCCTTGGACCCAACCGCAAAGCACTGGATCCAAACTAGTGCAAGCCATCATGTTCAAGGTCAATACCTAGTGATCCACTTCAACCAGGCAGACTCTACCTCTTAAAGGAAGGTCCTACACCTCCTCAAACAGCACTGCCAGCTTGAGAAGCAAGCACTGAAAACATGAGCCTGTGAGGGCGTTTAAGAACAAAACATAAACGGGCCAAAATGAGGGTCTAACAAGGATGCAAAGAGCAAAGAGCTTCCTAGAGCGGTGGTTCTCAATGTTCCTAATGCTGCGACCCTTTACTGCAGCGCCTCGTGTTGTGGTGACCCCACAACCATAAACTCATTTTCATTGCCACTTCACAACTGTCGTTTTGATGCTTTTATGAATCGCAGTGTAAATATCTGATATGCAGGATATCAGATGACCCCTCTGAAGGGGTCATGACCTACACGTTGAGAGCTGCTGTCCTAGGAGCACAACAGAGTTCTCTCTTGCCCTAGGCCAGCCCCTGCAGCCACAAACTACTATCAAGGCATGATTACCATAGTACATATTGACAGTTTTCTCCATTGCCAACTTTCAGCTGTAATTTCAGGATTTGTGTGTGTGTGTGTGTGTGTGTGTGTGTGTGTGTGTGTGTGTGTACACGCTAATGAGAGTAGAGGCTAGAGAATAATTTTGGGCATTGTTCCTTGGGTGCTGTATCTTTTAGGTCTTTTTTTTTTTTTTTTTTTTTTGAGACAGAGTATCTCATTGGTCTGGAGCTTGCTGACGTTTCCAACCTGTCTGGCCACTGAGTTCCAAAGATCCTGTCTTTCAGTCACTGCTGTTGGGATTACCAGTGTGCACCATCACTCCTGGCCTCCTTACATGGCTTCTGGCTATCACCCTTACATCCCTGTACTGTCAAAGCAAGCACTTTACTAAGTTGTCTCCCTACTCTTTGGATTTTTCAGTTTATTAATATTTTTCCCTTTTGAGCTTTCTGGCATTTTCATCAAGTGAGATTTTTTTTTTTTATTTTGGCTTTTTATTTCCCACTTCTCTCCTTTTGAAGCATTGAATGTGTCCTTCCCTATACCACCCCCCACCCAGCCCCCCAGCCCCAAAAAAGCACAGACTTTTTTCCAGAAATTACTAGTAGTCAAAGGGAAGTGATGGTGCGATAATGCAGCGAAAATTGAAAGGGAGGCCTTTCTGGAAGAAGCCCGGGCTTTGAACTCTGAGCTCGGGATTGAAATGAGCAGTTTGGCTTTAACTTCCTCAGTGCAAAGAATTCCCAAAAGCCAGGGAGGGGACAACCGAGGGGAAAGCAATGGGGAGAGCAGTGACTGAACAGTGGACTCCCATGGCGAGCTTCACGCTCAGTGAGAAATATTAAATACTTCTCACTCCTGGATCCCTTGACTGAGTGTGTTGGTCCATGCTTTAATCCCATTATTTAGGAGGCTGAAGTAGATGGAATATGAGTTCAAGTCTAGCCTACACAGCCTAACTCTATCTTGATTTAAAAAAAAATGGTGAAGGATAAAAAGACAGGATTTTCCTGGAAGCCTTTGTTTAGCGAGTTGTTCCCAGTGTGGCTAACCTCAGATTCTAAGTGTGTATTGAGTTCTGTTTTCCGAGTTTTACCTTCAAAGGGAGTAAGAGGGTGGGTGACCTTTGTCCTCAAGACATAGGTAGTGCTCAAATGATATTGGCACGTTTTAGGATTTATTATTTCAGTACTCACTGTTCTTCAAATGTGGTCTTTCAGGTAAATATATGCTACCGAATATTGCTTCATAATATTTAAATCTGAAATTTCATATGCTGAGTATAATAAAATTAGAGATTCCTTGTTCTTGAGAGCATTCCAATTGTCTTGTCTACTTAAAATATTTTGGTTTTAATTATGAGAAACTGGGATCTAAAAAAAACCTGGGCTGGTTAGTTTTTGCCAACTTGACACAAACCTAGATATACCTGGGAGGAGGCAATCTCAGTTGAGAAATTGCTGCCATAAGATTGGTCTGTGGTCATGTCTATGGGAAAGCCCACCATGGGCATTACCATCTCTGGGCAGATGGCCCTGGTTTATGTAAAAGCTATCTGAGCAAACCAGTGAACTGTGTTCCTCAGTGGTCTTTGCTTCAGTTCCTGCCTTTAGGTTCCTGTTTTCAGTTCCTGCCTCTAAGCTCCTGCCTGGCTCCATTCAATGATGGGCTGTAACCAATTAGGCAGTTAAGCAAAAACAAACAACCAAAACAAATAAGTACACTCCTCCCCCAAGTTGATTTTGGCCAATAGTTTCTCACAGCAACAGAAACAAAAGTCGACCACCACCCCAAGCTAAACTGAGGATAAGCCATTCGAAGCCTTAACATTAAAAAAAATATTCATTCATTATTATCCCATGTGTGTGTGTATAATATATGTGTATGTGGGTACATGCATACCATGGCACGTGTATAGAAGTCAGAGTTGCTTCTTTTTTCTGGTGTGTGGAGGCAGAGTCTCTGTCTCTCTGTGTCTGTGTCTGTCTGTCTGTCTGTCTGTCTGTCTGTCTCTCTGTCGTTCTGTCTCTCTGTGTCTTTCTGTCTCTCTCTCTCTTGTTGTTTTGAGACAGAGTTTCTCTGTGTAACAGAACTGGCTGTCCTTGAACTCTCTTTGTAGACCAAGATGGCCTTGAACTCACAAAGACCCTCCTGCCCCTGCCTCTGGAGTGCTAGGATTAAAGATGTGTGCATGATGGCACCTGCCTTGATCTCTCATGTCTAGCTGGCTCAGGAGCATCTTTTCCTGGTGAGACATCTTCCTCTCCGATCTTTTTGAGGCAGGGTCTCTCTGGGTAGCCCTGGCTGGGCTGGAACAGGCTAAAAAGCCAAAGTTGCCCTCAAACTTGCAGAGTTCCTCCTGCTTCTGCATCCTGAGTACGGTTGAAGGTGTACCGCTAGGACTGCCCGAAATTTTGACTCTCATTTTCTCCCATCTTGGATTTATGCTGTCTTCTGTGAACATTTGCTTTTTTTTTTTTGAATGTCTGTTACTCAACTGACTTTCAGTTTGATTCTGTCACTGCCAATCAAAGTAAATTGGGAGACATTCTCAAAACCCACTGGAGCTGGGTGGTGGTGGTGCACATCTTTAATCCCTGCACTCAGCAGGAAGAGGCAGGTGGATCTCTGTGAGTTTGAGGCCAGCCTGGTTTACAGAGTGAGTTCTAGGACAGCAAGGCTACACAGAGAGAACAAAAACAAAACAAAACAAAATAAAACAAAACAAAACAAAACCCACTGGGCTTCCATTTCACTAAAGAGGGTAGCATTTGTAGGATATGCGAGTTATCTCTAGCATGAGATCATGATACCTGAAATGTGTTTTTCTTTCTGTGTCTGGAAGAGATACGGAGAGGAAGAAAGGGAAAATCTAAAATCTGGCATTGTGGTACACACTGTTCATCCAAAAATTGGAAGGTAGAGGTAGAGGGATTCTGGCTACTTCCTTATCACTCTGGGCTATTTAGTAAGATGTTGTCTTAAACAAAACAAACCAGAACCCCAAACTAAAAACAAACAACAAACAAACAAAATCCAACACAGGCGCGCCCGCGCGCGCGCACACACACACACACACACACACACACACACACACACACATACGCACACCACCCCAAGGCTGAGGAGATGGCTCATTCAGTAAAGTTCTTGCCTTGCAAGCATGATAATCTGAGTTTGATCCCCAAAACCCAAGTTAAAAACAAACAAACAAACTAACTAAATGTGTGTGGGCTGAGGAGATGCACAGCATAAGGACCTGTGTTCTGATTATTAGCACCCACATAAAAGCTAGGCGTGGTGTCGGCATACATTAGTAACTCCACTGTTTGAGAGAGGTGGGGGGGGGGAAGGGCAGGAAAGGAAGGCAGAGACTTACAGATCTACCAAGTTCAGGAAACAAGCCTATTTAGCTAAATTGATGAGTTCTATGTTCACTGATAGACTCTGCCTCTACATGCATGAGCACACGCTTGTTTCTACACATGTGCACATAGGCACGCACATATTCATATACACATGCATGCACGCCAGACGTGGTGGTACATGCTTGTAATTCCATTGTTAAGAGGGAAAGGAAGATACAGGGAGATTCCTGGGGCTCTCTGGCCAGCCAGCCCGGAAAACTCAACGAGTAATGAGTTTCTGGCCAATGAGAGATGTGATCTCAAAAAACAAGGTGGATGGTGAGTGAGAGATGATAGCTGCTGAGCTTGCTCTCTGGCTTCCATGTGCATGCCTACCTGCACACATGTGATTATGCATGTGTATGCACATATATACACACAAACTTCCCAAGAAAGAAAGTTTTAGTAGTTAGTGCCTCTCATCTTCCACACAGGAGAGAGAAAGAGAGAGAGAAAGAGAGAGAGAAAGAGAGAGAGAAAG
>OU015754.1:17346765-17361851 GCA_907169655.1 Acomys percivali | reverse complement strand
GAGAGAGAGAAAGAGAGAGAGAAAGAGAGAGAGAAAGAGAGAGAGAAGGGGGGGTGGGACTTGTGGCTTGTGTCATCTCACTGTTCTCCCGGGACACGGTGGGAAGTGTTTTTCTCCTGGACTTGTTTATACATCGTGTGCTCTCACATGCTATTAAATTCCCGACACAGGCATTTCGCATGCTGCGCAACACTCAGATCCTCTTTAAAAAATAATTCTAGATTGATTCCATATACAGGGTTGGATGAAGAGCATGCCTAAATACTGTCATGCGCTTTAGGTACAGGGGACAGAATGTGCAGCTGTGTTTGATTGGACAGAATGTCTGAACCATGCCACTTAATTAAAAGAGAAAAAGGCCTCCGGCTTCTCAGTGGGGCTCGTGTTTTTAGGTCATTTCTATATCATTCCTGTGACCTACTTTTCTTATTCAATGTACATTTCACTGTGTGCATGTTAAGATCTGGGAGGGCAATTTGTACTGAGCTTCCCTTTTGTCAAAGTCCTTGCACATTGGCTAACCTTTCTTAATTTACCAGGGCTTTGCCCGTGTGGTGCTTCCTTCTGAGAACAAAGTGCTTAAAATAGGATTGAATGAGTTATCATTATTTTTAAGACAAGGTCACACTACGTAGCCAGGGCTGTCCTCACGCTCATGATTCTCCTTCCTCAGCCTCCCAAGTGCTGAGATACAGATGAACACCACCACCCCACTTCTTGAAGAACTAATTTTGGGTGAGAGAGAGTGTGTGTGTGTGTGTGTTCATGTATGTGCATGTGTGTATGTTAGACACATATGTATCTCACTGTGTGTGTGTGTATAAGCCAGAGGAAAATGTGTCATTTTTTGGTCAATTGATCTTGTTTTTTAAATGTTTGTTTGTTATTATTGTTGTTGTTTATGTGTATATGTTTATGTGTGTCTGTATGTGTGTATGCATATGTGTGTGTTTGTATGTATGTATGTGTGTATATGTATGTGCCTAGGTAGAAGTGTGTGTGTTTGTGTGTATATGCATGTGTGTGTGTACAAGGGTGTTTGTGTCTGTGTGTATGCTTGACTGTGTGTGCATGTGTGTATGTATTTGTGTGAATGTATACATGTGTGTATGTATGTATATGCAATGTGTATGTGTAGAAGTGTGTGCCATGGCATGAGTGTAGAACTTAGTGCACAGCTTTGTGGAATGGATTCTCCCTTTCCAAACCTATACATAGGTTCCAGGGATGGAGTTCAGGTCCAAACTTGTACTCTTACCACAGAGCCATTCTGCAGGCTCCACCTTGGCTTTGGACACAGAGTTTCTTACTGTTTTGGAACACAGCATTTAGGCTGGGCTGGCTGGCCATTGAGATCGCGAGGGATCTGCCTGTGTCTGCCTCCCCGAAGCTGTGACTGAAAACGCACAGGATTTGAACCCAAACCTCCCAGCCAATGCTTAGATGAGGACAGAGCAACTCATCCAGTACCTGTGGCTTCAGGGGAGGCAGGGATTTAGAGCACTGGATGGTGTGAACCCTTCATCCTCAAGGGGAACAATTTGGCAACAGCAGCCACTCTGCTAAAGCATTCAGAGGCTGTTCACGGGATACAATTAAGTCTATGACTTCTCATGACGACCTGAAGTGCCACTTAGAAATGAGAATTCTTTCTAACAAGCAGCCACGTTATGTAGGTGTTCATGTTTGATATCCACGAAGGCTCTCATCATTTTGCGTGGATGGGCAGGAAATATCTCTAAGTATCTGCAAAATAGCAGTGAAACTACTGGAAGGGTCTTAGCGTGTTAGTTACTTTTATTGAAATGTGACCAATATACTCTACTCCAAAGAGCTGAAGAGAAGAGACATTTATTTTGGCTCAGGGTTTCAGGGGTATCGTTCACTATGGTGGGGAGGGTCTAAGAGTGCGGACCAACTCATATCATGACAGCCAGAATGCAGAGAAACAGAATACAGGAAGTAACCAATGCAAGATAGACTGCCCATGAACATGACCCCTCCCTCCCATAGTCTAATTCCTTCAAATAGGCCTACCCTCTACTTTCCACCATCTTCAATAATGCCATCATGTTGCAATTTCATCAAGGGAGTAATTTACTGATTAAGCCAAAGCTTGTGGTTTGTCCTGATCACAGAAATATCCAGAGGTGTGCTTCTCAGTTCTAGGTGTTTCCCAGTCCTATCAAGTTGACAGTCGAGGACCTTCAGTATCTTGAAGTGTAGACTTCTTGAACATTGTAAAGGCTCTAACTCAACAGCTAACGCACCTTGGTTTGGGGTAAGAGATCAATATGGCTTCATAGGAAGAGAGATTAGAACACTTCCTTCGGTTCCAGCTCTTCCCAGGTAATATTCTCTTTCTCTCCTTTGGCTCTGCAGTCTTGGCGGTGGTGGTGGTGTGGTCTAGGAGTGGAGCATAGGAGATTGGTTACTGAATTGAAAGTAACCCAGGTGAGGGGCGGCAGTAGCCAGGTCAATTGGTGCTTACAGAAACAGAACTCTGCCACTGAGCCCTCACTGGGGGATTCTAGGCAGGCGCTCTCCTGCTCAGCCATGCTCCAAGCCTTTTACTGAGTGATTCTAGGCAAGACTCTTATCATCAAGCTATACACATAGTCCCTATCCTATTGATTTTTTCTAACAATGTGACTATTTATTTAAAATTTTTGAGATTATAATATAATGACGTCATTTCCCCCTCTCCTTCCTCTCCCGAGACCCTCCCATGTACCCACTCTTGCTCTTTTTCAAATTTATGCCCCCCTTTTCTTTAATCACTGTTACATATATATGTACATAGATGCACTATGTGTGAGCACATATATTCACTAATACATAAAAACCTGTTCAGTGTGTATAATGTTGCCTGTATAAAATATAAATGTGTCTCTAACCTTCCTGGTACTCTGCCATTGAAAGGTGGGGAGCCTGAGACTCCTCCCTCCTCCTGGATCAGGGTAGGTGTAGTGGCTGTTCCAATTAATAGAACATGGCAGATGTGATAGTGGAGCTAAAGTCATCAAAGCCACCGGCTGGTGCCTTGGGACACTTATTCTGGAAGACACCACCTTTGCATAAGAGTCCTGACCACCCTGCAGAGGCCGTGGGCTCAGACACTGTTGTGCAGCCAGCTGTCAGGAACATTAAGTGCCAGCCGTCTGTGTGAGCCATGGCAGGCAGCCAGACCACTTGAGCTCTCACATGACCACAGTACTTGTGGGGACATCTGAATGCTACTCTGTGAGAGGCTCCAATTCAGAATTGTCTATCTAAGCCTCACCCAGACTTCTGACTCACTGAATTACTAGACAAATAAAATAATTGTTATTTGTGTGGGGGGGGCAGGGGGAGGGTGCTTCTTAAACACGGAGTTACTAGAAGAGCCCCTACCAAGCTGTGTCTACTTCTTTTATTTTTTTTTAACGTGTTTACTTTAGCATTTAGTCGTTGCACAAAATGGGTCAGTTTTATTATCACATTTTCACGTACGCATATCAAGTGTACTGTGCAGCCTGCCAGGGGAGGGGGACTAGTTTCCATTGTCCTGGGTTCCTTTTAACCTCACTTGTCACTGAAGGTCCTACAGGCTGGACTCTGAATTAATGCCTTCAGAGATATACAGAATTTTGATAAGACATGTTGGACTCGGCTTGCTGTGTGAAGGAATTGTGATGAGAGGTGCACCCAAACTATGTTGGTGTTTGTGTTCTGGAGAGAAGGAGGTCTGTTTGGAGACCTGGGAGGCTCTGTCCTTCATCAAATAGCCGAAAGAAGCTGGGTCTCTGTTTGGGTAGCTTCCATAGAGCTGCAGACGGGAACTGTGAGGCATAGGATGGCTTCCAGACACTTTCAGAAGGCCGAGACCAAATTCTGCAAGCTGTGTCAGGGCACCAGGAATGGCCTTGGGAGCCTGTTCATTCCTAATACATTCTGGAACCAGCTCTGTCTGGCCCTGTCCAGACTTACCCTTAGCCACCACTGCTCACACAATGAGTGCATGTCTTGGGACAGTTGTCGGGAAGGGTTTGGGATGGGGGTGGATCATGCTTAGCATGTTTCTCATGATGGCATTGAGCAAGAACTCATGGGCTATATGATAATGGGTGTTTTTGTCTCTAAAATGAATCTTGAAGAATATACTTTTTTAAAGAAATGGGGCTGGGCTGAAGTCTCTGTGGGTAATGTGCTCGCCGTGTGAGTCTAAGGAGTCAAGTTTAAACCCCCAGCATCCATGGAAAAAGTTTGGCATAGAGGCACATGCATGTAACTCCAATACTGGGTAGCCTAAGATGGGCACATTCCTGGGGCATGTGGGCCATCCAACCTATTTGCAGCAGGGAGCTCCAGGTCCAGTGAGAAACTTGTCTCAATAAATAATGTCTAGGCAAGTGAGGAAGACACTTTATGTTGACCTCTGGCTTCCATATGTACCTGCACACACAAATACATACACACAAGTACATACACCACATGAACACACACATACACTATTAATTTGTTTTTTTAAAAAGGGAGTTGGGCAGATAGTTATTTTGTGAATTGTGTTCTGTAATCTGTGTACCTGATTTGGATCTTAACTTTCTTCCACTTATTAGCTCAGTGATTTTTGTTGCTGTAAGTTATTTAGCCTCCTGAAAGCTAGATTTCTTGCTGTCTTTATGTGTACTCTTGGAAGTGGGTTATCTGAGACTGGCCTTGCTATACAGTTCAGGCTAGCCTGGAATTTGTGATCCTTCTGCTTTTGTCTTCCAAATGCTGGAATGGCAGGCCTGTGCCTCCAGGCTTGGCAGGTGTGCCATCTTAAAGGTCAGATGAATCATTGTATTTCCAACATAGGATGACGGTGAGGCTCCAGTGAGCTAATCTATAGCAAGTGCCTGCTCCATTGAGAAGGGTTTGCAAGTCTGCATTGCTACTACGATGACTCAGTTTCTCTAACAACCACTCAGTATTTCATTCTAGACCCGTGTCCCTTCTGCCCACATCATGGCTGACTTTATGCTTACTCAGGCTTCCCCTCCTTTGGAGGAAACACCCTTGCCCTGCCCTGTGGGTGTTAGGGGTAGGAGGAAAAATGTGAGGCTGATTGTCTTCTAGTCTTGTTTGTTTTTAGACAGAGGCCTGGTATGTAGTCCAGGTTGGCCTGTTATTTACTCTGTAGCCCAGGCTGGCCTTAGGTTTGCTATCTTTCTGCCTCTGTATTAGAAATGATTTCAGGTGTGAATTACCGTGACCAGCTAGTCTGGTGCTTAGAATACCTGTCTTTTCATGGCCTATTTCTAAGTAGGGATTGTTACAAAGATTATCAGGACACTCCCTCTCTAAAAGAATAAAGACATTTTCCTTTTGTATGGACCCATTTCCCTTCATGATTTTAATAAGTTCATTACCTGTGATGCTTAAGCTTATTGTCAACTTGACTGGGTTTTGAGTCACCTGGGAGACACACCTCTGCATGTGTCTTTGAGGGAGTTTCTAAGTTGGGGTGGGAAGAGTCAGCCTTGATGTGGGCAGCACCATTCTGCATGCTGGATCCTGGACTGAATTAAAAGAAGTTAGTAAACTGAGTACCTGAATTAAAGTCTCTCTACTTCTTGACAGTGGATACAATATAACCAGCGGCTACTTGCTGATACAATGTAGCCAGTGGCCTCATCCCCCAACAGCCATACCTTCCCTACCATGACCTGTTGTACACCGAACTGTAAGCCAGAATCAACCTTTCCTTCCTCAAGATGCTTTAGTCAGATATGTTTGTCACAGCTACACAAGGAGACTAAAGAATATGTCACCGAACTAAAAAACTGCAAATGTCAAGAGAGAAGTCATGAAGCAGAAGCCTTGTGTGTGTGTGTGTGTGTGTGTGTGTGTGTGTGTGTGTGACAGAAAGGCACAGAGAAAGAAACAGAAATAGAGACAGAGACAGATTAAGATCAACACACATACAATGAGAGAGAGAGAGAGACAGAGAGACAGAGAGATATACAGACACACACAGACACACAGACACACACACACACACACACACACATGCACACACCCTGAGATACATTGCATGTGATGTATCTATGCTTGTGTTCTCCCTCATGAAGTCTAAGATTATAGTTGAACTCTGCCAGTTCATTCATTATTTAATCCTTTAATTGATGACTGTGGTAGGATGATGACAGCAGCATCTCTTTGGCAGGGAGGCAAATTCCATTTATTTGTTGATTACTGTTGCATAATTTCTGTAGTGGTGAACAAGTGATGGGAGGCCACCCATGCTTCGTGGTTCAGAATGCCATCATAAATAACAATTAATCCACTTAGATATCTGGCTTCAGTCAACCTGAAGGATCCCATTGGGAGGAAGTGACAGGGGATGGGCAGGTATTAAGGAGCGGATAGAGCTCTCCATTTCCTGGGTTCACTCTTACTGAGTGATCATTCTCAGAGTGCAGGAGGTTTTCCGTGATGGTGAACGTTCAAGAGGGCTGGATCATCTCTTAATGTCTATGACCTTACTCAAATTGATTCCAGACTTTGGACTGCCAATCTTACGTTACACTGAGGTTTTATTTCTCTCCTTTCTCTCCATTCCCTTCCCCTTTCTCCCTTTCCCTTTCCCTCTCCTCTTCTTCCCTCCCTCTCTCCCTTTCCTTCCTTCCTTTTTGTTCTACAGTACTAGACATGGGACTCAGGTCTTTGCACACCAGCAAAGCACTCTACCACTGAGCTACACGCCTGGCTCCTCTCCTCTTGGTTCCTTTATCTCCCTTTAATGTTCAGGATGAAACTCTGGGCTTTGTGCACCCCAGGCAAACACTCTACCACTCAGCTATGTCTCCAGGCCCCACTGGGGGATTCTAGGCAAGAACTCTACCACTAAGCTATGTCCTTAACCCTTCACTGGGGCATTCTAGGAATGCAGTCTACTGCTGAGCCACACCCATAGCTTCTCACTGGAGCAATCTAGGCAAGTGCTCTACTACTGTGTTACATCCACAGTCCCTCACTTGGAAGATGGCGAGTAGGTGCTCTATGACTGAGCCATGCTCCCTGACCCTTACTGGGGGATTCTAGGCAAATTACTGCTGAGCTACCTTTTGAGGTTCAGTATTTCTTGAAAATTCATAGTGAACTACTTTTTACCTACTTCCTTCTTTAAAAGATGGAAGACTGCTTGAAGTTAGGGATTACTGTGTAGTGGAGGATGAGGGTTGATTCTTAGTAAGAAAGGAAGTAAACATTTTTTTGAACTCCTGTTATGTCCTATGGACTGTGGTTGGAGTGTTCATATTTATTTAGCAAGATTTGAAAATGGGATGTGTGTTAACTAAATAAGCAGGAGGCTATTGTCCCAGGGCTATCTCTGTGCTCTGAGTTCAACTTAGTACATAAACAGCTCAAAGGCAAATTTAGAAGCCTTTTCTTTTTTCTTTTTTCCTTTGTAACCCAGGTATTCTAGCATCAGTTCTGTTACTATAAAAAATATCCCAGCAAAAAGCAACTGAGAAAAAAAGGTGTATTTGTACAATTCCAGGTTATATCCCATTATTATATGGAAGTCACAGAGGCAAGAGCTTGAGTCATCTGGCCACATCACATCCATAGTCATGAGCATAAAGAAACGAATGCGCTCATGCTGCCTATTAGCTTGCTCAGCCAGCTTTCTTTACTCTTATACACTGCAAGGACCAGCCCACAGAATGGTGTCACCCACAGTGGTCTGGGTTAATTGAAAGTTAAGGTAATCCCCTTAGAGATATCCCTACAAGCCAGCCTGGTCTAGATAACTCTTCAATTGAGACACTCTTCTCAGGTGGTCCTAGGTTGTGGCAAGTTGACATTTAAAACCAACCATCCCAGCAGGCTAGGCTCAAACATGTGGTCCTCTTACTCGGCCATAGATGCCAACGTTCACAACTGCATTAAACTCCCTTAGCTTTCCTTAAGTGACACAGAGGAGGTCTTAGCAGCGATTATTAATGCTGAGTTGGCCAGCGTCTTTTAATAGTTGACCTTTCTACATAAAGCTGACCTTTCTGTAGCACCAAAACTCTGCACTCCTGGAATGTTAGTCCCAGTGCCCTTGTTTTGCTTTTGGATTGAGCATATGTCTCTGGGACCCCCATCTCTCTCCCTGCCTTGGGATTTGAGTAGGATTGGTGGGTTGGAAGAAGACCTAAAAGCACTTTGGGTTTAGGCCATTTCCAACATGACTCCAAACTGGAATCAACTGCATACACTTGCACTCTTTATAATGTCTCTTTTATGTCCTTGACGCTATGCAAGTGCCCTATTGCTAAGCAGTGCCCTCAGCCCCTTACTGTCACATTCTAGCTCTACTCCGCCCCAGAGCTGTACTGCCAGCTCCCTTTGTTTGTATTTTTGACTCTGAGACATGGTTTCACTAAGTTGCCTAGGTTGGCCCTGAACTCCTTCCTCTATAGCCCACACAGGTCTTGAACTCAGCTTTTCCTGTGCTGAGATCACAGACCCCAAAAGGAGTGGGTCGTGACCCACAGCTTGAGACCACAGTCTTCGCGGCTCAGATAACAGATACCTGCGCAAATGGGGCCACCGGACTATAACCCTCAAGACTCACCTGTTGTCACCCTACTTCGCCCAGGCAGGCCTCACTCCTAAAGGTCCTTAAAGGTACCCAAACAGCGTCATCAATTGGTGACCAACTACTTAAGCACACGATCTGAGGGGGGATATTTCATACCCAAAGCATTAACACCCTTGAAAACAAGCAAGCTGACAAACCCTAAGTCTAACTAGAGTTTAAGCCTGCTCTATAAGGTAGAATTGGAACCATTGCCTAGACCAAAAGTGTGTGACCAGCTAGGTCATTGGCCCTTAGGGGAGAAGTTAGGGCTATTATTCCACTAAATGGACAGAGTAATAAACTGCCTCCGTAGTATTTACCTTTATGCCCGTAGGTTAGTGCATTGCTCAGGTCTCATCAGAGAAGTGTCTGCTTTGCTGTAGATGGTAGTTAACACAGACACCCATAACTGGTCAACACACAGAGGAGGAGAGACTGTGGCATGCTCATCTCTAAAAGAGACATTGATATCCCAGTTCCCTCCTCCCCAATCTAAGAAGTCATTGAAGAAGAGTGGTGAACAGTCGATTAGAGCCAGAGGCACTAGGACAGCAGGGAACACATACACAACACAACACACACACACACACACACACACACACACACACACACACACTCACACACTCACACACACACACTCACACACTCACACACCTCATAGCTGCTGTGACTTCATGCACAGGACTTTTGCAAGACCAAGCCAGCAGAAACCTCATTGTGGCAGTGGGAGGGACTTATGGAAATCTACCCCTAGCTGAGGACTTATTTGCTGCTGCTGGCTGCTGGCTGCTGTCCCACGAGAGTCAGTTTTCTTCAGGAGTGATCCGGTGGAATGCTCTCCCTATGTTCCCACAGGTAGAACTAAATGGGCCCAGTTCTCCCCTCTCTCCCGCCCAGAAGATCAAATTGGAAATAAAAGTGGTGGCGGTGGGGTCACATTAGGCTCACGTATGAACTTTTCAGACAATTAAAAAAAATGTAAAAGAACTCCAGAAAACCCAGCATCATGATTTCCCAGTAGCACTTTTTTTTTTTTTTTATCAAGCCTATCACCTCACAAATGTGAGGAACCAATTGTTAACATCACACTGCACTGCGGGGCAAGTCACAATTCACTTAGATCTCAGGGGTTAATCTCTACAAGTGATACCAGATGCGCTGGTCAGCAAGGGTGCCATTAGCCCAGGCTCTCTAGGATTCCGTGGGGCCTTTTGCTGCGGCAGTTGTAACTGCTAAGTGTCTGCTCTGTAGCGTTGAGTGGTAGGAGGAAGTGAGCACTCAGTACCTCAGGTAAAATAGGAGTCGCTTGAATGTCACTGCCATTATAATCAAATGGATGGGAGTCCGTCCTGTGGAAAGCCTTGTTACTATTAAAACAAAGGGAGAGGGGGCAGCGGCTCTCCAGTGCTTATTTATTCTGGAAGCCTAACCCTGTGGGTGGTAGCGTTCACCAGCTTTGAACACTGGCTGAACGGGTTCCATTGTTCCGGGGTCACTCTTTGCTGAGAGTAAGAATAAGAACCACTCAGGCAAACCTCAGTGAAAAATAATTATCAGGAGAGCTTCCTACTTCAGGGTTCGTTGTGGCTTTGTATCTTTCTCCTTGTGTTTCTAGAGCTGCAGGTGGGAGCCAGTGACTCCTGCTCCTGCTCTTCAGATGCTCCCGTACCATCAATAGAGCTGCTTTCAAATTCATGGCCACTTAAAGACGCATTGAATCACTTGAAGCTTGAGTGGTGTGTTTGTTTCCTAGGACTTCCGAGAGTTAAAGCAACCAAGAAGCCACACAAAAACTCTTGGCAGGTGCTGGTGCCTGGCTGTAATCCTGAGGCTGAGGTAGGAGGAGCTCCGTTCGGAGGCCAGCCTGGGCTACATAGTGAGAGATACAGCCTCAAAGTGAAAGAGTCTGAAAACCTTTTAGTATACCTTAAATATCGGTTCTTTTAGTTTATAGTGGTATTCAACTATGGCACCTCCATATTGAGCACTGTGCAATAACTGCTATTTTGCAGATGTCGAATCAGATCTTTGTAATATTCTGGGATGGCATAAATTATACTCCAGGTCAAAGTAGACACGCCCACTCTAATGTGTGGTCTTTGTCTTCAAGACAAGAAACATTGTCAACACGGGGAAAAGTAACTAGACTTTGTATTTCTGACCCGGAAAGAAGGCACCGTCTCAGCTTAGGAACATCCGCAACCCTTGTGTGGTGGGTGGTTCATACCCCTAAATTCAGAGGTGGGAGACTGAGTGCTCCAGATCCAGTTTGGGCTGCGTATCCTGCTCAAGAGGAGGACCAAGGGCTGGGGAGATGGCTTAGTCAGCAAAGAGCTTGCTGTGCAACCCTGAGGACCTGAGTCCAGAGGCCAAGACTCCATGTAAAAAGTTGGAGGGTGACGTCGGGATCCGTCCGGGTGACTCCAGTAGTGGGAGTCTGGAGATGGAGGGCCCTGGATCTTATTGGCCAGCCAGTTTAGCCAGATGGATGTGCTCTATCACACTCACACCTTTCCCCATGGCCGCATGTCAAGTTACAAGCTAGGTCTGCATGTGAGGAAGAATATGCAGCATTTTTCTTTCTGAACTTGGGTCACCTCACTGAGTACTATGCTTTCCAGATCCATCTAACTCCTTGCAAACTTCCTGATTTCCTTTTCCTGTACAGCTGTATACTATCCCATGTGTCCACATGTATCACATATGTATCCTGTTTTCACTATCTCCACTCATCTGTCAATGGTGAGATGAAGATAGGGTGATGAGGAAGAATAGAGAGTGGGGGAAAATAAAAAGACAAATGGGATGTGAAAGAGGAACAGAAAGTCTTTAGGAAGAGCAGGGGTAGGCAGGTGGGAAGAGGTACAGAAGCGTACTTCATTCAAAAATGTCACAAGGCTTCCAACACATTCTGTGATGATTGATGATGATGATGATGATGATGATGATGATAATAATAATAATAATAATAATAATAATAATAGTAGTAGTAGTAGTAGTAGTAGTAGTAGTAACCACCTTACAAAAATGAAGGTAGAAGGGTTTTCAAGGAGTGATATGGCCAGGGCCCTTCCACACCCACATGCACATGTCCACACACCCACCCTAACTTGTAAACCCTCACCCAACATGCACATCAAAAGCACTTAGGAATGCCCTCCTGAAAGTTTGAAGGGCTGGCAAGTAAATGTGCATCTGGGAAAGCAGCCACAGATCCCGCCAGCCAGCGTGGCCTCACAGTGAGCCAGTTTTTTCAGGATTAGTTGCATCTAGGGCTCTGAACTTGAACACAGTGTTTGGCAGGGGACAAAAAAAAAGGACAAAAAGGATGACAATGGGATGGAATAACTCTTGATTAAACAGCTCTCTTTTGAAGGGACTGATTGCAGAGAAGAGCTGACCCAGGGAGAAGTGTCCAGAGACGTGCCCCCAGCTTTTGCTCTTGTCTTCTGATACTTCCTTTTTTTTTTTTTTTTTCATCTATGATTTTCAGGGACATTTACAAAGAGGTTTATAACATAAATGTACTGAACGAAGCTGCGAGCCTAGTAAGCCTGCAGTCTAGTATCATGAAATACATAAACAAGAGGGTAAGCAGGTCGGATTTAATCAGCCCATTGGGATAAATTCGTGGCAAGAGGGATGTGGCTTCACAGCGCCCTGTGTGATGAGGCCTGTTAGCTTGCAGGCCAGCCATGGGACATTGCTGACACACAGAGGGAACGCGACCTTGCCTGACATTATTAGTACTCATGGGATTCTGTATCTGTTAGTTTTCTTATGGAAAAAAATACCCGAGAAAAACAGCTTCAAGGAAGAAGCGCTATTTTTCTGCTCATGGTTTCAGACATTTGGGTCCATGGCTGACGTGATCCATTGCTTTGGAGCGGTGGTGAGGAAGAGCACTATAGTCGCGAGGCTTTGTGGGAGAGGAAGCTGGCCACCTCACAGCAGCCAGGCATCAGAGGTCTTCTGGGGCACAGGTTACACACTGATTGCCCTGCCTCCTCCAACTAGGCCATATCGCTCTTAGCTCCCTTCACTTCCCAACAGTCTAGTCAATTATGGATTAATCTGCTAATTAGATCAGAGCCTGGTCCTTATTTCATTCTGTGGCTGTGATAAAAAAAAAAACACCCTGACCAAAAGCAGCTGAGGAGACAGGAGGAGCTTTCTTTGGCTCAGACTTACAGGATCTGGTCCGCTATTGTGGGACACTCAGAACATCACGCCCACAGTCAAGAACAGAGACAGTAAATGTGTGCTTCCTTGCTCGCTTCCCGCTGCTTACGCTCCGCTGACCCTCTTCACTCTTACACAGTGCAGGGCTCAGTCCACACTTGGGGAGAGTCCTTCCACCTCAATTAACAATCAAGACAATCCCCAAAATGTAAATACCAACCAATTTTAAATACCAATGAAATCCGAGTCTCGGTACCATTGTAATGATTCAAATATAAGACACCAGGCAACAGATCTGATATGGAGACGTGTAATGAGCATGGGGAGAGAAGAAAGTGGGAGCACCTCAGAAAGATGGAGACATGTCGCGCCCTCGCCGCCTGCAGGAAAGACGCCGACACCAGGATCCTTCTCGATCACGCTTTATTGGGAGCACCTTTGAAGCTGAAGTGAAAGACCCCAAGCCCTCGGAGCCCGCTGCTTATATGCAGGCCTTAGCGTGGTGTATCTCTGGCTGATTGGTCCACCGGCCAATGCCTCATTAACATTCCCCCTTGTGGGAGGGGGGATTGGCCCTCCGGCCAATGCCTCATTATCATACCCCGTGTGGGAGGGGGAAAGAGAAACATTGTTGACGTGCTCTTATCCGCGCATGCGCAGGAGCTGAAGTAGGATCGGCACCACACCTGGGTGTGATCCGCGCCCAACAGAGACAGAGACAGAGACAGAGGAAGAGAGATGGCGACAGGTAAGAGAGCAAGGAAGTAAGAGGGACAGAGTAGAGGAGGGAGGGAAGGGGAGAGAGAATGAGAGAGAGAGAGACTGGGGGGGGGTGGCAAGGAAGGAGAGAGAGAGGTGGGTTTGTCCTTTTATAATCCTGAGTAGGGTCACGCCTAGTGGCAGGTAGGCAATGACATCACAGGTTGCTAGGCAGACTGGAGCAGAATCCTAACACTGAAGACACGCACACAGCTCAACCCAGCCTAGAGGCCCTCCTCAGGTGATTCTGGGTTGTGACAAGTCCCCGCTTAATTCCAGCAACCACTTCCCTTATGTATACAACCACTTCTGACTATTATACCAGAGGGCAAGCCTTCTGCTCACCAGTCTTGACGTCCCCCATCAAAACCAAGGTGGCTTTCAAGGAAAAAAGATCCTAGCCCATATAGTCTTAGACAGGAGCCTAACATCATCGCCATCCATGAGGATTCATCTGGTAACTGATGGACACAGATGCAGAGACCCATAGGCTAATATTAGGTATAGCTCCGGGAATCCTGCAGAAGAGGGCAGAGGAAGGATTGTAGGAGCCAGAGGGGTCAAAGGACATGACAAGAAAAACCACAGAACCACCTAACCAGGGCTCATAGGGGCTCACTGAGATTGAACCAACAATCAGGAAGCCTGCTCGGGTCTGACGTAGTTCATCTGCTTATATGTTGCGGTTGTGTGGCTTGGTTTTCTGTAGGGCTCCTAACAATGGCAATATGGGTGTCTCTTACTCTTTTTTGCCTGCTTTTGGGGGGCCCCTTCCTTCTACTGGGTTGCCTCATCCAACTTTAAAATAAAAAGAGTTACCTAGTCTTAGTGCAACTTGATATGCCACCGTTTGGTTGATATCCCTGGGAGGCCTGCCCCTTTTCTGAAGGTGAAATGGAAGAGTGGTTGGTGGGGTGGGGTGGAGAAGGGACTGGGAGGCCAGGAGGGAGGGGAAAGTGAAGTCAGAATGTAACACGTGAGAGAAGAATTCAAAACAAAACAAAACAAAACTAAACAAAGCACAAAGGAGGCTTGTAGGAGCTAGTTTTTAGCCTCTATTTTATTTGGGGTTTCTTAATGCCTCTACCTTCCTCCCAGTCCCCCCCCCCCCCACCAGCCCTTGGTAGGAGAGAAAGAAGATTAGAAGGAACAGGGAACTTAGACCCATTTAGCTACTTCCAGCTGTTTAGGGTCATCGGGCTCTTAGGGAAAATACCAATTTTAGTTGTCAGGATATCCATCAGTCCAACAGAGTCAGCAGCCTTCTTCTTTCCCCATCTGTCTCCTCGAAGGTTCCTTTGAAACATTCTCATTCTCTCCATGGGCTCTGGTATTCGTCCCTCTTAGAGTCCTCTGAATTCCACTAAGTGCATCTGGCATAGACCACACCTCTCTCTGAGCCACAGGAGGCAATTATCAGCTGTGGACAAACTAAAAGCAGCTCCATATCCCACACTTCAGATTAAAAAAACCAAACCAAACCAAACCAAACCAAAACAACAACAACAACAACAACAACAACAACAACAACAACAACAACAACAAC
>OU015754.1:17298449-17313310 GCA_907169655.1 Acomys percivali | reverse complement strand
TGTGTGTGTGTGTGTGTGTGTGTGTGTGTGTGTGTGTGTGTGTGTGTTTATATACCACATGCATGCAGTACCCACAGAGACCAGTAGAGGGCACTAGATCCCCTGCGGCTGAAGGTATTGGTTGTTAGGAACCACCTGCCGTGAGTCCTGCGAACCAAACGTAGATCCTCTGCAAGTGTATTATGCACTTCTAGGTGGGGAGCCATCTCTATGTCCCTATTAATCACACTGCAGAGCCTCTTTCGTCATAAAGTCACCTATGTTCAGCAGTGACAGGGAGCGTGCAGTCTCCTCAGTTTTTTTTTTTTTTTTTTTTTTTTTGTTGCGAGCCGAGCTTCCATACATTCAGAATGGAGCTCAGAGAGTGACACCAACACTATATTTAGGGCCAGCGAGATGGATCAAAGGGTAAAGGCGCTTGCTGATGAGCCCCACGACCTGAGGTTTTAATCCCCAGTACCCACATGGCGGAAGAAGAAAGCCAGTTCCCATAGGTTGTCCTCTAACCTCCTCATAGTGTGGCATGTGTGCCCCAATATGCAAATGATAAAAAAAGTAAAATGCAAAAATAATTTAAATAGGCATTGATTGAATCTTTGCAAAGTTGCTTTCCCACTCTTCCCTCTATATCAACTGCCCTGACAATACAGTGTAGTGGACTGGGAAGGACCAATTACCTGACTCTCAGCTTGGTGAGGTGTGATGCCCGGTCTGTAACAAGTGCTCCTCTGGCAGTCCAAGCTATGGGTGTCTTTGGTCATTGCTACCATGTCAATAACAATTATTTCCCCTTCATGGTTAGCTCCGCTCAGCTGGGTCTAAATGATATCAAAACAGCCAGTCAATTTCATCAATGTACTCAGTCTGTCAATTTAGCAGGAAAAAAAAATCAATTAAATTAGTGCCTCAAACAAATTGACAGGTTGTCTAACCAATTTGGTCACCTCTGAGAAGACTATACAGATGGTCTAGAGACATCGCTCACCATCTTGAAGCTAGCTGGCTGCTCTGAAGGGATACTCTGCTCTTAGGGTGAGTAAAAAAAAAAAAAAAACCAAAAACTCTTGGCCTGAGATAGCTCGGGGGGCCGAAGGCCCTTGCTGACAAGCCTGACAACTTGAGTTTGATCTTCAGGACCCAGATCATGAAAGAAGAGAACTGACTCATACAAGTTATCCTATGACTTTCACACACATGCGTGTGCTGTGAGTGAGTGGGCATGTGCACACAAGTAAGTAAATACATGGAATAAAATCTTAGACAATTCTGTGCCAGACAGGTCCACACCCAGGCTCTCAGGTGTGTCTTATTTTCTTCTTGAGGCCCCACCTTTAATGTTCATGCTTAAAATTTGTCTTAATATGTATTTTAGGGCTTGGGAGAATTTTCCCCCTGTGCTTAAAGGCTTTGGTAAGAGCCAGTGTGAGGACCCGAAAGAGCCCAGAAAAACGCTAGGTGAGCATAGTGGCACACTGCGATTCTGCCTCAGAAGATGGACACTGGATTCCCAGAGCAAGCAAGCTGGCTAGAAAGATTGGTCACATCAGTGAGCTCCAGGTTTGATTGAGAGAGCCTGACTGGATGAAGAGGGTGAAGGAGCAATGAAAGATGATTCCCAACACAAAGCATAGGCCTCCACATACATACGCATACAGGTACACATGCACTTCCCTGCACGTGCCCCCATACACGCAAATGTCTACATAAATGAGCACGAACATAAAAACACGCAAATGTCTACATAAATGAGCACGAACATAAAAAGACAAAGTATACTTTAATATATTTTAACTCTGCTTCCTAAAAAAAAAAAAAAAAAAATCAAAACTTCCCTTAAATGTTCAGAGCTTATAGCTATTTTAAGCAATTTCACTATAATGATGTATTTTTGTTGGGCCAACATCCTGAGGCAGTAAGGACAGCTGAGAAAATGAGATGTGGAACTAAATAAGAAGTTTGGAGAGGCATAGCAACAGCGACAGCCATGCCTCCTGAAATGTGCTCATACCTGGTTTAAACACTCAGCATGTATCAACTCATGTAACCCTACCAATAAGGTTATTACGTAGAAACTATTTTTAAGATATCTATTTATTTATTTTTATAAGTATGTGTATCTGTGCATGTGGGTATACGCATGTGAGTGCGGGAGCCCTACGAGTTCAGACAAGGGCACTGGATTCCCTGAAGCTGGAGTTAGAGAGGCAGTTATGAGCCTCCTAACGTGGTTGTTAGAAACAAAACTTGGGTCCTCTTTAAGGGCAGCTCCTCTTAACTACTGAGTCACCTCTCCAGCCCCCAAGGTAGAAGCAATTAATATTCAGATTTTATGAGAAAAAAAAGCTACAGATTGTGCTGGGGCTTAAATTTTGTTATTTAACAACTCGGTTTCTTCTCTCTGCCCCCCCCTGGCTTTTCTAGACAGGGTCTCTCTGTGTAGCCTTTGGCTGTCCTGGACTTGCTTTATGGACCAGGCTGGCCTTGAACTCACAGAGATACACCTGCCTCTGTTTTCCTAGTGCTGGGATTAAAGGCATGAGCCACTGCACCCGGCTACAACTGGGTTTCTTAATAAAAAGTTCTCTGCCTTGGGCTGGGGAAATGGCTCAGCCAGTGAAGTGCTAATGACACAAGCACGAGGACCTGAGTTTTATCCCTGGAATCCATATAAAAACTAGCAAAAAGAACTGATGAGATGTAGCTGTGTAACCCTTAATCCCAGTGTGGGGGAGACTGAGACACATGGGTCCCTGGAGCTTGCTCTCCAGCTACTCCAGCCTACTGCTGAGCTCCAGGACAGTGAGAGACCTTGTCTCAGAAAACAAGGTGGACAGCTCTAAGAAATCACAACTGAGGTAATCCTCTGGCTTCCACAAACATGCTCATACACAGACAGATACACAGCAACATATGAGTGCATGCACACACACATACACAGAGGCACATATAAGAATGTATGCACACATACACACACACACATACACACAGAGCCATATATGAGTGAGTATGCACTTGTGCTTGCACAAACACACAAAGGCACATATGAGTGGGTATGCATGTGTGCACTCACACACATGCAGAGGCACATATAAGTACATATGCACACACATGCACACATATACAAAGAGCCACATATAAGTGGGTATGCATGTGTGCACTCACACACATACATACACAAAGGGCCACATATGAGTGCATATGCACACACACAGGGCCACATAAGAATATGTAGGCACACATGCAGGCACACGCACATGCATGTGCGCATGCACACATGCACACAGGTGTACATCCCACCATTACCGCAACACACACACAAAAAGCTCTTAACCTTAACTACACATTAGATTTAGCACAGAACCTCTGTGTTTGTCTTATTCTTTCTCCATGCTGTGGATGAACACTTGGAAGGTACAACTTGAGGTGGGGAGTTATTTACTTTGGCTCATGGTTTCAGAGAGTTAAAGTGGTACCAGGCACTTGGGCTGCTGCTCTGACTGGCGACAGTGAGTGGTGGAGGCTCTTTGTCACTTCTTTGTGGACATGATCAGAGCAAATGAGAGAAAGACAGGACACAGACACAGACCCCAGGGTCATGCCCAGAATGTTCTAATTCCTCCAAGAAGGCTCTGCCTTCTATTTTTCTGTCACCTTGCAGTAATACTCTCATATTACGAACACACCAAGAGATTAACGCATTGATTAGACCAGCACCCGAAAACTTTGACCATTTTGGGGAACACCATCATAGACACGCCTAGGTATGCTTCACTAATCCCCTAAGTTCTCTTAAGCTAGTGAAGTTAACAGTTGAGAGTCACCATCACTGCCTGATGTTTTCATTACTTATCTTGTTGCTTTGACAAAACATCTGACAAAGGTAACTTAAGGGAGGAAGGTTTCTGCGGCTCGTGGCTTGAGGGCATTGTCCGCCTTGGTGGAGAAGTCATGGCAGAAGGAGTGTGAGGCAGCTGGTTGCTTTGCAATTATAGTCAGGAAGCAGAGAGAAATACATGTTGGTGCTTGGCTCATTTTCTGCTTTTTATTCAGTCCACAAATGTGGTGCCCATAGGGTGGTGCTCCCCACCGCCATTAATCTAATTTGGAAACTCCCACACAGACACACTCAGAGGGTTTTCTCTTAGGTAAGTGTAGATCTTGCAGTGACCTCTCCAGAATGAAACCTGGAATTATAAGCTAAAGTAAACCCTTTCTCACCTAGGTTGCTTTTTTGCAAGGATATTTTATCACAGCAACAGAAATGAAACAAGGGCATGCAGTCAGCAAAGTGCATGCTTTGCAAGCACGAGAACTTGATTTTCATCCCCAGAACCCATGTGAAAAAAGCCAAGCAAAGTGGTGGGTGCCTGTAATCCCAGTGCTGGGGAGGTTGAGACACGCAGATCCCTGAAGCTCATTGGCCAATTAGCATAGTTTACTTAGCACAGAGGTTTTCAACCTGTAGGTCACCATTCCTTTGGGGGTTGAACAATTCTTTCACAGGCGTTGACTAAGACCATCAGGAAACAGAGATATTTATGTTACGATCTGCAACAGTAGCAAAATTACAGTTACAGTAACAATGAAGATAGTTTAATGGTCGGGGTCATCACAACACGAGGAACTGTATGAAAGGGTCGCAGTATTGGGAAGGTTGATCTAGATGGTCTAGATCCTGTTATGTTGAAAATCAATATTAATCATCACACCTGGAAATAAGGGCAGTGATAGAGAACAGTTCATGACAGGCTCATTTATAAGAGTAAAATCTGGATCAATTTAGACAAAGGTCTAGCTTATCACATCATTGTCATGATAAGGTAGTATAAATAAATGAAGGAATATATATATGCAAGAATTATCTCAGAGAAGAATCTCCAGGCAGGGATGAGTATTTGTTTCTTTTAGACAAATTAGGCAAATCTGTTAGCTTGTGTTGTCTCCAAACATGTATTTCTTATGAGGAGGAGAAAAGGGGAAAATGAGCAGAAGCAGAGGGTTGAAATAAAGTTGGTTCTGTGTTGCTAGTTACTGAAATCAGAAACGAGGTGCATGGGGGCCTTGGGAGATTTATGATGCTTCTCTTTATATATAGTTCACATTCCAGAGCTTTCCCGCATAAAAACTTTTAAGCGTATGGAACAAAAATCTTTGTTGCATTACCCCCGGGGCTCAATTTTGGTTTTGTTTCAAGTTTTAAAATTCCCTAGGTGATTTTTTTTTTTTTAACATGCAAGCTCCAATTCCAGAACCTTGTGTAATTTTCCCTAACAACTTTCCTTGGTTGGAATTTGCAATTCCAGCCTTCTGGAGGGGATGAGCACTGTCCTGTGGTAACAATGGCTTCTTCCCAGTGATTGATGTCATTTTGAGATTACTTCGGTTGGAGGGTTGAAGGTATTGTTTTTTTTTTTTTTTTCCTATTAGTTTTTCTAATTCCCCCAGCTGATTTGAAATGTCAGGAAGTTCATAGTTGTTTTATATTTGACTTACGTCTTGCCCTTGAGGCCTGAGACAATGCTTGCCAAGAAGGAGCTAACCCAATTTTAGGAACAAGGTGTTGTTCTTAAGATTTCTCCAGGAAGAGGTCTCGAGATACTCCAATCTCCAAGCAAAGAGCGAGTGTAACCCTCTACACAGAAAGTTGGGGACCACCGTGGGGAGGAGCAGCTGATAAAGACATTCCCCCGAGAGGCCTCACTACCAACTTGCTTGGAGCTTCCCATCAGCTGACAGAGGCCATGTTGGGGTACTATTTCATATCACCCATGCAAATATTTTGTTGTTGTTTATCGGTCGCCATCTTGAGAAGACCTAAAATCCTTGGAGGCAAATCTCTGGGTATGTCTGTGAGGGATGAACACGTGTTAGCTTAACTGTGGTGGAAAGACCCACCTTAAATTTGGATGGAACTATTCTATGGGCTGTGGGTCTGGATTTGAAGGAAAAGAAGAAAGATGGCTAAGCCCTGCTATTTGCCTCTCTCCCCTTTCCGACTGTGGATGCAGCCACCTGAAAGTCCTGCTTTCATGCCTCTTCCCCGCCAGAATGGATTGTAGGCTAAAATAAATAAGCCCCTTTCTCATTACGTTGATTCTGTGAAGCATTTTGTCATAACAATGAGAAAAATGACTAATAATAGATTTCATAGGGACAGAAGATAAGGACTAACTCCATGTGAGAATGTGAATTCCAGGACTGTTCCTTAATCCCATGGATAAAATGCCCTCTGAAGACAGACCATCCTGTAAGTGTGGGAGACCATGGGAGCTGTCTGTGGAGTAGACACTGGCTGAGTATAACCTATATAGCAATGCAGGGTCCTATACCTGAGTTTTAAATGTTCCATTGTTCCTAAGAACATTTGAAAGGAAGCCTTGCGTTTTCATTTTTCAATGTGCTCTGAAAATTTTATCTTGGAGAGGAACAGTTCTAAATGGGGCATTGTGGGAGGGTTAAAGCAATTTTAAGTCAGGGTTTCCAGAGGAGCCTGTGACAATGTTGAAGGCTAAAGGGAGAGTTTATTAAATGGAAAGAGATGCCATTTACAGAGCCGTGGGAAGAAAGCATCAATTGACAAGAAATTAAAGATTGATTTTAGGCTTTTATGTGCCTGTGTATACTCTATACAGGTATGCGCACATGCATGTGGGTGCTGGGGAGTCTAGAAGAGGGTATCTGATCCTGGGTATCTGGAGTTACAGGCAGTCAAGAGTCACTTGGGATGCTGGGAACTGAACTTAAGATCCTGTGAAAGAGAGGATCTTCATCACCAAACCATCTTCTGGCCCCTCAAGGAAAGACTAGCGTAAGATTTCATCATTGAGAGAAGGTCTCACTTTGCTGTCCTGGCTGGCCAGGAACTCACTGTGTAGACCATGCTGGCCTCAAACTCCCAGAGATCTGTTTACCTTCTGCTGGGATTAAAGGCATGAACCACCACAGCCAGTTCATACAAGTTGTTTAATGTTCGTGGAAAGACTTGGCTTGGGAGAGAGCAAGCACCTTCCATTAAAAAACAACAACAACAACAAAAGTTGGTTTAAAGAGCCCCACGAGCTTCCTAGGACTCAGTTGTGGAAGTAGAGCTGTTAGGGGTAGGACTGAGGCATTCAAGGACTTTCTGACAGCCAGTCTACACAGCGGAACTCTGCTTCAAGCCCACCTGGGCCAGCTCACAGTGCGATCGACTGGGTAGCTAATGAAGAACAGAAATTTCTTCCCATAGTCCTGAAAGCTAGACTTCCAACATCAAAGTGCTACCAGATTGGGAATTGAGTCTTTTCACTACACCGTCCGTTGCCGGAAGGGAAGAAGATGTTCTCGGGAGTTACTTTTAAAGGGCTCTTTTCATGCAGCTCTAGTCTTGTAACCAAATCACCTCTCAAAGGTCCCACATCCAAATACCGTCGTGTCAGAAATTAGATTTTAACATATGGAGGCGACAGATTGTCTATCTGAGTCCATCCTCTTACCCATTTTATAAGAGCTTTCTTTTTATAAGGTAACCTATCCATTCACTAAATTATTGAACGAACACACACACTTTAGGTGCCCGTGTCATATGCACAAAGGGGAATTGGGAGGGGGAGGCTACGAACGATTTGAATAAATCTTTTACCTTCTAGAGGCTGGTAAGTACTTTGGATGTCAATGGGTTTGAGGGGAGGAGGATGGGTGAGTGCACAGGTGTCTGCATGAGTGTGTAAGTTCATTTTTCCCAAGGTTGTTACAAGGCATTTGTTGAGCCCGCATCTTATCACACAGCTTGTGACCCAGATAGAAGGCAGCGAGTTTACAGTGATGGTAACTGATGTTGAAATGAAAAGAAGTGGGAGTGGGGGTGGGGAGAAGAAGTGAGGGAGTGAACTTCAAGGAGCTGAGGGAGGAGGAAATGAAGGCAGCAGAGGGGGAGAATGCAAGCCAATCCTCTCGTGCTTGGGAGGGAAACTGAGGCTAGCCGTTGAGGTTAGCCAAGGTGGCAGGGAAAGACAAAGGATGGCAGAGGTGGCCGCTGCAGGTGGAAGAGCCAAGTGGCTTTTTAATAAGATACTTCAGAGAGGAGGAAAATGTACTTTTTATGGCATCAATTAAAGAACCAAAATGAATGTGCCTTTCAATGAATTGCGTGTTTACGTTCCTGGAACGGAGATGAGCCAAGACAGCCTGGGGATGCATCTCCCACGGTTTTCCCACCCACTCCCCACCAAGTTGTGAAAATATATATACCTGCTCCCCTCTCGGAGTCATTGTGCCAGCTAATTATCTGTAAAGATTCAAATCATGAACCGAAACTCCAGAGCTTTTTATGGGCACTAGGGGAGTATTAAATGGGGAGATTGGAAGTAAAATTACAGTTCCCCCAATAGATTTTTTTTGAAGGGCTGGATAGAATTAAAAAAAAAAAAGGTGCCTTTAATTAAAAAAAAAAAGTAACACAATAAAGGCCCTTTGCATAAACAGGATTGTCTTGGGGTCTTGGTCCTCTTATAAAAATACCTATTTATGCCTAGAGGGATTCTTGTCTCTGCTGCCTGATCCGAGAGCCTCTGGGAGGAACAGACCTGGTAGACTGGCTGCACTGTCAGCCACGAGGTCTTGCTAATAGGAACACAAAACCAGAGGTTTACACTGCAGCTCACGAGATGAAGTAATGGGCTTGTCTCTGTCTAGGTAGGGAATTCTGCCAAGTCCTGTGTTTTAAGTAAAATGGAACTTTGTGGTTCTTGGCATGGGCCAGCTAACACAGGCTAACCTTGGCATTTGTACTCTAGACTTTTCCCAGTGTGTGGCTGCAGAGTTCATAGGGTCTCAGATGCTGCTGAAGAGCAGGGATACGGAGTTCTGGGCTCCTGCCTTTTCCACCCTGTTCTCATAAGAAAGGCATCTTCCATATCTTCTTAGTCACTCACTGCAGCTGGAAACGCAGGATGGAGCCTCGGTTCCTCCGGATCTTAATTCTTTCCTCAGCTCATTTCCCCTACGCCCCCTAGTTGATTGCTGCCATCTCAGCATCATCTCTACAATCTAGTATTTGGACTCTCTGTGAGCTTCTTGGTTAGTCCCCAGGTCCTCTATTCTCTGCTCCATGACCAATCCTCCTGAAAAAGTCAGAATAATGTTTATATGAAGTCCTCATTAAGAAAGACAGCATTTCTCAGTGTTCAAAGCAGGAACGGGGGAGAGAAAGGAAGGCCTGGCTTTGGAGTCCGGCCTCTAGTACCAGCAGCAGCAGCTCCTGGTTTGCTCCCATTCCCTCTCTCTTGCTAGGATAGCACGGAACACACGTGTTTCCTATTACACTTTAAGTTCCATCTGTGTTTGGGCCTCTAACTTCTGGCTCGGAGTTTTGAAGAGTGGGAGCAGCCTCCCATCCCCACTCTCTCTTTTCCCGTCACCCACCAGCTTCTCAGGTCCCTGGTGGTTGGAGCAGTGCAATGCTGGATGTCCACCAACACAGAAGAGAATGAGACAGAGACTGACTTAAGACTCAGGCCAATTCTGGGGTTCTAGCTACGCTAACGTAAGTAAAACTTTGAGAAACGCGGCCAGTGAAATCAGACCCGGGATCTTATAAGCAGAGGAAGAGAGGCCCGATTGGACATT
The DNA here is from genome assembly GCA_907169655.1 of Acomys percivali. NCBI lineage: Eukaryota > Metazoa > Chordata > Mammalia > Rodentia > Muridae > Acomys > Acomys percivali. The sequence goes on along the minus strand of OU015754.1, from coordinate 17,303,704 downwards.
CGTAGTAACTTGCCTGTTGCTGTGATAAAAATACCAGGGGTAAAAGCAATTTAAAGAAGGAATGGTTTATTTCATCTTACGGTATCAGAGGGAGAGAGTTCAATTGGTGAGGGAAGCATGGCAGGAGGAGCAGGAAGCAGGTAAATCACACTTCACCCGCACACAGGAAGCAGAGAGGGAGGAATGAGGAAGATGGGCAAAGAGGCTCATATCTGGGCGCTGGGGACAGGGCAATGGGAAGCACCTACTTAAGATAGAGAAGGAAGCCATGTTCTCCCACCAGCCAAGGCGCCTGCGAGTCATGCAGGAGGCTCCAGGGATGCAGCTTTTGGCAATTAGCATCACTGAGTGCTGGTCCTCAGGCAGAAAGCAGGTTTAAGAGATGTGGCGGTTAGGGGCTTCAGAGCAAGACGATAAGCAGGATGAAGTTGAAGGCTAAAGTATGGCGGGTAAGGCTTGGCTAGAGGGAGAATTGGCTCCCAAGATCAACACGAGAAAACAGACTCACCTGGTAGCTTGGGGGAGTGTGAGGATAGACATTCTTCCGTATAAAATTAGGTAAAAATTTAAAAATCAATATATAATGTGTTAGATGCCATTGTGACACTTTCAAGACACGTTCAAACCATGTTTTTGCAATTCTTTCTCCAGCGCCCGCATGCTTATTTCTGCTGCTTCCCTCTTGTGGCCTCCCCAGACTTTTTCCTCTCCTGTATCCCCTGCGTGTGAGTTACAGACTAGGATTTACATATGAGAGAGACCCACCTATCATACATACCATGCCTTTCTGATTTAGGTCACTTCACTTAATATCATGCTTTCCAGAGTCACCCATTTTTTCTTGAGAATTTCATGGCTCGATTTGTCTTTACAGGCACAACAATATTCCACTGTGTATGTGCATCGCAGTTTCTTTCCATTCCACCTGTTGTTCAGAGATGAGCACATGTAGCCCAAGGCAGGTGGGGAAGTCAAGGGATTTCCGAGGTTGCTGAGGTGCACTGTCTGCGAGGGTGTGCGCATTTAGTATGTGCAAGTGAAGACACTAGATTGCCAGGTGCATTATAACAGGAAGGGGCCACGTGCACAACTGAAAACCAAATAGGACCCCGGGATACTAAACTGTTCTCCAATGCTTGCCTGACTCATGGCTGCTGACTGACTAGAAAACAACAGAGAAAGGAGAGCGAGAATGAGGCTGCTGACTGCAGTAAGGATCAAGTAGCAACTGAAGAGACAACTCAGAAGTTAAAATCATTTGCTGCTCTTCCCGAAGCCCTGAGTTTGATTTTCTGCACCTGTGCCAGATGGCTCACAATTGCCTTTAACTCCAGCTCCAGGGAACCTGCTGTCCTATTCTGATCTCTCTGGGTAAACACACACACACACACACACACACACACACACACACACACACACACACCATACATACAAACACCCCATGCACACATACACATAACACCCCTGTACACCTAATTAAAATTTTAAAAAATTAAAATTAAACAAACACAAAGGCTGACACTGCAGAGCTTGTGTGACTGTTTACCCCTAATAGGCCATGAACCGAAGAAATTATTCCACCTAAGTTTAGCTTAGAGAACAGGTAGGTTTATTGGGGCTGCTTACAGGACTAAGTATGAATGGTTACTTACAGGAGCATGGGTGACTCAAAGGCAGCTGAATCATTGAAAAGCCCATCCCAGTATGCATGATAATTCACGAAAGTTGCATTCTGTATGACTTGAAGGTACTTTGACTGGTGGAAGAATCCCCTCTCTGTAGCATTTATGTTAACTGCTTCTATCACCTCAGGGAGGGATTAGCTTCAGGACCTTCCTGAGCCTTGTCAGTTTCCCTTATTTCCTGAACCTTGCAAGTTGTATTTACTTCATGAACTTTGTCATTTTCCTTTAATTCTCAGGCCTTTCAGTTTTATCTTTTGATTTTTAATGAGTCATCTTCTGGGAAGGAGTGTTTCAATTAGGAAGAAATAGCAACATAACATAACATAACATAACATAACATAACGTAACGTAACGTAACGTAACGTAACGTAACGTAACGTAACGTAATGTAACATAACATAACATAAGAGAGCTATATAAAAAATGCAGGGAATTAGGGAAAGGGAAAGGTAAATCCAGCAAAGAAACAAAATCCAGAAAACAAGAACTCAACCAGAAGGTATAAAAAGAATTATTTGCATAAAGAAGACAGGAATTTTAACCCGCTAGGGGCTTCTAGGCCAGTAGGGCATAGAGAGCTGTATGCTTCCAGGCCACTTAAAAATTAGTTAAAAATACCAAGACAGTATTTGGTGGCTGATGATTATAATTTCAGCAATTGGGAGGTGGAGGCAGGAGGATCAGGAGATCAGGACAAGCCTTGACTACATAGTGAGTCTGAAGTCAGATTAAGATACAGTACTCCCTGTCTCAATACAAAACAAACAAAGAAGCTCCCCCCTGCAAACCTACAAAAAGTTAACTCTGAAGCTGGAATATTCTAGAGTTGGAGTTCTATCCTTCCTTTAGTTAGCTACATGACCTCGGGAAAATTAATTGTCTATGCCTCAGTTTCCCTGGGCTTTTGTTTTTGGATTTTTTTTTGAAGATTGAAAAAAATCAATATTTGTAAAACTCGGTATGATACCATATTCCTGCAATCCCAACCACTGTGAAACTGAAGCAGAGAATAATGAGTTTAAGGATAACCTGGGCTACATAAAGGTTCTGTTCCCCCAAATCCAAGCCAACCAACCTACCAACCAACCAATCAATCAATCAAACAAGTTAAAGAAAGTTCATGAAAGTTGCATTCTGTATGACTTGAAGGTACTTTGACTGGTGGAAGAATCCCCCCTCTGTAACTGCTTGTATCACCTCAGGGAGGGATTAGCTTCAGGACCTTCCTGAGCTTTGTAACTTTCCCTTATTTCCTGAACCTTGCAAGTTGTATTTACTTCATGGACCTTGTCATGAACCTTGCAAGTTGTATTTACTTCATGGACCTTGTCATGAAGCAGATACAAGCAGATAGACTCAATGAAACCCCATGTCACAAGCAGATGATGTTTTTGTCTACAGTTGTGTGGAGGTCTCATGCATAGCTATCCTTGGATACACTTGCTTAGGCAAGATATGAGGCTTAAGAAGCTCCTTGAGTATGTAGTTCATAGCACTATTATATGTAATGCTTAGCTTTTTTTTTTTTTTTTTTTTTAAGATTTGGGTGTACTTGTGGGCACACGAACAGACAGGTATGTGCATGCTGGTGGCTCTGTAGCTGTAGTTGCAGGTGGTTGGAAGCAGCCTGATACGAGTTCTGGGAACCAAACTCAACTCAGGTCCTCAGCAAAAAAAGAAAAAAGAAAAAAAGAAAAATAGTGTGTGTTCTTAAGTGCCAAATCACCTCTTCAGCTCTGGATGGTTAGCTTTAATTGCCAACGTGACACAACCGAGACTCTCCTCCTGAGGAGAACACCTCAGTGGCGCCCATATTGGGCTCACCTGTGAGCACGTCGGCAGGAGGAACTTTTAAAATAAAATGAATCGATGTGGGAAGACCCAGCCTACTGTGGTGTTCTGTAGGCAGAAAATACCAAATTGTGTAAGAGTGGAGAAACTGAGCTGATTGTAAGCAAATAAGAAAGCAAGCAAGCAAGCAAGCACATGTATGCACTCATTTCTCTATTCTTGATTGTGGTTGTGATGTGACCAGTTGTCTCTAGGTCCTGTCACTGTGACTTCCATGCAGTGATGGTCCATAACCTGGTATTTTAAGCTCAAACAAACACTGTGGCTAAGGCTATTTAATCACAGCAAGAGTGTGAAGCTAGGACCCTGGGATTACAGGACACTGGACTCCCATACAGGTATAGAGCCATGATACCATAACTGCCCAGAAGCTGGTTCGGGGATGTTGGGTACCATGGACCATGGCTCCATGTTGGCTCCTTGTCTTCAACAGAGATTCCAGACATAGTGAAAGAGTCAGGCAGTCTGCAGGACTGGGAGGCAGGAAAAAAAAAAAAGCTTTAGGGGCAACAAAGAAAACAAACGAGAGAAAGTGATTGTTAGTGTGGAGAACAGGGCTAGACATCCCACCCCTGAGGACGTTAGAAAAATGAACGCAGAGCTTCTGTACTGAGAGCTCTTTGGAAGAAATTAAACAAATGTTCTCAGGAAGGCAGAAGCTCAGCTTCCCCAATGCCCAAGGGGCGCTCGGTGGAAAACACTCTACAGCTATGATTTCAACCACCAGTCCAAGCAGATGGGTCCAATAAAGCCAATGGTTATTTACATCAATGAGAGGACCACATGGGCTTATTTCTGGCTCCTGGGATCTGGATGGGAAAAGGAATGATCAAAATGGTTGAAATGCTGGGAGGGGGTGGGGGAATGGAGGACACTGTAACAAGAAAAAAAATGTTTGTGCTTAGTTTAATTCTTTCCATCGTGGAGCCTCCGAGGGCTCAGAGTGGGGCTCCAAAGACCTCAGATACATACCAGCTGTGTTCCGAGCTAGGAAAGTTACTCCGCTGTAGATGAAGGACCAGTGGGATGGGAGGAGAGAGGGCTGTCTAGCCTAGTAGGGCCCTGTGTTTTGTTTTGTTTTGTTTTGTTTTGTTTTGTTTTGTTTTGTTTTGAGATGGATACTCACTCTGTAGCTCTGGCTGGTGTGGAACTATCTATGTAGACCAGGCTAGACTTACATTTGTGATAAACCTCGTAGGTCTGCCTTCTGAGTTCCAGGGTTATAGACCAGTCTCCTTTTCCCACATTTGTAGGCTGGTGTCTTGAGAACTCATCATGTTAAGAGTTGAGCTGCCTTCTCCTTGAGGCTGACCTGTCTCCTTGTGTCTTGGGCTTGAATTCCTTTCCTGAGAGCCATTGCTGAGCAAAAAGATCATTTAATTCAATTTTGGATGAGTTAAGTGCTGGGATTATATGATATGTATTAACTACTTTGTCTGTTTTGTTTTGTTTATCCTTTACAAGTTTATTGTTGTTGTTGTTGTTATTATAGTGTGTGTGTGTGTGTGTGTGTGTTTGTGTGTGTGTGCAAGCTACGATGCCTGGGGAGATCAGAGTGACAACATGTGGGAGTCAGTTCTCTCTTTCCTTCAAGTGGGAGCCCAAGATTGAACTCAGGACATCAGGATTGGTGTCAACCACCTTTACTCAGTTGGCCATCTCATTGACTCCATATTATTATTATTATTATTATTATTATTATTATTATTATTATTATTA
>OU015754.1:17278490-17290289 GCA_907169655.1 Acomys percivali | reverse complement strand
CACTCCAGAGGCAGGAGTGAGAGTACATGTCTGTAATCCCAGGATGTAGGAAGTGGAGATAGGATCAGAAGTTCAAGTTCAGACTGGGCTACTGTCTCAACAAACAAACAAAGAAACAAAGAAGCCAAAGAGAAGGACCATACAATGTGCTATATGCAATAAATAACTGCGTTTTGTGGGAATAGGTAAAGAGTCTCCTAATCTATTAAACTGTGTGATAGAGTGGAGAATAAAGGAAGGCTCTCCTCTGTGGGAAACACCTGCCTTGAATTCTACATGAAGATTAGAGAGCATGAGTGTGACGGGGAGCTAACAGCAACATCTGTTACTCCATTGATGGCCAGGGTTGGTTTGGTTGACCTGGCTGGCTTAGCGGGCATCTCTTTCCTCTCTTGTTGCTCCATATGTGTCCCTCCTGAGGCTCTAGTGCTGGCTGACAGTAGATGACCTTCCCCAACAGAGGAGGAGAGTAAAGGGCCAACTAACCACTGTGTTTCCCTGCTAGAACTTCTAAAGCAAGCTCTGAAGAGTAGAAAAGTAGAGGACCTAGGATGTATTATAGGTTACTGGGGATAGGGCTACTCTAGCTTGCTTCTCTGTTGCTGTGATGAAATGCCATGGCCAAAACCAATATGGTAGGAAGGCAAAGGGCTTATTTTGTCATATAGGTCACAGTCTGCCATGGAGGGAAGCCAAGGCAGGAACTGTTTATTTTCTCACTGGCTCGCTCTGAGGCACATGTTCAGTTTTTCTTTCTTATACAGCCTACGCTCACCTGCCTCAGGCTAGTACCAGTCAGAGTGGGATGAGATCTCTTACATCATTAGCAAACACAATAATGCCCCCATGGATACGTCCATTGGTCACTCTGACCGAGGCAGTTCTTCAAGTGAGGGGTACCTTTTCCGACGTGACTCCTCGATGAAGCAGATTGACAATAAAACTCTAACTAGTAGAAAAGTAAAGTCCCGGAGAGTGGGGTACACTGGAAGGCTCTCAACCTTCCTAATGCTGCCAACCCTTAATATAGTTCCTCATGTGGTAGTGACCCCCAATCATAAAATTGTTTTCATTGCGATTTCATATCTGTAATTTGCTACTGTTGTGAATCTTAATGTAAATATATCTGTGTTTTCTGATGGTCTTAGGTGACCCCTGTGAAAGGGTCACTTGATCCCCAAAGGGGTCATGACCCATAGGTTGAAAACTGCTGATCTAGAGAGAGGTATGAGCAATGTCAAAGGATGATGGTCATGAAGAAAATTAGTAGGGAAAAGACTCTGAGAAGGAGAAGAGGAGAGCCAGGAACCATGTGGCTAGCCCCATATAGCCCTATACAGGGAAGAGGCAAAGACTATGGTGTATTTTTTATTGATCTCTCTTTCCTAATCATGAAATTATCATTTCTCCTAGAAGGTTGAGGTGTGTGAGTTTGAGTGTGTCTCCTCACTTCATTTATGATGCTGTGATAAGATATCATGACGGATAACAACTTAAAGGAGAAAGGGTTATCTGGCTAGGTCATCATGGTAGGGAAGCCAAGGTGGCTGGAACTTGAAACAGCTGGTCACATCCATAGCCGGGTACAGAGAGGATGGATGCGTGTGTGCTTAATGCTCAGATAGACTTCCCTACTCATGTAATTCAGGGCTCAAAGTGAGGGAGTGGTGCCATCAAGTTTCAGGCTGTGTCTTCCCATACCAATTAAGGCAATGAAGACAGTCCCCAGCAGACATGCCCACAGCTCAGTCTCGTCTGGACGATGCCTCACTGGGACTCTTCTCCCAGGTGATTTGAGGTTGTACTAAGTTGACAATTAAAAATAACAATCGTGAGTATGCATGTGCTAGACCTAGACCCCCCCCCCAGACATATGTAGCAGTTGTGCAGCTTGGTCTACATATAGATCCCCTAATAATGGGAGTAGGGGTTGTCTCTGAGTCTGTTGCCTGATTTTGGATCCCTTTCCCCTTGCTGGGCGGCCTTGTCTTGGCTCAGTGGGAGAAGATATGCTTAGTCCTGCTTTGACTTGAGGGCCAGGATGGGTTCATACCCCTTGGGGCTTCCTCTTCTCTGATAAGGAGAGGGTATGGGGGGCAGGATGTGTGAGGGTAGGACTGGGAGGAAAGGAGGGTGGGGCCTGGGATCAGGTTGTAAAGTGAATAAATAAATGGAAGAAAAACTAATAGCCACAGTAAACTTGGTTGAGCTGTTCTATATCCCTAGCCCCTCATTGGAACGTTGTATGGAAGCATTCTTCGAAACATTTCATTATTAAATTCTTAGAGTTCCTTTGGGGTTCACTAAGCACAAGAGGCTCAAGTTTTAGAGTACCAAAGTGCTGTTATATACTCCTTCCCTCTTGAGTCCTGGTCCTTGCATTTCTATGCTAGTTTTATCTTTTTCAAAGCCAGTGTCACTCTCTCTGAAAGGCATGAAGGAATAGAGGATGAGTTGGAAGGGGAAGATGCTTCAGGTGGAGAGAATGGCATGAAGTGGTACATATGGGAGATGGAGAAGGACCAACATGGGCTGTAGCTTGTGGTGTATCTTCAGGAAGGAGAAGGACATCAAAGGGACTGGTCATTTGGGTCCAAGGCATATAGAAGGAGACAGGAAGCAGAGAGCAGACAGGAAGCAGAGAGCAGACAGGAAACAGAGAACAAACAGAAAGCAGAGAGCAGACAGGAAGCAGAAAACAAACAGAAAGCAGAGAGCAGACAGGAAGCAGCAAGCAGACAGGAAGCAGAGAACATTTAGGAAGCCAAGAGAAGACAGGAAACAGAGAACAGACAGGGAGCATAGAGCAGATAGGAAGCAAGGAACATAGAGAAAACAGAAGGTCTCAACCTTGAGGTCTACTACCCTCCAGAGATCTACTTTCTCTAACAAGACTCCACCTACTGAAAATTCCACAATCTCTCATAACTGTGGCACCAGCTGGGGGCCAAGTGTTCAAACACATGTGCATGTGGGAGAGAGCTCACATTAAAATCATAATAATGAACAAGAAAGAAGATATTGAGGATTTGAGGAGGATGAGCCATAGGGACACAGAGTGAGCAGTATGGTGAAAATAGGCCTTCCTTAGAGTCACTGGACATGTGAGACATCACCTGACTGTTGTCTGAGTATTCAGCCTTTGGGGAGATTCACTGAGAATTCTATGCAGACATGGTATTTGGCTGTGGAAATCAGGGGTGCCTTTGATGAAACCTGGCCCTTATCGGGGAGCACAAACAATGCACACATGGCCACAGATGAGCAGTCTGTGGGCCCTGTGCAGTGGCAAATCGGCCCCATTAGGAAAGTATGTTCATTTATCACAAGCAGCATTGTGCAGCTGTGAGTCATCCCAATGCCTTGTGTTGTGCCTCCACCTCGAAGCAGATACATGCCCCATGTGAGTCCCTTGGCATTCTTCAATGCAGATGGCCTGATGGGCCCAGCTGCCTGATCACGAGGGGCAAGGATTATGAATTTTACCCATCCAGAAGAGAGGGGAAAATGACTCCACACCATTTGATTCATCCACTCTGCCAGGACTATTATACCTCCTTCCAGGCTGGAGACAGTGCTGCCATCTTTGACTATGTCATAACTTTACCTGGAGATCTTATAGGACTGCCAGCATTGAGACATCAAAGGATGTCTGATGGGGCTGCGGATGAATGCGATCTAGATTATCATTATGTCCAAGGACATCCATCAGTTCCACTATTAATTCTAGAATGAGTCATCGCCCATGAAACCACCTGAGAAAGAACACACAGTAGCAGGACACTGGGTAGCAGCCGGTCTGTGATTGCGTTTACAGTTAGGCAGTAGCCTGTGGGGAGAGAGAGAGACTGTCATGATTAACTTTAAGTGACTGACAGAAACAAAGAGAGAAAGACTTATTTTTGACTCCCGGTTTCAGAAGGCTTAGTCCATGGTGGCTCACCTTGGTGCGCTTGGGTAGAGTACCATGGTGGCCGGAAGATGTGGCAGAGGACCCTCTTCATCTCACTGTGAACAGGAAGTGGAGAGGGGAATAGGGCAGGGAAAGATGCAGCCTTGTGTGGTTTTAATGTTAACTTGTCGCAAATGAGAATCACCTGAGTAGAGACTGAGCCCTCAACTGAAGAACTGTCCTGGTTGCCTTCACCGATGTGGAAAGACTCACTCTGAGAGCAGACCTTACCTTCTGCTAGCAGCCCACACAAAAAAGGGCAGAAGGAAGATCACTGTCTTTTGCAGGTGGAATTCTCTTCTGTCCTCTCTCTCCACACCAAGCATAGCGAGGCTTCCTCTTTCAGTGACCAATTAGCCAAACCACTTTTCCTCCAAACCAATGGTTCTCAACCTTCCCAGTGCTGTGCCCCTTCAATACAGTTCCCCATGTTGTGGTAACCCCAAACACAAACTTGTTTCGCTGCTACCTCATAAATGTAATTTTCACCTTTCCCTTTCTCGCCCTCTTTCCCCTCTCCCCGTTCCTGATCTTGAGAACTGACACAGGCCAATCCAAAATGGGGGCTGGAACTCAGGGTCCAAGGAGCGGAGAATGAATTTTGTGCTAAGACCCCCAGACCACAAGCATTGGGCTTAGATTGCCCCGGTTTGCTGAGAATTGACATAAACCTCCACAAAAGCATGAGCTTGTGCATACACAGACGAGTGTGTGCATGTGTGTGCAGATGCATGTGGAAGCCACAGGACAATCTCCAGGACTGTTTCCACCTTGTTTTTTGAGACAAGGTTTCTCACTGGTCTACACCTCATCATGCTTGGTTAGGTTGGCTAGACAGCAAGTTCTGCCTCCCCAGCCTCCCCAGCCTCCCCAGCCTCCCCAGCCTCCCCAGCCTCCCCAACTTCCCCAGATTATAAGGGTACACAAACACACCTGGCTTGCTCTTAAGGGCTAAAACTCAGGTCCTTATGTTTGTAAGGCATGCGCTTTATTGAGTGAGGTAATAATAATACACATTATTAGCTTTTTTATCTGGGAGCCCAGAGGTCATTAGCCCTGAGATCCTGGGGAACATGAGGATAGAAGATTTCCTATCCCTCCATCCTCCTCCATCCTTTTCTTCCCTCCCTTCCTTTCTTCCTCTCTTTTCTTCCTTTCATGTAAAGTCTGATCCAAACTTTTTTTTCTGCTTTAAATTTTTATTTATTATTATAACGTATTCATATTACAGCACTACTGTTACCCCTTCGCTTGTATTATCCCATACCTTCCCTCCCTCCCTCCCTCTTCCACCCTATTCCATTCTCCTAGCCCCTCTGACCACAGCCTATCGGGTCTCATCAGGATAGCCTGCATCCCCTTCCTCTGTGGGCCTGCAAGGCTGCCCCACCAAAGGGAAGTGATCGGATCGCAGGCACCAGAGCAGCTTTATTCATAAATAGCCAGAATCTGGAAACAACCTAGATGTCCCTCAACTGAAGAATGGATACAGAAACTGTGGTACATTTACACAATGAAATACTACTCAGCTATTAAAAACAAGGAATTCCTGAATGGATGGAACTAGAAAAGATGACCCTGAGCGAGGTAATCCAGACCCAGAAAGACATGCGTGGTATGTACTCACTTATAAGTGGAGATTAGCATAGATGTCCTCTGAGGGATGCCACCCAGCTGGGGATCAGGACAGATGCTGGGATTCACAGCAGAGTGCTGAGAGGCTGTTTGTTTGTTTGTTTGTATGTTTGTTTTGAGACCCAGGCTGACAGTACTCTTCTGAAGGCCAACACTGGGGGAAGACATCCAGAGTACCAGCCAAGAGTAAACTTCAGACCAAGTCACAGGCTCTGGTGTAGACTCAGCACCCAAGTGCGCCAGTTCAATACGGCTGATGAATGTAGTTCAATGCTGGGGGCTGCCCTTGGCCTGAAGGGATGTGAGAAATTTTCTCCTCTGAGAAGACACAGAGCATGCAAATCTGGAGCCAGGAGGGTTACAGATTAGAGGCCATCCTGGGCTACATAATGAGTTCCAGACCTGAAGAGACAATATAAGGATATAAGGAGACCCTGCCCCCGTAATGTCTTATAACAAAACAAAATAAAAGCGCCAACAAAAAACAAAACTGAAACACAAAACAAAAAGCAACAGAAAAACCTTAAAAAAAAAAAAAACAACGTATAAACCTAGTTATAACTTTATAATATTGAAGCAAAGCAGATGAAAACTCAAATCAATTTTTTGCATATGTATGTGAGTATGTGTGCATTTGCTTTGTATGAGTGTGTGTGTGTGTGTGTGTGTGTGTGTGTGTGTGTGTGTTTGTGTCTGTGTGTATATACTGGCCGGGGCCAGGCAGAGATCCAGAAGTCAGCATCAAGCATCTTCCTCAGTTGCTCTCTACCTCATATTTTGAGACCAGCTCTTTCACTGAACCAAGAATTTACTCAATAGTTAGGGGGATGGAAGGTCCTGGAGGGGTCAGGAGCTCCACAATGAGACCATCAAGGCCTGAGGATCTGGACCAAGGGAATCTGTGCAAACTGATGTACCAATGTGGTGCATGCAGAGAACCTAGACCCTCTGTTCAGATGTAGCCAATGGACAGCTTACTTTCCACATGGAGGTGGTGGTGGTAGGGGGGGGAGCAGTAACTGCCTCTGACATGAACTCTGGTGCCCAGACTTTAAACTCCAGTTTGACAGACCCCCTTCCCAACTTCCTCGGCACACACATTAGTATCCAGAACTCCTTGAAGATAAAGAAGCAGACTTAGTCATGTAACGCACCCATGGGTAGGGGTAAAGCAAGTGGCTGGAACGTTATGCTCCATCCCCACAAGGGTGGTATGCCTCAAAGCCATTTACGAGAGTCAGTGAACTGTAGCCAGTGGGGGATACATCTAGTTCATTCTGAGATGCACACATTCTCAGCTCTTTCCCAAATGTTGCTTACTTCGGAATGGACAAAGAGTTCAGAAGAATAGAGCCACCTAAGTCTTAGCTTCTCGGCAAATCTTTCTGTCGGTGGTGTCACTTGTTTTTCAAGATTGGGTCTTGCTCTGTACTCCTGTCTGCCCTAGACTACTTGCGGTGATGCTCCTGCCTCCATCTCTGAAGTGCTGGGCTGACAGAAAATCTGGGCATAGGAGCACACACCTGTAATCATAGCATTTAGGAGGATGAGGCGGGAGGATTGCTAGTCTGGGCTACAAGCAAAACAACAAAACGAAATAAGAAACAAACAACACAACAAACAAACAAAACAAATGAAACAAGAAAGTCACCTGAGATGAATAAACCAAGTTCTAGTTCGTTTGTGAGAATCTGGTTAGTAATTATTATGTGTAACTGTGCTCAAACTTGGTCTTTCTTTTTCAGGGACTCTAATATTTCAAAGGCACGGTAATTGCTTAAATATACAAGAATAATATATACATACATTCTATATGTGTAACTATATACATGTTTCTGTATTTATAGCTTGTATATATCATGGTACGTGTTCAACAATATTTGGTTACTGAATGAAGTGGGTTCAGCACTATATGGCATGATTCTTGTATTGCATAAGTCTTTGTTCCATGGATTCTGGCCTCAAAATGAGGAGTCCATGACGTGATTGGCCGATTTAGGCAAGGCTTACACACAGAAGGTGTGTTGGTATGAATTGGAATATTGCCCTATAATTTTACTTGTCCTCTCTCACCCCATCAAGGAGGAGTGAAGCTTCCTCCTTCAAAGAGTAATTAGCCAATAGTAAATTAGTTTACAGTTCCTCTAGACCAGTGGCTTTCAACAGTCCTAATGCTGGCGACCCTTTAATACTGTTTCTCATGTTGTGGGTGACACTCAGCCACAAAATTATTTTGTTACTACTTCTTAACTGTGATTTTGCTATTGTTATGAATCATAATGCAAATATCTGATATGCGACACCCCCCCCACACACAATGGGTTTCTGTCCTTAGGTTGAGAACCACTGCTCTACGTCCTACCTTTCTCTCTTTTCTGCTGAAGGCACCTTTGGATGAAATTTGCCTCATTAGTGAGAGAGAAGGGCAGACAGAACAGCAGCAACAAACACTGTGGGAAACTTTCACGTGGCCTGGAAGCAACAGCTAAAATTAAATGTATGGATTACTCTTGGGTTTCGTTCTTCAGTGCACTCCTGTTCCTCACTGACATGGGTAACTGGAAATGGACTATCCTGGCTTTAAAAAGATCACTTTTTGAAAAGATCACTGCAACACGGTGGATGATTTATGCAGCCTGATGAATGGGGAACACGGGTCTTTGGATTTTGCAGGCGTGTTTGCTTTATAAAGTGTTCAGGGTGTAGCTTTCAGTGAATCAGTCAGTACTTCCTGGGAACCTTCTGTCTTTCACTAGGGGCTTGACAAACTAGGCCATAAGGAGGCTTGACATAAGGAAGCATGATCTACCTGTGATACACAAATACTGTGAATCTGTAGTCTCTTACACAATGAGTTAAAAAAAAAAAAGACTATACCAATGTTTAACTTGGGTGCCCGATTCTCCCCACCTCTGTCTTACTCTCTCTTTCCACACATACACACATACAGACACATTCTCACACACATACACAGTCACACACACACTCATACACACATACACTGTGACTTTCTTATTCATTACCAACAGCAGTGACGCAAAAATTAGAACCTGCTCCTGTTTATTTTTGTGGTGTTGGGATTGAACTAAGAGCTTTTTTTTTTTTTTTTCTTTTTGCACGCCAGGCAAATGCTATACCACCGAGCCATACTTCCAACAGCTCACTGGGAGAATCTAGAAACGCACTCCACTTCTCCCCAGCTCCTTACTGGGTGATTCCACGCAGGTATTCTACCACACCTTAACTCCACTACTGGGGGATTCTAGGCAGGTACTTCACTGCTGGGTTATGACCCCAACCAAGAAGATTCTAGGCAAGTGTTCTGCTGCTGCTGAACTGTACACCAGCTAATTCTGGATTGCCCTCCTTTGAATGCAATGAAATACATGCAACTGAGTGCTCATAAAGAAACTCACCTTAACTGTAAGAGTACTTCTTCTACCCATGGGGACCCCTGCCCACCCACATTTTATTGCTTTAAGGTACAGGTTGTAGTAAATTCACTCATCCTGTGCTAGTCCTTTCCTGGCTGGACACCACACAGTCTACCTCAGTATATTTTGAGAAATATCTGCCTCCATTCATACGTGTGTATGACCTTTCAGCCGTGGCATTTGCCTATCCCTGTTGGGCTAAACAACAACAATAACAACAACAACAACAACACAACAACAACAACACAACAACAACAACAACAAAACCCTTCTATGCCTTTTCACTTTAGGTCTGGGAGAAATTGGATTGTACTAGTCTGTATCTGCCTGAGAGCTGGGCCACACATGCCAGATGTCACGCTAGCTTATTTTAGTTTCCATGTAAGCTGTTATTTGAGAAGGTGAGGAGGGGTTAGGTCAAGTTGCAAGAGGTCAGTTTCAAGCCCTGAATTTTATCCTCTCCCCTGTTTAGCTGTTTAAGGGCAAAGACTCAGGAGATGCTCAGAAAGGTGTTCAATGTATAGCTGTGTGTGTGCACTCATGGGTGCAGTGGTGTGTGTGCGTGCGTGTGTGCGTGCGTGTGTGCGTGCATGTGTGTCGAGATGCCTACCTCAAGTGACCTTCCTCTGGTGTACTGTGTCTTACTTTTGAGAAAGGGCAACTCATTGAATTAATTAGGCTGTCTGGCCAGAAAGCCCCTAGGGATCCTATTTATTTCCTCAGCTCCAGAGTTACAAGTGGACACTGTTCTACCCGGCGTTGCTTACGTGCATTCTGGGGACCAAACTCAGGTCCTCTTGTTTATACGGCAAAGACTTTACTGACTGAGGTATCTGCCCAGCCTTCCACACCTATTTGGATGTCTAGTAAATGCTTTTTTGTCTTGCTGCTCCTCTTGACCAAAGATCGGACCCTTCAGATAGGACAAGAGGACTCTGTGGTTTAGGTATTTACTCTGCTGCCATTGATGAGTGTTGTGAAGCAAACAGAATCCAAATTAGATACCATGAGGGCTAATGATTTGGAGTACATGTTCTTCTTGCGAACAGTGCTAGTAGATTATTTCCATTAGAATAATAAAAACCAAGGGGCTGGAGAGATGGCACAGAGGTTAAGAGCACTTGTTTCTCCTGTAGGCAATTCACATTCTATTCCCAGTACCCGTGTCAGGTCACTCACAGCTGCTTGTAACTCCATCCAGGGCATCCAATGCACTCTCTGGTTCTCCAAGGGACCCCACATGCAAGCGGCACACACACACACACACACACACAGAAATGTGTGTACATATACGGAAGTAAAAATAGACCTTAAAATGAATAAAAAGAAAAAGGGGAAAAAAGACAAAAAAAAAATACTATAGGTGCAGAAAGCAGCTGAAGTTTTGCGAAATATTCTGTAAATAGAATATAATTGTCAGTCTTCTTAGGGCTTTAAGAGTGTGACGGAACACTAAACTTGAAAGTCTACTTATTTTCTTTTTTAAAAACCATGTGTTTGTGTGAGTCTCTGTGTGCAGGTGCCTGTGGAGCTGGAAGAAGGGGTCAGACTCCCTCCAGCTGGAGATACAGGTGGTTGTGCGCCATCTTACACAGGTGCTGGGAACAGAACTCAGATCCTCAGCAAGAACTTCAAGTGTGTTCCCAACTGCTGAGCCATCTTTCCAGGCCTAAATAACACACTCTTAATAGAAATATCTTGGCCGGTGGCCAGTCTTAGTCAGTGAAAAATTTGAAATTATGGCAAGCACTTAGCCAACAAGGCCTGCTTTGATGAGTATATACAAGTCATTGATAAGAGGACAATATTTACTGAAGATACAGATAAAGTGATTGCCAACCATCCAGAGTTAATTTTCTTAGATTATACATTCCCCTTTCCAATTTTGTTAGAATTGATAATTTGAATCACAATCATATTTCTAAAAATCACAATTCCCAGAGGAGCTGTTTGCAAATGTTTCAATGTTTGTTGAAAAAAAAGTGTTTATGATCAACTTGTGAATATGTAATTGCTAAAAAATTCATTAAATTCTAATTGTTTTCCTGGGAGGAAGTATTTTGCAAGGGATGCACGTACCGCCTGTGATGCTCAGTGAGATGAGAATGGGTGCATCATGCACATATTTGTGTCAAGAGCTCCCTCAGCAGTCTGTAATCATAGCAATCAGAGGGAGCTGGCAACAGCAAGACCAGGAGTTCAAGGCCAGCCTGAACTACATAGGGAGTTCCAGTCTAGCCTGGGCGACATGAGATCCTGTCACAAAAAGACCGAACATAAAACAACAATCAATCGAACACACAAATGAAGACGCCTTCCAGGCTTGCCTGCAGGAGGGTCCGATAGGTGATCAGAACTGTGTGAAAGCCCTTGCTAGGAGGCAAGCTCCTCTTCTGGTTAACACCAGGCTCCAGCCTTTTCTTCCTGCCGGCATGATTCCCTGGAAGAAGAGATTCCATTTTCTTGGATGTCTATTGTTTCGGTATGCTGATAGCTAAAGGGAGGGGCACAAGCATCTCTCTTTATAACATTTTTTTTTCCTTTCAGGATGGTCAAGCACCTGTTGAGTCCCATTTGCTTGCCTAGGTTAAATACCTTATTCTGTCTCAACCCAGATATGGCTGTCTGGAGGCAGACAGAGTGCAGGTCTCTGGGAAAAGACAATATGAACACTGTACTCAGGTGCATCTGTATTATACCTAAACCATATATATATATATATTTCTCAAGACAGGGTTTCTCTATGTAACCCTGGCTGTTCTGGAACTCACTCTGTAG
>OU015754.1:17257616-17272758 GCA_907169655.1 Acomys percivali | reverse complement strand
AGAGAGAGAGAGAGAGAGAGAGAGAGAGAGAGAGAGAGAGAGAGAGATGGATATAGGAAGATCCAAGAAGTTTGTTGGCTGTCAGCCTAGTTCCAGGTTTGATGAGACCCTGCCTCAAGGGGATATGATAGAATACATGAGCAGGACCCCAGAATGCCATCATGTATGGTACACATGCACATAGGCAGGTGCAGTTACACATTCATGTGCACATAAATCACACACACACACACACACACCCCACACACACATGCAATGAGCTTACCACATTGCTAGCTTGTTTGATCTCCACTGGGCTCTGCCTAGTTAAAGGTTAGGAGTTATACTCTGTTTTTATATGCTGGCACAGAGTTTGCGAATTTGAGGATCTGCATGTTTCCCTTGGTGGCAGTAAAAGCCTTTCACCTAAGCCTTTCCAAGTGTCTCCCTGCTTGCATGTCACACGTGGGCTGCATTCCACAAGTCGCCCTCCCTTAGAACACGTGATTCCCATTAACCAGCTGGCTCTCTCTGACGGGTATGGTTCCAGGTGTGCACACCAAGTCTTCTCTCTTTCTTCTTTTGCCTGCTTGTTATGGGAAGGGGAAGGATCGGGGGCTTAGAGCTTGCCCTGTGATGATAGTGGAATATTTCCAGATGCTGGCTATATAATCCCTTTGGTTCTGCTGTGCTTGCCAAGCATGAGGATAACAAGTGTGTGCTATGGAACAGAACAGAGCATAAAACAAAAGCATAACCGGGTGATGCTGTGCTCCAGGAGAAATGAACACAGCATCGTCAGCATGCAGGCTGGTACCCTTTCCCCACCCTCTGTGTATACGGAGAAGGAATTTTGGAGAAGGACTGGCACAAATGAAGTGCCACACAAAAACCCTAGCACAGATGGGTGAGGGGCTCATGCCTCTAGATGAGGGGGAGATGGGAGGCTATTAGCGGCTGATAGCTGTTTGGGGAGGGAGAGTTAGTTTTTCTTTTGGGGGACATGGCCCCTGAGAGTCCAATCTTATTAATCAGGATTCAGGGTTCTCAAGAGGAACAGAACTGGTAGAATGAATATGGAATTTACTAGAATGCCTTACAGGCTGTGATCCAGATACTGCAACAATGGCTGTCTACCAAAGGAAAGTCCAACGATCCAGTAGTTGCTCAGTCCACAAGGATGGATGTCTCAGCTGGTCCTCAGTATACACCAGAATACTGAAGAAGTAGGTTCTAACGCCAGTGCCATTAAGACAGCACAAAGAAACAAGAGCTTCCTTTTCCTATGTCCTTTATCCTGGCTGTCAGCAGAAGGTGTGGCCCAAATTAAAGGTGGATCTGTGTACCTCAAAACATCAAGATTTCATGTGGGTCTTCCCATTTTGGCTGATTTAATTAAGAAAAAAGCCCCAGCACCCAGCATAGTGGTGCATGCTTGTTTTTTAACCCAACACTTGGGGAGGCAGAGGCAGGCAGATCTCTGTGAGTTTGAGGCTAACCTGGTCTACAGAGTGAGTTCCAGGACAGCAGGGGCTACATAGAGAAATCTGTCCTTAATAAACAAAACAAAATCCATCACAAGTCTACTCAGCCACTTCAATTTTAGTTTAATCCAGATGTAGTCAAGTTGACAATCAAGGAAAACCCATCACACCATCCATGCTCTTGTACGTGGTCCTTATACCCAACCACGTATTGGTAGCATTAAGTGCACTCAATAGGTTAAAAAAAAAAAAAAAAAAAGAACAGAGGAAGGTGGAAGGGAAAGTGGTGGAAATAGAATGGATGGAATGGGAAAGGACTTGACCAAAACACAATTTGCATATGTGTAATTCTCAGATAGTAAAAAAAAAAAAAAAAAACTTTGAATGGAAAATATGGAGGTGGGGAAGGAAAGAATAACTTGGTAGAGGGTGGACTGCCAAAGAAAATTTCTCTGGTTTGACTTTCAATGGAAGGTCTATTATTTATTTATTTATTTAGAGAATGGATCCTCAAGTAGCACGTGCTGGCTTTGAACTCACTGTGTAGGTGAGAATGACCTGAGTACTGGAATTAGAGGTGTGCACTACCACACCCGGTTTACCGATGCTGGGGCTGGAACCCTAGGGCTTTGTGTATGCTAGGCAAGCACTCTACCCACTGGGCCACGTCCCTAGCCCTAGATTCTTGCTCAAGAAACAAAGTCTCTGCTGTGGAAAATAACTTTAAAATGCTCTCGCTTCTCTCTTTCTCCATGTCTGGTGGTGGCTTCTTTAAGGATACCTTTCTCAGCAGTTGAGGGTAGGCAGCGATTATTGCTTGGCACACTCTACTGTTAAACTGTATTCCTTCCAGAGTTTGGTTTCCTGAGACAGGGTTCTTGCCACGTCACCCAGGCTGACCTTGAAGTCTCAATCTTCCCACCTCTACTTGCTGAGTTCTGAGGTCGCAGCTGTGGGTCACCTCATCTTGCTTCTTGATATCTAGATGGCTCTGTGTGAGACTTGAGCTTATGGTTCAGATGGGAGAGAAACAAGGGTATTTCACCACCACTGTAGAGCATCATTGGGCATTGCTTTCTAATGAAACAATTCCGTTAAACTACGTTAGGTCCATTTGCAGTATTATCGTTGTCTTCTATGTCATAGGCATGCTATTTGCGTCATTTAATAATAAGCCTTTTTCAGATCTGAGGATGTGACTCAGCTAACAGAGTGCTTACCTAGCCTGCACAAAACCCTGGGTTCCACCTCCAGTGCCTCATGAATTGGGTATGGTGTGCACCTGCAATCCTAGCACTGGGAGGCAAAGGCAGGAAGATCAGAAGTTCAAGGACATCCTTGGTTATACAGTGATTTCAGGACCAGACTGGGCCAGAGATCCCCATCTCTGAGGAAATAAACAGATTAAGACAGCCTTTCAGATACAAGTTTTTAACTTCTGGCCATATGTTGAGGACTTCTATTTCTTGTGAGTATTGGTTAAGCCATAAGAGTGATGATATCTATTTCTAGAAAGTGCAAATTGAGAAAAATGTATCACAAGATGTGGGAGCATACATTTGTTTATTTAATAAATGGTGAATACAGTAAATTTATGGGGAAAATAAATTACAAAAGACACTATGCAGGTAAGGGCATTTTCTGTGTTTGTTGTATGTTGGTTTGCTGGAGAGATGAATTTTTTTTATACCTGTGTTAACTTCCTTGAGAGGATTATCATGGGTTTAAAACTTCCATTTTTATTTTTATTATTTTAAAAGATTTACTTCTCTCTCTCTCTCTCTCTCTCTCTCTCTCTCTCTCTCTCTCTCTCTCTCTCTCTGTGAATGCAAGTGCCCCCCAAAATGTCTAAAGATGGCATCAGATCCCCTGGAAGTGGAGCTACAGACAGTTGTGTGATGCCCAGTGGGGTTGCTAGGAATTGAACTCCAGTCCTCTGAAAGAGGGGGGCATTCCCTTAACCACCGTGTCAGTCATCTCTCTAATCCCCTCAGATGCTCCCTCCATATATCCTAATCCATGCCTTTAGTGAAAAAGAAGCCCACCAGTTGTAGTGTTTACCCATTAGCATTCAATTATATTTCCCAGATAAACAGCTGGCGGCCATCTCTTCAGTGACAAATGTGTTTGATTTGACTTAATCAGCACATCATGTACTAACACTTGCTGTGGTGCAGTGCTAACAAGTAGGGCAACTCACCCTGGTAAAGGGTGACAAAAAGAACTCAAGGAGGGACAAGAGACTCAAAGGCAAGCGTGAGATTAGAAAGTTACTCACCCCTGTAACAAGTCACTTATGCCCAGCCTGGTGGTAAGGGCTTGCCATTCCAGCCACTTGGGGAGTTGAGGCAGAGGGTCGCAATTTTAAGGATTACCAGAATGACAGTGAAGTGACCATATGGGCATTTTAGGCAACTTAGACCTTATCTGAAAACAAAGGTGAAAGTAGTGCTGGGGATGTAGCACAGTGCTTGGTTGAAATCTCCTATGACTTGGGGCATGGCTAAATTATAGAGCACCTGCCTAGAAACCTCCAGTCAGGGGCTGGGGGAGTGGCTTAGTGGTAGAGCATCTTCCTAGAAGTCCCTGGTGAGGAGATAAGGGCACAGCTCACATGCAGAACACATAACTAACATGTAGGAGGGTTTCATTTTTAGCACCTAAAAAAGAGAGAGAGAGAAAGAAAAACCCACTCCAATCCCCACCAAAGAAATTAAAAGAAAAAAAATTTGTGAACAAACAATGACAACAAAACAAACACAAAAGCCCCCCCCCTTAAAGTTTTGTTTTTAATTGCATTTCTCTGTGTGTGTGTATATGTGAGTGCAGTTGCTCATGGAGGCCAGAAGAGGGCATCACTCCCAGAGCTGGTGTTATAAGTGGGTATGAACGGCCTAACGTGGCTGCTTGAATCAAAGTGGAACAGTACACATACATGCTCTTAACCACTGACCCATTTCTCTGGCCTCAAGTTCCACTTCTATTGAAATGTGACTTTGATACAGGAATGTTCACACATCTATAAGCTTCCAGCTCAAAAAAGATCTCAATTTGAATATACTTACTAGCCACCCAGGTCAGGAAATGTGCCGCCAACAACAGGTGATCAGTTTCCTATGTTCCTTCTGGATCATCTTTTCTCAAAGTAACTGAGACATCTTAGGGCTTTGTTGTTGTTGTTATTTACAGATTACAGATCTTTGCAAAGGATGATGGGAGTTCATTGTGTGTCTGCTGACTGAAGCTTTCATAGCTCATGTGTCAGATCTGGCTGGTACATCTTAGAACTTAATAGTACCCGTACCAAAAGCAACACGGTGTGACAAAGAAGAGAATCCTTTCCACTATGTGTCTTGGGAGACTACAGTAACCTCTGCCACTTCAGCCTAGATGGACAGACTCCCAATTTTCTTCCCGGTGACCATGTGACTCTAATGATATAATGGGTACTGAAATGCTTTGAGCAGGATGAAGTATTATAAATCATACAATAACATTTTAAACCAATATGGTAGAGAGACAATGACTGCTTGGGACATTATAGACATACGCAGATACTAACAGGGGGCGTTAATCCTAAATATCTTTATAGAGCCCAAAATGTTCCTCTAAATTAGGAGAAGAATTATCAAGTCAACTCATTTTAACTTATCTTTATGTATATGTAGAATGTGTGTAATGGGTATGTGTGCCTGCACATCCATTCGTGTGTGTAAATGTGAGTGTAAGGGTGCTATGGTGTCCGTGTAGAGATCAGAGGACAAGCTTAGCGTTTGGTCCTTCTACCTTGTCTGATGATGAATCTCGTTTTTCTACTGTGTATGCCAGGATAAAAGGCCTGGGAGCTTCTAGATTCTCTGGTTCCTGCCTCCCATCTCCCTGGGATTACCTGTTTGAGTCTGACTTTTCTTGGGCTCTGGAAATTCAAACTCAGACCCTCATGCTTGCAGAGATAGCGCTTGCGCCCACTGACCATCTCTCCAGCCCTAATTTTGTTCTTTAGGGCATAACTCTAATAAAGTCCAAATCAAGAACTATTCTCTGTGTGCTCTAATTGGCTTTGTTTCGTTAAGTAGCTGCTCCTACTTCTCCGTCTACATCCAACTTATCAGAAATGTGAAGTGTTTGTTATTCATAAGGCGCCTCAACATAATAATGATTTGATTATAGGTTGCCAGGATAATAATTAAGATGCACTGTTTGCTAACAAAGGGCTGATTTTCACGGAAGGACCACATGTTGTAATGCTTAGTAAGGAAAATATTGACCCTCCTGTGTTTTCCCTTTGCAAATTTTGCGAGCCTCTATCGGTGACTTTCGCCATGCTGTGACAAAATACCAGACAGAAACGACCCAAAAAAGAGGAAGGATCTAATTTTGACCCATGGGCTTGGAGAGATTACAGTCCAAATGGCAAGAAAAGCAAAGGGGATGGGATTGCCCATGGTGGCGGCAGGGTGTAGCAACGCTTTATTCACATGGCAGCAACCTGGGAAGGAAAGACCAGGGATGGGTGTCAGCGTTAAAGGTCCTCTTCTAGTTACCAGTCAGAGTCCACCTTTCAGAGCCTTCACAATAGCTCCACAAAGCTATGGACCAAACATACGGAACAGGAGACCATGGAGAAAGCTCTATATTTAAACCAAAATAGACATCAGTTGGCGCTAAATAGGTACTGTGTTCTGCCTTGTCAGAGGGAGAAAGTCCTGCTCAGTGACATTTTAAACTCCCCAACAAATTCTTCTGATTTCATTTAATAGCCCTTCCTCCTGTTCCTCCCATTCCTTCTCTCTGATCTGTCTCCATCTCAATCTTTTTTCTTCTCACAGTTTTCCATCTCTGGGCCAAATATGGCAGAAGTTGCTTTTTCAAAGGGTGGACAGTTCAGACACAATAGTAGAGTGCATGTTAGACAAGGGTTGAGCTACATTCTTGCCCCTCACTTGAGGATTATAAGCAAGTATTCTACTACTGAGCCCCATGCTCAGTCCTTCACTAGAGGATTCTAGGAGGGAGCCAAACTTTTAGCCACACCCCAACCCCTCACTGGGGGATTCTAGGCAGGTGTTCTACCACTGAGCCACACCCCAGGCCCTCACTGGGGGATTCTAGGCAGGGGCTCTACCACTGAGCCACACCCCAGCCCCTCACTGGGGGATTCTAGGCAGGGGCTCTACCACTGAGCCACGCCCCAGCCCCTCACTGGGGGACTCTAGGCAGGTGCTCTACCAATGAGCCATACCCCATCCCCTCACTGGGGGATTATAGGCAGGGGCTCTACCACTGAGCCATACCCCAGCCCCTCACTGGGGGATTCTAGGCACATGCTCTACCACTGAGCCATATCCCCAGCCCATCACTGGAGGATTCTAGGCAGGTGCTTTACCACTGAGCCACACTCCAGCCCCTCACTGGGGGATTCTAGGCAGGTGCTCTACCACTGAGCCATACCCCATCCCCTCACTGGGGGATTCTAGGCAGATGCTCTACCAATGATCCACACCCCATCCCCTCACTGGGGGATTCTAGGCAGATGCTTTACCACTGAGCCATGCTCCAGGTCCTCACTGATTCCAATGCTCTCTACTTCTGATTTGTATCCCTTCCTGATGAACCATCCCAGTTCCTTTAGCTGCAGAAAAGAAACTGTCTCTAGCTCTATCATAGGCTATTTGTCCTACTTTCTTGTGGAGTTGTGAATCTTATTTCATTCTGTGTTTTAAAGGAAGCATTTTTAAATAAGAGTTGAGAAAGGCAGCTTCAGGACCGCTAAGTAGATGATATTTAAAACTAGAAGCTGAACACAACCTATTATGCTCATTTTTATAATCGGCACATTTATCCCTTTCCTCCAACACATCTTCTTTTCCACTTAATAAAGTTTGTTGCTTTCTTCTACAGCAAATATTATTTCTGTTAAATGCATTCAGCTTTTCTATTTCTATTCAAATATAATTTGAATCAAACTTTCCCTATCAGCCTAATATTGTTTTGTAATTAAACCTACTTAGCTAAATCAAATTATTTGTGGTTTTCCTGATGCTTTTGAACCATGATTTTTAAGGTGGATTGGAGGCTCCTTATTGGACTGCCTTCTTGCTAGTATCTTCCTTCTTAAATAAAAATAAATACATTTGCATGTGTGCACATATTGTGTGTATGTATGTGTGGCATGCATGGGGAGATCAGAGGTCTACCATGTAGGTCCCATTGTTTAAGCTCAGGGTGTCAGGCTTGGCTACAAGTGCCTTTACCCACTAAACCTTCTTGTTGGCCTCGGTTAGCGCTTTACAAACAAATTCTCAGCTGTCGACTGTCTCTGTAAAAGTCCCACGAAGAGGCTACTTACAGACAGCACATATAATGGGAGCGAGTTGGATAATGGAGAGGTCAGAACATGTGCAGAGCATCACTTGGTCCTCAGAGTTCCCTTCAGTCCTTCTTATGTCCTCAGAAGCACCATCATGCTTGAAAACAGAGACTAGGGCTATCTCCTACAATCCCAGAGATTACCCTAGAAAGGAGATTAACCCCATGCCAAAGATGAGAGAAGGAAGGAGATGGACAGCGCTGGCCTAGACTGCACCATGAAGAAGCCACGGAGTGGCAGAACCAATAACTCCAAATCCCATCTACTCTTTGCTTCCCTGTCTTTCAGTTCATTACCTTTTATGTTGGCATCCTGTTTTCTTTCAGTATGATTTTCTGTTTGCACTGCTTGTATTATAGTTATATGCTTTCGAGTTTTAAATAGGGACTTTTCTGAGTAAAATTCTGAGGATTTCTTTCATCTGTTTGTTGTTTTCCCCCAACTATTTTTTAAATTATAATTTCAAGGTTTTTTTTAACCTTTCCTACTTCTTCAGGGTCTGTTATTATTCAATTTGATAAGCTTGATCTATTTTCACAGATAGTCATCTTTTTATTTTTGAAAAATGGAGAGCTTTGAGGCTAGACAGATGGCTCAGCAGTCTTGGCATCCATTTTTAGACAACTCATAGATATTATCTCTAACTCCAGATCCAGGGTACTCAATGCTCCTGTCTGGCTACCATAGGTATTGCACCTCTCTCTCTGTGTCTCTGTGTCTCTGTGTCTCTGTGTCTCTGTCTCTCTGTCTCTCTGTCTGTCTGTCCCTGTCTGTCTGTCTGTCTATCTATCTATCTATCTATCTATCTATCTATCTATCTATCTCACACACAGTGTGAGAAAATTTTAATTTTATTTTTTTCAATTGGGCATTTTGGTGTTTGTATGTTTCTGCATCACGTGCATGCGGTGTTCACAAAAAGCTAGAAGAGGATGTCAGAGTCGCCCTGAACTAGAGTTACAAATAGCTGTGAGACTTCATGTGGTTGCTGGGAACGCATCCTGGGTCCCTTGGAAAAGCAGTCAGTGGTCTTAACCATTGGGCAATCTCTCCAGCCCCCAAAGAGAGAGAAAGGGAGAGATTATTTTTAAAAATAGCAAGCTCTTTGTTGAAATTTGTTGTTTTGCTGTACAAATCATTATAGTAATGCTTACATAAATTTATATATAATTACATACTTATATGTATAGTATACTTCTATATACATATAAATAAACATCATATATATTTATAAGCATGTGTATATATACATGTATATATATATATCAACAAATTTATTTTCTGTGGTTTTAGCAACTCTCATCAATGATGACCTCAAAATATTGAATGAAAATATTAAATATTCCATAAATAACTTGAAATTTTAAGTTGCGTGTGGTTCTGAGCAGCATGATGAAATCTTGTGTTGTTTCTCTTCATCTCCAAAGATAGGAGTCATCCCTCACCCAAGGTGTCCATGTTGTATGCACTACCCTCCCCTTGCTCACTTAGTAGCTGTTTGCTAATCATATTGATTGTGGTGGTATCTTGGTCTTGTCAAGTGACTTCTTTTTTATTCAATAAAAGTGCAAGGTTAAAGTTAATTTAATATACCAAGAGAAACAAGGAATTCTGTCCTTTTAGCAAAGGACAAAGTTTCCTATAGCTTTGTATCTGTGGGAGAAAATCCATTGTTTATAGGGCTTGCTCCTTTCTACTGTTTCAATAGGATGATTTTAAAATCCCTCTTCAGCCCACAGAAAGGATATGTCTGGTCTTTATAACCACCTCATAAACTTTTAGAGAGGATAAATAAACTCTCATACTTGCAACCCGTGTGTGTTCCAGGCATTCTGCCAGATCTTTTCCCTTGTTATTGTATTTACTTCTACTAACAACCCTACGAGATAGGGATCGCTAACCTGACTCTGCAGGTGCAAAAGTGTAGGATTTAGAAAGTTGACTCCTGCAAAGCCACTTGTCCCGCAGTGGGAGGACTTGAGTGTGTAATGAAGCATGCACTGGAACTCCTTCTCAGAGCAAAGTGTCTCTCTGGCAGTGTGGTTGTAACCCGAGAAGCACCTCACAGTGTGTGCATGCGTGCAGGCATGTGTGCATGCATGCATGGTGTGTGTGTGTGTGTGTGTGTGTATGGCATGTATGCATGCATTATGGTGTGTGTGTGTGAGTATGGAACGTATGCATGCATGTGCATGCACGTGTGGAAGTCAGAGTGTCATCCTCTATCACCTTCTATCTTATTTTTGGGACCAGTTCTCTTATTGAAGCTGGAGCTCATCAGTTTTGCTGGATTGGCTTCGTCAGCAAGACCCAGAATCTTCTTGTCTCCACCTCCCCAGCTCTGGGATCATAAGTGGCCGCCATTATGCCCAGCTTTTTATGTGGGTTCTGGGGAGCAGAACTAGCATACTCATACTTTCCGGACAAGCACTTCTTTAACTGAATGATGTTGGTGAGAACACCAAAGGGTGTTTTCTTGTTTTAAAATCAGTGCAGAAAGATGGTTTAGTGGTTAAGTGTGCTTGCTGTTCTTGTAGAGAACCCAAGTCTGGTTCCCAGCACCCACATTGGGTGGCTAACAGTCTCCTCTAACTGCAGCTCCAGTGGATCTGATACAACCTTTTGGCCTCCGATGATGCGCGCCTGTGTGTGTGTGCGCATGCGCGCACACACACACACACACACACACACATACACACACACACAGAGGCACGCAAACAGAAACGCAGACACATAAATAAAATAATAACAGAAAATAATGTCGACTTGGATTTTTTAAAAGGTTTTATATCTATACATAGTCTCTCAGTGTGTATTTCCTCCTGTCCATAGTGACAAAACAAACAAACAAACAAACAAACAAACAAACAAACAAAACCAACAACAGGCAGGTTGCCTGGAAGCTTTAAGTCCCATATGCTTTTGGTGAGTACTGACCCTGGTACTGAGTGGGGCTTTCTGACACAATGTAATGAATGAGACTGAAAAACAGTATTATCAGAAAAGAAAAAACATCAAGGAAGCGTCTAAGGAAAAAAGTTGCTTCCTCTACCGGGCTGTGTGCCTGTGGGGACCCTGCAGGAGGGTAGTCTTGAAGACACTTGAGAGTCAGAGCCTCCTGAGCACCGCTGGCATCAATAAGACACCCACGGCTAAAATCTCATTTCACAGCTTGATAAAAATTAAGCATAAAAGACTCTTCCTGCTCCACAGGAATGGAGATATATGCTGTTTTGAGTTGCAAGGTGTTACTTCTGGTAATTGAATCACTAACTTTCTGCTCTACCTTGCTTCTGAACAACAGCTCATAGGTTATTGTGTCTCCCATGTTGGGTTTCAGACTCAGGACAAGCCACTGAAGTGCATGTTTAACATATCAAAGTGGACCTGGCCTCCAGGTTCTCCCAGCATCCCTTGGTCCCTACTTGTTACAGGGCATGACTCGGATACCCCGCCTTCTTCTGCCCCTAACAGCATCCTGCCAGGTCCAGGTACTTCCTCGATGTCTGCATCCATTCCGCACACTCTCTGGCCTAGCCTCACAGACTGCTTCAACTGGGCTTGCACTTTCCCAGCTGAAGATGGTCCCACAGATGCTGGCCAACAAGCAAAATCAGCCTGTGTATTTCCTGTAGACCTCCTGTGGCTTACAGTATGATTGCTCTGGACCTCATATGTACTTCCTGTGGTGGTCCTCTGTATATCTTGTAAACTTCTGTAACTTCCTATGGAGTGTATGTATGCTTTCTATGGACTTTTTTGTGTGCTTCTTGTGGTCCTCTGGGGTGCTTTCTGTAGATTTCTTCTGTGCTTCCTCTGAACCTCCTGTGACTTCCTGTGGACCCCCTTTTTGCTTCCTTTGGAACTCCTGTGTGTTTCCTGCAGACCTCCCTGTATGTTTCCTGTGAATCTCCTGTGACCACCTGTGGCTCTCCTATGTTCTTCCTTGAGCCCCTTATGGGCTGATAATAGGTTTCTTCTTTCTTTTCCCACCACCAACACTACTTTCCCTCAGCATGACAGTTCAGTTTTCATAGTGTCTAAAAACAGTTTTCATTTTCCCCAGGGCTTTGTAGTGAGAACCAGCATGCCTCTTTGGCAACAGCAGCATCAGAACCCCAGAGGCTGAGGTACCATCCTTAATTTTCTCTTCAGTTTTAATAATCCTAGCCGCTTCTGTCTGTTTCCCTGGTCCTAGGTGTGATCACTATTTCTTTTAGCTGCTTCCCCTTTGATAGCATTATTACTTAACAATTCTATTCTTTGTTGACAACTTTAAGTTTTTATATGTGATTACTGGTTTCAAACTGGGCTTAAATACTCTCAACAAGGTGTTTTAAAAGTTTCCAATCATCCTCCCCTATTCTATGCGTACTCACACATTAATTGTATGGTTAATCATGAGTATATGGGATTACAAATGGCTCAGTGGGTAAAGATACTTGCTGCAAAGCCTATTGACCTGAGGTCAATCCCTTGAACAAATATGGTAGAAGGAGAAAAATGAGTCCTACAAGCTGTCTTCTGACCTCCACATGTATGCAGTGGCATTCATTCTCATGCATACACATGTTCATGCGTGTGTATGCATACTTGCGTACACACACACACACACACACACACACACACACACACACACGGGAGAGAGGGAGGAAAATAAGAAATTTAAAAATCATGAATATCTACATCATGTGAAATCTCCAACTTTTTTTTTTAAACTTCAATTTTAGGTATGTAGACCAACCAAATTAAAAAAAAAAAAACAAACCAGTACTTTCACAATGATTTTTTCACTTGAATACCTATGGGGTTATTTTATAATTCTTAATATAACTTCCATAATTTGGTTATTACATACCACTCCTAGGCCTTTGGGTTACTTACATTATTTTACAACTGTAGAAAAATGTTTCAATGGATTTTTCAAAGTATCTATATACAAATAAGTAAAGGCAATTTTGTGTGCATATTTAAGTGGACATCTTTGTATTCACGCTTCTCTGCTGCTGTGTAAAATACCATGATCAAAAGCAAAGGTTTACAAAAGTAAAGGTTTTATTTTGGGTTATGGTTCTAGAGAGAGTCCTTTGTGGCAGGGAAGCACGGTGGGAGGAGCAGGAAGCTAGCTAATCACAAATTGTACTCACACACAGGAAGCAGAGAGAAAGAACAGGAGGGGAGCTGATCTATAAAACCCCCAAACCTACCTGCAATGACTCACCTCCCCAAGCAAGTTACCTTCCCAAACAGCGCCACCTTCTGGGAGCAAGGTTTATAAATACTATGAGCCTATGGGGGACATTTCTCATTCAAAACATCACATAGAAGATAGGTTCCTAATATGAGAACAGCTTAAGTAACACACACATTAAAATGTTCATTTATGCCTTACTGCATTTATTTATTTATTTATTTATTTATTTATTTATTTATTTATTTATTGTGTGTGTGTGCACGCACTCATGGCACATGTGGAGGTCAGAGCACAACTTTCAGGAGTTGATTCTTTTCTTCCACCATGTGTAATCCAGAGATGGGACTCGTGCCATCAGGCCCGGCAGCTGAGTCCTTTTGCCAACCCCCACATTTTAATTTCTACCCATGAATCCAGTGCCTTCACAACGGCTTTCACCATCTGGTACTGCAAAGATATATGCCTATGTCCATTGACTTCCTTTATTTTATGAATACCTAGACATTTTTGGTCTTATGATGGTACCCCTTCATAATTCTGGTAATATTGTTTTTCTTAATACTAGTTTTCCTCAAGGTCCTTGATTGTCCTTTTTTAATTTTAATATAATCTTTTGTCAGTTTCAGAGAAGCCTAGCAAATGTTTTTGTGTTTTTTTTAAAAAATTATTTTTCTAGGTAAATGCTTAAGATTTTCTTTTGTATTCAACTTTCCTTCTCCTTTAAGGATAAAGTCTTATGAGAAGAATTTATAAAGAGCCTCTGCCAAATAATTATTAAAAACTGTAGTAAAATAACCAAGATTATTAATCATTTATCCTTTATGTCATGTTAAGTGCTTCTGTATTGAGTATGCAATTTGATACGGCAATCCTGAAGATTGTAAAACTGGCTCAAAGATTACGAGTATGGATAGCTTTTGCAAAGGACTAAACTTCAGTTCCTTGAACCCATGTTAGACACCTAACAAACACCCTGTGACTCAAACTCTAGGGGTTCTGGTGCCCCTTTCTGGTATTTGAGAGCACCTATACTCTAATGCACATCCCCACACACAACTCACAGACACATCATTAAAACGAATCTTAAAAAACCCATTGTTTATTTAGCCCTGATCTGTCACATCATAGTAAACGGTTCTAAACTGAATGTGTAAGTTAGAACAGCCTTAAAGATTTGGAAACAGGCTTTAGGGAAATTACATTACGTAACCCAAGCATGCAGTTAGCAGTCGTCAGAGACAGCGATCAAGTGTAAGTGACTGGAAATCTTTCTTCTAGTTGACGATGAATTTACTCATCCACACACATTGTTTGAACATGTAACATGCTATAGCTAGTTTCCACAATGGACCTTCATGATCCTTAATTAGTTTATTGGCATACATACTTACGCTTTCTACAATTCATATTCCATAACTCTTTATTTTCAAGATTTTTTAAAAAAGTTTATTTCTATTATTTTAAGTTATGTTTATATAAGGTGTGTGTGTGTGTGTGTGTGTGTGTGTGTGTGTGTGTGTGCGCATGTGCGTGTGTGTGCACATGAAATCACGTACTTACAGAGGACATAAACAGTGGATCTCCTGGAGCTGGAATTACGGATTGTTGAGCTGCCTAAGGTGGGTGCTGGGAACCACACTTGGGTCTTTTGGAAAAACAGTCTGTGTTCTTAACAAGTGCTCCATATCTTCAGCATCTCAAGATTCTTTTTAAAATGATTTATTCGTGTGTGTGTGTGTGTGCGAGCGCGTGCGCGCGCACGTGCACATGCTTGTTGTTACAAGAATGAAATTTCACAGAAGCGGAACGGGAGCATCAGATATGCTGGAGCTGGAGGTACAAGTCATCTGTGAGCAATACAAATGTTATGAAGGAAAGATTTGAGATATATCTCAATGATAGACTACCTACCTAAAATCCTGCAACAAAGGGCTGGGAGCATGGCTCAGTGGTTGAGCCTCTGACTAGAATTCTCCAGTGAGCAGCTGGGGTGTGGCTCAGTGGTAGAGCACCTTCCTAGAATCCCCCAGTGAGGGCCTGGGAGCATGTTCAGTGGTAGAGCCTCTGACTAGAATCCCCCAGTGAGGGGCTGGGGTGTGGCTCAGTGGTAGAGCA
>OU015754.1:17222430-17242700 GCA_907169655.1 Acomys percivali | reverse complement strand
TATATATATATATATATATATATATATATATATATATATATATATGGCTAGAACGTCAGGGTACATAGATCATGGTTCAAGTGTGGAGGTCAGAGGATAGCTTGTGTGACAATCAGTTCCCTTCTTCTACCATGTGAGTTCTAGGGCTTTCACTCAGTTGTCAGCCTCAGCAGCAAGCACCTTTACCCCGTGAGGCCTCTCAGCTGCCCTCTGTTGACATTTCTTGAGGTGTCCAGAGCAGTAGCCATGGCTATTGCCCTCGATCTCATCATTTTCTCTGTGGGTGCTTAGGCTGCTTTGTTGGGAGTGACCGCAATCATTGGGTGTTGCTTGAGTGCGTTTAACTCTGTTAGAACCTTTGTTTGTTGCTGTGACAAAGTGCTTGATAAAAGCAACATAGGAGGGGAAAAGGAATGGCCCATTGTCCAAAGCCCAGTTTATCGTGGTGAGGAAAGAATGACAGCAGGGGCATGAGGCAGCTGGTCATATGGCATCTGTAGTCAAGAAGCAGAGAGAGGGGGGAGGGACTAGAAAGGCAGAGGGACAGAGGCAGAGAGACAGACAGTGAGAGACACAGAGAGATACATAGAGACAAACAGAAAGGGACTAGACAGACAGAGAGATACAGAGACACACAGAGTGAGAAGAAGACAGAAATGCTGTACTCAGCTTGCCTTCCACTTTTTATTTAATCCAGGTCCCCAGCAGAGGGGTTCGTCCTTCCTCAGTCAGGGTGCATCTTCCTCTCTTATTTAAGCCTTCCTGTACAGCCCCTTAGACACACTCAGAATTACCTCTTAGGAGATTCTAAAGATCACAAGATGAGCCATCACAGATTTACATGCTAGATGAATCACCAGTGGGCCATACTGGGAAGGTGATGAAACCTTTAAGGACGACAGTCTAGTAGGTGATGGTGAGATTATTGGGCACATCATACTCAGAAAGGATGAATCATGGTCTAATGGCATAGGTGGGTTCTTGCTAGAATGGGTTGTTGGGAAGTAAGCTCACCCTACACACTTGGGTTCTTCCCCCTCCCCCCCCCGCTAACCTCCCCACTTTTCTCTGCTATGCTGTTGCTTAACCAGGGGGTTATTACCAGAGGTCAGAAAGATGGAGACCATCTGATCTTAGGCTTCCAGTCACTCAAACTATGAGCTGTACGAGACCTTTTTGTTTTCTTTATAAACTTCCCAGCCTTTGGTGCAGTTGTTATAGCAGCTGAAAGTGGACTAATACGGTGGCATTTAGCCCTTTTGCTATTTTATATCTCCATTCTCATAGGACAAATCCACTGGGTTCCTTAGGAAAAGGTTGTTGGACACCCTGTTGCTTGCTATCAGAGCTCCAGATCTTTCTGATTCCTCAAAATAAGGCAGACACGGGACTGGAGAGATGGCTAAGTGGTTAAGAGCATTTGCTGCTTTTGCAAAGCCAACTTTGGTCCCTAGCACCCATACTGTGTGGCTCACAACTACTTGTAACTTCAACAGCCGGGGATCTAACACCCTCTTCTGGCCTCCATAGGAAACTGCACTCACGCGAATGCACATCCCCCGCCCACATTGTGTATAATTAAAAATAAAAAGCAATAAAGCAATAAATAAAAAACTTCTGCGACTACATTTCTAGTTAGAGAATAGTATCTATTTAGAGCAATGCAGGATAATGTGCACTCATGCGTGTACACACACACACACACACACACACACACACACACACACACACACACACGGAAACAGGGCACCAGGCAACCCAAGAGAGCCGTTGCTTAGGGCTGGTTTTGATGAGCAAGCAACTTTCTGTGACTTACTGTGTTATTCGCCTGGATCTGAGAAGCCCTCCTCTCCAGAGGCCAATGATGGGGCTCCCAGGGCAATGCTTTACATTCCTGCACAACATCTGTTTTACATCCCTACCCTCTATAAATGCACGTTGTTGGCTACTTGCCTGAACTCACTTCCCCCTCCTCCCTTCACACACTCCTCTCTTTGGAAGAATGGGATCACTTCTCATCTGAATAAGTCTTCTCATTGACAGAAATTTCCAAACACCGCATGTGGCCTTCAGTTTATGAGTATTCCATGGCCACACCCAAGGAAACTCGGCTGAGAAGTGCTGTGGAGTCTCTTGACGTGCTGTAGACTTAGCTCCGAGCTCCTGACTTCCTGGCAAGGCTTTTGACTGTGGTCAGAATTCTACAAGTTCCCTTCCCCGAGCTCTGTGTGTAACTCCTAGAGGACTGAGTTCCAGGTCCTTCAATCTTTTCCTCTCCACAGCCTCCCCAGGTGCCCTCTCGCCTTCCCTGCTAGTTGGAAAAATGGGGCATTGAAATGTAGTGAAAGCAAAGTTCCTAGAATAGGTCAGGCTACTGCACAGGTTCCAAAATAAATGCCACCAATGCCAAGTCGCTGAGCTATACAGCCCACACTGACAGTGCCTCACTTGCCTGCTGCTTACATCTTGAGAATTTTAAAGAGACAGTGAATGTTGGGAAAAAAAGGGGGGGGGAGAGGCACTTAGGGGTGTTATAACAACTGAAAATGTACTTATACAGTGACTTTGGTAATTTTGCTGTCTTAGATTGCCACTCTTACAGACCAAATTCTACTGGGGAGAATATTTGATATAAAAAATAAATTAAAAAAACTCATACTACCAGAATTAAGTGTCAACCAGCATTTGGCCTCTGTAATTATTCATGTTTCTGCTTTTGGTTATTCCTGTGATGTTTAGAGGTAACTTGCCCAGAAGAGTGTATTGGTTGCTTGTTTCTTTACTTTTACTGTGCCAAAACATTTTGCAGAAAGGGTTTATTTCCCTCAGTTTTAGTATGGTGTCTTTACTATAGTTAGCTTTACCTGTCAACTTGACATAGTATGGAATCACCTGGCCAAGGAGTCTCAGTTGAGGACTTCCCAGATCAGATCTGACCTTGGACATGAGTGTGTGTGGCGTTGTCTTGATTGTTGATTGATTTTGAAGGGCCTAGTCCACTGTGGGGGACACCATTCCCTGGTCAGATTGTCCTGGGCTATGTAAGAAAGCTAGCTAAGCATGAACTGTGGAACAAGACCACAAGAAGCACTCCTTCATAATTTCTGCTTGAGTTCCTACCCTGGCTTCCTATTGTATATAATTTTCCTGCAGGGGAGAAAACAACTCAGAAGTTCCAGGAAGTCCCTGAAACTGACCAGAATCATTAGGCTCCTTAGTCTCCAAGTGTATATAAACAATAAAGATTATTGAGAGATACACTCAGACAAGCTACTGTCTAGAAGACGCTCAGAGCAGCCAGGCAGCCTGGAAGAAGATCCTATCACATAAGATGCCTGAAAGCTCACCCTACACACTTGGTTTCTTCTGCCCTCTGCCAATCCCCCCCCCTCCCCCCCCCCGCCTTTTGTCCGATATTCTGTGACTGACTTAGCCAGAGGGCTATAACCAGAGGGGGATCATCTGATCTTCGACTTACAACCTGTTGATCTGCCTGCAGGCTGTGTGGTGATGAGCTCCAGGTTTCCATGTTTTGTGAGCTGTCACCCATGTTGGGGTACATGTTGGTGCTACAGCTGTCTTTAAGCCCTTTATGCTTCTGTAACTTACCCCTCACCCGTATTTCTGTGAGTAACCTCAATACACTTATTGACTCAACCGATGTGGGGTTTATTGGTATGGTTACTTAGGTCTGTTGTTGGTTCACTAGCTGGGATGAGGAGGTGCTTTTCATGTCTTTCCAGAAAAGATGTCACACAAGACTTCTGTCAGTGATGGACTCTAAGTTATAAGGTGAACTAAGCCATTTCCTTCCTGTCTTAGTTTGCTTTCTGTTACTGTGATAAAATACTATATGTAAAAGCAACTTGGGAAGGATAGACTTTTTTTTTTTTACTTAAAAATCCTGATCAAAGTTCATTACTGAAGGAAGTCAAGGCAGGGACCTGGAGGCAGGAGAGGAAGCGGAGGCCATGGAAGAACCCTGCTCACTGGCTTGCTCTCCATGGCTCACTCAGCTTACTGTTTTATATAACTCAGAACTTTGTAATGAGGGATGGCATCATGTATATTGTCCTGGGCCCTGACACATCATTCATTAGACAAGAAAATGTCCCACAGGATTGTCTACAGACCACTCTTCTGGAGGCATTTTCTCAATAGAATCTCCCTCTCCCCAAGTGACCCTAGATTGTGTCAAATTGACCATAATACTCTCCTAAGTTATTTTTTTGGTCAAAGTGTTCTGTCACAGCAATGGGAAAGAAACTACAAAAATTGTGGTGGAAAGGCGTGGTGACTGGAGTGGCTTTGGCCTTGGCAGCAGGACTTTGCAGCATGGCTTGCTCACATCTTGGTGGCCCAGGAAGTTGAGTGTGAAATTGGGATTCCTTCGAGGGGTCCTTCAAATGGGTCCTCTAGTGACCTACTCCCTTTAGGTGGGGTCCGCCTCTTAAAGGGTCTACAAATTCCCACAAGAGGGCCCTCAGCTGGGGAATGAGTTCAGACACTGTGGGGGACACTTCATATCCAAGCCATTAGCAGTGAGGAATGAATCCATTTTTGCCCCAGCGCAAGTTTGAACTTTATGAGGCTGGAACCGTGAGCACACAGACATAGGGTTTTATGCACTGGCACAACTTTGTGTCAAATTGTTCTCAGTGGGTACCTAGTAGGGGAATGTGACTATGAACGGCCTGTGTTCTGGAGTTTGAATCCCAATTACTGAGATGTTATAGGAAGCCTGGTCTTAACACTGCCCAGTAAAACAATGTTTCTATACTTATGTATGGCACCTACGGTCCATTTAGTTTCATATACACAAAGTAATCTCTTCGGTAGTCAGACTCCCATGAGCCACTCAGAAAGTGGAGAAGAGAGAACTCTGTTGCCTAGCAACCAATGGAACATTACAACACTAGATAAATCGAATCAATATTGCTCTAAATATTGAACCCTCCGTTGATGGAACAAGAAAAAAAAAAACAAAACTCTGAAACTAAGTCCATAACTCCCCAGCTCTTTCCTTGTTAGACCTAAGCAGCCAATTAAGACCAGCTGGTGTGGCCGGGCGTGGTGGCGCATGCCTTTAATTCCAGCCCTTGGGAGGCAGAGGCAGGCGGATTGCTGTGAGTTCAAGGCCAGCCTGGTCTACAAAGTGAGTCCAGGACAGTCAAGGCTACACAGAGAAACCCTGTCTCGAAAAACCAAAAAAAAAAAAAAAAAAAAAAGACCAGCTGGTGTTTGGACAATTTGCAAAGACCTACAGTAAGCAAGAGGGTAGCCTGCTGAATCCCACAGGGGAACCCATCAGGCATCCTTCCAGGAAGAATGCTTCTGCAGTTGGAGTCCCTACAATTCCAAATTGTCCTTTCTAGCTTGTCAGCTCTGTCTGGAGCTCATAATCTGATGGCATCCAGAGAAATTGTTAAAGTTAAGGAGAGCAAAGTCTCTCTGCCAGTGTGTGTGTGTGTGTGTGTGTGTGTGCATGCATGCATGCTCATAATGCATGCACATGTGCATGTAAGATCGAGAGTGAAGTGCTCTACCCATAAGCTATCTCCCCAAATTTCATTTATTTCTTGAGACAGGGTCATGCTATGTAGCCCAGGCTAGCCTCGAACTCATGACTCTCTTGATTCTGTTCTGTGGTTATAGGTTTGTACCAGCAAGCCCTGTGTATTAGTGTTTTTTTTAACAAAAGAATAAAAGAAAAAACAACATGTAAAGTTAGTACATGTGCCTCCTTACACCAAGCATGTGAAGACTTCTCCCTGGGGTCCACCTGTCTTCTATTCTCTTTGTAACTTTGCCCCAGGGATGGACTGTACTCTTTCTGCCTCTTCACAGCCATCAGATTTTTTTTCTGAGGGGACTTCATTTCCATTAAAAACCCTTTAAGTCTATTATAGTCCACTGCCTGCACTGTGTAGCAATGAATCTAGTTTAGGGGGACTCTGAACAATATTAATTGCGTTGGCTCAGGAACTAGTCACGTTGTCTTCTTCATGATGTGGCCGCTTGTTCCTAAGAACTGGCTCCTGGCTGAGCATCCTTGATGAAGAGACCTGATGTATGTCATCCTGCACAGCTTCCTGTGTGGTCCTCATCTTCAGACTCCTGATGAAGAGTTGATGGGGGCAAGGGCAAAGTTTGAGGACTGATATTCATAAGATCTGCTAAAATGTATGTGGAATACAAAAGCTGATGTTGACAGTCTTGGCCAAGGACAAGTCCAAAACTGGAGCTGTAAGGCAGGCATGGCTGCACAGCTTTGTAAGTTCAGCACTTGGGAGTCAGAGGCAGGAGAGTGTAGAGTTCAAGGCCGGCTTGAGCCATATAGCTAGTTCCTTTTACAAACCAACCAACCAAGAAGACCCACAACAACCAAATACACACATACACATACATGCATGTGCACACATATATTGTATGTGAATGCATGCACAAGTAAGCATACAACCAAAACTAATAAAACAAAATCGAGATGCCCCATAGGGCCTATGACAATCTTAAGAAGTGTCAGCTACATTCCCATCACCTGGGTGGGAGGATTTACTTTAACAAAGTTGCCTGCCTTAAGTAGTAATGATAACTTAATAGACAGTAACCTCAGGTTTACGTCTGACTTTTGTGTAGCCATTGACAAACAGAAGGCTAAGCCAGGCTGAAAGACGAAGCTCTTTATTTCCAATCAACCACTTCAGCCTCATTCTAAAAGAGGGTGTTATGTACCAGGTCTTCTGACTTGAAACATGTCTCCCTAAAGGGAAGCCACTGGAAATAAGTAAAACTTATAAGTCTCAGGGAGCTCCTGAAATGTACAAAACTCACAGGGCTATATAAGCAGAAGAGTTGCCGGAGAGGGGGGGGCAACTCTCAGCAGCTCAGCTGCTCTAGGATACTCATTAACCTATCCAGCTCCTTGGTGAAGTTCCTGGCATTTACCAGACTGACAAAGTCCCTCTTCAAAGCAGGCAGAAAACACTTTGATGGCTCTAACTGCAAATCTTCAGGGAGTTCCAGGGTTCCAGCTTTTAGTAGTCTTTATTTATGTGAGAGTGGGCTTTTGAATGATGCAGCTGCCTTTGAGTCGCCATGCTTTTGTAACTCCTAACTCATACACCTGTACTTATGCACCATAAGCTTACAAGTTCACTAAACAGATTTTAAGCCAGACTTCCATGGAATCTCTGTCTCTGTCTCTGTCTCTGTCTCTGTCTCTGTCTCTCTCTCTCTCTCTCTCTCTCTGTGTATGTGTGTGTGTGTGTGTGTGTGTACATCACTTAGTCACATCTTCTCTGAAAAAGTCTCATGAGAGAAAGAATGAAGGACAAAATGATAACTCAGGGTCTTGATGACATCTTACATCAATGATGTCCTCTGCTGTGTAAGAGCATCTCAAGCTACAAGACAAGAGGACAGGAAAACATTTTTATGCTGCCTTTAATTTAAGTACTTCTGTGGCTATTTAATATTAACCTTTAGAAGGTGCATGCTTGTCTACCTTTGCTTATACCTCCAGGACAGTTCAGTCTGGCCTCAATTTTTTCATGTGTTATGAATGCCTTTTCCTCATCACTTTATCACAAAGTTGGGTTAGGATGTCTTAACGGATCTGGGAGGAAGTCGTAGAATTTACAACACTGAAGAAACAACTGTCTAGTATGGTACATCCGCAAAAAAAAGAGCTCTCCCAGGAAGACAGATCCTCCATAGGAGGTGAGATTTTGGGACACAGTGTTGGGCTGGCTATTGGCCCCCGACTTTGGGTCCCTATCCTTCAAGCACCTCATTGTCTGGGCTTCATGAAGTGCCTCTATTTACCTGTTGGGAAATGCAATTCATCATCCTCAGGGAAATCTCTGGCTTCAAAGATTTATGACTACGCTAGCCTGCCCCAACCCAATAGTGCATTTATTTAAGTCTAATTCACTAAATTAGTGGGTAAGCTCTGCTAAGAAATGCAGCAGCAAAGTTTTCTTCCCCTTAGCACAAAATAAGGGGCTTCCCAATATGGCCACAGTGATCTCAGTGATCTCCTTTCTCAGGCCAGCACAATGAGGTAAAGGCAGTCATTGCCAAAGCCTGAACACCTGAATTTCTTTTTTTTTCCTTCTTTTTCTCTTTCTTTCTTTATTATAATTTATTCATATTCCATCCTGATTGTTAACCTCTTGATTGTATCTTCTTGTGTCTTCCCGTTCCCTCCCTCCCTCCCTCTTCCGCCTAATTCCTCCCCTCTAGACCTCTAATGGAGGTGGCCTCCTCCCCCACCCCTCTGACCACAGCCTATCAGGTCTTATCTGGATAGCCTGCTTTCCCTTCCTCTCTGTGCCCACGGGGCCTCCCTCCTGGCCAAGGGGAAGTGATGGAGTCTCGGACACCAGAGTTCATGTCAAAGGCATTCCCGGCTCTCCCCACAACCATGGAGAATGAACTGTCCATTGGCTATATCTGAACAGGGAGTCTACATTTTCTGCACGCTTTGTCCTTGGTTGGTGCATCAGTTTGTACAGACCCCGCCTTGGTCCAGATCCATGGCTTTGACAGTCTCTCTGTGGAGCTCCTGACTCCTCAGGGTCCTTCCATACCCCCACACCCCTAACTCCCACCCTGATTCCCCAACTCCCGCTCTTCCATACCACTCTGAGAGCTCTGCCCAGTGTCCAGCTGTAAGTCCCAACATCTGTCCCGATCCCCCGCTGGGTGGAGTCTGTCAGAGGACATCTATGTTGGGCTAATATCCACTTACAAATGAGTATATACTGTGTGTATCTTTCTGGGTCTGGGTTTCATCCGCAGTGGAAGGAGAGAATTAACTACTGAAAGCTGTTCTCTGCTTTCTACATACATATCCTAGCAGGAGAGCACCCTTCCTCTCTCTCACACACACATCATATACACATCGACACAGTAGTAATAAATTAAATAAAGTTTAAAAATAAGTAACCTCCTTTCTTTATTTTTTTAATTAATAATCTTTCTTTTATGCATTTTTGTGTGTGTGATGTATGCAAATGTTTACACGTGCACTTGTGTACCTGTATAGGAAAGGAAGAGGTCAATGTCACATGTCTTTCTCAATTGCTATTACTTGTTTATTATACACACACACACACACACACACACACAGGCATTTTTACCTGCATGTGTGTCTCTGTGAGCGTGTCTGGTCCCCTGGAACTGGAGTTCCAGTTGTGAGCCACCATGTAGGAGCTGGGAATTGAACCCAGGTCCTCTGGAAGAGCAGTCAGTGCTCTTAGCCACTCAGCCATCTCTCCAGCCCCTCTATCTTGTCGTTGTTTGTTTTGTTGTTGTTGTTTTTGTTTTTTGTTTGTTTGGTTTGTTTTTTGAGCAAGGTCTCTCACTGAAAGTGGAACTTGATGACTCAGCTAGACTGGCCGGCTAAGAACCCTCCTGGTTTCCTTTCTCTCTAGCGCTGGGATTACAGGTACATGTTACTCACAAAGTTACTTTATTTTTGTTTTCAAGGGTCCTAGAAGGGCGGCAGTCAAACCCAGGTCCTCAAGCTTACGAAGTAGGCACTTAAATGACTGGGTTATCATCTCTCCATCCATTTTTTATCTCTTTGATGGGCATATTGGCACAGGTGACTGAGTCTAGCCTGTTAAGGCCTCTTGAGTTGAGGCTTTTGTCTTAAAAATCCACTAACACTGGTACCTAGAAAAAAAGAGAAAAGCTTGCTTACAGTCAGGCATATGTTTTAGAAATATTTGTTATGCAGCAACAGCTGATTAATACATAATTTGTATAGTGGGCAAATTGGATCATGTAGAGATAGAGGCAGAATGGTGG
Organism: Acomys percivali; assembly: GCA_907169655.1. Lineage (NCBI taxonomy): Eukaryota > Metazoa > Chordata > Mammalia > Rodentia > Muridae > Acomys > Acomys percivali. The sequence continues at coordinate 17,232,884 of OU015754.1, read as the reverse complement.
AGGAAAGAAAGGTTCCTAGTTACCAGGGAGAGGAAGAGGTTGTTCTTTGTCTATCATAGGTCCTAAAGGACCTTGTAACAAGAATTTCTCTGAACTTTCCAGACCTATCATCATGCCAGACAAGCCATTATGCTAAATTTTTTTAAAGGCAGGAATTCAGTGGTGACCTGTGCAGAGCTAAAAGGGCAAAACTGAAAGGCAGTGAGAGAATAACCTTTTATAGCAGGCAAAATTGATGGCCTGATTCAACAGCCCCCACAGACTGTATATCTCAGCAACTTAAAGCAACCTTCATTCCCGTTCATGCTAAGGGCGAGGGTTTCCCATCCTGCCCAGGGTCGGAAGAGAGTTCAGAAATGTAAAGAAATATGATTTCAACCTTGCAAATGGCAGACACTTCTAGTAACAGTGTGCTGATTTGAACTGTCATGACGGTGAACTTTCTTTGGTAGAGGGATTTTGAAATGGAACACTAAGTGCTGGGGAAGTAACTCAGTTGGTAACAGGCTTGCCATGCAGTAAAGAGGACCCAAGTTTAAATCCTGGAACACATGTGAACAAGCTGGGTGTAGTGCTGCCTACTTATGATCCTAGCACTGGGGAGGCAGAGACAGGCAGATCCTGGGGCTTGCTGGCTCAAGGCCAGTGAGAGACCCCATCTTAAAAAAATAATGAGGATAGGATCATGCTTGAGGGGATGGCCCCTGAGGTTGACCTCTGGCCTCTGATTGAAATGAGGCAGGATTTATACACTCATTGTCAGTGGCTTGTTGGAGTGGACTTCTATTTCTTTTTTTAATTAAATATCTTTTAAAAATTCATTCATTCATATTATATATCAATTGTTATCCCATCCCTTGTATCATCCCATTCCTCCCTCCCTCCTGCTTACCCCTACTCCCCTCCCCTATGACTGTGTCTGAGGGGGACCTCCTCCCCCTGTATATGCTCATAGGGTATCAAGTCTCTTCTTGGTAGCCTGCTATCCTTCCTCTGAGGGCCACCAGGTCTCCCCATCCAGGGGACGTGGTCAAATATGGGGCAGTAGAGTTCTTGTGAAAGTCAGTCCCCACTCTCCACTCTCCACTCAACTGTGGAGACTGTCTTGTCCATTGGTCAGATCTGGTTCAGGGTTTGAAGTTTACTGTACATATTGTCCTTGGCTGGTGCCATAGTTTGAGCAGAACCCCTGGGCCCAAATCCATCTGTCATAATGTTCTTCTTGTAGGTTTCTATGACCCTCTGGATCCATCTATTTCCCCATTCTCCCATACTTCTCTCACCAAGAGTCCCAGTAGGATGTCCTCCCCTCTATCCCACTTTCATGATAAGTGAAGACATTCATGGGCTGTGCCCCTTGGGCTAGTGTCCAGATATAAGTGAGTATACACCATTTGAGTCTTTCTGCTTCTGGGTTAACTCACTAATTATGATCATTTCTAGTTCAATCCATTTGTCCACAAATTTTGGGAATTCCTTGTTTTTTTATGGCTGAGTAGTATTCCATAGTATAAATGTACCACAGTTTCTTTATCCATTCTTCTACTGAGAGATATTTAGGCTGTTTCCATGATCTGGCTATTATGAATAAGGCTGCTATGAACATGATTGAGCATATATTCTTGTTGTGTGCTGGAGCATCTTCTGTGTATATTCCAAAAAATGGAATAGCTGGGTCTTGAGGAAGCCTTATTCCCAGTTTTCTGAGATAGTGCCAGATAGATTTCCAAAGTAGTTGTACTGGTTTGCATTCCCACTAACAATGAAGGAGTGTTCCTCTTTCTTCACATCCTTGCCTGCATATGGTGTCACTTGAATTTTTGATATTAGCCACTCTGATGGGTATAAGATGGAATCTCAGAGTCATTTTGATTTGCATTTCTCTGATGACTAGACAAGACATTAAGCATTTCTTTAAGTGTTTCTCAGCCATTCGATATTCCTCTGTTGAGAATCTATTTCTGTGAGAAATGCTTTTGTTGAAATGAACCACCCTGGCAAAATAGGGTGGGGGCATACCAGTAATGTCACCATTCAGGAGACTTAAGCAAGAGAATCAGGAATTCATGCCTGGCCTAAGTTACATAAAGAGACTGTGTCTCAAAACCAAACAAGCACCAGTGGAAGAAGTTCTGGGGAGATAGTTTAGCTGGTAAAGGCCCTTTGCTGCAAAGCTCTACAACCTTGTTTTGGTTGTAGGCACCTGCATGGTGGAAGCAGTGAGCTGGCTCCTGAAAGTTGTCCTCTGATTTCTATATGCATGAACATAGACACACACACACACACACACACACACACACACACACACACACACACACCTAAACAAATAAAAAAAATACTTCCAACATATTTTAAAACAGAAGTAAAAGGACCACTGCAGCCCATAATGATCCCTCTGCCATCTGGCATCTAATTGTACACTTGGCTTTCTGTGTGGTATTAAAGGAATATATTTGTTTTGAGAACTGTCTGTTTGTTGCCGTAGCCCATGCAAATTGTGGGGGCCTAGGAGGGATAGAAGGGAGGTAGTGGAGGTGGAGTGGGTGTGGGGATAAGATCAAAATACACTGTATTTGTGTATGAAATTAAAAAAAATAAGTTAAAAATATAATTCAAAAAGAATTCCACACGCACCTGTCTTATCTAGCAAGAGTTGTCAAGGTCAAGCACTGAGGTTTGAAGCCCCTTCTTTTCATCCTAAGCCTTGCTGCGTTGATCATGGTCTCTTGAATATCGGAGCTCCATAGATACATTCTGATTCCCACAGCATACCCACCCATTAGTGCACCAATGCAGCCTTCATCCTTCATCCATGATTCTCTTCCGTCCAGCCATCTTCAGCTTAAGCACAGGTGACATAACTCTGGCTTGTGAGTTATGCATGTCTATGATTTTGGAGGAAAAGTTTTTAGAAAATATGGTTCAATGTGTTCCCTGTAATTTCTAAATGTTGAAAACTTAATTCCTTAGTGTGGCATGTTGAGAGATGAGGTCGGTTGGGGGATGTTGAGGTCATGAAAAATCTACCCCAATGAGTAGAAGGATGCTGCTGCCCTCACTAGAATGTGTTATCACAAGATACAAAAGAGAACTCCTTCTAAGATGGTTATTTACTGTGGTGGTTAGTCTTATCTCCAAGTTGACAGAATCCAGAATTACCTGCAAGAAGGGTCTCTGAGTATGTTTATGGGAGATTATATTGATTATGGTCATTGATATGGGTAATCGATATGCACACTGAACTGTGGGCAGGAGAAGCAAGCTGGATGCTAGCACACATACTTACTCATTGCGACCTTCTGATTATGTAGGTAATGCAACCAAGATGCTTCAATCACCTGATTTGACTTGTCCGCCATGATGAGCTCTAACCTGTGACTGTGAACAAAACCAAACCTTTTCTCCCTTAAGTTGCTTTTTGTCAGGGTGTTCTGTCAGAGACTGGAGACGAAACTGAGATGCTTACCTCTCAGTTGCTGCCTTCTGTCATGTGGTAAAGCCCACCCCACCCTCTCCAAAGAACAGAGAAAGATGCCATTGCTGTGTCTTTGGAGTTCCCATCCCCTAGAACCAAGAGCCCGAAAGACATTTATTCTTTACAAACTACCCAGCCTCTGGAATTCCGTTATAGCAACAGAAAATACACTAAGACGCCCACTTAGCCTTTTGTTTTTGTTCTTGTCTTCCCGCCCCGGCTCGCCTATATGATCTGCTTCTGTTTTGATATGTAATGTGTTTCATGGGATCATGTATTTGAGAATTTGGGCCCAGCTAGTGGTATTTTGGGGACGTTGTGGAACCCTTGGGAGTGGGGTGTTTCTGGGAAGTGAAGTTTATGACGAAGGAGGGGTTGCTTGTGGATCATGTTCCCCTCCTGTCCCACTCCCCATGCTCTCTCTGGCTCCTAATCCTCTTAGGTATGAGGGTGGAAGTAATCCTAGCTTCATGTTCCTGCCTGCCGCCCTGCCTTCTCAGCCAGCTATGATGAATTATACTTTCCTGAAGCCTTGAGCCCAGATAGACTCATCTTCCCTTAAGTCGCTTCTTGTCAGGTATTTGGTCACAGTAAAGAGAAGAGTAAACAGCGCCTGAAGATTTTTAAGTCCGTGGCCATCTTGTGACCACGAGGCGCATGTCTATCCATTAGCGGTGATGCAACAGGGCAGGAGCCTGTGCTCTGTGATGCTCTGGAGACTACTTGTACTGGCTTGTTAGCATCCAACTGTTGGCCATCAGAGAGACGGCACAGTGGTCACGAATGTATACTGCTCTTCCAGAGGACCCAAGTTCTAGCCCATGTTGGGTGGCTCACAACCACCCATGACCCCAGCTGTAGGAGATCCAGAGCTCTCTTCTGGCCTCTGTAACACTTGCATTCATGTGCACATACCTTCCCCCACATACACATGGTTAAAAATGAATCTACAAAAAGATTCAGCTGTTCTGAATTTTACATACCTACTGCTATGCACAGCTGCTATTAAGAATTATCTTATTTATGCTTACAGTGATGTTATAGTATCGAAATGCAGGCAATGCTCCAAATTCTTATCTTCCTAGTTACTTGTTACTACTTTACTGTTATGAAAGAAATAGTTATGTAGTTACTTAATTTTGTCTTTAAATTTTTAAAATCAATTTTGTTTAGTTATTTATTTGCTTATTGTATGTACTTGTATGTGTGCATATTTGTGTGCATGAACATGCCATGGAATTTGTGTGCACATCAGAGAATAGCCCAAGTGATTGGGGTTTTTCCTTTCATCATATGGGCTGTGGGGACTAAAGCCAGGCTATCTGACTCAGCAGCAAGTACCTTTATGCACTGAGCTATCTCACCAGCCCTATCCTTTGGGTTTTTGAGACGCGCTTGCATGGTGTAGCCCAACTTAGTCTGGAATTCACTCGGTAATCCCAAATGGCCCCAGACTCAAAGTGATAGCCCCCCGCCCCCACCTTAGCCTCCTGAGTTCAGGGATTACAGGTGTGAGCCATCACGAGTGACTTGGGTATGTTTTATCATGATGTGGCATTGAGGTTTCTTCTATGTTCTGCAATCTTAGTGTTAATATTTGTCCGTGCATCACTTTAGGTTTCTACATGGAAACCACTGAATTGTCATATCAACATCACATTGCTCTCTTGTAGAATTCTCAGTGTAAGAGACAAATTAGATGTCATGTCTTTAAACTAACTAACTAACTAACCAACCAACTACCTACCTACTACCAACCTAACTAACTAACTAACTAACTAACTAACTAACTAACTAACTATATTTGTTTGTTTTCTGTTTGTACTTATAGCCAATCTTTGCAGCCTTCAATTTTTGAAGTTTTGCATAAGCAAAACTTGGTAACTCCCAGCACTCCGTGTGCACCTCTGAATGCTAGGTTGAGAGATAGATGAATTGATTTTCTATACCTCTTACTTTAGCTCCCTTTTCATTGATGCTGGAGCTGCAGAATCTCACTGTGAGTAGAACAGCTGGGGATATAAACATGTGATTTCCGTGGCTAAAGAACAATCCTTTTTAAAAGCTACATAATGTGATAAACTGACCCTGGATTGTGACCATAAAAAAAAAAATCATTTTCTCTTTTCTCCAGAGCAGTCAGAAACTTCACAAGCTCCATAACTTGTAAACTTGCTAACGTTAAGCCATTGCCAGCTACCTGCTCGGTTTTATGAGTTGGAATAGACTCAGGGTTGGGAGGGAGCAGATGCTCTGACAATGGCTTCCTGGTCTGGGATCAGAGAGGTTAAGTAACAGCTTGTGGTGAAAACAGAGAGTGGAGATTAATTGTAATCCAGGCCATCATCTTTACATTTTCCTTTCAAAATCTTGTTTCTGGGATCCAGCACAAATAATGAGTTTGAATGCACGAAAATTATCTTTCTGGTGTTTAAAAAGGATGGTTGGGCTCTTGGATTTGGTTTTTGTTTTTTTTTTTCCCCTATGAAGCTGAGGAGGTCCAGAGATCAAATATCTGGGCCTCTGATGCAAACTGTAGAATTGCCAACCAAAAAAATAAATAAATAAACTCTTTGATGGGAATTATGTGTAGAAGTACATGTGTATGTGGTTTTGTATGTGTGATTGTGTGTGTATATATGTTTGTATGGTTGTGCATGTGTGATTGTGCATGTGTTTATGCTTGTGTGATTATGCGTGTGTAATTGTGCATGTCTGTGTGATTGAGTGTAATTGTGCCTGTGTGTGCTATTGTAATGTTGAGTGTGGCTAATATGCAGCTGTTAATGCCTCTGTGATTTTTATAAACACATGACAAGAACTTACATGTCCTTGAGCAGAAAGCCTCTAGTTGATATGTGGCTGGACGGGACCCCTGAGTGGGCCACAAGTCACTAAATGAAGCATAGTGAGCCGCCATCATCTCTAATGCAAACACAGAGAGCTGCCTTGGAAATTCTGGTGATGCCTCTGGCAAGTGTAATGAAAAGATTAATTGAGTAGCTATGGTGTGTAAATACATTTTGTGTGAGCACTCCTGTTGGTGGAAAGGAATAAAGGAAACACCGAGAGAGAGAGCCCTGTGATTTATGGCTTCCAAGGGGGTGATGAATTAGGCGGCACACCATGGTGAACCCAAGTCTGCCTCAGTGTGTGTTATAAGGGAGGCAGATCACTTTGAGCTGCGTGGATCAGGTGACCCCAGGTAGACCTCAGAGATGAGGGTCATTGAGAGCTGCCATGTGCTGAAAACCCTCTTCTAAAAAGGCCAGTTCTGTAAAGTGATGGCGTATGGAGGGGAGCGGGAGATCCGGTGGTTCTGTTACTTACTAAAAATGAGTCCAGGTCCTAATCAAAGTGATAATGATGGGAAATAAGTTGATAGCCTTCAAGGGAAGGATGGGAAAGGAAAAGAGAGAATGTGATGTGGGAGCTACTAAAAAACCTGTGGTAAGGGCTCCTGGCAAATTAATGATGAATGAGTTCATATCAAATGGGACATACTGACTAGTGTACATAAGACTCCAAATTAAACTGTGTTAATCCTCACAACTGGTGGGGTCCAAAGGAAGGTACAACTGGGAGTTACAGGTTGAGCTATTAATCCTCACTAAGACAATTGAGCATGCTCCTTAGCTCTCTCATAAGCCTTACTTTCTGTGCATGCAAGCCAGGTCGTTTTGAGTCCCGAGGATCAGATGTGATGATGTTTTGTGTATATATATTTTATATGCATTTTATCATAGGGGATAGGAGTGAACCTCAGAGCACCCAGTTGGCCTCACCCTCACCTTTCCACTGGAGGACAACCCCGAAAGGTTCAGCGTAGTGGCGGAAACTGAAGTTGTACATTTTATGAAACTCCTGCCCTCTGCAAATGTGTTCTCCAGTACACCGCGCTGTAGGAAGTAGATGAGCAACCTGCTAATACATCCTGGTGCCTTTTGTTGTGCAGGAGACCAAAGAACAATACCAGATATTTATATTTAAAAAACAAACAAATAACTGTTTCGAGACAGGATCTCATGTAGCTAGGATTACAGTCTTCCACTACAACATCTGTTTTGGCTTTGTTTGTTTTGTAATTCTGGGGAGGTGGAACTCAGGACTCTTGGATGCTAGGTAAGCACTTTACCAAGTGAACTACATCCCCCAAGCCCCAAACACGTGTTTGAAGGAATGTATTCTGTTAATGTCAGTCAGGTTGGGATAAGAAGGGTAGACTTGGAAGGGAGAATATTGACCTTTACCTGTGACTTTGAGGATTTAACCCTGGACCTGGAGTAGAGATGCATTAGGGGCACTGCTATTACGGGTGAGGAGGCCGAGTCACCAAACCTGGTCACATTCCAGAGTCAGTCATAAGCCTGGGACTTGCCAAGTCGGCTAGACTGGTTGGCAAACACAGCCCAGGGTCTGCCTGTCTATGGGTGTCTAGTTTGTGTATCACAAGTGCATGCCTCGTGACATGTGCGTTATGCCATGTGCAGTACACCTGGTCTTTTGTGTGTGGGTTTGCGGTGACTTGAACTTAGGTCCTCATGTTTACAAGGCAAGTGTTTACTCATTGAGATATATCTCTAGTCCTGAAAGACTCAAACGTATGCATGGATGTACACACACACACACACACACACACACACACGAACACTGCTTTTACACTAAGTAAGACTGTTTTTACTAGGAGCCAGAATTTAACTTAACCATAAACCAGAACTAACCACGTTAACTGACTGAATCCAGTCAGAACTTCAAACCAGTTCAGCATTGCTCTAAAAGTATGATTATAAATATTCTATTCCAATGACATCAAGCCTACTTATCTTGTGAAATGATCTTTGCAGTGTTAACCAGTATATTATAAAATATTTGCATTTTCTAAAATAAATATGAAATAAATAACTATTCCCATCTTTTAGGGGTACATAGTAAATAATCCAAAACTAATTTGTAAGGCTGGAGAAGAGGGCTAGTGGTTAAGAACAGATGCTGTTCTGCCAGAGGACTTGGTGTGGGTTCTCAGCATCCAAGTCAGTTCACAACCATGTAACTCCAGCTCTGACAACCTCATCTGGACTCTGGGAGTACACACACACACACACACACACACACACACACAGAGAGAGAGAGAGAGAGAGAGAGAGAGAGAGAGAGAGAGAGAGAGAGAGAGAGAGAGAGTTTTTAAAATCCATGGGTAAAAGGTTCCATTTTAGCACAGTAATAACAAAACCATCATAATAATAATAACCTTGTGTTTCTTTGTGTAACTTAGTGATTCAAGAACAAGAAATGTAGTGTAATACATAAAGGACTATCCAAAAAAACCACTTGATTTTCTACTATGTCTCTTTTTTACACCACTCTGGGGTGTGATTAGATAAATTACTTTCAAGCATTCTGGTTTTATGCAATTAATTTTTTTATCAATAAAAATCAAAGGAAGCCACCCAGCTGTCTGAAAACAAGTTATCATATTAGTTGGTGGTGGCAGAATGACACCCTCTCTTCCTGCTTGCCTCCTACTTCACCAAACCCAGACTTTACTTGAAAATGACTCTGTGGGGCTCACTTTCTGACTGTTGATTTAAAAAAAAACTTTACTTGTAAAGTAGGTAAGATGAAATCTCTTTTATAAAATTGAGGTGGAGCCTTTATTTCATTGACCCATTTTTTTCAGATGCTTGGCCAACATTTTAACACTGACCCATGCTCCCAGCTCCCACCCATTTTAGGAAAGCATCCTTCTATTGAGTCAAGCTCCAATCCTTCACTTGGGAATTCTAGAAAGAAACTTTACCTCTGGCCACACCCTAGCCTCTTTCTGGGGCATTTAGACATGAGCTCTACCACCAAGCCACATCCCTGGTGCCTCCCTAGGACATTTAGGAGGCTGATTGTGGTGGCTTGAATATATACGGCCACCCTATACTCACCTGTTAGAATGCTTGGCCACAGGGAGTGGTACTATTAGGGGGTGTGGCCTTGTTAGAGTAGGTGTAGCCTTGTTAGTGGAAGTGTGGGCATTGAGGTTATATATGTTCAAGGTAGACCCAGTTACACAATCTCTCCTTGCTGTCTTCAGATCAAGATGTAGAACTCTCAGTCCAACTCCAGCACCATATCAGCCTGTGCGCTGCCATGCTTCCCTCCGTGATGATAATGGACAAAACCTCTGAAAATGAAAGCCAGTCCCAATTTAATGCCCTTTAAAAGAGTTGCTTGACCACTGAGCCAAAAAGGCAAGCATGTTTACCGGCTCAGCCACCTCGCTGGCCCCTTCTACTTCAACTTTTAGTATCTAGATTTATGATATAAAACTATACTGTATTTTTTCTGTCTTTCTCAAGTCTGTATTTCAGTAGCATATTGTTATATACCAATGAATTTCGGATTGTTACAAATTTATTTATTCTCTCTTCTTCTCCCTCCCTTCCTCCTTTCCCCCTCTCTGTCTCTGTCTCTCTCTGCTCTCTGTCTCTCTCTGTCTCTGTCTCTCTTTGTCTCTGTCTCTGTCTCTGTCACTCTGTGTGTGTAAGTAGTTCAAAAGCTGGAATTAGGGGTCTTCCTCAATTACTTCTATAAGTTTTCTCACTTATTTATACTATTCATGGTCTGCAGGGATGGGAGGCCATATGTCATGACACACACAGAAGTCAGAGGACTCTCTTGTTCCCTCACGAGGAGCTTGGAGATTGAATTTGGGTCATTGGGCTTGGTGGCAAGTCCTTTTATCTACCAAGCCCCCTCTCCAGCCTTCCACTTTGATTTTTGACACAGGATTTTTCACTGCACCTGGTGCTGTCCTATTTAGCTAGACTGGGTGGCTGGTGACATCCAGGGTTTCTCATGTTTCCATGTCCCCAACCCTAGGATTATAGGTGCATACTGCAGATGGCAATGGTTTTACATGGGCCCCAGGGAATCAAACTCAGAGCCTCTCGCTTGTGCTGCAAACACTTTACCAAACTTCTCCCTGGAC
>OU015754.1:17194574-17212430 GCA_907169655.1 Acomys percivali | reverse complement strand
ACTTTATATATGGGATATAAAAGCCCGGTCTTCTGGAATGGAGTAGGATGTTGGCAAGTGATGTTGGGCTAGGAGAGAGAAAGAGGGGGAGGGGGTGAGAGACTGTGAAGACTACTAGATATGTCAATATAATTAAATAGACATCTACAAGGAAAGGCTATGGGGGTCACAGTACAACACACATGTATGAAAATGGCCTTATGGACCAAAATTTGTAATTTGAATGCATTTGTTCAGAATTTATGAAAGCAGAAACAAGTTACATTTTGCATAATGTAGACTCTTGTAGATTTGGAAAGAGCATAGTTCGGGGCCTCAGTCACGGGTGACTTACTCTTTTGAAAGGAGTGTAGCCTAGTTTGTAATTTAGGAGCTTCTTGTCAACCAGTTCAATGTGTTTCTGAGGCTGAGGTGTAGCTCATTGAATACAGCACCTGCCTAGAATCCCCCAATGTGTGTTTGAGCACATATTGTTCAGTGGTAGATCTCCTGTCTGTCATACAGAAGACCCTCTGTTATATTCCTAGCAACACACACACACACACACACACACACACACAATGTATATATTTTTTGGTAAAAGAAAAAGACTTTTACTTCTATTTCTAGTTGTGTGTATGTGTTTATCAGTCTGTGCATGGAAGTGGAGGTGCTGGAGGAAGACAGAAGAGTACAGAGTTCTTAGATCTGGAGTTACGGGCAGTTGCGAAGTGCCTGATGAGGGTCCTGGGAACCCAACTTGGTTTCCCCTATGAGAGCAGCAAGTACTCCCAACCACTGAGTCTTGTCTCGATCCCCACACTGCACATTTCTGATGACCTTCCTTACCTGGCTTTGGATCCTCAGCACTGAGTACAGTAACATGTACCTTTAATCCCAACACTGATGAGGTGGAGGCAGGAGGATCACGGGGGTTCACAGGGCATTGAGTCTAACTGAGTCATCAAACTCCAAAGTCAACAAAAGACCCTGCTCCCCCCCACACACAAAAATAAGCAGAGGGTGACTGAAGATGACATCCAAATGCCAACTTATGCCTTCCCCCCACACACTTGTGCCCACACATGTAAATGAATCTCACATAGAAACCACCCATGATAATTTAATAGAAAGGCTTAAGATCATACATTACAGTCAACCCCCATTATAGGAAAATTCTGTATCTGCAAATTTGACAACTCACTGAAATTTATTTTAATTCCCTCCAATCAATACTTCCTATATATTTCAGAGTCATTCCCAGACTTGCACAAGGTCTGCTGGCCTGAGCTCCTCTCCAGTCATCACCAGAGGCTGGGGTCAGGATAGGTGGGAAGTTTAGCTCTGGGACCGGCTGGACAAGGTAGGAATGTCGTCTGATCTGGCAATGGTGAGAGGAGGCCTCGGGCAAGTCACTTAACACTTCTCAATCTCAGTTTCCCACTTGTAAAATAAAGTAGAATCTACCAGCATGAGATGTGTTTAGAGTTTCAGATGGTAATCTATATGAGATGATGTGCGCCTGTGTGTTATTTCCCTAGGAGCAATGGTTCAGTATGTGCTAAATAGGCGTCTCCAACACTGCACTGAATGAAACTACTGGGACGTGTGGGAATTGGGACTATATATTAAGATATAATTACATGTTAGGGTGGCTATTAACTTCTCCTTGTCTTGTGGCTATTGGAAGTGGCTCCCTCTAATAAAACGCATGTGTATTTCTACTGGTACAACGCACACGACCTTACACGCTTCGGTGTATTTCTGTGAACACCGCCTCTCATCTTCACGGCACTTTAATCCAAACATGATTGTTTTCCTTCTTAAAGCAAATGCATTTCACGTCACCTTCGCTCTCTCTGGGCAACAAATGGCAATGACACCCAACAGGCGGGAATGACCCAAACAGGGAAGGTTGACTTTGGCTCACGGTTTCAGAGGTCCCAGTCCTTCATAGAGGGGAAGGCATGGAGGAGCAGTTCACATCACAGTGCTGGGAGCGTGTAGAAGTGGAGGCATGTTTACTTTATGGCTGACAGGGCTCAGAGGATGAATGAGGAAGCCATTAGGGCTAAGTATCCCCCTAGTGAAATGTTTCCTCCAGGCTAGCCAAAAGGTTTTTCTTCTTATTGCCTGCCAAAACAGCTTTAGTATTGAAAACCAATCATTTAAATCATGATTCTATGGAGAACCTTTCTTATCAAGCTATAGCAGAGATTGTCCATGTGGAAGGTGCAAGCATTCAGAGACCTGGGAGTCTTGCTGTCTGCTGGGATACAACTATTTCTCATCTATTAATAAATGATTCTATCTTTCTATCTATCTGTCTATCTATCATCTATCTATCATCTATCTATCTATATCTATATATTTATTCATTTATCTACTTATTTATTAAGGCTTTTAAAAATTATGTGTGCGCATGCTCATGCATGTGTGTGTGTGTGTGCATGCACATGAGTGCAGTGACTTTCAGGGGCCAGAAGAGACTGATTCCATGGATGAACTGAATGAACCCTGTGAAACAGCCAGAATGAAATTCCTCCACTGCGTTGTCTCTGCCAGGTATTCCATCATTGCAAGAAGAAGGCTAACTAATACAGCCTCCCAGGCATGCCCATCTGAGGTGAGAATCAGAGGCATTTACTGACTTCTATAGCTGAAGACACAAGACGACCTTGCACTCCTGACCCCCTTGCTTTTGCCTCTCAAGTGCTAGGACTATGAGGTGTAACAGGTCATCTACAACAAAGCTCTCGCTCTCTGGGTTTTTTTTTTCTCCTGCTACCCCCTTACCCTCTTCCCCAATATATGAGTGAGATACAGGTTGTTGTGAGTAACCCAGCATAGGTGCATGGTACCAAACTCCAGTCCTCTGCAGATGCAGCAAGTCCTCTTAACCACAGAGCCATCTCTCCAGCTCTCCCCTACCCCCATTTAAATGTGTGTGTGTGTGTGTGTGTGTGTGTGTGTGTGTGTGTATGTGTAGGCTCAAGGTTGGTGTCAAGAATCATCCTTCAACATTCTTCTGCATCGCTCTCTAAGGCAAGGTCTCTCTTTGCAGTCCAGGGCTAATGAATAGTCTCACTGGCCAGCTTGCTCTGGAATCCACTCTTTTTGCCTTCTGAGGCCAGAATTTCAGGCAGCTGCTGTGCCCGTTGGCACTGACCTGAGTTCTGGGGATGCAAACTCTGGTCTGTACACCTGTGTGGAAAGTACTTTAGCCTTTCCGCCATCCTCCCAGTCCTAAGGTAGGTTCTTATAAACCTGCAATCTTTCCTACCTTCTCTTCAGAGATATGGAGGCTGTAGGTGTCCTGCATTCTTCACCAAAAGGCAGGGAAAAGGGAAGGTGCAACATTTACTGAATTTGCCTCTCCCCTTTCCCCCTACACCTCCCCAGTCCTCAAGAATGCTAAGGTGTGGAATTGCTCATTTATTGAACTGTATTCCAGTATACTATGTCCTATGTTGTATCTTTCTTGTGTGTTAAACAAGGGGATCATGGCGACAACTCTGTGTGTACATGTATGTTTGCCCTCACAAGTGTATGTGTGTGTATGCATGCATGTGAGTGTGCATGTATGTGCATGTGCATGCATGTTTGTGTGTGTGCAAACATGCATAAGTGTGTGTGTGTGTGTGTGCGCGCGCGCGCGTGTGTGCACGCACATGTTGTAGGCCAGAGGACAAGCTTAAGTGTTATTTGTTAGAAGCTATCTACCCTTTTTGGAACAGAGTCTTTCTTTAGCCTGCAACTTTCCAAGTAGGCTAGGGTGGCTGACAGCAAGTCCAGGGATCCTCCTGTCTCTGCCTCTTCAGCTCTGGGATTGTAGATACACATCCTTATACCTGCCTTCTTATGAAGTTGATGGGACCCAAACTCAGCTCCTCACTTGCCTAGCAAGCGCTTTCCCCACCAAGCCATCCATTTCCCCAGCCCCCAGGAAGTGTCTTCTGTTTATTCTAACAATCATAGAATCCTAAGGAATCTAGGTGGAGAACCCCCCCCCCCCCCCCCCCCCCCGCTCCAAAGAAAGAAAGAAAGAAAAAACACAAGGAATCTAACAGGTATAACTCCCTTCCCCAAGTCAGCACGCCATTGTTTAACTTGTTGGGTTTCACAGCCTCTTCCTTCCCCTTGATTTCTAGAGCTCTGTGTATTTTTTTTTTAAGATTTATTTATTTATTATTTATACAGTGTTCTGTCCTCATGTGTGCCGCACACAAGAAGGGGGCACCAGATCTCATTATAGATGGTTGTGAGCCACCATGTGGTGGCTGGGAATTGAACTCAGGACCTTTGGAAGAACAGACAGTGCTCTTAACCTTTGAGCTATCTCTCCAGCCCCAAGCTATGTGTAGTTTTAGAGAAATCTATCCCATGTGTTTTTCAGTAATTAACATTGTTTTCCTGGAGATATTTATTTATTTATTTATTTATTTATTTATTTATTTATTTATTTTTGGTGATGTCTTGAGGGTTGTTTTCACTTCCTTTGCAAAATTTTCTGTTTCAGTTGCTCAGTTGCGTTTGCCTCAGTGAGTTCTAAGGATCTCTCGCTTGTGGGGAGGAGATTAAGGTCCTTGGGTTTGTAAACCTCAGGATTGGATGAGATCCATCCACTCTTTCCTCCTATGACTTTGGCTCACAGTCTAAGGCTACACTTTGTCACAGTTGGCAAGGATGGCAGCACCAGAGCTAGGCACCTGGTCACATTGTAGCCACAGTCAAGAAGCAGGAAGGAATGGATGCTGCCACTCAGTCTGGAAATGCCCCCTCCCCCATGGGATGGTGCCACCCACATTGGGGTGGGACTTCCTACTTCAGTTACCTAATTCTAGAGAGCCGCTCACAGGCACAACCAGAGGGGTGTCTCCTGGGTGATTTTTACATATTGTCAAGTTCGTACTCAATATTAACCATCATACCTAGAGAGTTGAATTTCAACATCATCACCAGCTCCTGGGACAGTTCTGATTGAAACGGGATACATAAGCCAACTGCAGATGCTTGAGAAAAGCTGGTGCAGTTCCGGCTTCTCCTTGTTCTGTCTCACTGAGAGCAGCTGTGCTCACTACTTTGCCTAGCAATGCTGCTACCTGCTGGGATAACACCTTGCTTTAGTATGCCTGGTAGAGATCCATGCTTTTCTCTGTGGTCTGTTCCTGCAGGTGCCTCTGTCCCCTTTCAGCTACTGGCCAATTTCCTCTTACATGTGGGCTAACTGCCCAGTCAAGAATGTTCCATGGTATAGGTATTGCTAGAGAGACAGACAAGGGTTTCTGTTTATGCAATGGCTTTCACACTTTGGCATGTTCTAGAACCTTCTGGAAAGCTTGCCAGATACTTCTAGGTCTTGTCCTATTCTGAAAGTCTAACAGAGCAAGCCTCTACCCACTCTGTGTGTGTGTGTGTGAGCGCACACGCGCGTGCAAGTGTATGTGTGTATATATGCGTGTTTACATGTGGAATTCAGAGGTCTACTTGCTGATCTGCCTACACTGGCTGGTCAGTGAGCTCCAGGGATCCTCCTGTCTCTGACACTCCACCCTGTGCATCCCACCACAACTCACTCTTTTCCTTGAGTTTTGGGGTCCAACTCAGTTCCTCATGCTTGTACCTTTACTGACTGAGCCATCTCCCCAAACCTAACAGAAACCATTCCAGTGAACCTAGGGAATATTGCCTTGAGAACCTTCAAAATTTCAACAAGGGAGCCAGTGACTGGGGATAGAGAAGGCTCTGGGAGGAGGCCCTGATTGCCAAGTCTGCCCAGATGGTCCTCTGGAGCCCTTCCCTGGCAGGCACGGGGCCCACAGTGCTACTGCTAAGTTGGCATCCCCGGTCCTCCTGCCTGTACTCTTAGCAGCAGGAAGAGTTATGTAACCCGCTGTGTCACCACTTCCAGCTCTAGTTCGCTCCATGCTCTGCCTTCTAAGGCAGATTCCCTCTGAGCGCCTCTGCCAAGGAATTTGTGAGAGTGAGGAATGTGGATGCTCTACTTGGGGAGAATTATATAAAAAAGAAACCCAAAAGGAATTATTTTTGGATCCAGGTCTGGAAGTTCATCCTCCAGAAAAAACCACGAGAGAGGCATGGATTTGGGGGGAGGAATAAAGGCTGAAGAAGAAGAGAAGGAAGAGGGGGAGGTGGAAGAAGAGGAGGAGAAAGATTGGCTTAAAAAATCATCTCCTTTTATATTTTTAAAAAAAGGTTTATTTATGTATGATGTATACAACATCCTGACTGCATGTGCCCCTGTGTTGGCCATAAGAGGGCACCAGATCTCATTATAGATGGTTGTGAGCCACCATGTGGTTCCTAGGAATTGAACTCAGGACCTCTGGAAGAGCAGCCAGTGCTCTTAACCTCTGAGCCATCTCTCTAGCCCAATCAGCTCCTTTTCAGTAAAGGATAGAAATGAGGGGGAAAAATCTCTTCATGGTAGTGTAAGCCTATAATCCCAGCACTCAGGACACTGAGGTAGAATTATCAGGAGTTCTAGGCCAGCCTGGGCTACATGGTGAATTCAAGATTAGACTAGATTACATTAGACTCTGTCTCAAAATAAGTGACCCCTGCCCACGATAGAAACAAGAGAAATCACAAAGGCAAGAGGCAGAACAGCTAATACTAGGGACAAGTGTTTGTGTCTTTTCTAAGAATAGAGGCAGATCACTCAGAAGCTTGGGTACCACCTTTCTCCATCTTTTCCTGACAGATGTTCTCAGTGTCTGGTAGGTAGGCACCTTTAGCACTGAAGGTGGGGAAAGAGCTGGGACAAGGCTAGGTCAGCTCATTATGTCTTAGCTTTGGGTAAAACATTTCTCAAATGATCCCCATGTCTAGATGCAGGTTTGGTAGATTCTCACTTTCAAGTTAAGGCCCTAAAGATCCCTGCAGGTAAACCTAAGCAGCAACTACATCAAAACCAGCAGAGAGACAGTGCATAGTACAGCTGTGTGACTCCTAAAACTCAAATGGCAAGTCAACTAGAAGTTGCCTTCCTTCTTTCCTTCCTTCCTCCTTTTCCTTTTTGATTTCCCTCCCTCCCTCCCCATCCTCCTCCTCCTTTTCCTCCTTCTTCTGTGTCTATCCGTCTGTCTGTCTGTCCGTCCGTCCGTCCGTCCGTCTCTCTCTCTCTCTCTCTCTCTCTCTCTCTCTCTCTCTCTCTCTCTCTTCTTTTCTTTTTTTGAGACCGGATTTTACACAATAGCCAGGTCTAGCCCAGAACATACTATATTTAGTACAAGTTGGCCTCAAATTCATTCCCCTTTGCCTCAGCTACCCAAGTATTAGGATCACAAGCGTGCAGCACCGCGCCCAGCTTGCTTGGCTTGCCTATTTTCTTACACTCCAGCCATCAAACTCATACCCTTGAGAATCCTAGCCAAGCACTCTACCACTGAGCTCCATACCTAGACTTTGTCTTTGAGCCAGTCTCGCTGGGTAGGCAAGCTGGACTGGGACATGATTCTCCTGTCTCAGCTTCTGGGGTTCTGAGGTGAAAGGAGTATGTTACTGTGACTGAGACTAGTGTCCCCATTCTCTTTGAATTTCCAAGTTCCTTTGTATGCTTTCAAGTGAGGCTTTACAGCTTCCTCCTGTCTCCCTGTCTGGGGACAGGATGTGGGCTGGTCCTGTTAGGTGGGGAGCCAAGCTCTTTGCCAGCAGATCCCATGGCCTCCTATCCTTCCCTGCCATTTTGAAGAGAGCACCTGGGCAGAGGACAGACCATGCCTATAAAGAATTACAATTTACATGAGAATGGCAGGGTGAACCACAGAGTGACTGACTGGGCTTTGCCCACAGCCAGATCCTTTCTGCCTGGGTACATTTGATTTGAATTCCTCTAGAAACACCAGCTCCACAGTGCTTGGGCAGTATTGAAAAGGTCAGCGAAGGCAATGTCAGACATGATCTGTGGCTGCTCTACAAGTGCTCTGGCAGCCACGCATAACAATATATTACAGTAGCCAACAGCCTTCCTGGCTCTCCAAAAGAATATCTATATATAGCTGGTAGCAAGAGATTTCTTTTTTATTCTTTGCGTGCGTGTGTGTGTGTGTGTGTGTGTGTGTGTGTGTGTGTGTGTGTGTGTGTGTGTACCTACATGCATACTCAGGTGCACATAGATTTGTGCGTGTGGGGGGGGGCAGAGGACAATCTTAGTTGTGGGGTTATAATGATGCACCATTCTCAGGGCTTTTCTCGGGTGGATTCAGTTGGTAGCGCTCAGCTCCTCTTGAATGTACAACAAGGACTTTATTGGCTGAGCTGTCTTCCTAGCTCTGTGTGTATGTGTGTGTGTGCGCATGTGTGCGTGCGCACACACACGCACGCGCATGTGTATTTCCTTCCCTCCTTTCTCCTCCTCCTCTTGAATATCAGTATATTGTGATCTAACGTTTTCTCTTTTCTTTCCAAGATAAATGTCTTGATCCAGCCTCTACAGGCAGAGTGTTTGCACATTAAATATAAATTGCGGCAACTCAGGGTCTTAGACGCCTGCACACAGCGCTTACCTCGGAGAGATTTTGGTCTAATAGAAACCTTGTGATCTTCTGCCCTGCTTTGCCTCAGGCAAAGATATGTTGAGGGCCTGTTCTTCCGGCTTTCAAAAAGCTTGCCTGTGATTCTTAGATAGTGGGGAAAAAAAAACGGATTTACAGTCAAGAACCTATGGTGCAGCTGGCTTAGATCTGAAGAAGCACACGCTGAGACAAAGATGGGGTACAACTTGTTTATTAGGGGTCCCTTATGGGAAGAAGAGGAAGGAAGCAGAACTGGACTAGGGGAAAAGGGGAAACATGGCGTGATCCTCAACTGGCAGGAGGCAAGAGTTCAAGGTCAGCATGGCCCATAGGGCATCCCCAGAGTGTAGAAATGTCCGGGCTCTTGGGGCTTCACCCTCATTTATGATCAGGATGCTGGCTGTGGTGTGACCATGAGCCCATGACCTTTGCGTGCTTGACCTGAATGAGAGATAGTTGGAAGCTATACACTGAGCATGCGCCTTGGAAAACTGATGAGGTAGACTTAGGGGCCGAGGCTCCCACAGTGGACAGTTCTAATTCTTGTCCTTGGCCAGAAGCAGAAAATGCCCTTGGTTCTGTTCAGGCCAGTGGCTAGGGACACCAAAAAAGTGTGGAGTGGCATCTTAACTGCTGTGATAAAACTCCATGACCAAAAGACCAAAAGCAACATAGGAAAGTCAGGGCAGGATCTCAGGAATGAGGGACAGAAACAGAGGCCGTGATTACTGGCTCATTCTTCATGGACTGCTCAGCCTGCTTTTCTATACAATCCAGGACCACCTGCCCATAGGTGGTACTGCCCACAAGTGGCCTGGGCTCCCTCCCACGTCAATCACCCATCATGGTTATCATCCCACAGTCTTGCCTAGAGGCCAGTCTCATGGAGATATTTTCTCAATTGTGAGTTCCCCTTCCAAAATGGCTTCTATTACGTCAAGCTGGCATGAAACTAACCAACACAGGTAGGGGTACAGGTGGGGCTAGTTTTTCCTCTTCTCCTTTCTCCTCAATGAGACCCCCTTCTCTAGAAACCATGTGTGGGGATGTGACTGCAACCAAGAGGTCTCTAACTGAACACCCTGAAGATAGGAACTGGACTGACCGGTTCAGCACCTGGTCCTTGCCTCCCTGTGGTAAAGCTTTACTAACTCCAAGGCAATGGCCCTCAGTGTTAGCTTGTTTCCTTGGACCCCCTTATTCTGTACAGGAGGAGTGTGGGTTTCTTTTATTTCTCTAAAATTCCCATAACAAGATACTTCGTATAACTCAGCCTCTGTGGCCAGTGAATTTCAGTCTTTGAATTTGGGGAGCAGGGAGGACCCTGGAATCCACTCAATGGTTCAATGACAGTTTTATGTAACTAAATCTGGCACCATAACCCCTGAAATAAACTTACTACAAGCTGAAAAAGGATCCTCTGCTTTCAAAGACACCTCAACATTTTCTATATTAATGGGTGATTACTGGGTTTTGTGTAGCTGACTTGGAAATTGAAACCAAGATTGATGATACTCCAGAGCCAAAGGTTACTTGGCTTTAGGGCTTCTCTGGGGGGCTCTAAGAAAAATAACCCTTTCCCTATAGGGCATCCTCCTCTTCAGTGCGGTCCTTAGCCCCTCTGAATCCACTGTGTCTGTTTCCTTGAATTAAGCTCTTTTTTCTCTGGTTTGGGGAGGACATGAGGAGTTTGAAACATGGTTCAAAGACAGTAGAGACAAGGTTCAGCTGTAGAGCCCTTGCCTAGAATCCTGCAGTGAGCATCTAGGAGTGTGCCTTGCAGCCAGGCCGCCTGCTTAGCATGTGCCGAGCTCTAGAGTTCCGTCACCAGCACATCTCCCCAAATAAGAACTGTTGAGAGAGGCAGGAGTAAGGCTGGTCATGGTGGGGTTCACACATTTGTGAGTTTAAACTTTGTTACGAACAAGGTAGGGAGTTATTGAAAGACACTCAAAAGAGGATAGAAATCTCGGGACAAGGGGCCCGGGGTGTCTTGTAATCATATGTCAATATGGCATGAAGAAAGATTGTTGTAGAATGCGGAGTAGGTGCCAATGGGTAGATAGGCTGTCAGGTTCTTTTAATCAATGAATCAATCAATTAATTATGTATGTATTTATGCAAGTATGTATGTATGTGCTTATGCATACATGTGCATGTTCATTGATGACACACATGTGAAGATCAGAGGACAATGTTTGGGACTTAGTTCTCTCCTTGTAGCATGTGGGTCCTGGGGATGGAACTCAGGTCACCAGAGTTGATGGCGAGTGTCTTCATCTGCTGAGCCATCTTGTGGACCCAGAGAATCCTTTTTAATACCCCAATTTGTCTCAAGGATGGCTGTCTGGTTGGAAGTACAAATCATACTCTTAGAGGCTTTTGGAGCATTAATAGTACATATGCAACTGAGAGACATTTGAGTTGTCTGAGAGTTTGTAAAGAAAAGAGATTCTTGATCTTATACTTAGCTTCAATGAGTAAGAGTGAGGCTCATGGATGCATATGTTTATTAAATTAAATTAATTTTTTTTGTTATCTTGTTTTTTCAAGATGCAGGGTTTCACTGTGTAGCCCCTGGCTGTTCTTAAACTCACTCTGTAGATCAGGCTGGCCTCAAACTTACAGAGCTCCACCTGCCTTGGCCTCCCAAGTGATGGGATTAAAGGTGACTGTCACCACTACCTGTCCAGTTGAATTTAATTTTAATTGAAGAATTGATGTATATTTGTTTTTATGTGAAATATATGCATGTGAGTACAGGTACCCTCGGTGGCCAGAAGAGGGCATAGTATCCCCAGGAGCTGAAGTTACAGGTAGCTGTGAGCCAGCCAATATGGACTGAACCCAGGCCATGTGTAAGAGTTGTAGAAACACTTAACTGCTGAGTCATTGCTCCGGCCCTAGAGAAGTGCATTTTAATGCAAGTTCCTTATACCTTTCAAAACACACAACTGTCTTGGGTGCTGCCTTCCATAGACAATTGGATTAGATGACTTCCAAGGTTTGGGCTCTTATGGACAGCAGTCTTCCTGTTTGAAGAGCTATTGTCTAAATCCCTTGGAGGAGGGGGATGCTCTCATGAGAGAGAAGGGCCTTCTTGGTCATCATTTGTTTCTGTTCCACTAACTGACCAGTCCTCCTCTCTTTTTTTGCTTGGCCCTGGATTTTCTAGGCTGTCAGCTTCTTCATTAGTCAGCTCTGCTTAGTGACAAAACACCTGGGGCCATCAAGGAGACAAGGATAATTTTGCCTTATAACTTTGGAAGATTTCTTCAGTGCTTGGATGGCTCCACTGCTTTGTTCCTTTGTGTTTTCTTCTGCTGGAGATGGAACCCAAGGCCTTGTGCACACTAGGAAGCATTTACCTCTTTGACTTACACCCTGAGGGTGTATCACATGCCCCTTTGCTTTCAGACCACGGAGTCACATGACAAATGGACCATCTTGGCAAAGCACCTTATTCACTTAGTGTTCAGAATATAGTGAGGAGGGAGGTGGGGGGGGGAGAAAGGAGGAGTGTAGAGAATGAGAGAAAGGGGGAGAAGAAGGGGTGAGGAAGGGAGAGGGGAGGAAAGAACAGGAGGGAAGGGGAGAAGAGAGAGGATGAGGAAGGGAGAGGACGGGTGGAGACAAGGATAAAGAGGGGGAGGGGAGGAGGAGGGGGAGGGGAGGGGGAGGAGGAGGGGGAGGAGAAGAAGGGAAAAGCAGGGAAGGCCGAGGAAAGGGAAAGGGAGGGAGGGAAAGAAGGGAGGAGAAAAGAAGAGGTCCACATTATTGCTTGGAAGGACACACATCCCAATGACTACAGGTCTTCCCATTAGACCTCTCCTCTTAAAGGTATCACCACTTCCCCAGATCACCACACTGGACACAAAGCCACACAGGCCATGAGGGCCACACCAGGTTCAAGCTGTAACAACCCTCAAGGGAAAATGAGCTGTGTTTAGTTCACCCCGCCTTAGTCCCCCTGGGCATTTTCCCATCCATAGGTCCAGTGTCATCTGTCCAAAGGCTCGAGGGTGGGTGCAACTATCTTACTTTGGTGATGAGACCCAGAGCTCTGCTCACGAAGGCAAGAGGCACTAAAAACAGGATGACCACTCAGCCCGAGGTAGCTGGCTGCACTTACTCAGCCTCAGGAACACCTGTGGACACCGGGATGGCAGAAATGAACCATTCACAAAGCCCTTTCTACTTTCAAGATCTTTCTGAACACTGAAGGTCAGCAGAGTCCAGAAGCTGCCCTCGGAGGTTTGTCTGTCTTCCTCAGATGTCCATATGGTCTCAGCTGTGCTATTGAGTGGTGGCTCTCTCTTGTGAACTCGCATGATACACCTACTTAGCATCAGACGACCCAGCCTAAGAAATTGTTTAGAAAATGTTTTACAAAAAAATTAATTTATACTCTTGGCATCTTCTCTTCCCAGTCCCTACAGGGAAAAAGCCAAGAACAACTTAACATAGCAGTCTTTGTTGTGTTCGTTTTATCTGGTTACACAGCTAGATGTTGAATCGGGCTCCAGCTGGGGTGCAACATTCATTCCCTGAGACTTCATTGTCTATTGCATCCTATTTGTTTTCTTCTCTGCTGTCTCTGTTATTGTATGGTAAATATGCTTTCTCCCAGAGAGCTCCAAGGTTGGAGAACGTACGCTCTAAGTTTCAGAGTCACACCTGTTTTCTATTAGTTTTTTTGTCCATTATTTTAATTCTCCACCTATTGTGTAGGCCCTTGGAAATGTATGTAAATCAATGGCTCCGCTCAAAAGGGAGAGCAGAGAAACATTTGAGGAATGAAATCAGTATTATCTACACTCACATAAAGGAGATGGCCAGTGAATAGCTCTTGATGATCAGGTGCCCACATCCCAGGGATCCAAGAAGAAGAAGAATTAGGAGCACCATGGAGCTTTCCAAACCACGCCCTTTCCCAGAGCTACTGTGCTGAGTGATGGCATTGTAGGATGGGGTTGCTTCAGATGTGTGTTCTCCAGAGAGTGAGTGAGAGTGAAGCCCTTCGTGGAAAGCAATCAGAAAACATGCTATTGACAGAAAAGGGACAGAGTGAGATTCTAGGCAGGTGCTCTGCCCCTGAGCCATACTCCTAGCCCCTCCCTGGGGGATTCTAGGCAGGTGCTCTATCACTGAGCCACGCTCCCAGCCCCTCACTGGGAGATTCTAGGCGGGTACTCTACCACTGAGCCACACTCCCAGCCCCTCACTGGGAGATTCTAGGCAGATGCTCTACCACTGAGCCATTCCCTCAGCCCTTTACTGGGGGATTCTAGGCAGTTATTCTACTACTAAGCAATATCCCTAAACCTTCACTAAGGAGTTCTGGGTAAGTGCACCACCACTGAGCCACACCCCCAGTCTCTCACTGGGCAATTCTAGACAGTACTTTACCAGGGAGCCACATTCCAGTCCTTTATTTTTTATTCTCCAATAAGGTTGCTGTGCCTGGTCAACAGTAACAGTGTACTGATGCATGGGCTGAAAAGTAATGTAAAGGCAGAAAGAGGAGGGGATAGAGAGTTAATTAAATACACTTTGATGGAATGTGGCAGAGAAGCTCTCAGAAAGCAGAGGGCATGAGGAAGTGGGGAGAGTTTTTAATGGCAGATGAGGGGGAGGTTGTTTAGTCTCCTCACAGGGGTGGTTTGTGGAGGCTCCCATACCTGAGTCAACAGGCTAACTGCTCACTATCTTGTTTGGTAGTAAATCTTACAGCACCTGTTTCTCTCTGGGGACAGGCCATTTGTGCTCAGGCATCATGGGTCATTAGGAGTTAGGCTCTAAATGGCTGCCTAAGACCCCAGGTCAGGCTCCAGCAGTCAGGGCCTGATTGTTAAATGACAAGGACTTTTGCTTTCTTTCTTTTCTTTCTTTCTTTCTTTTCTTTTTTCTTTTTCTTTTTCTTCTTTTTGGTGGGGATGCCTTCACAAGGGTGTCCAAAGCTGCCAAGCATCCTCCTGCCTTGGCCTCCTGAGTATCCAAGGTGACAAGACTACACCACCACACTTGAAAAGTCTGACTTTTTAACTGTTACTTATTTTTTTCTAGATTTCAAGTGCCTAGAATCCCCCAGTGAGGAGCTAGGGGCATGGCTCAGTGGTAGAGCATCTGCTTAGAATCCTCCAGTGGGGAATGGGGGGGAGGGCTGGAGGTTTGATTCAAAGACAGAACATTTGCCTACCAAGGATAAGGCTCTTGTTTTAATAGGAGGTACCCCACCTCCGTCCACACAGTTAGAATCCAGGGAACTAGACCATAAACATCCATACAGATATTTTCAGCTAGATTTCTCGCCTGAATCACAGAACATGGAAACAAACCCAAAAGACTATTTTCCTCAATTCTTCCAAGGGCTGACTTGGAAAGCATTCTCTTTCAAGATAGGAAGAGAATTGAATTTGTTGCAAACAACCAACAGTTTAGTCAGGGGGCTATTAATTCCTATGAAATCCAGAATGAGAATCCCACAGCGTCTTCAGAATAACATGAGTTCCTAAGGTACTTCCTATTTAATTTTCTCTTTGGCTGGGCAAATGTAGCCCAGGCTGGCATCGAATTTACTATATAGCTGAGAAAAACCTTGAACTCCAAAATCCTCCTGCCTCCGCCTCTTGGGTGCTGGGTTACAGATACACACTGTTGTGTCTGGCTTCTCTTAAGGTTTTGGGGTGTGTAAACGAGGGTACCTCAATCTTTATCATGTCAGAGATAGGACAGGGTGACCTTGTCACTCCTGCCCTAACATTCCCCTATCCTGGGTGATGCTGGCAGAAGCTGCATCCTTTGCTGGAAATGTTTTCTTCTGTGAAATGAAGAAGGAGAAGGAGATGATCTCTCCAAGGTCTCTTCTGTCTCTAAGCATCCATGATGTATAGCACTTTGAATTCAATTGATTATTTTCCAGACTCTTCTGCGTAAGTCGGCTCAGCCCCAGCTCTTCCCGCTCAGCCTTCCTGACAGTGATAAGTTGCGAAGTCATATAGAAGGGAGTTTTCTGTCTTCAGTTTGGGAGATGGATCTAGCTCTATTACTTGAGGTAAGTCAATTCAATTCACATTTGATTCAATGTTGACTGAATAGTTACTTCAGCTAAATTACCAGGAGCCTCCTGGTTTTCCCCTTGAGCCGTAGGAAGTCTGATGGTTTTCTATTCTCTCTCCTTCAATCACAGAGCATGTGTTTTGACTGTCTACTGTAGCCTAGGTATTAGGCATTAAAGATAAGTCAGATGGGAACTCTGTCTTTTGAGGGCATGCCAGAGAATAGGTTTTCCGTTTTTATTTCCCTCCCCTTGTACTAGAGATTGAATTTAAGTCCTTGTGCTGGGCTAAGCAGATGTTCAATCACTGAGTCATGATCCCAGCCCCTCACTGGGGGATTCTAGGCAGGTGCTCTACCACTGAGCCATGCCCCCAGCCGCTCACTGGAGGATTCTAGGCCAAATGCTCTTCCACTGAGTTGCATCCCTGAGTCCTCCTTCACTCTGTAGTGTGTGTGTGTGTGTGTGTGTGTGTGTGTGTGTGTGTGTGTGTAGGCAGGTGCTCTTTCACTGATCTATAACCTTAGCTCTATGTAATGACCTTTTATTTTGAGACCAAGTTTCATTAAATTGCCTGGGCTTGCTTTGAACATTGGATCCTCTGGCCTCTGGCTCTTAAATAGCTGAGACCTGTGTCACCAGGTCCAGACCAAATAGTGCTTAAATAAAAACAGACTTTGTTGTCAGTCTTACCTGGGTTAGATCGGTAACTCTATTTGCCAACTATGTGACACTGGATAACATAAAAGTCCATGTAATTAAGTTCCATTTCTTTCTCAGTGACAATAGAAACAATTTGTCATCTATGTGGATTCTGCACCTCAGATTCAACACACAGAAGGTTGAGATATTCAGAAAAATAGCAATTGCATCTCTATTGAGGATGTGGAGAGTCATTCTTGTTATTAGGATAATAACAGACATTTGCATTTTATTACATGTTACAGATGACGCAGAGGTGACCAAATGTGTTCAGGATATGGATACAGGTTATATGCAAATGCCGCATCATTTTACACCTGGAACTAAAACATGCTTTGATTCTGATATACCCAGAGGGACTGGAATCAAAGCCCCCATGGATCTCGAGAGATGATCTCACCTGTTCTGCATGGTGTGCACAAATACCCTACCTACAAAGAGCCGCATTTACTGTTCAGTGTGGACAGTGAAGTGGCTAAAGTGTTGGAAAGATAAAAGGTCCTATCACTGGTTTAAGGCTTATAGAGAATACTTAGCTTGGGCTGGGGAGATGGCTCTGTGGTTAGAGTGGTTGCTGCACAAGCGTGGGAACCTGGGCTTGGATTCCCCAAACCCACATAAATCTAGATGCTGGATCAGGTCATCTGTAGTCCCTATGGCAAGATGAAAGGTAGAGACAGAAGGATCCTTGGATGCTCATGGGCCAGAACAATAAGAGACCTTGTGTCAAACAAAGTGGAAGTCAAGGACCAACACTGAGGTTGTCCTATGACATCTACACACATATGAATGGCATGTATGTACATGGCGGGGCGGGGGGGAAGATGCATTAAATACTCAACTTTTACTGAATCCACGAGGTGACATTTATAACAAGTCTAGAAATGAATTAAGAGCATTTAGAAGTGAAAAGAGAAAAGTCTTGTCATCTGCAGAACCAGCCAGTCAAAGATTGGCATCAGTGTGTGCATATGATTGAGAGTGACATGTTCCTGTGATAAGGAGAGGGGAAGACAGTCTTCAGCTTCTTAGGCATCTCTCAAAGATAATTCAGGAACTAGCGATCTGTCTGGCAATGGGGAACGTTGCTCTCAAATGTTTGCCATGAAAGAAAAGACAGTGGGAGCAGGAGGAAGGAGGGCAGGGGTTTCTTCATTTTGGAGGATTTATCTTTCCATTGTAGGAGGCTCCGTGCCAAATCTGGACCGTGAGGCTGATGCTGAAAATTTCCTTGGCTTTTCCAAACTTTGTGATGCTAAACCTGAGACAGCCATTCTCTATTTGGCCCCATCCCCGTTCTTTTGACTCCTGCATAGAAACAACAGAAGCAGCAGCAGCAACAACAACAACAAATCAGGTGGAGATATCAAACTTGGTACTTGATCTAGAATATTCTGCCAGATTTGAATCATATTTATTTTAAATTCAATCAACATATTCAATTGCAGCCTTTCTAATTCTAATTCACATTTCAGCCACTTGCTGAAATTATTTTTTTAGATTCATTTTATCTTATATTTTAAAGTGTGCATGAGTGTGTGTGTGTGTGTGTGTGTGTGTGTGTGTGTGTGTGTGTGTGTG
>OU015754.1:17135523-17166288 GCA_907169655.1 Acomys percivali | reverse complement strand
TGTGTGTGTGTGTGTGTGTGTGTGTGTGTGTGTGTGTGTGTGTGTGTCTTCCCAGAAAGAGTCACGCAGTAGTCCTAGGGGGTCCATTTCAGGCCTTCAGGCTTCTTCAACAAGCACTTTACCACTAGTCCATCCCAGAATGATTGAAACATCTTAAGCAAACATTGTGTGCACTGTTCTCTTTTTATTTCTGTTGTTTGGTTTTTCGAGGAAGGGTTTCTCTGTGTGCTCTTGGCTGTCCTAGACTCACTTTGTAGAACAGGCTGGCCTCGAACTCATAGTGATCCACCTGCCTCTGCTTCCTCAGTGCTGGGATGAAAGCGTGCCCAACCCCGCCCCACACCCGGCTCTTTTTTTTTTTTTTTTTTTTTTTTTTTTTAATGAGTTGAATGGTTTGGCTTTGGATTTGTTGCACAGTTTCAAATACACTCAACATGCATTAGATCTCAGATTGCAGGAATAGCCATACACAAGGCGCTGTGATATGTCCCCACAACCTCGGAACTCAGGATGTTGGAGCAGGAGGGTCATGAGTTTGAATCCAACCCAGAGAACACAGAGCCCTGCCACACCTACAGGTGCCAAGCCAATAGATCAGAAGAGATTTTTAAAAAATCATCTTCAAACTAAGCAGCCAATTCCATAATTATCAGTATTGCATTCATGTACTGTGGGAGTCTACATGATTTCCCTGTGGTAGAATGCAGAGATATCAAAACGATAAACAAGATCTGCCAATTCATTGAAGCACAAAATTTAAATCTGTGCTTGCTAACAATATTTCAATTTCTGGGGGAAAATTTAACATGGAGAGACTGAATAATTATATTTCCATCTTTGCTCTGGGAGAATTCTGTTTATTTATTGCTTTGGTGAAGAGTGCTAAAAAAACCTGGACCTCTCCACTGTGATATTTACCTTTGTCAAATAAATTTATTGCTTAACATCCTACTGATTTGATCTTATAAACATACTCATCAACTATTCGCTCTTAGTCTTAGAGCAAAGGAAGTGTAGCAGCTGACTTAGATTTTGTGAATAGCAAATTATTTTTAAGACTTATTTTTATTATTTGTATTTATTTTTGTGTTGCTGTTGGGGGATGGGGGCGGGGGGCGGGCGGGCGCGCAGTGGGCAAGAATGTAATGCCCACAGAAGAAGCCAGAATAGGGCATTATCCCCTCAAGTTAGAGTTGTGCTGGGCGGCTGGAAGTCCTCTGATATGGATCCAACACTGGTCCTCTGGAAGAGCAGCAAGAGCCCTTGAAGCTCCTCACCAGACCCCTTAACACAGTCCATTCTTGAGACGAGGAAACAAGTGAAAAGTACTGATAATTAATGATCACTTGTATGTTGGTTTATATTTCACAAAAACATCCTCACATCTCTGACCTGCTTCGACTGCCTCCCCCCCCCAGTCAGGAGATGAAGTTTACTCTGTGAAATGTGATTTGAATATAATGTCCCCCCAAACCCCCTCCATTGGCTCATGCCTTGGCAGCTTGCTCCCCAGCTGATGGTGAATCTAAAAAGTTTAGAAGAGAGGACCTAGTGTGAGGAAGTGGGTTACTGAAGGACCACGGTGTTGGGGTACCTGGTCCACATCCCGCCCTATTCTCTGCTTCTCATTTCTTATAGGGTGAGCTTCTCTCATTCACCCCATTTTTCTGACACCATATTTTGTCCAAACATACAAGGCCAAGAAACCACAGAGTAGCCCCCTCTGGTGTGAGTGAAAATAAATATATTTCTTTCCTTTAAGTTGTTTATGTCAGGTAATTTGATTCTTAGCAATGCAAAACTAATAGGGTATATTTTCCCATAAATTTGTTTTTAATCATGTTGAGGGTATGCAACTCGTGGGAGCTTATCCTCTTTAATGTAAAAACCTGTTAACTCAAACTTAACCTAAAGGAGACTTCTTTTCACACTCTCAGCATTAGAGGAAAATAAATGAGACTAAAATGAGTCCACATAAAAAATGCCGAACATTTTATCTTTTGGCCAAATCACTCATCACATCATTCATTTCTCAAATATGTCCTGAGCATCTGTGACATCATGGTAGTCTCTTCCATCAGCAGCTAAAATCTTGAGACTGCACTGGGTGGCTGCTAAGGAAATGGCCTTTGGGTCTAGTAAAGTTGACCATGAGCATCTTATCAGTCAGTGCCCTTGTATCTTTGAACACATTAATTTTGTTCTTATAGCTTTGTTTTCTTTTAAAACATGGGTGATAATAGTAATAATTGATATGGCTGTGTTGGGCAAGAATTAAATGAAATTATAAATACTGAATGTGTATTGTGTTGGGGTAACATTTTTGTATGCTGTGTCAAGTTGTCTTTGTATTATTCAAATGTTGATTTCTGTGCCAGCAGAGAGCTGAATACTGTCAGGACTTTGGTATTTTTATTTTATTTTATTTTATTTTATTTTATTTTATTTTATTTTATTTTATGTTTTGCGGAAAATGTTATTTATTTATTTATTTATTTATTTATTTATTTATTTATTATAGTTTATTCACATTATATCTCAATTGTTATTGCCTCTCTCTTATCTTCCTGTTCCCACTCTTCCTCCCTCTTCTGCTCTATTCCCCTCCCCTAGACCTCTGATGAGGGGCCCTCCTCCCCCACCATCTGACCTCAGCCTATCAGGTCTCACCAGGATAGCCTGCATCCAATTCCTCTGTGTGCCTGCAAGGCTACCCCACCAAGGGGCAAAGATCAAATTGAGAGCATTGGAGTTCATGTCAGAGGCAGTTCTCGCTCACCCCCCCCCCCAACTGCAAAATGGAGAATGAGTTGTCCATTGGATGCATCTTAATAGGGGGTCTAGGGTCTTTGTATTGTACTTGGTTGGGTCATCGGTTTGTACAGGGCCCCCTGAGTCCAGATCTGAAGGGCTTGATGGTCTCCTTGTGGAGTTCCTGCTCCCTCCTGGACCTTCCATCCCCCCAACTCTTAGAGCTTTGCCCAGAGTCCAGCTTCAAGTCTCAGCATCTGTTCCGATACCCAGCTGGGTGGAGTCTTTCAGAGGACATCTATGTTGGGCTAATATCCACTTATAAGTGAATATATACCGTGTGTGTCTTTCTGGGTCTGGGTTACCTCACTCAGGATGATCTTTTCTAGTTCCATCCATTTGCCTGCAAATGTCAAGATTTTTTTTAAACAGCTGAATAGTGTTCCACTGTGTAAATGTATTACAGTTTTAGTTTTGTTTTGTTTTGATCTATTCTTCGCTTGAGGGACATCTAGGTGGTTTCCAGATCCTGGCTATTCTTAAGGCTCATCACCTGCCTCAGTGTTTTGTAAACATATACCTCCTTAACCCTCTGGTTGAATAAAGATCTGATGGCCAATAGATAGGCAGGAGTGAACAGGCAAAACTTTTAGGCTAATAGAGGGTCGTTGGGAGAAGAATCAGATAGTAGATTTTACCAGAGTCACACAGGAAGGAACAGGTCCTGGGATTGAGGGAGAAAAGGTAATGGGCCACATGGCAGGACGTAGGCCAGGATTAGTTTGATTAGAATAGCTGAGACTCTGCCCAGCTATAGTGCCTAAGCTTTTATAAATAAGAATAAGTCTTCATGTTTTCATTTTAAGAGCTGGTAGGTCCAAGAAAGTCCTTCTATAGTCTTGGGTACTTTTCTTTTCTGCTATGACAATATAACTAGCAAAAGCAACTTAAGGAGTAAAGGTTTTTTGTTTGTTTTTTGGTTTTTGGTTTTTTTTTTTGCTCACAGTTTTAAGAAGTACAGTCCATCAGGGTGGGTGAGACATGTCGGCAGGAGTGTGAGGCAACTGATCATTGCATTCACAGGAAGCAGGAGAAAAGAATGTTGCTGCTCAGCTCTCTGTCTCTCTCTATCTCTCTCTGTCTCTCTCTGTCTCTGTCTCTCTCTGTCTCTGTCTCTGTCTCTCTGTCTCTCTCTGTCTCTGTTTCTCTGTCTCTCTCTGTCTCTGTCTCTCTGTCTCTCTCTGTCTCTCTCTGTCTCTGTCTCTCTGTCTCTCTCTGTCTCTCTCTCTCCCCTCTCTGTCTCTGAACATATATGTGCATTTAAGTGCACATAGATGCGTGTGTATGTTTAGAAGCCAGAGGTCCTTTCTTGATTGCTCTCCATCTTATGGGTGGGGGCAGGGTCTTGTACTGAATTGGGAACTTACCACGTTTGCTAAACTGGCTAGCCAGTGAATCTTGGGGTCCACCTGTCTCTGTCTCCCCAGTGAGGAGATTACAAGCACATGCCACTGTATATGGCTTCTTAGATAGACTCCAATACTTGAACTTACATTGAGTGGCAAATACTTTATCAACCAAGCTATTTTCCCATCCCCTCATCTTTCATGTTTATTTAAAACTGTCATAGCCCCCTTTATGAGTGCAGGGTCAATTTCAGGGAAACTCCTGAAGTACTGATATGGTGAAGGCTAAAGGTGATTAGATTGAATAAG
The DNA here is from genome assembly GCA_907169655.1 of Acomys percivali. Classification (NCBI taxonomy): domain Eukaryota; kingdom Metazoa; phylum Chordata; class Mammalia; order Rodentia; family Muridae; genus Acomys; species Acomys percivali. The sequence continues at coordinate 17,161,822 of OU015754.1, read as the reverse complement.
AAGGTAATGAGAATATGAGAATATTAAGTTGGTCTGAAAACTGATCCAGTTTTAAGAGCTGTAAGCAACTGGTAAATTATATAAAAAAAAGATTTTTTTCATTTTAATTCCTAAAAGAAATCCATATTGGGTTGTCCTCATAAACTGCAATTATTTTTAAATAGCACTAATGAATAATTTAAAGACCCACTGGGTTAGGCAATTAGTTTTAAGTGTGAATTAATCGCTTTCTCTATAATATTCCACATTCGTTTTTTTTGTCATAATATGGACAGATATTTCATCTTCCCTAAAAAATATTTTATGCTTTCTGAATGTCCTGATAGGTGTGTGTAGATGCTGCTGTAGTCTTTGTAAAACGTGATGGTGTCATCTTCCCTGTGTTTGGGGAATTAAGAAAACCATGAGGTTTTCTCCCCTCCCCCTCTATGTTAGCTGGACGGGTATGTGGTGCAGTTCAGATATGAAATATCTATGAAGATTTAGCTGCAGTAGAATCACTTCACAAAGTAGCGGTGTCCCAAGGCAGAGCCTTAGGGAACCTATTGGACCCTAAGATCTTTAGCTTTTTGAAGAGTTAATCCACTAACCGAATCCTAGGTTCTCTGCTTTGTCCTCCTTTCTTCTTTTTCTAAATTTCTTTCCTGCCCCCCCCCACCTCCCCTCCTTTCTTCTCTTCATCTCCAGCAAAGCCCTGGGGCTCTCTAGCCTTTGGACTCCAGTTCACCATCAGTCACCCCCAATTCTCAGGACATTGAATCAGATCCAGCTACATCAACAGTAATTCACGATCTCCAGCTTTCAGATGAACTGTTGTGGGACTTTGTAGGTTTTTTTTTTTTTTTAAATGACTACGTGACCCAGTTCTCCAAAATAAATCTATTGTAAATATCCTACTGAGTCACTTTTTGCGACCCCCCTAGCATACAATGTATTCATTCTTTTGCTCCTTGCTGTGGCTGCAAAGTGCTTGACAGAAGCAGCTTAATGAGAGACGGGTTTATTTTATCACGGCTGGGAGGGTTCTGTCCATCACAGCAAGAAAGGGAAGGCAGCTATGGCAAGAACTCTGTGGTGGGGGAACCTGAAAAGCAGCTGGTCTGAAGGAGAGAGCTCTGAGGCAGAATCAAGGGCGCAACCACCCCCTACTCCATGATCCACCCAGACCTGACAGCCATGCCTTCCACTCCAAAGGTTGGGATCAAGTGTTTAAATACAAGGATTTGGGTGGGCCGTGCTTCATACTTAAAACATAGCAGATATCTTAGAGGCAAGCTTCCCTTCACTTACCTGGTGGTCTAGGGACCTGCATCAGCTCTCTGCTCTTGCCTTTAATAAGACTTAAGACTTCTTTGAATACATACACATATATGTATATATATACATATATATGCATATATATATATATGAAAGATGGCTTAGCAGTTATGAGCCCCTCCTGCTCTTCCTACCTCACCTGAAGTAGCTTTCTCTGATGTGTGCTGCCCTACTTAGCTTCACATAAAGCCTAGAGTCTTCTGAAAGTATCTGAACAGGAATTGCCCAGAGCAGACTGGCCTGTGGCAATGTCTGCGAAGGACTATCTTGATCGATGAGATGATTGATGTAGAGGACCTATCCTCCCACTGTGGGCTGCATCATCCCCTACACAGGTAGGTCTGAACAATGTACAAAATCTAACTACACATGAGCTAGTAAACCAGTAAGTAGCCGTCCCTATTGTTTCTACTCCTGTTCCTGCCCTGACCTCCCTAGGTGAAGTGTTTGACTGGGGAGTTTGACCCAAATAAAAGATTTTCCTTCCGAGTTGCTTTTTGGTCACGGTGTTTTATTACAGCAACAGGGATATTAAGTAGAATAGCTATTCACAAGCTACTTAACGTTTTATATCTATTTTTGTTTTATTGATTCTGATTCTCTTGGTACCATCTTAAATAACCAATAGCATTTTTTTTTCTTTGAATGGCACTTCAAACATTGTGTGCAGAATTATGGGAGTTGAAATTTCTCTGTTCTGACCTTGATTCCGACCCAGAGTTGTTTTGTAGTTGGGGCAAAAGGAAGTGGTTGTCTTTTAATCAATCACAAGGAACAACCTTACTATTTTTGCTTCCAGGGACATAATGACATGATGTTCCTATATCCCAAGTTGAACTTTTCCTTTGCACATTAAGAAAAAGTATGCAAACTTGGAAATAAGACAACAAATCTCGGAGCGTAGACCATCAGTGTCATGTAGAGGCCCAGATCCATTCAATACAGGGAGTGTGCTTTGTAATTATTCATTTGAAATTCCTATTGTGCTGTATTAGTTGCTTTTTTCATTACCGCAAAGAAGATGCATGACTGAAACAACTTAAGGAAGGAAGGTCTTATTTGTTGTTGATGTTGTGAGAAGGGAGCTAGAACACCACGGTGGGGAGGTCACAGTAGTGGGAACTGATAGAGCTGGCCACACTGCATCTTTAGTCAGGAGGCAGAGTGGACAGGAAGTAGGGTCAGGACACAAAACCTCAAGGCCCTCTGCTAGTGACTCGTTTCCTCTAGGAAACGCTATCCACCTCCTAAAGTAAAGCAGTGGTTCTCAGCCTGGGGGTCATAACCGCCTTTGTTGGTCAGCTGACCCTCTTGCAGCGGCTGTGTATCAGATGTTTATATTAAGATTCATAACAGTGGCGAAATTACAGTTATGAAGTATTAACACAACACTTTTATGGTTGGGGGTCACCACCACTTGGAGAACTTTACTGTAGAGTGGCAGCATCAGGAAGGTTAAAAACCACCATTCTAAAGTTCCCACGCCCTTCCAGGACAGCGCCACCAGCCGGGGGCCGAGTATTTAAACACATGAACTTGCGGGGGACACTTTAAATTCTCACCACAACAACTATGAAGACACAGGTTTTGCCCAATAGGGATGCAAATAATTTCTGTCTGATAGAACAGATAACCACAAAATGATGGTTTGATGCCCTCAAAAAACTAAGTTTTGTTGTTGTTGGTGGTGGTGTTTTTGTTTTGTTTTGTTTTTTCAAGACAGGGTTTCTCTGTGTAGCCTTGGCTGTCCAGTCTCGTTTTGTAGACCAGGCTGGCCTCCAAATCACAGAGATCTGCCTGCTTCTGCCTCCCAGAGTGCTGGGATTACAGGCGTGACTTACTGAGTCCAGCGTTTAAGTTTTTTTTTTTTTTTTAAATCTAGCTATATAAAAAAAAGTCTCATCCTAATTTTCTTTGAAAACTGATCTTTAAATAGCCAGCTCTTCAGATATTCTTTGAACCAATCTTAACATGTCATTAATGAATAAATTGAATAAGATCTTTGACACATGTTCATTTTATATGTACACGAGAGCCAAGGCACTATCTTTTTGCAAATGAGGATTTCTGTAAGCTTCTTTACAGCAATGCCCAAGTGGGTGAACCTGACAGATTCAGTTAAACTACATCACTTGAAAAATGCATCTGGGGCTGGGGAGGTGGCTTACTTGGTAACGTGTTTTCTGAGCAAGCATGAGGACCTGAGTTCTGTCCCCAGAGCCAGCATTAAAAAGCCGCTTGCAGTTGTGTGCACTCATAATTCTAGCCTAGGGGAGGGAGAGAAAGGTAAATCCCTGAGGCTCCGTGGCAGCAAGCATAGACTACTTGTTGAGCGCCAGGTTCAATGAGAGACTCTTCCTCTGAAAACAAAGTGAGTGGCTCTCGGGTGGTCTTCTGTGAGTGTATTAGTGAGATCCATGCTCAGTTGGGTGAGATGGAGGTTTCATTTTGTTAGTCTGTTTAATTGTTTATATGTTTGAAATTTGTAAGCAATAATCAACTAAGAGCTTGCTGGAATAGGAAACCTTTGGGAGTTGAACAAGAGAAACTTCCAGTTTGCTTACAGGATTGTTGTTATTATAATGGGAATAAAAGCAGGACCTCATATATGCTGGGAAAGTGCTCTACCACTGAGCCACGCCCCCAGCCCCTCACTGGGGTATTCTAGGCAGCTGCTCTACCACTGAGCCACACCTCAGCCCCTCACTGGGGGATTCTAGGCAGGTGCTCTACCACTGAGCCACAGCCCCCAGCCCCTCACTGGGGGATTCTAGGCAGGTGCTCTACCACTGAGCTACATTACTTAGAGGGTCTAATTATAGTCTCTGGTTTTGTTTTATTTTATTTTTGGAGGCAGTGTATATCACTCTGTAATCCTGGTCATCTCAGAACTCAGTATGTAGGCCAGGTGTGCCATATATCTGCCTCTGCCTCCTGAATTCTGGATTACATGTATGTATAATAATGACTAGGTATTTTGGTGTGTTTTTTTAAATTTTTATTTATTTGAACCAGGCTTTCCATCTTGAGGCCAAGTTCACTCAAAATTCACTATGTAATCTGGGCTGGAATCGAACTCGTAGCAATCTTCTTGCCTCAGTCTCTCCCGTTCTGTTTTCACAGATGTGAATCACCATACCCAACCAGTCAATTGATTTTGACAAAGATGTAAGGATGACAATATGCAATCTGCCCTCTTAGAATTTTACATTTATTTATTGTGTGGACATATGCGCGCGCGCGCACACACACACACACACACACACACACACACACACACACAGAGTCACACAGTCACATACATACACATTAGTAGCGGTACACATACCAGGAAATGTGTGTGGAGGTTAGACATCTGTTGGTATCTGTTGTCTCCTTTTATTTGGTGGGGGGCAGTTCATGACAGGGTCTCTCTGTGTAGCCTTGGCAGTCCTGTACTTGCTTTGTAAACCAGGCTGGCCTCAAAGTCACAGTGATCCCTCTGCTTCTGCCTCATGGAGTGCTGGGATTACAGAAGGCATGAGCCACCACGCCCAGCTCAGTTGTCTCCTTTTGTCACATGGGTCTTGGGGATCAAACTCAGGTCATCTGCAGTGTTAGTGGAAAGCACCTTTACCCTCCAGGCCATGTTACCAGCGCTCAGAATCTTTTAAACACGTGATGCCACAATTGGATTGCCATAAGCAGGAAAATGAGTCCTAATTCATATCTTGTAATGCATACAGAAATAGATCCCAGAAGTTAACTCTTAAGACCAAGCTAAAACTTCTGGGAGAAAAACAGGAAAAAAAAACCCTTTTGTCATCCTGAATGAGACATACTTTCAAAACCATGATCCTTAAAACATTTAAAAAAAAATAAAGATGAATTGTGCTTTCTCAGAAGTGAAAACTTTTGCACTCAGAAGACGCTATTCAAAGAATGAAAAGACCAGACACTTCTGAAACGTGCGTCTTAATGAATAGCTCAATTAGAAGGTAGCAACAAACAGAGGTCCAGGGAAGTGACATAGTTGATAAAAAATTTTTGTCATGCAAGTGTGAGGACACAAGTTCGATTCCCGAGAACCCACATCAAAAAGCATCAATTTATAACCCCAGCACTGCAGAGGTGGACACCGGTGTTTCCCTGGGGTTCTCTATCCACCCACACCAGCCCAATAGGTGATCTCTAGGGCAGTGAGAGACCTTGTATCAAACAACAGACAAGCAGGCACTGTACATATGGCTAACTGGCTAAGAGCTCTACTTGTTCTTCCAGAGGAACCAGGTTCAATTCCCAACACCCACATGACAGCTTACAACTGTCTGTAATCCTAGGTCCGGGGGATCTGACATCCTCATACAGACATGCATGCAGGCAAAACACCAATGTGCATAAAAATAAAAATATATTATTTACAAAAAAAAAAGCCCTGACAAGTAAACACACATAAGTCAGAGAGTAATTAAAGAGCAATGCCCAAGGCTTTCCCCTAACCTCTAGATGCATGTATACATACATACATGCACTTTGACCCACACACACTCATGTACCTTCATAGATGTGAACACACAAACACAAATACACACAGTGATTTAAAAAAAATCCTAAAAACATTTTTAAAAAAGAAGTGGGTAAATAGGCAATAATTATTGGGATATTTGGTTTTGGTTGTCAATTTGACGGGGTTTGGGATCAACTAAGAGATATGTTTCTGAACGCATCTGTTAAGAGTGGTCCCCAGAAAGGTAACCGAGTGGAGGACATCTGCCCCCATTCAAGAGCAATGGTTCCCAACCTCCTTAACACTACAACCCTTTAATACAGCTCCTCATGTTCTGGTGACCCCCAACCATACAATTATTTTTATTGCTTCATCATAACTGCAATTTTGTCACTGTTAAGAATCACAATTTAAACACTTTTGGAGACAGGGGTTGGCCAAAGGGATTTGGGCCCACAGGTTGAGCACACCTGGTCTGGGGGCTGTCTAGATACAAGAGAACTCGGGGAATAAATGATGCTTTTTCCTGTTTGTCTTCGCTCCCTGCAGGTGAGGGCATCTACTCTGATGCTGCCTCTGCTGATGCCCTTCACTGACACTAGAAGCCAGCTTTGCCAGCCTTCCAATATGTAGTGTGGCTGTCTAGGAGTCCTCCAGGCTGTCAGCACAAGACTGAAGTTCCTGAGGTACCCACTTTAGGGACTACTGGGTTTTCAGCTTTTCAGCATGCAGACAGGCATTGTTGGATTTCCTAGCCCCTATTGTATATAAGTCAATCTAATAAATCCCCTCTAATACACACACACACACACACACACACACACACACACGTATCATATATATATATATGTATGTATAATGAATATATATATATTCATTCTATCAGTTCTGTTTTTCTACAGAACTCTACTTAATGAAGTAATTCATGCTAATTAAAAAACAAGGAAATCTTGAAAATTGCAGGCAAATGGATGGAACTAGAAATGGTCATCCTGAGTGAGCTAACCCAGATCCAGAAAGATACACATGGTATATACTCACTAATAATTGGATACTAGCCCACCATGGATGTCTTCTGAGAGTGTCACTCAGCGGGGGATTTGGACAGATGCTGGGACTTGCTATTGGGACTCCAAGTGAGAGAGGTATAGGAGAATGGGGAAATGTAGTGGGTCCTGAAACCCTACAGTAAGACCATCACGGCTGGTGGATCTGGACCCAGGGCCATACACAAAACTACTGTATCAACCAAGGACAATGCATGCAGTAAACCTAGACCCCCTATTCAGATCTAGCCAATAGACAGCACATTCTCCACAGTTGTGTGGAGAGTAGACACTGACATGAACTCTGATGCCCCTATTTGACCACTTCTCCCTGGTGGGGAGGCCTGGTGGCAGTCAGAGGAAGAAGAATCAGGCTACCCAGATGAGACCTGATAGGCTGCGATCCTATGGTGGGGGAGGAGGTCCCCTTCTGTCACACGCTTAGGGGAGGGGAATACAGTGAAAGAGGGAGGGAGGGAGGAAAGGGAAGATACAAGTGAGGCAACAACAACCAAGACATAATCTGAATAAATTATTTAGGTAGAAATAAAGTACATAAAGAAAACAACTAAAACAAAGTCATTGTACAGTGCTTGCCTAGAATCCCTTAGTGAGGGGCTGCAAGTTTTGCTCAATGGTGGAGCACTTGCCTATAATCCCCCAGTGAGGTGCAAAAGATGTGACGTGGCCAATTAGCACTTGCTACAATCTCCCAGTAAGAGGTTAGGGGCTTACATGATTCAGTGGTAGAAGCCTCCGGTTAGGCACGGGGGCTAAAGATAGGTGGTAAAGCACTTTTGTAGCATCCACAATGGCTCTGGTTCCAATAGTCAGTACTGCCAAACAAAGACTTCTACTCTTTCTCTTTACAAAGACACAGATGCTCTGAGTCCTTTGTCTTTTTCCTTTTGTCTCTCACTGTGTCTCTGAATTAATTCTACATAGTTGTAAGATTTGCACGGGGAAAATATTTAGTCAAATCAAAAGGGATGTTCAGCCTGCTCTTATTCAAGTTCCTATAGCTGACACGCTATTAGTTTAAATATTTTAAAATCTGAACACTTCCTGGGGATGCCCTGGAGACTGGCCCTTTCCTTCCCTATCTGCAATACACCCTTGTGCTTGGAGCAACCCGTGATCCAACCCTCATATATAGTTCACGCTACTCCAATATGGAATTTCTTTCTCTATTCTGAGATTATTGATCACTGTAATAAATGAGCCACTGTCATTCAACTTCATAATAAAATAGGTTTCTGCTTTGTTCTCATGCTTGCCTGGAGGTTCTACAGGCTGAAATTTGTCTTCAATGGGAAAGGCAGCCTTACAGTTTCTTTGAAAGGATTGAACTAATGTATTTACCCCACTTCTTGCCGAGTTCATGCCTGACAAGAGAGAGGAGAATCAGAGAATAGCATAAGGCCAGAATTATGTTATCTGTAGAAAAAAATTTATATAATCTGGCATAATAATCTCATCAAACAAAATAAACCACAGTTGAAAAGACAGACCTTGTATGTTTTCTTTCATGTGTTGATATATATTTACATACATATAGGTAGATACTTATGTACATATGATGTACAAAGGGGACCATTTGGGATGAGGAAAGGGGCTAGTGGGTTAACGAAGAGAAGACTCGGGAGAGATGAAAGGGCATAGGGTCTGTGATAGTTAATCCCCACCTAGAAGACACAGCTCTGGGTTTGGCTATGAGGGTGCTTCCAGAGAGCGTTAACTGAGCAGGGAAAGCCAACCCTGAATATGGGCAGCACCACATTCAGTCGAGGCTGTGGATTCGACTATATAATAAAAGAGAAAGTGAGGGTCTGGAGAGATGGCTCAGCAGTTAAGAGCACTGGCTGTTCTTCCAGAGGTCCTGAGTTCAATTCCCAGCAGCCACCTGGTGGCTCACAACCATCCATTATGTGATCTGATGCCCTCTTCTGGCCTGCCGGTGCACATGCAAGACACAGCACTCATATACATAAAATAAATAAATAAATCTTGAGAAGGAGGATGGAGGAGAGAGGGAGAGAGGAAGAGAAGGACAGAGGGACAGAGGGATGGAGGGATGGAGGGACAGCTAGAGGGAGAAAGTGAGCCGAGCAACAACATTCATCTCTGCTTCCCAATTGTGGATTTAATGCAACTACCACATCTTCCTTGACATGACTTTACCTTCAAACTGTGCACCAGAATGAATCCTTCTTTTTTTCCTTAAGGTTCCTTTGTTGGGTGCACTGCCAAAGCAACAAAGAAAAGAGCTAATACAACCTGCCCCCGCCGAGACCTGTTTCATGTATAAAGAATCAAAAACCTATTCTCTTCATGTGTATATGCACGTGGTATACATGCATGTTCATGTGTTAGCATCTGTCCATGTGGAAGCCAGAGGCTGATGTCAGATGTCTTTTGTGATTGTGCTCCACGTTCTTTCCTGGGAGAGGGTCGCCTGACTGGACCAGAAGCTTACCAGTACTGCTTAATCCAGCTGGCCAGCTGGCCTGGGTATCCTTGGACCCTGACTGTTGAACACTAGGGTTATAGACAGCCAAAGTGCTTCTGACATTTTACATGGGAGATCCAAACACTGGCTCCCATGCCTGCATGGCAAGTGCTTTATCCAGTGGGGTCCAGCGCACAGCTCCTGAAAATTAAATTATTTAAACGAATTGATTTCTGTTGGATTCAAATAGAAGCCATTTGGCTTTAAGAGCTTACCTCGTGTGTTTGAGCAGACTGTTTCTGGAGCTATCTCAGACTCTTGCTGCTCTGTCAGTTAATTTCCCACCGGTTTGGTGCCTGTATTTCCCCCTAAATTGGCATCATATGTCTGTGCGTTGGCCATGCTCACGGAGTGGCAGTTTGTAAAGGCTTTCAACACACAACACTCCGTTCGTTATCCAGTGTGACCTATTCATTTTACAGAGAAGGCAACCAGGCACCAGAGAGCTCAGCGAACTTGTCACAGGGACATCGAGGATGTCACAAAGAAGACTGTAGTGCTCAGAGCACCACATGCTAAGGACCTCCAGCCAGTTGTGTGTCTTGGAAGCTCCTTTGTCTAGGGACCAAAATATCCTTTGATGTAGCCACAATGCAGCCACAAGCTGCTCAAAAATATACCCTATTCTGGCAACAAATAACTCACAGTGTCATTACCTGTCTGATGCCTTTTGAAGCAGTCCTGCTCCCGAGAGTGCTCTGTCACCGGGATGACAGCCCCACATGTTGTACAGTTCCCAGAAGGTGACATTTGGCTTTTTTTTTTTGCTTTAAAAGAGGCCCAAGACAGATCATAGAAAGTGCCAGTACATCCCAGAAAGCAGAAAGCTTACTCTAGAGCATCTGGTGGATGAAGGGGTGGAAACATCTGATAATACTTATTCACTCTGTCTGTCCATTGAAATCTGTCTCAGTTGCAGTTTAGATAAGAAGAACGTTCTGTAGGGGCCAGGGGAAACAGCGCATTAGGCAGAGCGCTTGCCTTGCGTGTAAGCAGGAAGGTGTAACGTTCACACCCAGACCCGCGTTTGAAACGAACCAAAAAGCTAAGCGTAGCGGCATGTGCTCGGAATCCCAGTGCCTGGGAGGTTGGTTCCAGGTCAAACCGAGTGACCCTATCATTAAAAAGAAGCTAGGATACAGGGCATGCACTCCCATGCCCCGCCCCAGCCTGAGTAATTCTTGACTTTACTCCCAGTACAGAAATCAGCCTGCCTTTCCTATAAAGCTCTGGATCACAAGGGTTTTTGTGTTCTCTAGGCTGTTCAAGCTGCTGCAGCTACCCACTCAATTTGGTCTTTCTAGCTTCAAAACAGACTTAGATCGTATGTAAAGAGATAAGCACAGTCTTGCTCCAGCACAACGAAGCCTGGCATCAGGCCAGACTGGGCACTTTGGGTGGTTGTAGCCAAAATGGATGGCAGAAGCAACTTCTGCGGGCTATACATGAGGCTCTGTTGATCGATCGTGTGCTTGCCTGGCAAGCCTGGGGGCACTGGGTTCTATCCCTTGTACCATCTAAGACCAGTGTACTCCTGCAGTTCTGCAATTCCTGCACCTGGGAAGCAGAAACAGGAAGATTCCTCGGGTTCTGGAAGATTTCTGGCCTGTCTGCTTAGCCTGCGTGGTAAATTTTAGGCTAATGAGAGAGCCTGTCTAAAAGAGACAAGATAAACTGTCCCCGAGGAATGACCTCCCAAGGTTGTACACACACACACACACACACGCACACGCACACGCACACGCACACGCACGCACACACCATCTGACTGAGAGGGTCTCTGCATGACAAGCAATATCTGTTGCTTTAACACATACGCCCGGAGGAGATTTGAACTGAATGCCCATTGACATCTCACGAGCTGTGTGAACTTGGAAGCGACACCTACTCTCTCTGAGCTTCGAGAGCTTCAACTTTGAGTAGCAACATGAATTCTGCCTGCCAAAGATTTCTGTAAAGATTAAACAGGATCCGTATCAAAGCCCCGTGGTAAGACCTACTTTTTAATGTATAAATACATAGCAAAGCGCTTTTCTTTTCATATAAACTGAATTCTCAAAGAGATTAAACCTGAAGGGGATTTAATCTTTGCAGCGGTGGGCACTGCTCTTGAAGTTGTAATCCACCGTGGAAACCGGGGATCACTTAGACATTGCCAGAGTCTCAAAGGTCTGAGAATGGATTTTCTTTTTTCCAGATGTCTCCAAGGCCGGAATTTTAATAAAATGTACATTCGGTGTAAATGATATTACTCGCATGAAAATTAGCTCTCTGGTACAAATGGCTGCCCGATGAGTGCCAAGCAGAGCTGTATCAGTTTTGGTCCGACCAGTGTTCTCCTGTGCGTTCCTGAAAGGAGGACAGATATCCCCACTCATCTCCAGTGATTCCTAAGATGCCTTTTTGATCGGCTGCTGCAGGAGGTGCCCGTGCAGCTGGATCCAGTCTCCCAGTATCATGCTGAAGGCTACTAGCACTTATTCTCCCCGATTGTTACCAAGAGCCCAATTTTAATTTGTTTGCTATTTCTGTTGTTGCCAAGGCCTGGTTAATCTATCCACTGAAAGTCCGTAAGAATATTACGAGGGAATCCTCATAGAATTGCTGCAGGGGTTTTCAGTGTTTGTGAATTACCCTGACAGGCTTTTAGTTTTAACTCACATTAAATAGATTTCATTATTAACAAGAATACAAGCAAATTAAAATGAGGCCATTAACATTGTAAACAGACTGCATTTTTTTTTTTAAAGCAAGTTTGAAAAAAATTGGGAAAAGTGCATTTCTGCAAAGTAAACTTACTAAAAAAAAAATAGAGAAAAACAAAACAAAACAAAAAAATCCAAAGTTAGCCATAGACACAGACATGCTGATTGTTTATAACCAAGAGTGAAGAAGTGTTACTTAAAAGAAAGTGAATTGGATGAAAAAAAAAATTGGGGCTTTAATTTTGGGTTTTTGCTAATTTCCCACAAATTTGCTGTCAGGTAATTCATTATACAGTCAATTTGCAAATTAAAAAAAATAGAATAATTTATTAGAGACACCAAAAAAATGTGTTTATTTCATTTTCTCCCCTCTCTCTGGTGCTAGAGATGCAGCTGAGGGGCCTTAGGTAGGCCAGGTGTATTAATTATTTGCTGCTCTGACAAAATATTTCACAGAAGCAACTTACAGAAAGGCAGGTTGATTTTTGGCTCACAGTTAAGAGGACACAGTCAATGGAGAAGCAAGGTGGCAGAGGCAGCTTAGTCCGTGTTGTCTAGAGCTTGTGGTGGCTGGTCACATCATAGTGGACCAGAAAGCAGAAATCTCTTAGGCTGGAAGTAGGATTGCGCATCACCTTGAAGACACACCCTGAAACCCAGAGACCCAGGTCAAATGTTCCATCGTGTCCCTAAACCACCACCGTAGGGCTACATATTTGATCATGAGCCCGTGAAGGGACATTGCAACATTCCAAAGTGAGCATTCTAGCAACTGAGCTCTATTTCCAGCCTTCCAAATAATGTAGCAAGAGCGTCCAACTCTCTAGACACTAACTGGGCATCTTATGATTTACTTCTGTTCCCCCATACAAGTACTAACCAGGCTTGTACCCTGCTTAGCTTCTAAGATCAATGTGTTAATTTAATTCAATTCTTAAGCTAAACTACTTAATAGGTGAAGAAGGGCTTAGTGCCACAAGCCTGACTCAGGTCAGACACTGTGTTTCTGCATCCACCACCATGTGACCAGCCTCTGCACGCTTCAGCCGAACCTTTCCCTAGTCATGAGTAGGTACCTGGGATACTCACATTTCTGCTCCAATTGGTTATACATTAAAAGCATCCATAATCCCAGCTCAGATTGAGTAATTTGCAATAAGGGCTGACAAGGGACTCAGGAAAACACCTGACATGATGACAGGGTTGCTGGTTTCTTATAAAGGAGGCTATAATAGATGCATATAAACAGACAGGTGAGGAGGGGCATAGGGGAAGATGTTGGAAAGAGATGCAATTTCCATACCTGGAAGCTGCCACTTTCCCAGCACTTCACTGCACTTGTTGTATTCTCTCTGAGACCCTCCTTTATTTGGAGTTTTATCCGGGTCCCATTACATAGACATTGTAGATTAAACCACAGTGACAAACTCAGCCTCTAGACTGTCTACTTCTTGGGGGTTGGGTCCAAGACTGAGATTTGCAAATCTTTCATAGCATAGCTAGTCCCTCTGTAGATCAGCTGCATTTCCCCTAGGGTCACCTCATTAGCAGAAACTCTGGTCTGATTGCAAAGAGATTTATACTGAGGAACAAAAATGTGTTCTTATTCCTGTCACTTATGAGATTCTACGCTAGGAACCAAGGTGAAGGATAAGCATACATTGTTTGTTATGTGACCATATCCTAGGCTTGGTGGCATAAACAGAGGTGGGAGAATAAGGGTGGAGCATTGCATTATGGGACAGAGGAAGAGATGCAGTGAAGAAGGAAGGGATAGGCGAGAGGAGAGAGGGTGACAGTTGGGGGTGTGATGGGTAATTTTCAACTGTGAACTTGACTTGACCTAGAATCATCCCGGAAGAGGGTCTCAATGAGGGATTGTCTATGTTGGGTTGACCTATGGCCATGTCTGTGGGAAATTAATGTTAATTGATATGACAAAGACTCAGTCTAGGAGTGAGTGGCACCAACCCTAGATTTGGAGTCCTGGACCATCCACAACTAGAGAAAGCTGGCTGAGCCCTAGGCATGTGTGCACCCATTTCTCTCTGCTCTCAGATGGCTCAGTGGTTACGAGTATTTGTTTCTATTGCAGGGGACCTGGGTTCTACTCCCAGCACACATGTGGCAGCTTACAACCACCTGTAACTCTAGTTTCAGGGGACTGGAAACTTGCTTCTGATCCCCATCACCACCAGGTACGCAGGCAGTACACTTATATAGTTGCAGGCAAAACACTCATAACAAAGAAAATAAAAATAAATCGTTTCTTTTTTCCTGTTCTTGACAATAGATGTGACTAGTTGCAAGTGACAAGTTTTTTTTTTTTTTTTTTTTTTTTTTTTGTCTTGATTTCATCTCAGTGATGGACCGTGGCCTGGAACTGTGAGCTAAAATCAACCCCCTTTTCCCATAAATTGCTTTCTCATTGAAGTATTTTATCACTGCAAGAGAAATGATACCAGGAATAGTGGGTGGTGAGAGGTGGCCCTGCCGGTGAAACAGAGGACATGGAATGTTGGTGTTCAAAAGCTGCATCTCAAAAGTTTGGCACTTTCTCTTGCAAACGCTTTGAACTAACTCCAAATTAACTGCTGAGCCATCTCTCTTGTCTCAGAATTCACATTCTAAACACTGGGTATTGTAGTTAGAATTTCGTAATTTTGGTTTCTTAAAAGACAAAAAACCACAGAAACGTTATGGGAATGCATTTTTTTTTTTTTTTTTTTTTTTTAATCCCAGGTGTGGGGATATGGGGCTGATCACAAAAGCTGACTATGATTTGCCTCATGCTCTAGCAGGGGCATGGTGTGGCTTTCCTAGCTGCAGATAGCTTCTGTTGGTGTGTGGCATTTGGAATTCTGGGAACTTTTCAGAGGCTATATGCATGCTAGGGCCCTGAGAGGCGGGGTGGCTATTATTGGCTGGTTGGTGGTTGGGTGATGTTGGTTACTATTTGTCAAGTAGTCCCGAGCAAAGGAATGAGAAGGAGAAATTAGATACCCTGGTAGCAAAGATCAAACTTGCCCCAAGGAATCCCTTGATGCCTGCCATTAATCAGCCGGAAGTAGTCTAATGATAACTTCCCTCCTTCCACCCTATCCTTTTTTTTTTTTAACTTTTAAAAAATATATTTTATTAATTTATTCATATTACATCTCAATTGTTATCCCATCCCTTGTATCCTCCCATTCCCTCCCTCCCTCCCTCCCTCCCATTTTCCCCTTACTTCCCTGCCCTATGACTGTGACTGAGGGAGACCTCCTCCCTCTGTATATGCTCATAGGGTATCAAGTCTCTTCTTGGTAGCCTGCTATCCTTCCTCTGAGTGCCACCAGGCCTCCCCATCCAGGGGACGTGGTCAAATAGCCTTTTTTAAATCTCCTATCTAGTGATGGGGGTTAACAAGGGTAGAGAAGGGTGGAAGAGAGAAAAAGGAACCCACAAAGTAGCAAACGCCAGCTACGAGGTCTCATGTTTTAGATTCAAAACAGTGTTCTGGACACTGAGGAGATGGCTCAGTTAGTAAATTATTTGCCTGAGTTCAATCCACAGAGTACACATTGAAAAACATAGCCTGCCAGGCCGTGGTGGTGCATACCTTTAATCCCAGCACTCAGGAGGCAGAGGCTATAGGACCTGAGTTCAATCCACAGAACACACACACATTGGAAAAACATAGCCTGGTGTTAGAGCTGCCTCTTGTAATCCCAGCACTGGGTAGGTAGAAACGGGAAGATCCCAGGGCCTTGCTAGAAGGCTAGCCTTGCCTGCTTAGTGAGCTCCAGGCCAGTGAAAGATGCCCTGAATGCCAAAAATTAGTGCTGAAAGTGTTCCTGGGGAGGTTGTCCTGTGGCTTCTACAAACACAAACACGTACAGGAACACACTTATACATACCCATATGCACACATATATTAGGGAAAAAAAGTGATGAGAATTATTCTTCTAGAGGACCTGGGTTCAGTTCCCCACACTTATGCCCAATGGGTCACAACCACTGTAACTCCAGCTCCAAGGAATGCAACATCCTTTCCTTGCTATCACAAGTCCCTACACACCCTAACACAGACACACATAAAAGTATGCTTAACAAAAATATTTTTTTAAGTCTTAGAAAAAAAACACAAACAGAATATTCTGGACTTCTGGAGGGTGGCGTTTCCCTTTTCACTCCTTCTGTCTGGTCAGGAGGACACAAACATCTAATTAATCTTCAACTTTTGCTAGGGTTTCATTAGGATATTTAAAAAGTGAGGTTCTGGTCACCTGGTCATGCTGATGATCCCTCTGTAAGTTAAAAACAACAACAACAACAACAACAACAACAAAACAACAACAACAACAACCAAAAACCTATTTGGTTTCTGAGCCAACCTTGTTAGCATCATGAAACATAAGAGAGGTTGCCAAGATGTTGCTATAGGAACAGTTGTTTTAAAATCAGGAGCAACAGGTTCTCTGTAAGGGGCTGTGGTAGGGAGGGCAGGGGAGAGAGTTTCCCCTTAGCTCATCCTCATTAGGGGAAGTAGCTCACTCTTCTCTGCCAATTCCAAGAGCTCGGCAGACCTTGCTGTGTGTCTTCAGGAAGGACGATCGTATATACATGAGTTTTATATGGAGCAGGTTTGGATGTGAATTCCCAGTTTGTCCCACTCCCTGGGACTCTGTTGCTGTGCTAATCATGTAGCATAACCATCACAATCATATTTGCCTCCAGCAGCTGGTGTGACTGTGCGAGAGGACATACGCAATTGGTCTAAAACAGTGTGAAAGTTGCAAAGGACGAGACCCTCTATAGGGCTAGTGTGCTGAGATGAGAGCCTCTGCTTGGGACAGTCTGGGTGGTGATTTCCAAGGCAACTTGGAGGAAGATTTCAAATCCGATAGACCCTGATAAGAGGGCCTGAGTGGGACTTGGAAACACATCAGCCTACAGGTGCTTCCCTGAGTCAGCCATACTTGAAACTCAGCCACACCTGGTTGAGTGGGGTTTGGACATCTCCACACTTAACTGTTGCGATTCCATCCGAATTTGGCATGCGTTCTGTTTCTGATCTTGTTGTGGGGTTTTCCTTGGGGGTGACATGAACCACTGACTACTCATCTCAGATAGGTACTGACGGAAAGTCCAAAAGAAATGGTTCCACCGTGAACTAGTGAGTTTCACCAAAGTTATTTTGGACGGCAAGACTCAAGGACAGCTGCACCACCAAAACTTCCACCCCATCGTGACTGACAGTCCACAAAAGCTACATCCTTGGAGCTCGGTACCATGCTTGTAGGCAGCTCCACCAAAGAGTTTTTCTCAGCCTTTGTTATTGCTTATATAACACTGCTGGTGTGTGTGGGGGGGGGGGGGGGGGGTTGCGTCTAAAACATGTAAGTTTCAGAAGCTTCCTGGGATGAGTAAGTTTCCTTTACTTCTCCAACCTTGTTAACCTTCTTCCCTCCTGGAGGGAATGTCTCAATTCAAAAGGAAGTGCTGCGCAAACAGACCTCTTTGTGAGATCAGAAGCAACTGGGGCTTAACCATTGCTATGGTGCCATTGTGAAATATTTCCCACAGGCTTTGTGAGATAAGATTAAGCAACCTATGAGTTAGCAATTGCTATGGTTTGGTTGCGAAATATCTCCCGCGGGGCTTCTTGTGTCTGAGCACTTGGTTCTCCGACGCTCATTCAATTCTGAGAGGCCGTGGAACTCTGAAAATATAGAGTCTAGCTGGTTTGTCATAGGCTACCAGGGGCAGGCCTCAAAGGACATCCTATCTTTGGTTCCAATCTTGTTTTCTGATTCCTGGTTGACTCCATTGAGAAACTAGCTCAAAAATTCCTCCATCACGGGCTGACCGATGCCAGCCACCGTGCTGTCCCTGCCACAGGGGACTGGACTATAGGGAACTGTGAACTCTTATTTGTGATACAGCGTCTGTCCAGCATTTCGTCAGAACAGTGTGAAAAGTCGCTAATACAGCAATGTGTGGCGTACCAGCTGTCTATGTCTGTTATAATCCAATCATGCTGGCCAGCTGCTGTCTGCTCTCTTGGATGAGTGGTAAGGAAAAAAGGGAAGGAGAAGAAGCCACGCCTAGAAGGTTAGCTGCCACAGAGGCTGTGAGAATGCTCAGAAGACCCACACTAATACTACAACTTAAATAGGATTGTCTCCTGGAACTCATCCTGGAATTTAACTCTCTGAGTCACAGGTAAATGGTATTAAGAGGGTGGAAAATTGGTGGCACTTTGGAAAGTGCTTATGTTAAGATGGGGGCATTAGGGCGGAGCTGTGAAGATTGAACCCTGGTGGCTTTATAAGAAGAGGGCCAGACAGTCACACACATGCTTGATGACTCTCATGAACTGTCTCAGGACTGCTCCATCTGAAAGTAAGTGGGTGTCAGTTCTGTGGCCTTGACTTTCCAAATCTGGGCAAAATAAGCCTCTTTAGAAAGTTAGTGGTTTTGGGTATTTCTTGACAGTAATGAAAAGATGACTGTTAAAAACTGCGTGTAGAGATTCCATTTTGAAGGGAAAAAGGGTTCACTGAGCTGGGTGGTAGTGGGGGTTGAGGGGTTGGTGGAGAGGGGAGAGAATCTACCAGGTAGAACTGAGAAAGTAGATAAATATGGAAGGAAACTGGAGGTAAGGAGCAGAAGAGAGTCTGGATAGGATGCAGGTAAGAGCACCTGGTTGGGGTGGGTAAAAAGGATGGAGAGGGTGGCTCTGCGTCACTCTGCCTTTGATGTACATGCCTCTTGGATTAGTAAGGCTTATGTCACAGTTGCCTGAGATACCTGACCTTAGCTCAGCCCCTAAGATGGCTCAATTAGAGCCAAATATAATGTCACACACCTATAATGCACTTGGGGGGTGGAACCCAACCTGGGTTAGATAGTGAGACTCTTTAAAAAACAAACAAACAACAATAACAACAACAACAAAACACCAAAAACCCAAGGTCTGGAGATACAGTTCAGTGGTAGATCAATTGCAAGGCTCTGGCTTTGATCTGAAGTATCTAGGTAACTAATTGAAACATTTAAAAAGGGAAGATCGAGTTGCCACCAACAGACTCCACCTTCTTCTAAGACCCTTCTTCAACATCCTTCAAAAAATCCAGGGGCTAAGTATTAAAGACATGAGCCCACAACAGACATCTTATATCAACGTGGAAACTTGAGGTCTCTGAGTTCAAGGCCAACCCAAAACACCTACGAAACTCCCAATCACAAAAACAAAACAAAACAAAACAAAAGCAGTAGGTCTTGATTCTGAAGTACAAGGAAGAAAACGCTGTAAAATTTAATTGTTACTCATCTTGCAAATAGCTTTTAAAGCTGCAAAACAGCAGACTCTACCATCAAGTCTACGTATAGAGCACACTGCAGGTATGATAAAGTGTATTATAGCTAGCTTATAATGTATGAGCCAAATAGTTCAGTCTTTTGGCCAGGTGGGAAACTGTTGAGCGTGGAGCAAGCTCAGCCCTGACACTGCTGTTGTTCTTCATCTGGAACATGTGTCCTCCATCAGAGTCATCACTGGGATGGGAGCTGTTCCTTGACCGTATCACCCAACGTTCTGAGAACATTAGCGGTCTAGATGGTCAGGCTGGAGAGGACCCAAGGGTAGGAGTTCCCCTTGGAAACACACTTGCATTTGGAAGTAATTATATAGAGGTCATGCATACACACAGACTCTCTGCCAAACCACAGGGAGTCAAGATGGCCTGAGGAAAAATTGGCTTAATAACGGTGCACCACCAGGGCTGGGGGAGTCATGGCTCAGTTGGGAGAGTGCTTGCTTAGGGTATGATGAAGACCTGGGTCCCACTCTAAGAGCTGTACACACTACACACACTGACGCACTCCTGTAAGCTTGGCGCTCGGGTGATAGAGGAAGAGCATCAGAGGTTTGAGGTCAGCCTCAGCTACGTAGAGAGTTTGGAGCAAGCTTGGGATACGTGATACATGGTCTCAAAGCAAATGCGCAAACAGAAAAAGAACTTTTTAAAAAAGGCAATTGGCCGGGGCATGGTGGCGCACGCCTTTAATCCCAGCACTCGGGAGGCAGAGGCAGGTGGATCGCTGTGAGTTCGAGGCCAGCCTGATCTACAAAGTGAGTTGAGGCTAGCCAAGGCTACACAGAGAAACCCTGTCTCGGAAAAAAAAAAAAAAAAAAAAAAAAAAAAAAAAAAAAAAGGCAATCGTCATGTTGACTTGTCTACACACGTGACAGAGATAACTTAGAAGAGAAAGATTCATTTTGGCTCGTGCTCCAGAGTGTTCAATCCAATATGGAGGGAAGTATGATTGTGGAGTGGCTTTTAGTAGTGGAAATTTCTGGAAGCTGGCACATCATGGCAGCAGACTTCAATCCAATATGGAGGGAAGTATGATTGTGGAGTGGCTTTTAGTAGTAGAAATTTCTGGAAGCTGGCACATCATGGCAGCAGACAGGAAGAAGCAGAGAGACCAACCTGGAAGTGGGGCTTGAGTGTCTATAAACTTCAAAAGCACTCCTATACCCACCTCTGCCAGCCATGCCCCGCCACCACTAGATGTCCACAACTGCCTGCTTGGAACAATGTTTGCAACATATGATGCTCTGGGAGACACTGAACATCCGTTCTTCCTGTCTCAGCCTCTCTCAAGTCCTAGGCTTACAGGCAAATGAATCCTTTAATATATCAGTGCTTAACTTAAACTCGCGTGTGTACACGTCATGTACATGTGTGAGTGTTTGTGTGGGTGCAGAAGCCAGAGGTCAAACTCAGGCCCCTGTAAGTCTCTACCTTGGTTTTTTTGGAGATGGTGTTTCTCACTGGCCTTTAACTCATCCATTCATCTAGGCTGGGTGCTGAAGAAGCCCCAGAAATCCCCCTGCGTCTACCTCCCCAGTGCTGCAATTATAAATACTCACCACGACTCCTGTTCATGTTTGTTTAGTTTTAACATGGTTCCCAAAGATTAAACTCAGCTTTTAATGCTTGCTTGCAGAGTATCTGAGTTGTCTCTCCGGGCCTCATGTATTCATTTATCTGAGATGGGTGAATGTGGGAGCGTATATGCATGTTCTTGTGTGTAGATGTGGGCATGTGCGTGCCATAGCATGTGTGTGGAGGGCAGAGGGCAACAGTAAGCAGACAGTTCATGCCCTCCCATCTTGTCGGAGGAGGCAGAGTCTTCTGTTGTTTGCTGCTGTATAGGTCGGGCTAACTGGTCCACGAGTACCAGGGAGTCTCCTGTCTCAGCTTCCCACCTCCTGGTAGGGGGACACTGGGATTACAGATGCTTATCCATCTGCGCTCTGGGCATCAGACAAGTTCTCAGGCTCGCACAGCAAGGACTATCAGTTGAACTTTCTCTTTGGCCCTAATTTTAAATCTCCTTACCATATAATCTTTTGTAGGTAGGGCTTTGGAACCTGTGGGATAGCAGAGTAATGTGGTTTTTTTTTTCCGCTTCAAAATAATGAAATTGCACAGTCTACCATTCGTTCATATATTGATTGAGCATCTTACAGGAGGCATTGAAGATGACTCCCATTCATTGTCTTTAAGTTTTGGCAGGGAGATGCCATGCCACATTTTTCCCCTTCGGAGCTTCAGTATCCAAATAAAAGGGGAAAAAAGATAACACACACTTAGGGGAGCAGAGAATAAGGTCATTAAATGAATACGATGTCTTGAGAGCGAGACAGGTAGGTCAGGCTATCACAGGAGAACCTAGCAAATGTTACAAAGATCATAGTTCCCTGAGTGTCACTGGAGGGTTGAATACAGGAAAACTGGAAGGGACAGTAGCTGCCTGTTGTTCCTAGTATTGTGTGTGTGTGTGTGTGAATGGTGTTGTGTGGGCAGGGAGGCTGTACTTAATCCCCGGGAAGTTCATCTTGTTTCCACATATTTGTATACGGTCCTCTCTCGTTTACTTTCTCTGTTGTCCTCCCTGGCATGAGCTCAGATTTCTGGACTGGCTACAGCTGATACCTCATGGAAGAAATTCAATAGTCTGTAAGTGCTCAATAAATGTCAGGTGTTTTTATTATCAAGATAACAGGCTGCCATATTTCTGCACCGTTATAGCTCTGGAATCTGTGTGTTCCTTAGAGACGCAGCACAGAAGCCTTATAGGTAAAGGTAGGTTGTACCACACTGTGTTAAATGTTATGGTGTGTGTGTGTGTGTGTGTGTGTGTGTGTGTGTCTGTGTGTGTGTGTGTGTCTGTGTGTGTGTGTGTCTGTGTGTGCAGGTACACATGCTTATGGTGTGTGCATATGGAGGCTAGAGGTTAAGTGTCTTCTATCAGTCTTCACCTTGCTTTTTGAGGTGAAGTCTCTCTGAACTGGAGCTTGCCGTTTTGGCTAGATGGGCTGGCCAAGGGAGCTCTTGGTATCTGCCAGAGTTACAGCTGGCTTTTTCTGTGGATCCTGTACTTCCAAGCCCAGTGCCTTTGCTTACACAGCAAGGAGTTCACACAGTGAGCTGGCTCCCAGACCTTTTCACCTTAAGTTTTGAGATGGAGTCAATTACTGACTTACAGGTTCACTGATTCAGCTAGACCAGCTGCTCGGCAAGCCCCAGGGATCCACCTGTACCCATCTCCCCGGTGCCAGATTACAAATGTGCACCACCACACCTGGATCTTTATGTGATTTCTCAGGGTGGAGCTCAGATCTTCAATCCTACACAGAGAGCATTTTGCCAGCTGTGCAATTTCCTCAGCCCTGAAATTAAACCTTTAAAGCTAACATCCTTTTGAAATCTCACGGTGGGGCATCTGACAAGAAAATTTGCCTTGAAAGAGCTATGGCTTCCACCTTGCTGGGTCTAGTACAAGCAGTTCCCAGGTGGGAATGAACCAGCCTCCCATGATGCCACATTTCTCTAGGGACCAAGCAAAGGTTCTGCTGTTGTGCATTCCCGAGCAGAACAGAATACGGACCCATCTTCCTGAGCCCCCTTCAGGACAGAGTGGGTTCAGGGACCAGCAAGGGAATGTGGAACCTTTGCCTAGAAAGACATCCCTTCCCTGCTGACATATCTGGAATTGCAGCTGCCTCCCAAACACATCGGGAACCATGGGATGCAAACCATAATGCTCACTCTTTGAAATGTCAGACCTTTACGTTTAAAAACAGACTTTAAAAGACCTGAGGACCTGGTGGTTATTCAGCGAACCCTCTTCAGAATGGATGGGGTTTGCTGTGTGACATGCGGATGGCGTGGCTGGAAACAGTCACTTGTCACTATGGTATCCAAGCACCCCCTCTGTCTGGTCCCCATCCCCTTTGTCAGTTATTATTTGCCATTTAGAGGCTATACCACAGCATTGAGGTGAGGCTTCAAATCATTTTTAAAGTTTTTTTTCCTTTGTTCTTCGTTCATATATGTATGTAATGAAGTATGAGCCTGTCCAGCCCCATTCCCTCCTACTCTTACATACTCAATACCTCCCATCTTCATCTTTTTTTTCCCTAATAACCTGATGAGGTCCAGTTGGTGGTGCTCACATATGAATGTCTCATCCACTTGAGCGTGGGAATTCTACCAGAGACCAAGTCCGTCCATGCAATCACCGTGGCTTGTTTGATTTTGTGCAGATAGCCAAAACTGCTCTGAGTTCACAGTGTTATAGCCATGTCATGTGCAGAAGACAGAATGTCCTCTGGGCTCTTACGTTTTTTTCACCTCCTCTTCCCTGAACCTTAGGGAGACAGTTAAATCAGCTTTTCTTGTGTGTGTGTATGTGTGTGTGTGTGTGTGTGTGTGTGTGCGCGCACGCAAACATATAAATGTGGAGGCCAGAAGACACTTTGACCATCATTCCCCAGATTCATCCACACTGGTTTTTGTTTGGTTGGTTTTTTTGTTTTGTTTTGTTTTGTTTTTTTCAGCGGTGGGAGAGGGGGCAAGACAGGGTTTCCCTGTGTAGCCTTGGCTGTCCTAGACTCACTTTGTAGACCAGGCTGGCCTCGAACTCACAGCCCTGTCAAGTTCTCCCTGGAAAGGAACCGAGTGGCACTGTCTCCTCTAACAGCTGCTGTGTTATTCGATGACCTGCCTCTGCCTCGGTAACACCTTCTGTCACACCCTTCATCCAAGCTGCATGGTTCCTTCATGAGCCTTTCCATCCCATGAACATTTCAGCAAAGCACAGGGAAGACTGGGCATGCTTCCTTAACTCCAGGATGCCCGTCCCCTGAGCCCTTCAAATCCCCCCGGGTCTTCACATTTGTCCTGACTATCCTTGGAGCAAAGCAACAGCCATTCTGGGGAGTTTATCCAAGGCCCCCCTCTTATAAAAGGTCATCTCAGCTGGGTGTGTTGATTGCTTACACTGCTTCGTGGAGTGTTGGAGGGGCGTGAGACCCTCACCTGAGTATCCAACTACTGCTACCAACTGTTGTACGCAACTCTCCCTAAACTGTATGTAGCCTGGAGGAAAGGCTGGAGTATATATACCAGGGAAAAGGAGGGGAGAGATATTCCTGCTGGGTAAAGGCACCCTCACCCCTGTAAGTAACCCCTCACCCATGCTCTGTAAGGAAGCCCAATACAACCATTGTGAATTTGGGTGGAATCAGACCTCCATTTATTGTCAGGACCTTGAGGGAAAGGATAGACAATGTTTGTATGTCTTCCTGGGAAGGGACTTTTGGCAACATAACCATAAGTTGGCCAATCAGAGGCCGGGGGATGAGATGTGGGAGAGCTCGAGACACACAGGGAGGGAGTGTGTGTTCCTGAGCAGCTTGCTGGAAGGAGCTGAAGCTTCAGGGAGAAGCTGGTGAGTGGGCTGTTTTCACTTCCCAGGAAAAGGC
Organism: Acomys percivali; assembly: GCA_907169655.1. Lineage (NCBI taxonomy): Eukaryota > Metazoa > Chordata > Mammalia > Rodentia > Muridae > Acomys > Acomys percivali. The sequence continues at coordinate 17,136,933 of OU015754.1, read as the reverse complement.
CCTTGCACCCGCCCACCCTCCCAACCTCCTTCCTGGGCTCCATTCTGGGTCCACCAGGCGATGGCGCCCCCATATGGTGGTTCCTGACTCGCCATTTGGGTTTTCGGAAATTTGATTTTGGAAAATGTATCTTGCTTTCATTCCTTTGAGCTCATGCCTTTGAAGGTGGTGTTTCGAAAGAGGCTGTGTGAGCTCCAGGCCAGAAGGCAACATCCCTGAGCTGAAAGGAGTTAGCTTAGCCACTGTAAGCCCCACAGTGGGTTTGGCGCCATGGGGTTGATGGGTGAATGTCCTGCTCTGTCCTGCTCCTGTCCTTATAGCTGGTAGCATCACATCTGAATTGCTCATCCCTGTGCTGTCTTCTGGTCCCAACATTCCTGCCTCCGGGAAACCACACATGTTCTCCTCTACCTTGTGTTTGTGTGTGTTCTCCTCTACCGTGTGTGTGTGTGTGTGTGTGTGTGTGTGTGTGTGTGTGTGTGTGTGAACATAAAGGAGGCCACAGTCCCATAGTACACTGTGGAGGTCAGAGGACAACTGACAGAAGCCGGTTTTCTCCTTCTACCACACGGTCTCCGGGAATTGAACGCAAGCCATAAGGTTTTGTAGCAAGTGCCTTTACTCACTGAGCCATCTCCTGCCTGCCTCCATCATTTTCCTTTTCCGGACAAAGTCTTTCAGCTCCTCTGGAACTTGCTGAGTAGGCAAGGCTGGCCAGCAAGCCCCAGGGATAGGCTTGTCTCTGCTTGCCTGGTGTACCACCACACCCGGCATTTCTGTACGGTTTCTGGTGTTCAAACTCAGAACAAGCACTTTACAGACTGAGCCTCTCTCAGACCAGGATGAAGTACTTGTTAAGGGCTCTCTGCTGCAATGACTTTTAGCAGCAGCAGAAGAAGAAATGCTTCATTTCTCAAGGACCAGAAAAACAAAAACAACAAAAAACCACAAAAACAAAAACAGTGTCTATGACAGTCAGAGAAAACTTCCCCAAGTAGTCAGCCAGTACTGAGAATTGAATGTCTACTACAAGCTCATGTTTAAAATGCTTGTCTCAAGCCTGATGGTCCCGTTTTAGAAGGATGGGGAACCTTTAGGGAGTGGAAGCCACAGGGAGGGAATGAGTCACTGTGCTGCCCCATGTACTCATGTTGCGTGCACATACAAAGACACCCAAATAGCGTATAGAAATAATTTTTTAAGTAATTGAAGGTAGTGGGCAGATGGCTTAGCTGTTAAAACATATGCTCAGCTCCCAGCCCCTTTGTATGGCAGCTAGCTAATGACTGCCTGACTGTGAGTCCAACTCTTGAAGATCTATTTCATAGGAATACAACACCCTTTTCTGGCCTACTTTGGTACTACACACACACACACACACACACACACACACACACACACACACACACA
>OU015754.1:17116161-17126656 GCA_907169655.1 Acomys percivali | reverse complement strand
ACTGGGGGATTTTAGACAGGTGCTCTGCTACTGAGCCACACCTCCAAGCTCTCACTGGAGAATTTTAGGCAAGTGTTCTGCTACTGATCTATGCCTCCATCCTTCACTGGGGAATCCTAGGTAAATACTTTATTTTTGAATAATATTCCAACTCCCTTTTTACTATTATTTTTCTTACAAGGTTCCTTTAACTTGTCTAGGCTGGCCTTGAACTCGCTATAGTCTTGACAGGCCTTGATCTTGGGATCCTTATCCTCAGCCTTTTCAAATAATGGGATGGTAGGCTTGCACCATCAAGCCCAGCTTTGCTCGTTTTAATCTCAATTATGCTTTTTCAAAAGCATCATGGCTTAAATCTGTTTCCTTTTCTATTAGCTCCTTTCTTTCAAATATTCAAGATAGTTGGTCTTATTCCTTCCTACTTTCATCCTTTTTTCTTACATTTAATAATATTTTTGTTGTTTAAATGTTTTGGGAGGGGTTTTACAATTATTTATTTGCTTTGTGGATTGGGAGGCACACACATTTCTATGTGGAGATGAGAGGACAACTTACAAGAGTTGGTTCTTTCCTTCCACCACGCGGGTTCAGGCCATCAGGCTTGGCAGCAAAGCACCCTGACCCCTAAGCCATGTCACCAGCCCCCCTCCTCTCCTGCCTTTTTCCTCTTCTTTCTTCTCACTTCTAATTCCTAAACTGGCTTTTAATCACTCCTTTTTTTTTTCCCCCTAAGAAAGGGTTTTCTTGTGTTTCTAACTCTGTGTAGAAAGACAGGAATCTATCTGCTTGTTGCCCATTGCTGGAAGATAAAGATCAGCCTTTCTCTCATTTGTCAAAAGATGCCTTTAGTCTCCGTCAAGTCTTAACTCACTAGCGGCCCCTCTTCTTGCCTAACTGTATGCCTAGGTTTCATTTGCTAATTTTTCTTTATCCAAGCTCTTTCAAATGTACCTATTTTAGAAATGGGCCATCCACACCCTGAGGGTGGGAGCCAGGACCAGAGCAATGAAATTATCTGTGTGCATCAGGGATCAGGCAGCCCTTCCACATGGTTCTCACATACATCAAAAGATTGAGATGGGGTGGGTTCCAATTAATGAAGGACTATTTATAATATTCCTCAAAAGACACTCTTCGTTTCCCAGAGGGGAGGTTTTTTATTAACGAGAGAAGTATGCTAAAGACCTCCTTGTGGCACAAAAGAATAGGATGGATTATTTCTTGAGCAGTGCATATGTACACGATTGTATGGATATGCCACTCGAGGGACGACAGTTAGGGAGGGATTATGAAAGTTTACTTTAGGACAGCAGATTAGAAGAATTCTAAGTCTGGATTAAGACTTTCCCTTGTTTCTTTCTTTTCTTTTTTTCTTTGCAAAGAGCCATTTATTTTTATCATCAATGCATAAATATTTGTCTGCAACTATGCATGGGACTTTGTGTGTACTGATGCCTTTGGAGACCCAAAGACTGTTTGAGATCCCCTGGAACTGGAGTTAGAGACAATTGTGAGCTTCCATGTAGTTCTAGAAAGCCAACCTCTGTCCTCTGCAAGAGCAACCAGTACATTAACCAGTGAGCCAGCTCTCCATCTGAAGCCTCTCCCATATTTCACATGGTATTTCCATGCAATTCCTTCTTAATATTCAAGCCTAGAATTCAACCAATGGGGGCTGGAGATTTGACTCCACATTAAGAGTTTGTGCTGCTCTTGTAGAGGATGTGAGTTCAATTCCCAGCACCCATGTTGGGTGGCTCAAAAATGCCTGGGATTATAGCTTCATTTGCTCCTTCACCCACCTGTGGCCTCCAAAGGAACCTGCATTCACATGCACATACCCTGTCAAACACAAATAAAAATAAAACTTTTAGTCAATAGCTTTTCCAGTAAGGTTTATGAATGGATTGAAATGTTAGAAACATTGCTTATACTGGGGATTTTTCTCATTCATAATAGTCAGAATTCTTTGTTGTATTTAGGTAAGAAGGCGGAAGAGAAGGAAGACTAAGGGTAACTAACAGTGGTGAAGAATAGAAAAATGCAGTTGTCAAGTCTTTTCGAGAAAAATAATGTATTCAGACATACTTAGATTGTGTTTCAAAACTAGCTCGGTGGGTACACCATTTGCCATACAAGTTTGAGAACCTGCGTTTGAATTCTCATGTAAAAGGCAGATATAGTAAGGTGTGCTCTTATGGAGAGATGTGAAGCAAGACTGGAGAATCCTGACTTCCCACGCATGTACTCTTTCCCCACCTCCACCACCACTCTCTTACACACACACATTACATCTGCTCAGTGGTTATAAATGAGAGAAAGATACTGGTTGTCATTCAAGGACATCTGTTGTAAAAGACTATTTATTCTTTTATTATATATAATATATATATACACACACATATGATCTCATCATGCAGCCTGGGCTGACATTAACATAACAACTTTCCTGTTTCAGCCTCCCATGTGTTAGGATGATAGGCATTTACCACCATACCCAGCTATGAAAGGCTTTATGTTGACTTATTGTTCATCAAAATATGTGTTCACTATTAACCAACTAAGTAAGAATGAGATGTTTCTTAGTTAAATTTAATTCTCATAGACTCATCTGGCAACGCCTTGATTGAGAAACTAACTACATTAGCCTGGCCTATAAGCTTGTTTGGAGGGATTTTTATTGATTATTTATTGATATTGGTGGGTCCAGTCCACTGTGGTCAGTTACCATGCCTAGGCAATTGGTCCTGACAAGTATAAGGAATCTAAGCAGCCATAAGCCTTGGATAGAGCTAGCAAATTGCATCCCTCTATAGTTTCTGCTTCAAGTTCTTGCTTTGAGTTTCTGCCTTGACTTCTCTCAGTGATGGACTATGACCTGGAAGTATAAACCAAGTTAAAAATTTCTTCTCCTAAGTTGATTTTGGCTACAATGTTTTTTTTTTCTTTCACAGAATCAGAAAAGAAACTAGAACAGCATAGAAGTAAATTTATGACCCAACACTGTCTATGATAAAAATTGATTGGCAGTTATGATTTTAGTAGGGCATGACAGGATCCCTCCCATCTTTCCCTGTGACATACAATGGTTAGTACTGGTGGCCCAGCTAATGAGTAGGCTTGTAGATCTAAAAGGGCTCCCTTCTTTTCAATGGATCTGTAATTGACTCATGAGTGTTGCTTCCTGGACTTTTATCAGTTACTTTATGTGTTGCTGAGAAAAATACCTAACAAAAGCAATTTAAGGGAGGGAGAGTTTATTTCAGCTCACAGATTGAGAGCACAGTTCATCGTAGTGAGGAGAGCAACACAGCAGGATGTTCATGGCAGTGGGAGCAGGAGGCGGTGGGTCACATTGTAAGCACAGTCAGGAAGCAGAGAGAGCTGGATGCTGGTGCTCAGCTCACTGTCTCCTTTTTGCTCAGACTGAGACTCTATTCATAGACTGCTGCTGTCCACATTCAGGGTGAGTCTTCCCTCCTCAATTAACCAGGCCCTGAAACTCCATCATAGACATGCCCAGAGGTTTCTCTATCCAGCGACTGTATATCCAGTAAACTGTACAGTCAATGTGAGCTGTCATGTAGTCCCACCTCTCCACACAACTGGCAGGCAGTTAATGAGTCCTTCGTCTTATTCTTTTTGTGCCCCTAACAGGGCCTAAGTTGGCTAGTTTTCTAGTTGCTGTGATGTAATGCCTGACAGAAACAGCTGAAAGGAGGATGAATTCATGTTTGGCTCATAGTTTCAAAGAAATAGATCCCAACAGATTTGAGAGGCACAGTGGCTGGAGTGACTCCATGTACATCCGCCTGATTGTGAGGAGTGACTCCTCACATTTTGCTAGGTTAAGATGCAGGGGTGGCGGAGTGGAAGGGTAAGGAAGGGGGATGGCGAGATGGCTCAGCTGATGTCATAGTCACTGTTCTCTTGCGATGAAGAGACACAATGGCCAAGGCAACTCTTATAAAAAGAAAGCATTTAATTGGGAGCTTGCTTACAGTTTCAGAGGGTTAGGATATTGTCATTATGGCAGGGACTATGGCAGTGCGCAGGTGGTCATGATGTTGGAGCAGTAGCTGAGAGCTACATCCTGAGTCACAGGAAGAGACACTGGACCTGGTATGGCTTTTGTTATGTATGTGCCCACCCCCTGTGACATACCTTCTCTGACAAGGATACACATGCTCCATCAAGGACACACTTCTTAATTCTCCCCACATAGTTCACCAACTGAGGGCCAAGCAGCTTTCACCTAGGAGCATCCTCAGCCTGCTCCTCCCCTGCCTGGCTCAACTGGGACACAGGCAGTGAACCCAGCAGAGCACAGCTCCAACCCCCATTATCCACCATCCTTAGGAGGCCAGTGGGGAGCCCTGTCAAGCAGCCTTTGGCTTGGAGCTCTCTTCCCCTGCTCCCGACCTGCCTGGCCCACCTGGGACACAGGCAGCAACCCCATCAGGTGTGCTAACACCAGAGACAGCCGGATGGCGAGAGGCCAGCATAAGAACACGAGCAACAAAACCCAGAGCCATATGACACCATCAGAAACCAGCAGTCCTGCTACAGCAAGCTCTGGAGATACTAACACCCACCAGAGCACATGAATATTCTTGAGCCTGTGTGAAGCATTCTCATTCAAATCATCCTGTCTGGTAAAGGAGCTTGCCACTAAGCCAGATGACCTGGATTTGGTCCTGGAGACCCACATAGGTAGAAAGAAAGAACCAAATCCTAAAGCTATCTTTTGATTTCACTGTATGTGAGTTCATACACACACAAAATAAATACAAATAAATATAAATAAATAAATACTACTAACAAGAACATATTAATATCATAATATGATAATAAAAGGAGTAGAGTGCTCAGCCAGCAACAGAGATGGATACCACCTTCAAAAGCATACTACTAGCAGCTCACATGTCCTAAACAGTACAGTCCTCACCTTCCCACAACCTCCCAAAACAACACCACCAAGTGGGCACCAGGCATTCTAACACAGGAGTCTCTCTCTAGGAAATACCACATGTTCAAAGCAGATCAATGGCCACTGCACTGTCAGCTTCCACAGGGGAAGGCTTGCAAAACTTCCTGAATAGATTTCAATGGACAGTTTGAGCTCAGCTCTCTGTCTCTTGCTCAGTGTCTTTGTCTCTTTTCCTCCCATTCTGTGGTCTCTCTTTGTCCCCATAGACTCTCCAAATACATCTCTCATTTCTCCATATTCTCCATCCCTGTCTCTCTTCCTTCCTTCTCTCTCTCATCAGTCCTCTTTCATTGCATCATCATCATCATCATCATCATCATCATCATCATCATATCTCTCTCTCTCTCTCTCTCTCTCTCTCTCTCTCTCTCTCTCTCTCTCCTCTCTCTCCTTCCCTTTCTGCCTATCACCTTCCCTCCCTCCCTCCTCTCTTTTTCCTTCCCTTCCTCCCTGTGTCCTCCTATCATTCTCATCTTCCCCATTGTCCATAGATAAATGCCTGCTCAAACACTTCCTCCTTAACATTTAAGAATGACCTCTGTCCCCCTTGGGGATGTACCCAAGGAAACACCTCAGACATGCTTTCCTTTGACACTTAAAGACTTTCTTATATCTGATCTCCAGTGAATAGATGAGCATAGCACTGTCTGTGAGCCTTTTGCCTGGGGAAACTGAGGAGGCAGTCAATAGGCAGGCTAGGCCCTGAATTCCTAGAATGAGTTCCTTTAAAAACCCAGTAGATGTGAAAGGTGGTTCCCCCCCCCCAGGCTTCTATTGATTAGGAAGAAATATCAGACAATTGACAATTGTGCAGGAAGAGCACAGAGGAGCATTAGTGTCAAGGGTGACACATCAGGATGTCATTTTATCTTTATGTAGATAGGAGCAGGGATATATGTCTTTTAACATCCAAGAAATTGAGTAGTAGGCATCTCTGAACACTGAAAGCTTTCTAAACACACACACACACACACACACACACACACACAACAACAACAACAACAAAACACAAAATAGGACATTTGCTAACCCGTATTTTATACAAATAGGCAAGAAAGAAGAAGGCCAAGTGGGTAACCATGGGGGATGGAAGAGTGCAAGTATCAGTGACAGTGTGCCTAAACTTTGAGAAGTAGCCATCTTTGTTAGTTAATTCCCAGCCCCCTTGGGACTCACCATGTAGACCAGGCTAGCCCTGATCTCACATCAATCCATCTGCTTCTTCTTCCTGAGTGTTGGGGTTAAAGGCATGTACCACCATGCCCAAATAATCATTTTTTAGTGACGGGTGTGTGTGTGTGTGTGTGTGTGTGTGTGTGTGTGTGTGTGTGTGTACTCACACACTTGACTGCAGAAGCCAGAAGAAGCTATCAGATCCCCTGAAGCTGGAGTTATATGTGGCAGTGAGCTGTCTGTCATGGGTGCTGGGGGCTGGCCTCATGTCCTCTGCAAGACCAGTCAACCCTTTTAACTGGTGACTCCTGTTGTGTTGATCAACCTTGATGGACTGCTAGACTGGATTGAGAGGTACCCAAGTTCACCCAGGGTGTGCCTCTGCATGAGTGTTTTCAGAGATGACATCATGCTTGGTCTGATGTCATCGTGGATTAATCCACCATTGGATTGAAAGTGTGAATAGACCATTGAGAGGTGATGAAACTGAAAGATGAGCCTGGGCGGGGGGTGGGGGGAGTGAGGGGAAGCCAATGGTACACAGAGTATGTCACTGGGAGGCATGTCTTGTCATGATGCCCTTGATGGATGCTTCATCTTCAGTGATCAGATTTAAAGCTGCCACATAAATGTATCTCTGGGTGCATCTGTGAGGCCATTTCAAGAAAGGCTTAGAGGAGGAGAGGAGACTTAAAGGCTGAGGACAGTAGCATCGTCCCATGGTCTCAGGCTAAAGAAAAAAAGATGAGCTGAGTCTGAGCATTCATCTCTCTCTGCTTCCTGACTGCAGTTGCGATGTACCTGGCTCTGCCAATCACCTGCCGCCCTGCCCTCCCCACCATGATGGACTGTGTGCCTTTGAGCTGTGACCCAGAATAATTTTTCTTTCTCAAGTTGCTTTCGTCAGGTATTTGATCATGCCTGTGACAAAATTAATTATTTTCTCTGTTTCTCCCCCTCTCTCCCCCCCCTCTCTTTCCTTCATTTCATCTTTTGAGAAAGGTCTCACGAACCTCAGACTGGTCTCTGATTATGCACCTGACTATGACCGTGTACTTGTGAATGACATGGAGCTGATCCTCCTGCCTCCACCTCCCAAATACTCAGATTGATTACAGGGTTCGGATTACAGATATAAACCACCATAGCCGGTTTACAGGATGCTGGGTATGGAACCCAAGGTTTCCTGCATTCTAGGCCAATTGAGCCCAAATCCCCAAGCCTTTCTCCTCATTTACACAGGGGATGTGTCTATCATGAGCTGTGATTGGATGCATACTCAGTGCTTAGTGTAAGTGGTAGATTAGTTCCAGAACAGCCCTCCACATAGATACCAAAGCCTTTGGATGCTGAAGACCACTGTATAAAATGATGCAGCATCTGCACAGGGCTTATATGTATCTTCCCATGTACCTCTAGGTAAGTCATAAGGGATGTGTGAAGGATGGCACCAATGGCTGCCACAGTAAGAGCCATTCACATCCACTACACATAAAAGAAATGCAGTCATGAAGCTGGAAGGAAGATATGGAGGGATCCAGGAGGAGTCAGTGGGGGAGGGAGGCTTAATATGATCAAAATACACAGTATGCATGTGTGCAATTCTCAGAGAATAACTGTAAATATTTTTTAATTAATCTCTCTATTAACAAATTTCATTCTAACCCTCTCAAGTAACTACTCTGATAAGTGGTATGTGTGTGTGCATATGTATGTGATGTGTGTTTCATGTATAAGTGTATGTGGTATATGTGTGTGATGCATGTGTGTTTGTGTGTGACACGTATGTGACACATATATGTGGTAAATGTGCATGTGTTTCACGTGTACCCATAGGTGGTACATATGCATGTGTATATGTGTATGATATGTGTGTTTGTGTGTGTGTATTATGGTGCATGTGTAAGTATGTGCAGTCTGTGCATTTGTGCATGAAGAGGCCAGAGGACACAATCAGCTGTCATTCCTTAGGTGACATCCACTTTGTTTTATGAAATAAGGTCTGTCACTGGTCTTGAACTTGCTGAGGAGCTGAAGCTGCCTGGCTAGTGAGTCCCAGGGCTCTCCCTGTCATTCCCTCCACAATCCTGCAAATATAGCTGTAAATCCCCATGTGTGGGTCCTGGGGCTCCAACTCAGCACCTCATGCTTGACTGGCAAGCACTTTGCTGCCTGGGCCAGTATCTCAGCTCTGTGAGTAAGCTTTCTAATTGACAAGGAAGCTGAGGTTCAGGAAGGCTAAGAGCAATCTAAGGTCTGAGTAGTACTGCAGTAGAGAGTTTTAACCCAGCCTCTCACTGCTCATCTTTGACTATATTTTAATGGACGGCTCTTGGTTGAAAGACACATATTCTGTAATTCACTGGGGGGAGGGGTACTCAAATATTAGTTTCTCCTACTTGCAAGAGAGGAGTCGGGGGCCAGTAAAGGGCAGACACTGGGGTAGATGTGTTAAGACGATCAGGAAAAGCAGCCGTTGTGCCTGCTGCAGAGGTCCGAAGGGATTGGCTGTTTATCACAGAGCTCTGGCTTTTGGGTGAGATGTCGCAGAACCTCTGAGGCTGAAGGCAGAGGCCAGCCCTGCGTGAGCAGGTGACAATGTCATTAATATCAGAGGCTCTCAGCAGTAAGTCCCGGTCGCCCAGGTGATGCTGGCAGGTGGCTGCGCTAGCATCTGCACTCAGAGACCCCCCTTCACTCCTCAGGAACCTACTGTGTTCTGCTTTGCCGCCAGTAATTGAGCTGCCTGACCTCTGTGGGAGCCTTCCTGTTCCTCCTCTGCGAAGGAGAATTGATTTGTCAAGCATACATCCACATTTCTCTACAGGGGCAGATTCATTCTGTCTGCAAGCCACACATCATGCTTTCAAAGTCCAGCTCTGAAGCCTGCCATGGGCAAAGCTAGAACTCTCTGCTTCTCTTCTTGACAGATCCAAAATGTCAAGGTGGAAGAGAGTCATTTATTTACTTAACTGATATGTGGCTACACCGGGCGTATCTATCAAACAGGGTCAGATAGGTCAAGAAACCCCGTTAGCATCTTGGGACCCCAAGATAAAATAGTCAAATGTGTCTAAGGATTGTTATGGTTTGAATGAGAAATGTTGCTTGTAGGTATGTATGTATGTATATATATATATATATATGTGTGTGTGTGTGTGTGTGTGTGTGTGTGTGTATACACACAGATATATATGTATAATATATATATACATACATACATATTTGTGTGTGTACACACACACACACACACACACACACACACACTCCTACACTGATCTCCAGCCAGTGACACCATTTGGGAAGGTTGCTCAACCTTTGGTGGGTGGAGACTCGCTAGGAGGAAGTAGGCCACTGAGGTCTTAGCTTTGAGCCTTTGTAGTCCATCCCTACTTCCTGTTCCCCCTCTGTTTCTGGACTGCAAATGGCCAGTCACCTGTTCCCCGAGTCCCTGCTTTTCTCACTATGGCAGATGGTGTCCTTCTGAAACAATGAACCAAAACAAACCCTTTTTTTCCCTAAGTAACTCTGGTCAGGCATTTTGTCACAGTAATGAGCAGAATAACTTAAGACAGGGACCACAACCAAGTTTAAATCAGGAGTCCCTTTAGTTCCTGCATGGGCCATGCAGAGAACTGGGCTTCAACCCGTGGGTTATGACCCCTTTGGGTCAATTTGTAACAGTGAGTATACACCCTGCATATAAGACATTTACAGTACGATTCATAACAGTGGCAAAATTACAGGTATGAAGTAACAGTGGAGATAAATTTATGGTTGAGGGTCACCATAACATAGAGAACTGTATTAAAGGGTCACACCATTAGGAAGGTTGAGAACCACCGGTCTCCAGTCTTTCCTTTGCCCCAAACATCAGTCAATCTATGGCATCATTGTACTACACAGGGCAAACCCTCAGATCCCATCACATCGGCACAAGCAGAAGATGATACAGGTATGCCTAGTTTTCTACAAAAACTGAATGATGGGGAATGCATGGAAAGCAAACTTCCACAGTCACAAGTGAAGCCGAATGAACTGTCACGGGCCCGAATGTCTGTGCCAGAAGAACACCCAACGAGGAGGCGGGAACAATTCTCCACCCCTAACAGATGAGCAGGTTGTCTTTCACAGAGGCATGATAGCATTTATAGAAATAGAAGAACCAGGTTGTTCTAGTTATTTTTCTGTTGCTGTGAAAAAAAAAAAAAAAACTGCCAAAAAGCAATTTAGAGGACAAAGAGCTAGTTGTAATTCACAATTCCATGCGATGGTCATCACAGCAGAAAGGTTAGGCCAGAGACTTAAGCCAGATAGCCACATCCCGGGCAC
>OU015754.1:17091764-17115761 GCA_907169655.1 Acomys percivali | reverse complement strand
AGAGAGAGAGAGAGAGAGAGAGAGAGAGAGAGAGAGAGAGAGAAATGGGTGCACACATGATTCCCAGCTTTCCCCATATTTAGGCAGTTCAGAGCCCAGCCTAGGGAATGGTGCAGACCACAGTGGGCCCAGCCTACCTACATCAATTAACAAGCAGGCACACTCTTATGCACAAATTTTAAAATAAGTTAGTTAATCTTAAAAAAGAACCAACACTACTAGCATTTATTTTTATAGAACATTTCTCCAACTTCCTTTTTCATATCTATCTATCTTGGTTTTTCAAGACAGAGTTTCTCTATGTAGCCTTGTAGACCAGACTGGCCTTGAACTCATAGAGATCTGCCTACCTCTGCCTCCTTAGTGCTGGGATTAAGAGTGAGCTACCACACCGGCCTTATTTTTTAATATTTTTAAGTGTGTGTGTGTGTGTGTGTGTGTGTGTGTGTGTGTGTGTACACATTAGGGCAGGTAAAAATCCTCTGGTGTCAGTGGTGTCTGACACTACTGGAGCTGGAATTACAGATGTCTCTGAGTCATCACTGTGGTGGTAGGAACTGAACTCAGGCCCTCTGCAAGAGCCATGCATCCCTTAACCTCTGAACCATCCCTCTAACTCTCTGCTTTGTTTTCTGAGATAGACTCTCTCATTGAGATCCAAATAGGCTGGCCAGCCAGCTCCAGGGATCTGTTGGTCTCAATACTGGTATTACAAGAGCACACCAGCGCACCCAGGTTTGTGTGTGTGTTATGTGTGTTCTGGGTGATGGTCTCAGGTTCACACAATAGCATGACAAGCACTTTATTGACTGAGCCATCTCTCCAACCCTCTTTTAGGGTTTAGTAGAACCGCCTTCTTGTTTCAAAGTTTTGCGACATTGCCCTGTTCCACATCAGCTTCTTTTTCTAATATATGCTATTCTCCATGTGGGAGTCTTCATTAGTCAGCGGGGATGGTTTCTCCCTCCTGGGCTAAAAGAAACACCTATAATAGCAAACAAATACACTCTATCCATCATCACACATCAAAAGTGGTCAGGGGTAAGCTTTACTCACCCTTGGGAGTGTATTTCTTTGGGTCCTTTGAAGGATCAAATGCCCAGATGGAAAGAGACATCCGAGGAATTTATTAAGGAAAGTGTCGATAAAGGATACTGGTGAGAATGGACAGGGCCCGGGTTGTCACCAGACTGCAATGCTAGCTAGACTTCTGTGAAAGAAGAGGTGGGTTGAATTGGGCCAGGTGACTTCACAGTAATTTCACCCTGAATGCTCCCCCATCTTGTCTGCATGGGTAGGTAGGTGCCTATGAAAAGTAGGGGTTTGAGGTGAATATCTGGGTCGGTCTCAATGACTTGTCATGCGTCACCTGGCAGAGCATATCCTCAGAATGGATGTTACAAGGTGCTGACAGTGGAGTGGGGGCTGCCGGCCTCATCCTGGCAGGGTCTCTCGTAAGGAAAGGTGTGGGCGGTACACCTTCATGACCTGCTATTACAGTTTAGATGTGACGTGCCCTCTGTGTGTATGAAAGCCTTGCTCTCCAGCTGCTGGCACTGTTCAGGGAGGATGTGGAGCCCTTCAGATAGGAGGCACGGTGGTTGGTGGAACGGAGTCTCAGCAAGTAGACTTTTAAGATAACCCAGTTGTTTCTGCCTGAGTTACTTGCCTCCTGCTTGCTATACAACGTGACCAGTTGCAAGCTTCCACCTGCACCAATCCAGCCATCGTGCCTTCCCCACTGTGACAGCCTGTGTGTACCCTTTAAAACTCTAGGCCAAAATAAACGTTCCCTCCCATAAGTTGCTTCTGTTAAATGTTTTGTCACGGCAACCATAAAAGTAAGGTGTAGAGCACACAAGCTGACACTTCCTGCCCCTCGGTCAGATGCTTCCCCCACTGTGTCAGTGTTGCTCCCAAGGTCAGGCAGTGGGGAGTTAAACCAACCTGTGTTTGAAATGGACCCAAGTCCTCCATTTCCCAGCAGTGTGATTGCATCTCAGTGCTCTCATCTCTTGAGGGTCCCCATTAAGACCATTTGAAATGACTTTCAGTAAGAGACTCTGTGTAATAGGAAGTCAGTCCTCTTTCACTCTGGCTTAAACTCCCCATGGAGACTCAGGCTGAGATTTAATCCCCTCACGGAGAACTAAGTGATGCAACCAAGTGGTGTCGTGAGTGGAGAAATGATTAAGGGCTGGAGATACGTCTTTCCTAGCCCCAACGTGCACCTGCGTTCCATCCTCAGCACAGCACAAAAGCAAGTGGGATGGCGAGGTTTGATTGAAACAATCTAGAAACATCTGAGGGTCCCAATGAGGGACCGTCTAGATCAAGTTGGCTTTGTAGGGCATGTCTGTTAATTCCTGTGGGAGGATCTGCCCACTGTGGGTGTCACCATTCCCTAGGCAGGCAGATTTCGTGGAAATGGAGGCAGCTGAGAGCTGATGAGCTAACAACTCATTTATTGCTGTCAGCTCTTGACTGTGCATGTGGTGTGACTAGTCGTTTAAAGTACCCGGTGTCCTGACCTCTTGGCATTGACGACGGACTGTAACCTTGAACTGTGAGCCAACTAAACCTTTTCTTCTTTAAGTTGCTTTCATCTGGGTATTTTATCACAGCAAAAGGAAGTGAAACCAAGGCATTCGGTGTGGTACACCCATGCCATTCCAACTCTCAGGAGGTGGAGGCAGGGGGAATCAGAACCTCAGGGTTATTTTCAGCTGCATAATGGATTTAAAGTCAGTCATGGTCTCATTCTTAGATTGTAGTACTCATATCTTTTTTTTGTTGTTTCCTTCTTCATTTCCCCCCTTTCACTTTCCTCCTTTTGCATGCAACTGAAGATCTGATATATGCTACCATTTCAATGCAACTAAAAGTTCCAAATCAACCTTGATTTTTAAAAATGTACTTGAGGAGCCTAGTGTAAGATAAAGCATTTTCCACCCCAAGGCATAAACAACACCCTCTACTTGTTTGTGAGACCTCCACTGACCTGATAATGAAGGGAAAGTGTTTGCTCCAGTGTGAAATGCTATGCCCAAAGCTGACCCACACAGTCAGCACTCACTACATCGTGTCAAAGGAATTTCAGAAGTGAATCTAGGGAAGGCAGCTGAGTGAGTAAGTTGCTTCCTACATAGACATGAGGGTCTGAGTCCAAATGCCCAGAATCTCTGTAAAGCCAGATGTAATAGTGCACATCTGTAATCCCAGAACTCCTACAGTGGGATGGGAAGCCGAGGCAGAAAGACCCCTGGAAGCTCACAGACCAGCTAGCCTTATGTTCATAGCAAACTAGAGATCATGTTCTCTAAAAGAGTTTTTATTTTAAAAAAGGGATTGATACATGGGGTTGTCCTCTGACTTCCACATGTATGTAGTGGTGTGAGAGCATGCATGTGTGTGTGCGCGTGCACACACACACACACACACACTGATATTGTGTGTCTGTGTATATGTGTGTCCATGTGTGTATAGGTGTGTGTGCAGAGGCCAGAAATCAACCAAAGAGTTCTGTTCCTTGAGAACAGTATGGCTTATTTTGTAAGATACCATTTTTTTGCTGACCTACAGATCACCAACTAGGCTAACTTTGTTGGCCTGTAAGCTGTGGAAATTGGTCTGGCTTCTCCTATCAAGTGCTGGGATTGTAAGTGTGTGGCTCCATACCTTGACTTTTCATGTGGGTGTTAGGAATGGAACTTGGGTCTTCATGTCTTCCAAGGCTGGCACTTCACCTACTGAGGCATCGCCCAAGTCCCTAAAAGACATGGTAGTCTTCACTCAGTATTCACTGAGCCATTTGGCATTTGAACCCCTTCAAACTATGAGCTTAATAGCCATTCTGGCTCTGTAAATCAATTACCTCTGACTATGACGGAGCCTACGCCCTTAAACTTAGTGTCGAAAACAGGCAATTGAGCATGAAAATGATTTCTTGCAACAATATTGACAGTTTAGGGGATGGAGAGATTTGGCTGGTGGTTAAGAGCACGTATTATCATTACCCTTGCAGAAGACAGAGTTCACAGCACCCACATCAGGTGGCTTAACAACCACCTGTAATCTCAGCACCTGGAAACTGTCCATCTCTTTTAGACTCCATAGGAACCTGCGCTGTCACACACACATACACACTCATGCACATGCACACGCCCACACTCACACATACATACATACATACATACATACATACATACATACATACATACACACACATACAGTTAAAGTTGTTGGTTTTTTTTCCAGACAGAATTTCTGTGTAGCCCCGGCTGTCCTGGACTCGCTTTGTAGACCAGGCTGGCCTCGAACTCGTGGAGAGTTAGAGTTTCACACAGTCCTTGCACAAGCATCTCTTTGGGATGTCTCCATTTCTTCCTGGTTACACAGGCGTGGCCATCCTGCACCTCAGGTGCAGCTGGGATCCTGGGAGCTATGTGAAAGCCTGCTCTACTTGTGCAACGTTTACTCCATTTTCTGAGCTCTCTGACTCCCTCTTTTCTAACACTAAGATGAAGAGCAATTACTGCCTCCCTCTGAACTTCTCAGTGCCCATTTAATCTGCCCTGTTTTGCTCCTGACATTTCCAGTAATTCAACTCGGACGTTTCCTCCAGGATATGGCAGCCGCAGCCTGCTTGGAAGCAATCACTGATGGTAGGGTCTATTTACCCTGCGCTCACAGCACTCCGGCGTCTGGGCTTGACTCGGTGAAATGACACTTGAAAGAAGAGCTGTCTGCGACTCGCCTTTCCTACATTTCTCTTCTTTGTGCCTGACCTAAAGAGCATCTATAGCTAATTCAGAAATGAGGAGCTGGAAGTAGCCCATAGGGCAGAGAGATGGACTCAGAAGCAAAAAGAAGAATGATTCTGAGTCGGAGAAACTCGAAACCAATACAAAACTCAACACAGAGGCCATGCCTGCCGTATCAGGCTCAGCTAGCATCCTTCACTTTAAAGGTTTATTTTTTATTTTTATTTTTATTTTTTTGGTTTTTCGAGACAGGGTCTCTCTGTGTTGCCTTGGCTGTCCTGGACTCACTTTGTAGACCAGGCTAGCCTTGAACTCACATCGATCCACCTGCCTCTGCCTCCCAAGTGCTGGGATTAAAGGCGTGCGCCACCACTGCCCGGCTAAAGGTTTATTTTATATTATATGTGTATATATGTGTGACCGAGTGCATGCATGTGCACCACGTGCACGAAGGCTTCCTTTGGGAGTAGATATAGGTGATTATGAACCTCCCATCACAGATACTGTGAAATGAACTTGGGTCTTATACAAAGAGCAGCAAATGCTCTTAACTACCGGGTCATCTTTCCAGCCCGAGTCTTTGATTTTAAAGTCCTATAGCTGTTCATCTCTTTTTCATTTACTGAGGACACACTTGGTCTCAGGCAGCCCTTAAGGACTCAGCAGGCATGATATAGATGGATGCTCACAGCAATGCTGTGAGCCACAGGCGGTGATGCCACGGCTCTCATCTGATAGATGACGACCTAGCGTGGAGAAATGTCACATAGTGTGAGGGGTCCGTCCTGACCGTCAACTCGGATGAACTGAGAGATGTGGGGAACACGGACCCATACTTCATAATAACGAATTTGACAGGCTCTGAGTCATGAAAGTCAGGCATTTTATTTTTGTTTCTGTAGAGAACCAGCCTAAAGGAAATGCATCGCAGGAACACAGAAGAGCCATTTTTATAGGCCTGAACACACGTCTCTTCCTCATTTCCTCACTGGATAATGGCTCAGGAGGGTACAATCATGCCTGCATGTCGCCTAAGGTTAATGCTTTCCTATAGGCATTGGATTATGGCCCTGTTCCTCTAAGACAACAGGCTTACTGCTACGAGAACCAGGCCGGAGCTGACAGGCCCTGCTGAGAGCATCACAGGCAGTTCCATTTGTGAGGTGGGCGGGAGGAGGGCAAACTCCAGGTTAGACAGTGGAGACTCAATTGTGCCTTTCCTGTAGTCCAGATAGCTAATAGACTAGAGCAAAGATGAGAAGGGATAAACTAACTTTGTCTCTGTGGTCCTTGGGACTTTTACCTCATGGCTAGTCTGTGTGTATTATACTAGAACATCTTACCCAGATGTACATGTTATGTGAGTTAGGGCTTAACTCTGTTCCTGATATCCTGTCATTAGAGGCCGTGCAGGTTGACTTACTCTCATACCCAGGCTATCTCTGATTCTGGTTTGTTTGTTTGTTGAACTTAAGATGGGTGAAAGTCCTTTTATGTTGAAAATGTAAAATAAATGGCACATAATAATAATAATAATAATAATAATAATAATTTATTATATTAATTATATTAATTATTTTATAATTAATTAATATAATTAATTATAATAATATTAATAATAACAATAATTATTATTATTATTGTTTTTATTTTTACAAGAGATGCCTTGGAGATCTGTAAGGTACAGCTCCCAGGGTGTGTCTGGTATTTCAAGGGCAGTTAGACTATGAGGGCTCTGACGTCATCCATGGATGAAGCCATCATTCATGGCATGATCCTGCTATTGGGTGATGATGGCAATTAGAAGACAGGGCCTCAGTAGAAGAAGCAGGTCACTGACGGTGTGTTCTTGGAAGCCATATTTTGCCCTAGACCCTTCCTGTACCCATTTCCTCTGCTCCTATCTGCCATGATGTGAACTTTTCTGCTCCTCTGTAGCCTCCCCACTGAGATGGACTGAATTTTCTGAAGCCATAAGCCCAAATAAATCTTCCTTTAAGTTGGTTTTCTGGGTATTCAGTCAGTAATATACAGTGTGAGTCATATTCCCAGCTATTAAATGAGGCATCTGTGGTCCATATTTCATATTTTTCTCTGATTCCAAAATAATTATATACACACACACTATATATGTGTGTGTGTGTGTATATATATATATATATATATATACATATATATATAATTTAAGACAGAGTTATGGTTACTATGTAGCCATAACTGGCCTAGAACTCAAGTATGTGGACCAGGCTAGCCTCTAACTCACAGAGATCTACTTTCTTCTATCTCCTAAGTGCTGAGATGAAAAGTATATGCCGCCATGCTTGGTCAATAATTATATTTTTAAGCTAGAATTGTCAGAAGATAGAGACAGAGGTTAGTGTCTTCATTTTTAAGTGAAAAATTACTATCTTCTCCCAGTTTAAGAGATGCGTGCATACTTTATGTATTTTAAGGAGGAGGTTGAGAAAAGGAGAGAAGAGAAGGAGAAAGAAGAGGAAGAGGAGGAAGAAAAGGAGGCAGAGCAGAAGAAGAGGAAGGAGGAGGAAGAGGATTTGTCACCAAGCTTAGTACCTATATGCAATGATTCACGAGAGAGAGGATATCATATTGCAGTTTGATAACCATAAAACCATTACGTCCAGATTACAACAAAAGTGACTGTAAGGTGCTCAACCCCAAATGGGACATCAGCATCACACCCTTACTCTCCCCCCTTTTTTTTAAGGCTCAGAGAAACTTCACAGAGAAGAAGTTGGGAAGGTTGCCTGCTCTGAGACAGTATCTCCAAGACAAGGCACAGCAGCTGCACCCATGAAGCCACAACAGCTGTGGTGGCCTGCACAAAATGAGGCTGGTCAACCTTCCACATGGGGTGGGTCTTATGAGCCCCACCCCTAGCTGGGGAGCTGTTGCCTGCTGAAAGCTGCTAGAGTCCAGAGAGTTAAGATCTTTTAAAGGATGAAGCTCCTGGTAAGTTGGCTATGCACCAGCGGATGGCTCCACACCTATTCATGTATGGGCACCATTGATTAGACCCAATGGGCTATAAAAAGGGGGGTGGGTCCATGAGTTTGTGGGAGAGAAATCTCTGAGAAGTATTCATACATTATGTAAATTTATAAAATTCTCAACAAGTATGCTAAAACAAATGATTTCAGGGCAGGAATTATGGCTAGGTATTTAAGAGCGTTGGCTGCCCTTCCAGAGGACCTGGCTTTGATTCCCATTATCCACATCAAGGGCTCATATCCACCTGTGACATGACTTCAGTCCAGGGGATCTGGCACTTTCTGATTGTCTTTAGGGTACATGTGTGCACACACTTTAGCACATGCGTTTATGCGCACATGTGTGCATGAGCTTGCACTCACACACACACATATACATATACACACACAAATAATAGATACATCTTTTTTACAAAGTGACTCTACTTCAAAGACATCTTTTTTGATAGTTGTGTCCATAAAGTTCCAAAGTCTGTGTCATAGGTAGCAAGTGAACAAAGGCCACAAAGCAGTGTGTGGGAGCATTTCAGTTGGGTTGATAGCTGGAGCAGCCATGAAAGGAATTGTCCCCTCAGCATACCCTCTTAATGCCGGGAAGTCCTCCTTGCTGCCTGTGCCCATGAAAGAACTCAGTTGTTTTATTCAGATTTTATACCCATGTGACAAATTGTCCCAATTTTAGCAGCTTAAAGCTACAGCCATTTATCATCTTGAAGTATGTTAGGTCAGACACCTGAGTGTGCTTGGCTTGGTTCTCTGTTCAGTGTTTTACAAGGCAGAAATCAAGGTGTTAGCTAAGATGGCATCGCATGTGGCGGGAGTAAGGAAGAAGATGTTTTCAGCCCGCCCTGACCATTGGCAATCTTGAGACTATGTAGGTCTAGTGTTCATATCTCCTGCCTGGATCTTGGTTGGAGTCCTTCTCTACTCCCAGATGGGTTTTTTTTGGGGGGGCAGGGGTGGGAGTATTGGAGGGACTTTGTTATAATGTAGCTCTCATTTCCAAAGCCAAGACCACCACATAGAGTTTGGCCTTTAACTCAACCCTCTCTGACTTCCTCTTCTGTTGCATTCGAGAGCTTGCCAATTGGGCAACTCAACAGTAATCCCCTCCATATTTGCAGATTAAACTGATCTGGGACATCAATGATATCTATAAGTTCTCATCCCAGTAGCCACCCTCCCCCAATTTAGGGCAAGATCTTTGAGTGTCATCTGTAGAAGCGCCTACCTCAGTTGCCTTCCTCTGAAATGATGGCATTCTCTTTGCCACATTCAACCAGATCAGGGGTGGACAACTGACCCAAGATAGGCCAATTAGTGCATTTCTTCAGATAGCCTAAGTAACCTTCTCTGCCTAGGGAGGGAGGGGGGCATGGTTTCTTTTCTAATCATAGAGGAGCATTGGTGGCCATTTTTAAAGTAATGAATAGTGTGTGCGTGTGCGTGTGCGTGTGCGTGTGTGTGTGTGTGTGTGTGTGTGTGTGTGTGTGTGTGTGTATGATTGGAAAGCAGTGTTGAGGGCTAGAGTGACAGCTCAGTAGCTGACATGCTTCCCTTGCAAGCATGTGGATCTAAATCCAATCCCCAGAACTTATATTTAAAAAGCTAGGCATGGAGGCAAATGGAGCCAGCTTAAACTACTGGTTGAGTTTCACGCCAGTGAAAATCTGTTTCAAAAAACAAGGTAGATAGTGCCTAACAAGTGTCACCAGAAGTTGTTGTTTGGCTTACATCCCTCCACACATGTGCACAAACACACTTATTATGTTGAGACTAAAATATTCTAGAATATTCTGATCAGCATCTAAAGATTAGGGTGAATTGAAACACGTATCTGTGGCTTCTTTTCAAATATTCGTGTTTGTGTAAGTGTGTGTGGGTACCATGAGGGGCCAGAATAGGATGTCATTATCCCCTGGTGTTCTTCCAGCATTCACCTTTGTTTATTTTTACATTAGTCTAGGACACTCATGGGATGGCATGGACCACATTTAAGATAGGTCTTCCGTTCTCCATGAAACTTCTCACTGACCACACCCAGCAGTGTGTCTCTTGGGTGATTCTAAATCCAGTCATGTTATCAGTGAAAGTCAACCGTTACAGACTTGTAAACTGAGAGGCAGTGAAGGCTCTGCTATGATTCAGGAATAGGATTGGTGTTCATTAAGAGAAGACTGTAGCCATGGGTGTGTTTGTGGAGGAGTGAGTTCCATGTGGGAGGTAGAGGGCTAGGTTTCTGGTGGGCCGGTGAGAATGTGAGCTGGGACTTAGGTAAAGGGACAGTTTGTGTGTTTGGTTTGGTGTGGCCAGAATATTGGTGACTAATGGGTTTGTGGTGGGATACTCAATACATATCTTGTTCCCTGGGGCTCACATATTAGAGGGTTAGTCCTTGGTTAACAGTATTGGAAGGTGGTACATTAACTCTTCCTTCCTTCCTTCTTTCCTTTCTTTCTTAGCTATTTTATTGGGTCTTTACATTTACCACCCTTCCAACTCTTATTGCATTCTAAACTCTTCCAACTCCCCCCCAATACTAGATAAGACAGTAAGAAGGTGAGAGTGGAAAGGGTGTACATATCTCTTTTGACTACTTCCTGCTGATTAGGCACATTGGGTTCTTGGGAAAGTCCAATCTTCATTGTCAGGATTGATATATCGAACTTCCTCTCATCTCTTTTCTCACAACCACTTAGCAAACCACAACAATAACAACCAGGAACAGCGGCCTCTACACATATTGAGGCTCTGGCATCTTTATACCCTCTCAGGAATCCTCAGAATTAAACTTTCTTCAGCTGGCAAAAATCGTGCCTCTTCTTGAGCACGAGACAAATCAGTCACTGTGGACAAACTTAAGTAGCCCCATATCCCACACTTGAGATTAAAATAAAAACATATTCATATAATGTAACTGGGTTTTTTAAGGAACCAAGTCTCACTACAGTAGTAGGGGCTTTAATATGTGGAGTCTAATGAGAGTTAATTAGTACCTGGGGCAGGGGGGTGGCTCACACTCTTGGAAAGGATTCATGCTGATCTACCAGAACTGTTAGGTCTCATAGAACTGGACTGACTGTCACAAAAAAATGGGTTGTTGTAAAATGAATTTGGCTTTCCCAGCTCTGTCTTCCACTTTCTCCCTTGCCATGTGACCCTCCATTCTTACCCAGACCCAGACCCAGACCCCCCACACACACACCCCAGTCATTTGTGCTAACCCCACCACAAGGTCTTCACATTAAGCCAAGGCTGGTGGCTCGAGCCTCAAAACCCTTGTTCCAAAATGCACTTCTCTTCTTCTTAAAGTATCCGGCTTCCTGTATTTTTATTTTAGTGGCACAGAATGATTTCACACAAGGGGTTAAAGTTGGAGTTACCCAAGCTACAAGGATACCAGAATGGCCTCCCTACAGCTCTGCAGTGAACAGGTAGAGAGCAGAAGGGAGGGTGAGGGAAAGCAGAGGAATGGAAGAAAGAACACTTCATTCATTTGAAAATTACTGACATAATGTATTTTGTATTGACTAGCATTCTGCTCCTGCCTCTCTCTCTCATAGACACATAATATTTTTTTCTTATTTTAATTGTGTTAAAATGTACAGAACATAAAACTTGCAGTATCAATCTTTCTTTAAGTGTGCTGTTCGGTGGTATTAAGTGCATTCACATTGTTGGGCAACCGTCGCCGCCATCCGTCTCTAGAACTTTCCAAGTGCAAAGTTGAAATTATAACTGAGTAAACACCTCCTATGCTCATCTCTTCCCAGCCACTGAAGAGCACTGTGTGATTTTATGTCTGTGCGAAACCCACCTCTCCAAGTGCCCTGCACATCAGCAGAATTATATGAATCTATCTTGGTGTGGACTGGCTTATGTCATTTTAACTGCTATAATGCTCTCAAGTTTTACTTCTCCTGCAGCCTGTGTCAAATTTTACTTCATTTACAGCTACCTAATATCCCATTGTATGCATGCATCACAGGGTGTGTGCCCACTATGGAAATTCACCTGTTCTTCTCACAGAAGGTGAACAGTCAAGATGGGAATAGAATGCGGTCATGATTGACAATAAATCTGCTTAGAACATGGGGTATTAGTTCCTTTGATAAATCTGCTCTTGCCATGGTGGTTTCTATACCTAGGAAACTATCAATTTCTCAAGGGACTACATCCAAGTGAACATATGCAGCATCCTTGATTTTTAAATTTTAGTTTATTCTTTAGATGTGTGCATGTGTACATGCGTGTGTGCCTGTGTGTGTGATCAGTGTCCGTATGCCCTGGAGCTGAAGTTACAAGTTATGGGTGATGTAAACTGCCCATAATCAGTGCAAGAATCCTAACTCAGGCCCTCGGTAAGGTCAGCAAACACTCTTAACTACTGGGCCATGGTTCCAACCCTAACTTGGGAATTTTAAATAAAGGAACAAAGTGCTAATCACTTTAGATGCATGGGCTCTCTATTTGTATGCCTTTCTTCCCCCATTGTGTGTGTAGCTGCAAGTGTGTGTATATTTGTGCATCTTTTGCATGTGTGGGGGCAGGCACATTTCTATGTGGGTGCATGTATGTGTGTGTGCATTCATGTAGAGGCCCATGGTCAATGTCGGGGATCATCCTTGGTCACTTTTGCACCTGATGCATTGGGGTTGACCCTCTCCATCAAACCCAGACCTCACTGATATTGCTTGTCACAGCTTGCTCTGCCGATCCCCCTGCCTTCACCTTACTGAGGCTGGAATCACAGTTAGTTAGGATACCATGACGACCTGACATTTCCATTGCTTTCTGCATCTCAGAGCTCCTCCTCATGCCTTAGACACAAGGGCTTTAACTATTGAGCCCTCTCCCTAGGCCTTACCTGTTTGAATTTTATTCCACACGGACCACACTTCAAAAACAAAAAACAAAAAACAAAAAAACCCATTTATTTCATCGTCTACCTCCACAGTCAGTAAAAGACTAGAAATCATTTAACTTTCCAGGCTGACCCACTATTTACATGGGTGCCACGAATCGAACTCTGGTCCTCTTGCTTCCGTGGCAAGCAACTACCCTGCTCAGCCACCTCCCTGGTCCCTGGCTGCTAATGTTTTGATGCTCCATTCCAGTATCCACTGCGGTCTCCAGCAATCTGTACACTTGGCCCCAGTTCCCCTGGATCCATGCGGAGATGCCTGCAATTTAGCACAATGTTTTTTTGGCTTCCATTGGAGGAACAAGATAAGAAGCGGCCAGCGGGAGAGCGTTGCTGTGCTTTTTTTGGTAAAGCGATGCTCTGCTCAGTTCAAGGGCTGCATTATTTTTAGCCCCTAATATTCCAATGAGCTCCTAATTGGTCACTGTGCCTTGATTCTCTTCTCCCCCTCCCTACTCCCCCCCCCCATTCGCCACACTAAGTAATCATTCCGATCTTTCTGCAATGCACATTTCATCACGTGCAGCCTCCTGATTGCAAGGCTTCAGGAGTTCTTCCTTAGTTATGGGATGCATTCCAAGCTCTGGGCTCTGCTCCATAACCTACAAGTTCTTCTGCTATGGTCTGGCCCTGGCCTATTTCCCCAGCATGTTCCCTTCTACTCCCCATTGCAGACTGAGATTCCCCACACATGCTCTCCTCACCATCCATCTCCCCCAAAACCTGTTCTTCCTCCTGCTTTCCTTCCCAGTTTGCCTAATCCTATGCTGCTTTGAAATTTGACCGGAGTATACCTCATCCCAGGAGACCATCCCTCCTCCTCCCTGCCATGGTCCCCTCTCGGTTACATGCTACTATCATGAACTCAGACAAAACGCTTAGGTCTCTCTGTTGTACTCACAGCCTCGAGAGGAGAGTTTCTTACCAAATGACTAGGCTGGCTGGCCAGCGAGCACTCAGGATCCACCTGTCTCCACCCCCCCCCCATCCCCCCAATGCTGGGGTTTTATAGGCACTTGCAAGCCATGCCTGGCTTTTGAATGCAGGTTCTAGGATGCTTCTCATGCCCTTGTCTGTCAACCCGTGTGCCCTCCTCTAGGCTGTAAGTATGGGTAGTGCAGATATCTGTGCATCCTATCGCTAGAGCAAGCTCACGTGGGTGCTGTAGTTCGGCTATGGAATGTTCCTGAAGAGTCTGTGTGTTAAAATGTTGGTCTTAGGCTGGGGATGTAGCTCAGCCACTAAAAGTAAAGGTCATACAAGTGGGAAGACTGAGTTCAGCTCCCCCCCCCCCCCCCCCCCCCAGGACCTATATCAAAAGCTGAGCATGAGGACGCACACTTGCAATCCCAGCAATGAGAGATGGAAACACGCAGATTCCTGGAGGCTCAGTGGCTAACCAGCCTAGCTTATCTGTGGAACATCCAGGCCAAAGAGAGACCCTGCCTCAAAGAAAAAGTGAAAGATATCCAAGGACTGACATTTGTACCCCCTCCCCCAACACACACACACACACACACACACACACACACACACACACCACCACCACCACCACCATAGCCGGCCTTCATATCTCCATGTTGGTCCTCTCAGCAGGTAGCAGATCCTTTAAAAGGTAGGACTTAATGAGAGGTCTTACATCATGGCAGGTGTGCCCTCTCATTGGATGGGGGAGTCCAGTTTCTTCCTTGTTGATCTGTTTTACTGCATCCTGGCCATGAGATGAAGGGATGAATGACTGTGACTCCTATCCACGGGCTCCCATCATGATGTAAGGCCTCATTATTGGCTCAAAACACTGGGTCAATCAAACCTTCAACATGACAAGCCAAAGGGAAGGGACGCCTCCTCCTTAGTGTGCTGTCTCTGGAACTTGTTGGAGTGATGGATGCCTAACAAGCACACCTGGCATTCACTGGGCCTGTAATAAATACTGAAAACCTTCATTAGTGCTACACATATGCGCTTCATGACTCCATCGTTGGAGTCCGCTCACAAAGAAAGACCTGTCTGTCCCTCCTGGGTGGTAGAAGACATTTAATTTATTATTATTATTATTACTATTATTATTATTATTATTATTATTATTATTATTATTATTATTACTACCACTACTACTACTACTACTACTACTACTGTTGTTTGAGTGCATGCCATAACGCAAATGTGGAGCCAGAGGATAACTTGTGTGAGTCGGTCCTCTCATTCTATCATGTGAGTCTTGAGAATGGAGAATGGCACTCAGTCCATCACCTTTGGCAGCAGTGAGCCATCTTGCCAGCTCAAAGTCAGTTCTAGCATTATCTTTCTTTTTATTAAAAGTACTGGGGATCGAACATATAGTCTCATGCATGAAAGGCAAGTGCTTTAGTGCCAAGCTAGAGTCCCAGTCCTGCCTTGTCTTTTTTTTTTAAAGACAGGGTCTCTAAATGCCTTGAAACTCACCACGTGGGCTAGACTGGCTTGCCAACCAGCCCCAGGAATCTGTCCACCCCCACTTGCTCAGGATTGAGGTTCTAAGTGTGTGCCACCATACCTCACTGTTTTATGTGGGTTCTGAGGATTGAATGCAGGTCTTCATATTTGCACAGGAGGCATCTTACCCTCTGAGGCATCTCCCATCCCCCTGAGATATATTTTTTAATGTTTGGTTTTACATATCAAAATTCCCGTCTAATTATCTGGGAACTTCTGGGTCCTGCTTTGCAAAGCTCAGATCTCAGTTTTCAAAGAAATAGTTCAGTTCTTTAACCTTGTCGACAATTTACTTATGCTTAAAAAAATTCACAAAGAGAGTTAAATTATTCCAAGAAAACAGTTGTACATGAAAAGTTAAAGGATGAATCAATGTGTGTATAAATGCACGGCCACTGCTGAGAGGAAAAAAAACTAGTTTGAATTGGTATGTGTGTGCATTTGTATGTATGTGGGTGTGTCAGCATGTATTTATGGGAAAAGGTGTCAGACAAAACAGGATAGAAATTGTGTAGGTGTGTTTTTGTATGATATATACCAATGTTTCTGCCTTTGTGGGCCATGTATGAAGGCCATAAGTTGACATGGGACAATTAGGTGTCTTCTTTGTTCATTTCTCACCTTGCATTTTGAGACAGAATCTCTCACTGAATCTTGAGCTTGTTGATTTGTTGGTCTGGAAGGCCAACAGACCCTGGAGGTGGCTCTGTCTTTGTTGCCCCAACAACAACTGGGCTCATAGGCATGTGCCTTCACATTTGGCTTTTTATGTGGGTGCTGGGGATCTGAACACAGATCCTCATGCTTGTACAGGAGGCACTTAACTAATTGAGTCATCTTCTTGGAGCTTAGACTGGAAATTTTATGGAGAGAATTGGCTGAGCTCAGATAACATAGACAGGAACTGACTCAAGCTGGTTGCAGTTGATAGTAACAATTAAAGAGACCCCGGCAGCTAAAATCAAGGTCACGGCTTAGATTTACAAAGCCAGGCAGAACTTCATTGAAAATCCATGTGACGAGAAAGGCATGTGGTGGTGATGAGATGACTCTGACGTTGGCAGGTTTCCATTTCCTGGCCCAGGTCTTGCAGCTGAGATGTCTGGATGCCACCCAGTGACAGCTGACAAAATGCACGTATTGACGAACTCATCAGCCAGCTCCCCAATGGGAGACAAGAGAGATACCTGTGAGATGTGGGAGGGGGCTTTCTGGCCAAGTCCTTGAATTGGTTGTCATACAAATTAGTCATCATTTTACTACTGAACTGGGTTTTCATCCACTGCCATTTGTTAAAAGAAGTCTTCAAAAATTGAATATAAAATCTCTTTCATCTTTTGAAGAGATTTCTTCTTCTTCCTTCTTCTTTTCCTCTTCTTCCTTCTCCTCCTCCCTTTCCTTCTCCTCCTCCTCCCCCTCTCTGTATATATGTATACAAATGCCTGCAAAGGCTAGAAGAGGAAACCAGACCCCTGGAGCTGGAGTTAAAGGCAATTGTGAGCCACCAGACATGGTAACTGAACTTGAGTCCTCTGCAAGAGCAGCAAGTGCTCTTAAACACAGCCATCTATCTAACCCCAGCCATTCATTTCTACATTGTTAAGGTTAGGTAAGAAAATTTACATTAGTTGACTACTGTCATGGAGGGGTGCAGTGCAGTAACACATGGAATTCAGAGGACCTAACAGAAGAGGCATCTTTGTGCAATTCCAGTAGAGATCTGTGCTCTGCACCAAGTAGGAGAAAAATAAACACAGCACAGAACATCCAATAAATCAGGGGATATGTCCTCTGTTTTAGTACCTTTCCTGTTGCAGTGATAAAACACCCTGACAAAAGCAATCTGAAGAATGATGCATTTATTTTGGCTCACAGTTTGAGGGCACACAGTCCATCAGGGCAGAGGAGGCATGGTGGCAGGAGTGTGAGACAGCTGGTCATATGGCATCTACAGTCAGGAAGCAGAGAGAGATGATGAATGCTGATGCTCAGCTCGCTTTCTCATTTTTATTCATTCCAGGAACCCCAGCCTAGGGAATAGTTTTTCTTATCATCTCAATTAATCCAATCAAGTCAATCACTAATAGGTATGGCCAGAACTAACCCAATCTAGAACCTTCTCTGCAAGTGTGCCCAAAGACTTTTCCCTAGGGTATTCTAGATCCTGTCAAGTTGGCAATTAGTACTATCTATCAGGACTTGGCAACAGGAGTGAAAAGATACGATATCACCAATGGTAGTATCCACATGTGATATCAACTGTGTGACTGTAACTTTTGACAGAATAGAATATAAAATAAATACAGCCTCAGGGCTGAACAGATAAAGGCTCAGAGGTTAAAAGCACTTGTTACTTTTATAGAGGACCTGGGTTTAGTTCCTAGAACCCACTTGGTGGTTCTCAACCACCTGCAGCAACTCCAGTTCCAGGGGTTCTGATGTCCTCTGCTAAACTCTATAGGAACCAGGCATGCATGTGGTGCACATAAATACATATATGCAAGCAGATCATTAATATATGTACCAAATAAATAATCAAACAAATAAATTTTTAAAAAAAGCTACCACCTCAGAAGCAAAGATCTAAGCTGATAGAGTTTAGAAAGGAGAGATGGTGGTTTGGCCATGGTCATGGTTGACAAGAGTCTTTAATTGGCTTGTGAACCTTGGTATGCATAGCAGGGTTGAAACCCAGGACAGCTGTGCATCAAGGACAAGCACGCGCGCTGCCAAGTCTCCACTGCATGTGTAGTAAATCTTTGTAGAGTAAAATAAATACTTTGTAAAGTAAAATATTTATTTTATGCACTTGATGCACAATGAAGACGCATGCCGTAAAACATATGTCATGGTTCTTAATAAAACGTGGTGGGAAGAATGATTTTTTCAATAATTCAGATACTCTTAATAGTAACAGGAAAGATTTATGCTGCCCTCAGATCAACCAGGATGCTAATTATGGAGAGGAATTTTTAAATGGCACAGAAAGTTAGTGCTGTACAAATATTGCTGCTTTCCCATTGTATTTTGCACCATCATTCACTCATTTAAATAGCTGTTGACTAATACTGACAGGAATTTCAATATTTATCCTTCCTTCCTCCCTCCCACCTCTGTTCTTTTTTCTTTCCTTCCTTCCTGCCCTCCCTCCACCCTTCCCTTCTTTTATCCTTCCTTCCCCATCAGTATTGTCACCATCATCACCGTCATCACCAACATCACCAACATCATGGTCACCATGGTCACATTCAGTATCATCATCATCAATATCATCTTCCTCATGGGCTAGGGAGACAGCTTGTTCAGTAAAGTACATGCCTTGCAAGCAAGAGGATCTGAACTCAATGTCTAGTAGCCATGCTTAAAGAAACAGAACCACTGAAAGTGGTAGGAAGTGCATGTAACCCCAGCTCTGGAGAGGCAGAGGCAGCTGGATACAAAACATTTTGTGGCCAGCTAGTCTAGCCACATGTACACACACACACACACACACACACACACACTCTCACATGTGCGTGTGTGCACATAGAGTATCATCTTTCTTAATGACTACCCATATTGTTCTTACTAGGGATAACTGATGCTCCTAAAAGCAGGAACTTTGTGCTAGGGCAGTCATTCTATCAGTCTGAACAATAGACAGTATTAATCAAGTGCATAATACACACATTCCAACACACTTTACAGGTGTACAGCTAAGGGCATCTGGGGACTACCAATAGACCAGCCCATGAACACTTCCAATGGACCAGCCCATCACCTGGTTCACATGGGGACACAAGA
Source organism: Acomys percivali (assembly GCA_907169655.1). Classification (NCBI taxonomy): domain Eukaryota; kingdom Metazoa; phylum Chordata; class Mammalia; order Rodentia; family Muridae; genus Acomys; species Acomys percivali. The sequence continues at coordinate 17,096,808 of OU015754.1, read as the reverse complement.
GCATGCTCAAGACAAACATGTAACTTCAGCCCAGTGAATCACTCCATTTGGCCCAAACAAAGAGTCTCCTAATAGAAAGATGACTTCTGCATTCAGTGTAGGAGGGAGAAGTCGGTGAGCAACAGCTGCCAGGAACTGGTGCAACAACATGGTTGCTTTATGAAGGAACAAGAGATCTACTACTGGTTGGTGAATTTCTTAAAGCAAAGTTGAAATCCCAAGACTCCTGCACTGAGCTCTGTGCTTCCATCTTTCCTTGGGAGAACAGGCTACTTGTGGTTAACAAGGGGCCCTGGATTGTCTAGAGTCTGATCTTGCATCTGGGTGTCAAACGCTGATACAAGGGAAAGACATTGCTAGTTGCAGTTGCTGGCTGCTGCTTGTAGTAATTTTGCTAGCATGCACAAGGCCCTGGCTTCCATGACCAGCACTACAGAAAGTAAGTGTTGAAGCCTGACCCGGTTAGTGGCTGAGAAAATGACCCATGTTCTTGCAATGGATGAAGGAGGCCAATTCCCCAAGGAAACAGAGGAGACGAGGAAAAACCCACCATAGTGCTGAGAAGGGTAATGGGTAAGGATAAATTTAGGAGTCATGATCAGTAAAAGATCCAGACAGGGACGTTCACATATAATCAGAGGGCAAGGGTAGGTTTGGAATCCTAGAGAGTAAGTTTGGTAAGACCAAGTGTAAGGTGCATTAAAATGGGGTTCCAGAGCTGGGGACAAAAGTACCTGCCATGCAATCAAGGAGACTCAGGATTCAGTCTCCACAACATACATAAATAATCCAGCCTAGACTACTTGGGGAGTTCCATACTAGCGAGAGACACTGTCTCAAAACACAAAACCAAGATGAGAGGCGTCCTGAAGAAGTTGACCTCTATCCTCTACATGCATGGGTGCATGCGTGAACACACATGCAATCCTTACATATACAAACACACATGCAATGAAGCTATCATTGGGCAAAGGCACTGGGAATTATTATGGTGGGAAGGTGCGATCACAAGACCAAGGATGCAAAATGAAAGAATAACAAATGACTGTGGCATTAATATGCAAAAATGGGAGTGTGCCTGCTGTAAGAGATTGCAGGTCTATGGGCTTAATATTCATCATGTCGGAGAGGATGCTGGCTTCCTATTACAAGCCGCAGTGTAATTAAATCAAGGAATGGGGCTAGAAGTGGCTGCTGGAGAGGCTCAGGCATTCATGCGACTCCTGAGGTGTCTCCTGCCTGAGATTTTGTACCTGGGGACCACACAGATGCCATCTAGCTCTCACGGAGCGGGAGGTAGCCTCCGGGTGCACAGACATCTGACTTCAGTTCTGTTCCTGTTTTGTTTGTTTATTTATTTATGTATTGGTTTATCTATTATTTATCCTTTGAGAATTTCATACACATACTCAATGAAATACGGTTATGTCTGCCTCCTATTGTCCCTACCTCCAACTCTCCTCCACGCGGTCCTCCCAATACATTCCTCTCTCAACTTCATGTCCTCTTTTTCTGTTCATTTTAATAACCCATGAATTCCAATTAGTGCTCAAGTCTTGGGCTTGGTGAATGTCCTGACACGTGTGCCGTTTCTCTCTCTCTCCCTGATTGCCAGCCTTCCAGGCTCAGCTGCTGTGTTCCTTTCTCAGGGGGCTCTGCCCTGAGTACACATTTCCAGCTGCCTGTTGGAGAAGTTGTAAGCAGCAGGGAGCAGGCAGTATCAGGCTCCCCCTTCCCCCATGGGGATACAGCTCTACACTGGAAGCCTTAACAGCTTCACACAAAACACAAAATACTGCGGTGGAAACTTTCCCATGGGGTGTGTTGATTAAATTGATTAAATGCATGTCAGGCACTTAGAACAGTATCTAACAATCAGGAAAGATTGTTAATGTTTATTTTGAATGTTTTCAGCGTGTGTGTGTGTGTGTGTGTGTGTGTGTGTGTGTGTGTGTTAGAGAGTGTGACTGGAAGTGTGTGGAGGTCAGAGATAACCTTGGATGTCAATCTTCACCTTCCACTGTGTTTGAGGTAGGATCTCCTGTTGTTTGCCACTGTGTATGTACACCATGATACCTGCCTCTTGAATGTTCAGGGTTTCTCCTATTCCAACCTCCCTTCTCACTGAAGAAGCACTTGGATTATAGATATGTGCTGTTGTGTCTGGCTTTACAAGTGTTCTGGGGGTTTGAACTCAGGTCCTCATGCTTGCGCAGCAACTGGTTTGCCCACTGATCATCTCCACAGCTTTAAAAGTTTCATGATGGGAGCTGGAGATGGGGCAGGGGGAGAGCTCACCACTTAGGAAGACTTGCTCTCTTCTGAAAGACTCGGTTCCATACCTAGCAGCCATATTAAGTGTGTCACAAATGATATGAGACCCTCTTCTGGCCTCTGAATGTACACACACACAAGTGGCTTGATACATTCACATAGACACATGCACATACACATAAATTTAAGAAAGAAAGAAAGACCCAAAGTCTCATGATGATTTAGAATTGGGCATATCTAGTTTAGAACTGGGCACATCAAGAGCCCAAGCATAGCTACCATCCAATAGCGAGACAAATGGAGGAAGTGAATGAACATTGCTTATGCAGTTGGAGCACTGGCAGAGACCACACAAAGTTCTGCATTCTCTTTTTCCTCCATGTACCAGACAGTGGCTTCTTGAAGTCTAGAGCCCCACTCACTGCACTCTCCATTGGACCAACAGTAACTAGCATTGTAAGGATCCATTAAACATATATTGAGCAAGTGGAAATTATAGAGATGTCCCCAAGTCCCACTGTTAACATTATTGAACTTCTGCATGTCAGGCTACCTGGTCTGTAAGCACCCCGGGATTCACCACCACCCATCTCTCCATAGGAGTGTTTAGATTACAAATGCTTGATACTGCATGCAGCTTTTATATGAGTCCTGAGTATTGTACAGGTCCTCAGGTCTGTATAGAAAGCACTTTACCCAGCGAACAGTTTCCCCAGGCCCAGTTTTGTCCTTGTTCTGGACTCAGCCAGGTGCTTGGCTTCATTTGTATCATCACCTATTGGTTTGGCTGCATGAGGTTCTGATACAGGAATAACAGAGTGTCTTCGATAACCATTGTGCCTTCCATAGTGCCTGCATGGGCTTGGCTTTGGGGCTAAGATCCTGGAAGCTGCCAAAGCTAGTGGATTTGGGGTTTTTGTCTCATGAAGGTTAAAAAAAAAAAGAACGTAAGGGCCACAGAAGGTGAATCTTAGAAAGAGGCTTATTATTATAGGGGATTTAAGAGAAAGCAGGCAAGATGAGCTCCTGCAAGGCAGGGGGAGTCTCTGGGAGTGGAACTAAAGCTTTCTTGGATGGGGGGGGGAGGGATGGGGAAGCTGGTCAGTCCATTTTCTATCTCTAGTGTTCAGTTGCCTCACAGTCTCATTCACATCACAGGGGCACCCCAAATCAAAACAAAACCCAGACACGCCCTTCCTGGGCCTCTGGGGCCTCTGGAGATATCAGAGATATTTTGGCTTTAAAACTGTTAGTGTCTCTGACCTCTGGCAAAGACAAGACCATGAGGGAGCCACAAGGACATTTCCAGCTCTTAGCCTTTGGAGGTCTTTTTATTCTAGCATTGCCTACCCATTTTCTATCCTATTCTCATCAGTAGCAGCCAAACCTTCACCTTGGGACTAGGATAATTCTCCCTAGGGAGAAAGCATATGTACAGAAACCTCCCCAGGCTCCCAGGCTCTGCAAGCTAAAATTGGGTTTTGATAATAAAAATACTTTGAGGTCTTTAACACTCAAGGAGCCACCAGCTGACACAATGGCATTATATTAATTTTCTGTTTAATAAAGCATATTGGATCCTCCACATGGGCCTGCTTGGGGAAGGGAGAAACACAAGGCAGCATTTCACTTTAAGCAGGAGGCAGCGCCAGATAAAAGGAGTCTAATTGAAGTGCACAATATGCTTACCCGTGTAGCTGCCGATAAAACAGTGCTGCCTCCCTCCCCACCTTTGCAGAGTACAAGAGATAAAAAAAATCAGAGCCACTAAGTCAAATCACACTGAACAGTATCCTTTAGTGCAGGTCTGTGGCCCTCTGTGTTTTGTAAGGGATCAAGGCTTGAAAGCCTAGCTTTGCCAAGAGTGGTGGTGTTGGGGCTGACTGTGGGCTCACAGGAGGCAAGAGGAGCTTAAGTCTGACTCTTTGCAGGAAGAGGTAAGCCTGTCTAATTTGCATGACGGCTGAGACTCAATGCCATTCCCAGATTACTTCTTATACCTCTGGGTAACCTTTTAATTTGGGTGAAAGGGTGCATTTAATTCCCTTTTACTACAACCAGTTAAACAGATAATGGCTAGTCTATTGTGAGGGTTAATTATCAACTTGACTGGTTTTGGAATCTCCAGGGAAACACACTATTGGTTGTGCCTGTGAGACGGTTTTCCACAGAGGTTCAACTAAGGAAGACCAACCCCCCCCCCCCCCCCGGTGTGGGTGGCACCATTCTATGAGCTGAGGATCCTCTATTGGGTGAGAAGGAGAAAGCAAGCCTGTTTCCTGACAGTGCATGTAACATGACAGGCTGCTTCATGCTCTACCTACCATCCTTTCTCCATCAGCATGGACTGTACCCTCTCAAACTACGAGCCAAGGAAATCATGTTTTCATATGTTTCTCATCCTTGGGTATTTGGTCCCAGCAATAAAAAGAGTAAGTAATAATCACACATGCATATTCTGCCTCTGTTAGACTTCCATCAACAGATTGAAAACATGGCATATTGTATTTCTGTTTGCTTTCAGGCAGGATCCCCTACAGTCCAGTGTGGCTTTAAATTCACTAAGTATCCAAGGATGGCCTTGAATGTTTGATTTCACTCCCTCTGCCTCCCCAATGCTAAGGTTATAAGCATATGCCACCCAGATTAGGTTTAGGAAGTGTTAGGTTCCAAATCCATGTCCCTCCTGCATCCTGGGTAAACATTCTAACAGCTGAGCCACATTTCTTTCTTTCTTTCTTTCTTTCTTTCTTTCTTTCTTTCTTTCTTT
>OU015754.1:17072982-17085681 GCA_907169655.1 Acomys percivali | reverse complement strand
TCTCTCTCTCTCTCTCTCTCTCTCTCTCTCTCTCTCTCTCTCTCTCTCTCTCTCTCTGTGTGTGTGTGTGTGTGTGTGTGTGTAGCATATGTGTGCATATGCCTGCAGAAGTCTGAAGAGAGCTGGAATCACAGGTGATTGTGAGCTGCCTGATATGGGTGCTTGAAAAGAAACTCTCATCCTCTGGAAGAACTGCAGGTGTGGTTAATCTCTAAGCTGTCTCTTCAGCCCTTGGCTAGACCTTTCAGGACCAACATTCATAGGAAAGAACCACACTGGCATCAAAAAATCAACCACAACTGAATGAACCTCCACACCTCCATATCCTATCCAGGAATGCCTTTTCCCCACATGCCTGGGCACATCAGTGAACATCCTACCACAGAAGAGAGCTATGCAAAGCAGAGCTATTTCCAACATACTTCCTTCCCTGCAAGAAGCAATCTAAAAATTGCCTGCTGTTATGGTTGGGAATAAGATATGTTATTAAATGAATGACAGAGAAATAAGGAGACATCCATCAAAGTGTCTATCTACTTCCTGCTCCTAGAACTTGTGTATATCCTAAGGGTGTCAGTGAGCAAATCATGGGTAAGGATGTCTGAAGTGGAAGGAACTAAAAATACAAAGGGAAAGACTTACAAATTGTGTCCTCCAGCTCTTAGCTGAATCATTTCTCTCTTGGCATTATCTTTCAAAGCAGAAAATTGATGGTTTGCTGGTTGCGGGGAGAAAATACACACATTTGTAGGTTTGGTTTCAGCAACATGTGGAGGAGAGGCTAGTTGGGGGCATGGCTCTAGGGTGTCCTGGGCTTGCTCACTGTCAGTGGGAAATGCCACATGGGTACCCTGTGTCTCGTCTAAAAGCAGAATAGGAAAAAGGGCCTGCAGGAGGCTGGGCCCAACCTCTACCTGGCAAACATCTGTTGAAAGGAGGTTGGCTGTCTCTGTTTACCTCACAGAACATACAGTAACAGATATGAAAGAGAAGTAAAATAAATATTGATCCAAGGGCCCTGTGATGGTTTGAATAGGAATGACTTGCATAGGCTCATTGATTTGAAGGCTTGGTCATCAGTGAGTGGTACTGCTTGAGAGGGATTAGGAAGTGTGGCCTTGTTGGAGTAGGTGTAGCCTTGTTGGAGTGGGTGTGGCCTTGTTGAAGTGGGTGTGGCCTTGTTGGAGTGGGTGTAGCCTTGTTGGAGTAGGTGTGGTCTTGGAGGAAATGTGGATAGGCTTTGGGTTTCCAAAGCTTAAGCCAGGCCCATTGTTTCTCTCTTCCTGCTGCCTGTTGATCTATAGGTAGACCTCTCAGCTACCTCTCCCGAATCATGTGTGCCTGCATCATTGGGGAAGTTTTGGGTTATATGTAAACATGTTTTTTTTTTTTTTTAATCCCAGGTGTAGGATATGTGGGCTGCTCCGTGATAACTACCTCCTGAGAGGGCATGTGATGTTTGTCAGCTATGAACTACCTTTGTGTAGGGGCGTGGTCTTTGTCAGTGGGGATAAAAGCCAGACCCAAAGTGGTGTGGGGGGAGATAGGCTCTGAGAAAGAAGAAGGGTGCTGATGCTTCCCCATGCTGCTCCTGGTTGCTGTTGATGCAGTGTGACGAGAAGAAGTCAGAGATATCCTGATATAAGGATCGGACTTGCCCCAGTGAACCCAATGATCCTAAATAGTAGGAAGCAGCTAAGGAAAACTACACCCCCTTTCCCCACTAACCTTCTTTCTCCACTACCTGGTGTTGGGGTGTTGGAAGGGATTGGGGTGGAAGGGATAAAGAGATTTAAGGAACCCAAAATAAAAATATTGTTTAAAAGTATGCCAACTCACCATGACAAAAATGGACTAAACCTCTAAAAGTGTAAGCAAGGCCCAGTTAGATGCTTTGCTTTATAAGAGTTGCCTTGGTCATGGTGTCTCTTCACAGCAATAGAACGCTGAGTAAGACAGCCCCATTTTTAAAAACTCACTCTAGGAATAAAGGCACATTGCAAAGTAGCCTCAGCACACATCTCCTAGCGGTCCAGAGAAATCTGCCTGAAGGAGGCTGAGATTCTTACTGGAATTGTTAAAGTCAGAATCTGGGCTCTGTTAGGCCATCCTTAATAGGCCAATTGAAGAAACACATTGTAATGAAAAGCTGAGCAGGGGGGAAAAAGTAGATTGTAGTCAACCCGGCCACACTGGGAAGAGGAAAAAGTAGGTCCACTGACCATTCCTCCCCCTCCATATCTGTGGGTCCAAATCTGTGGATCCTAACACGAAGCTTAGGTTTAGTTGAAAGCAAGAGGCAGACATGGTGAGCAGTCCTGGTCAGGGTGTGTTCCTACTCATTAGTGACTTATTGTCTGGGCTCCAAGTGGTCTAACAATTTAGAATTTCATGGAATCTCTTCCAGGAAGGCAAGTTCTTCCTCTTGTTCAGGCTTTAGCCTTGCCCTTCTTCCAGCTTGAGATACTTTGGAAAATTCTAGTTCTTTGGAGTCCCCTTATTTCAATAGTTTAGTAGCCAAAGGGGGAGTTTCAATAGACTCTCTTTAGAACAGTGGTTCTCAGCATTCCTAAATGCTGTGACCCTTCAACAAAGTTCCTCACATTGTGGTGACCTCCCCCGAGGCATGAAAGTATTTCACTGATAATTAATAACTGTAATTTTGCTACTGTTATGAATTATAATGTAAATATCTGATATTCAAGTTATCTGATAATGTAACCCCAATGAGGTCACAACCCACAGTTGAGAACCAGTGCTTCATAATGTCCCCATTCCTACTAAGAATGAGGTGATATTTACATGTGGGACCAGAGGAAAGTGATAGCTGGCATGCAGGATGAAGCCCACGGCAACTGAAGAGGGGGATTCTGAATGCTTGGAAATCTAGCTTCCCACCTGTCATTGGCTGACATACTGTCGCCATTAAGCAGATTAATTTTTGCCAATTATGTGGTGAAGTTTCCCTTAAACTCACCAGGAAGGCTTCATCTGCCCTTTGCTTGAGATGCTCTTGGCATAGTGTGAACAGATGATAGGAACGTGGCTGACATTCAGGGGATATTGAAATGGCAGCAAGAGCAGAATTCCCTTAAGGTATTTACCAAAAAAAGTCAGGAATCGTCATGGCATCACTTAGATTTCAGTACCTGCTTACTTCCAGTCAACAGATAAGGTCAGTCATCAATGGCAGCCACTTTTGGAGTGCTTTCTGAGCACTCAAGCAAGTACTCCGTAGTCATAGATTGCTTTAATGCTTATAACTACTCTGTGAAAGGCACACTACAGTGTTCGTTTTCTCAGGAGAGGAAATAAAAGGCTCAAACCAAGGTTAACTAATTTGTGAAATGGCAGTGGTGTCATTTGTCCTCAGTACTCTGCACCAATCCCCCAAAATCTGATTGTAGCCTAGGGACCTGTGAAAGGGAACCCCTCAAATTATGTTACTGCTAATACTCTTGTATTCGGTACTTTGGTCATTGCTGAGACAAAAAAAAAAAAAAAAAAAAAAAAAAAACCCTAGAAAAATAAAAGCATCAGCATTAAGGAAGAAGAATTTCTGGCTTCTAAGGGCACCTGCACCCATGTGGTACACACACATGTATCCAAGCACATCCACGTACTCATAAAACAAAATCAGTAAATAATTCTAAAAATCAAACAAAAACAAAGCCCCTCTCACACCAGGGAGCTACGAGTGTGAACAAATCCAGAGTAGCTTAGAAGGAACTCCAGCATCTTGCCTTGCCTTTGGTTTGGGCGGGGGTGGGTGGTGGGTGGTTCCTTTCCCAGGGTGTAGTAGAGGGGTGCTCTTTGAAATGGTTGGGCTTTGCTTCCTGATTGTCCCTGGTTTTGAGTTTAGTTTGTGGTGCATTATCAAAAAGAGGATTTCCTCCACTCTCCCATCCACGTACCCTCCCTCCCTCCCTCCCTCCCTCCTTTTTTTCTTTCTTTATCAACATAGTCTGTTTTCTAGCTTTCCTATATGTGTGCAGTAACAGCAATATCAGCAGTGTATGTATACATGTGAGCATGCATGTGTGTATGTGTGTGTGTGTGTGTGTGTGTGTGTGTGTGTGTATGCAGCAGTCAAAGAAGACACAAAATGAATTCTCAGCAGCTAGAAAGAGAGATAATGGGGCTTCTTTGGACTGCAAACACATGCTGAAATAAAGAGCACACAGAACCCAGTGTCTAAGCATGCAAGCTCAGCCTTTCGGATCTACAGGCCCACAGGGCTGGAGCTCTTCATTGGAATTTCCATCAGAGATACTGGCACAGGCTTGCTTAAACTACCTCCTCAGTGACTAATAAAGCTTCCAGTCAGCAAACCTGTCACAGAGGCCACCTTGGATTCTACCAGCTATGTAGGTGGCAGCTGGCTGCTGGTTTTGACTAAGAGGCCAAAAGAATCACTCACTTGCTGGAATGTTTGCCTTCTCACTGGAACTTTTTTTTACCATGTGGCATATTCATTTTAACATAGACTTTTATGTTTTCTTTTTTTCCTTTACTTTCCTCCTTCTATGGCTTCCCCACTCCTTTTTCCTACCCTCCCTACTCCTCTCTCTGCCTTCTTTCTTGAGTTCACACTGTAGCCCTTGCTGACCTTGAACTTACTGTCTATCTCAATAGGCCTCAAACTTGCAGCGATCCTCCCGTCTCAGGATCCCAAGTGTGTGGTGTGTGTGTGTGTGTGCTTGTGTATAGGAAGGTATGTGCTCTGTGTGTGTACAGAGGATAGAGGCCAGAGAAGAGCACTGGGTTCCTGTTTTATATAACTCTTTATCTTAGACCGTTGAGAAAGGGCTTCGCAGTGAGCCTGGAGGTAGGCTGGTGCCCAGCAAGCCCCAGCCATCCTCCAGTTCCCACCTTCCACAGCCTTGGTTTTATAGGTAAATGTACAAACACGGGCTTGTTATGTGAGTGCTGGAGACTTGAACTCAGGTGTCTATGCTTAGACGGCACTCTCACCAGATGAGCCAAATTCCCCAGTCACTTTGTGCGTTTGTCTTGGAGGCCAACTTCAGCTCCAAATCTTCCAGAACCATTAAAGATATCAATTTTGCAAGTTAAAAAAAAAAAAAAGTCTGATAGTCTTAAGATTTGATCATCCCTGGATTTTGGCATGTATGGAAGGATCCTGGAACCAATTCCCTGTAGAGAGAGCAATAAGGCCATATGCTAGATATTGCAAATGCTTTTTACACTTGTGGCATATTTGAATAGATGTGCTTACATAATGAGTATTTACATTAACATTGATATCTTCTCTCAAGATGTAAATGGTTTGTTGTTCTTTTGTAGAGCACTGTAAAGTGGTGCCCTGAGCACGCTGTGTCAGAAACAGACACATCTGAGTCTTTCCACAGGTCAAAGTTTATTTCCCAACAAAAGGAAGAGCACTAAATGTCTCTCATGACAGGCTTTCCTCTCTTGCCAGGGTTTTAGAATTATACCAAGGTTATGGTAGGGCAAGCTGACATGCCAGCCAGTTATAGGCTGTGCATTTTCTGTAGAGAGAGAAAAAGAAAAAAAAACCTACAGTATATTTTCCATTTCAATATTCTGTGGGCATGGGGGACAGGAGTGATTTGTGGTCCGGAGAGATAGCTCAGTGAATAAGAGTGCTTGTTGTGCAAACATGAAGACCTGAGTTCAGATTCCAACACCCATGAAAAAAAGACAAATATAGCTGCTTGTGTGCCTGAGGCCTCAGTGCTGTGGGGAGTGGAGCCAGGAGGACTGATGGAGCTTGTTGGCCTCTACTCTAGCTCCAGGTTCACTGGGAAGCCCTACTTCAAGGGAAAAAAAATCAGAGAGAGAGATAGAGCAAGACACCCAACTTTCTCCTTGGGTCTCTGTATGTGCACATGGGCGTGTGTGTACCCACACTAGTGCATATGCAGCATCCTTCTTCTCTATCATGTTAAAACTAATTTTATTGCCCCCCCAAAAAAATGTCAACGTTGTGCCTACTCTTCCCCATTATTATTAGGGAAGGAATTTCTAAAGAGTTAAGTATTAGCAGCTCACATGGATCCATCTCAATTCAGCAAATTCCCTGGCTGGTCATCTCTGCTTTACACAGCTCATCCCATCAGCATCATCCTGTTTCACAACTCAGTCCCCTGCTCAAATGAGGACCACTGCTCAGGTCTGTGGAGGCTGGCATTTATCCACATCCTCTCAGACACAGAAATGCAGACAGGTGGATGAATATTTCATGCTCTCTAGTGGTAGCTCGAACTCTTCAACACAGACTGGGCAGCAGCACTTCATGACTTTTTCATCTGTGCATGGGGGTAACTTAGAAACTTAAGATGGAAAGAGTTATACCGTCAACTACTCACCAAAGGCCTTTTGATAAACTCCTCCATGTTATAAGCACAGTCACATGTACCCACATACATGTATGTATACTTTATGTATCATGATACACACATGAATATATTCACATAAACGTATACATATGTAGCATATAAAACATACCATAGCTCTAACATATATCTATCACACATAAACATAAAGCATATAATAAACAGCACATATCACATGTAAAATATGTAAGTATATAGCACACACATTTCCCCCTCACACACATACATGATAGCAGATTTTATACACTCACATCTAGTCTTAATCATTGGGTATGTTAACAAGTAGATAACTTGGGAAAAAATTACATAGTTATCCATTCTATAGTTTTCTGATCACTTATTTGTAGAACAAATTTTATACTAGCATTGTGTAGAGCAAGGAGGTGGGATTAAGTAAATGAATACATATGGATGCTACCTGTATGTGTGTACATTTACCATTAATATTACACAGATGATGAAGGTGAGGCCCAGAGAAGGAAACTGATTTCTCTGGGTTACACAGCAAAAGCAGAGTCAGTTTACCTCATCCATAGAGGTCTAAAGGCTGGGTGCTTAAATTACTCACTTTGTGGACTAACGTATATTGTTGTGGATTTGATAAAGGCAAAAGCTTCAAGAGGGCTATTGAAAATAATGCTTTTGGGGGTGACTCAAGTTAAATAATGTCATAGTGGGGTGGTCCTTTATATCGCGAGAACTCCTTTCCCATGGGGAGATGTAAGTCATGTCTATTCCCAGCGACAAACCGAGGTATGATTTTACCAAAGTCCACCCTGGGGAAACTTAACTCATTGGGCTTTAATGGGTGAGAGGTCATCATGAGGGTGGTGATCAAAATATGTCCACACTGTAATATCCTCATCCAGCACTCCTGATGCCCTCCCCATAGCCGCACAGACAGAACCACTTCCATTAACTTCCCCCAGCTCCAGTACCTCCCAGAACACATCCTTGTGCAATTGGGGCAGAGCTGCATATAAATGGCCAAGAGGGGTGACTAGATGCTCACACAAGGGTCCAGTGAACCTTTTTTTTCTATGAGGAATGTCAACAGTCTCCTGGGCCAATCATGATGGACTCCTGCAATCCCAGCACAGCTGAGTTGATGAAGATGTCGGCTTTTTCACTCGGAGGCCATGTTCTGCAATCCCACTGATATGGTGGGATTGGTGCCCATGTGAGAAAGACAACTTACAGGTTGACCTCGGACTTGGCAGCGCTCAGATCTGTGAGCCATCGACTCTGGTCTGGTGTGTGGTCATCTGTTAGGGACATCAAGACTGATGGATGCAGTGTCAGTTTTCTTTCCTTCTCCTTTGTTCATATTTTAAAATGTGTGTGTGCACACAGGTGATAGTACACTTGTAGAGGTCAGAGGTTAACTTTGAGAGTCCATTCTGTTCTTCCAACATGTGGGTTCTGGGAATCGATCTCGGGTCCTCATGCTCAATGACAAGTGCCTTTACCCTCTGAGCCATCTGGGCAGCCCTCTCCTGTGTTCATTTTGTATGTTGTTGTAAGCTTCGAGGCTGCTTCTATTTCCACCATTGTTGGGTTCATTTTATTTTTGAATAAGTACATTACCGTGTTCTCAAAGTAAAGTCTGCACCAACAATATTCTTGAAGAAGTATCTATCCTTTTCACCTCCCTGCACAGCCTACTAATCCATCTTCCGTACGTGAGCAATTGTGTTAGTTTCTGCTTTATCCTCCTGAGTTATTCCTTTTGCATAAAGTAAGAAATACATCTGTAACTGTGATTCTATGTACTCTTCGTCCTCCTATCAAAAGTAGCTTTATAAATTCTATTTTACATTTTGCTTTTCTAGCTTGGCAATATATCCTTAGAATTACCCCATATCACTTCATAGAAAGCATTAGCATTCTAACTTACAAATGCTTGCTTGGAAAAAAAAAATACCTCGGATGAAAGAATATTGAATGTGACTATTGAAATATCACAGGATTGCAGGATGCGGCTAAAGCCATGCTTGGAGGAAAGTTGCAACTTCATATGCTCATGTTAGGAAAGAAGAGAAATGGGGCTGGGGGTGCCTCAGTTCATAGTACTCACACCACACATGTGAGAGGAACAACTGGACCCCTGGACCCATGTGAAAGGCAGGTGGGGGTGGTAGCCCTCCTGTAATTCCAGTTAGTGGGAGGTGGACGCAGATGGAGGAGGCCAGCTGGTTAGTGGAACTGGCATGCTCTGCACTCAAATGAGAGGTCCCATCTCCATATGTAAGGCAAAGAGCGATTGATGAAACCTGATTACACACATGTGCCCAAACATGTCATGTAAGCATGCATAAATTGCACACACATACAAGCGTGCGCACACACACACACACACACACACACACACACACACGGGGGGGGGGGGGAAGCACTTGTGTGTAAGTGGAGCTATGGTTTAAATATTTAGTACTGTATGTCCCTACTGAGGCACATATCAAGGTTCAAGTACCCATTGCAATGGTGTTTAAGGATGAAGGGAGCATTAAGAGATATTTAGTTTGGGAAAGCTCCACCCTCAAGAAGTGATTGATGGTTTCCTCCAAGACTGGATTAGTTCTCCAGGAAATAGATAAGCTCTCTTGAGAGTGTAATTGCAAACCAGCCCCCACCCTCTTATAGTGCCTTTTCTTTGTCATCTTTCTACTTTTTAGCTCTTACTTACGTATACTTCTGTGTGTATATATACATATGTATATATATAAATATATGTTTATATATACATATGAATACATATGTATTTATTTATTATATACTGCATGGTAAGTGATAAGAAAGGAGACATACAGTGGGGGAATCAAGGGTAGCACACATGTCAGGGAGACGAGGGAAAAGATAATCATTAAAACACTGTTTAAAATAAATGTCATAATGATATCTAATACCTTGTGTATTAAACTTAATTTTTAAAATTATTAAGGAGCACAAAAAGAACATTACAATCTAATATCACTCAGCAGGTGTAGCTCAGTGGTAGGGTATCTGCCCAGCGTGTGAAAGCCCCTGGGTTGCATCCTGATCACCATAAAGGATAAATTAATAAATAGTTTAAAAATGATGATAACTAACTGTTGGTATGTTTCTGAGAATCATTTTGCTCAGCCCAGATAGAGTTTAAGCTCTTGCCAACCATGTTCTTTAACTAATTTCAGTAGGTCTTCCTCCCTTCCCTCCCCGCCTCCTTCCCTCAAACCCTTCCTCCTTCCTTTTTCTTTATCTTTTTGAGGAAGTCCCGGTAGCTCTGGTCTCTGCCTCAGGCTGGCCTTGAACTCACTGTGTAGCCTTGGTTGGCCTTGAATCGCTAATGCTCCTGGCTCTACCTCCTAAGTGCCAGGACTATGAAGAGACACACACCCGTCTTATTAGATTGCCTTCCCCAAGGGCGTACAGACAGGACAGAAAGGAAAGCGTGATAAATTACTTGCTTTCCTCTCTTGGCTAGCAACGTCGTCATCATTTTATTTTAAAAAAGGAAGTTCTTTGAAAAGCCGAGGGAAGTGGTGAAACCATCAGAAAATTTACATGCTCTGGGGGGCTGTTTCAGGGAACCACATAGCCTGAGGTGCTGGGTCTACATCAAGAGCAACTGCCCAGAGTGGTGATGGGGGGTGGGAGTGGGGCACACATGGTACCAGATGTCTTTGTAGCTTTTTCAGGCCTGGTGTATATTCAGGGACAGAAAATTCAGAGTGAGGGAAGAACTAGAGTGGGGCAGGTACGGGGACTCCTCTCATCTCAGGGAAAAGGCACCAGCCATCCTCACGCTTCAAGGTGGCTCCCTAAGTATGCTGTAATTAGAGACACTGCAGTAATTGCTGAGGCCTCTCAGTGTTCTCCTGTGGGTACCATGGCGACGATGGTGGAGTCGAGCTCTAGGCTGTCCCCACAGCAGGTAGTGTGGTGTATCTATACCCTGAGTCTCAGACCTGAGAGGACAGTGTATCACAAAGAGGGGAGGCTGGGGTGGGGCTGGAAGGGGGGGCTGTGTGCTCAGGGAGCGGGGCTCAGCCTCACGGTTTTGAACAGCCTCAACTCAGCATTTGACAGACCCAGTTCATCCTAAACGGAGCAGCTAAAGGAGGCTTTCCATTTGATGACGTTGTTCCATGGAGTAGCCTACAGTGGCAACCAGACTGGAGTGGCCATGTGGCAAAGACCACCTGGACTTAGATGTCCCTCCTTACCCAGAATAAGATACGTAGACATTGCACACCTATAATTCCAGCATCCAGGGAGGCAGAGGCAGATGGATCTTTGTGAGTTCATGGCCAGCCTGGTCTACAAAGTGAGTCCAGGACAGCCAAAATTACCCAGAGAAGCCCTGTCTCGAAAAGACAAAAAAAGTATACCTAATGTGTGTGTGTGTGTGCACACACGTGCATGCGTGCACGCCCCTGTGCACACAGGTGTGTAAGTGTGAATGTGAAAGCCACCTAGCTATCTTCCTCCATCATTCTCCGTATTAATTTTTGAGACAGGATCTCTCACTAAACCTGGCACCACCGATTCAGTGAGCAGCTGGTTAGGAAGCCCCAGGGTCCTACCTTTCTCCAAATCTCCAGTACTTGGATTTTGGGTCTGTAATGTCATTCCTAGCTGTAAAGCGGTTTCTACGGGGTTAAACTCAGTTTCAAACTTGTGCTCTGTCAGCAAATCACTCACTTTTACCAACTGAGCCACCTCCCCATTCCAAGGAAGGATTGTTTTAAAGTGTTTTAAATAGTGGGGTTTGCAGATCATCTGAGTCCTTTGCTCTGGCTGCAATTGTACTATTAGAGTCATATGAAGCCAGGTGTCAGGGTACACAACTGAACCCCAGCCCTTGAGACTTAAGGGAAGACGACCAAGAGTTCAATACTATCCTCAGCTAAATAGTGAGACTGTGTCTCAACAATGGGGAAAAAAAAGTATTCAGATTGTCATTAGCCAAAAAGTCTCTCATTAACAAAACCCCATCTCCAGGAAGGAGAACGTAGGTACGGAAACAGTCACACAGAAGTGAGGGTGACCTGATGGTGGCGTCTAGTGACTCTTCTCCTGAGTATACACAGTCTGAAGTTCTTGGAATGCAATTGTCTGTGGACTGAGGAAGATCCAAATGATCGTCCCCTTTACTAAACCCTTCTTGCGTCTAAATTGTCAGGATACAACGCCAGGCACCTGGAAGGTGTATAACGAGACACGGACATCATTGATTACTTTCTAGATTCAAAATGGAGAAGAAGCGAAGATCAAATAAGAACGTGATCTTTGTCAAAGGTTTGGAGTAGCTGGAGATGGGTCTCTCAGAAGCTCAGCACTATCCTCTAGACCCCATTCTGACCAGCAACTATGAACACAGTGTAGGCTAGGCCACTCGTCTCCCCTGGAGGGAGTGCCAACAGTAAAGGAAGTTTGGTCCAGGACTACAGAGGGATTGAGATGAACATTGACAACAGACGCCTATGATAATCAAAGAAAGAAGGTCCGTGGGGGAAAGATGGGGTGATCGGGTGGGGGAAGACATGAGGCGAGGTACCAGGACATGTGTGTCACATGATGTGACGTATAAGAAACCCATAATGTGCATGCTAAGAAAATTAGCTGGGGTTACAGACATGGCTGAAGGCATATACTTCTCCTGTAAAGGGCCTGTGTTAGGTTTCCAGCATGTACACTGGGCGCCCCACAAACACCTGTAACTCCAGTCCCATGGGATTTGAAGCCATTGTCTGGTCTCTGACACTTAAACTTATGTGTGCAAAGACACACACACACACACACACACACACACACACACATTTCTTTTTAATTCTTAAAGAGATTCATATGCAAATGAAGTAGTGGAGTCAAAATGGCATTAGAAACTGTCCTGTGGGGCACATGCTTACTGCCCAATTTATGTGTTTCCTCCCGTGTCTCTCTAGAGTACAAACGTTTTACACTAGTGCTTCAAACTACCCTTTAGAAGGCTGTCATAGGGCCTGGATTGGCCACACAAGTGTGAGGCCCTGACTTTGGATCCTCGGAACCCATGCAAAGCTGGAGATGGTGGCATGGCTTAGTAAAATATGCATTTCTTGGTTTGATAAGAGGTGGAGGCAGGAGAACCTCTGGAAGCTTGTGGGGCAGATCATCTAGCAAAGGCAGAGAGGCATGTGCGACAGTGCTTCAAACAAGGCAAGGTTGTGTCTGTCTGTCTCTCCCTTATACACAGACACGAAGACTCTGTGTATGCACGTGTGTGTGTGTGTGTGTGTGAGAGAGAGAGAGAGAGAGAGAGAGAGAGAGAGAGAGAGAGAGAGAGGTAGGGAGGGAG
>OU015754.1:17046081-17070521 GCA_907169655.1 Acomys percivali | reverse complement strand
CCTTTAGGAGGTGGAACCTTTAGGAGGTGGAACCTTTAGGAGGTGGATTCCTTAGGAGGTGGAACCTTTAGGAGGTGGGTCCTTTAGGAGGTGGATCTCTTAGGAGGTGGGTCCTTTAGGAGGTGGATCCCTTAGGAGGTGGAACCTTTAGGAGGTGGGTCCCTTAGGAGGTGGAACCTTTAGGAGGTGGAACCTTTAGGAAGAGGTAATAACTCTGCACAGGGCTTGAGGTTTTATAGCCCATCCCATTGCCTGTATGTACTCTGCTTCTGGCTGCAGACACAATGTAACCAGTTGCCTCATGCTTTGCAACAGAGCCTGCCCATAAAGAACTGTATCCCTTCAAACTGTAAGCCATGAAAGCCCTTCCCCTTTAAGTTACCCTTTTAAAGATTTATTTTAAGTCTCTCTCTCTCTCTCTCTCTCTCTCTCTCTCTCTCTCTCTCTCTCTCTCTCTCTCTGTGTGTGTGTGTGTGTGTGTGCGCACGCATGCATGTGTGTGTATGTGTGTGTGTGTGTTGTGTCCATAGGTACCTATGGAGGCCAGAAGAGGACATCAGATTCCTGAAGCTGGAATTACAGGTGATTGTGAGCCACTGGACCTGGGTAGTAGGAATTGAACTCAGATTCTCTTGTAGACACATTTTACCAAAGAGTCATCTTCTCACCACTTACTTTCAGATTTGTGTGTGTGTGTGTGTGTGTGTGTGTGTGTGTGTGTGTGTGTTGCAGATGGACATGACTCAGATCCAGCGTGCAACCCATTTTTTTTTTTTTTGCAATATGTTTTATTCCAGGCTTAGAAAACAATTCCCAAAATGTGTTTGAAAGTTTGACCTTGCTGTTGGGAGATAGAGTCTAAGGTTCTGCCTTCTGAGTATGAACGAGCTCACTCGACAAGGACTGCTTCAACCCAGGAACTGTGATGGAGGAGATGTAGAAATGAAGTGCAACTCCTGAGGCTTAGCCACAAGGACAACAGAGTTTCTGGCTTTTCTTGGGATCTTTGTTCTTGTATCCATATTGGTAACAGCTCTGGATGCTGTCATCATAGACCCAACAGGAAATAACCTAAGGAGAGAAGAGCTTATTTTGGAAAATCTGAAGGTCCATCACTGTGGGGAAGGCAATGGTGCAGGAGCGTGAGGCAGCTGGTCACATGGTCTCCACAGTCAGGAAGCGGAGAGAGATGGATCCCAGGGCTCAGCCCATTTTCCTCTTTTTATTAAGCTCAGAACCACAGCCGCCCACATCCAGAGTCTAGAAATCCCCTCATAGACCTTCCTGAAGCTCGTTCCCATGGTGATTTTAAACCTCATGAGGTTGCCAACTAAGATTAACCATTGCACTATCAATAACCTAAAAAGTCAGGGCCAGTGACCCAGCCCAGCCGATAAAGGAGTTTATTCTGAGTCTAATGACCTTCAGCCACCAGAGTCCACATGATAGAAGAGAAAAGACGTCCACTGCTTGTCCTCCACCTGTGTCCTACAGCTGCTTGACCACTACACATTCCTAACACACACACACACACACACACACACACACACACACACACACAATGTAAAAAGCATTGCCACACTGAGAACCTCTTGCTGGGGAGGCAGTGTGTAAGTACAGTCTAGCCAATAGCCCTTCACTGTGCTCCATCAGGGCATTTGTTACCCAGGCTCAGCTCTGCACATGTGCCATCTTAGATTTTGAGCACAATCCAGCCTCCATTAAAAACTGTAGGTGCAGTGGGCATCCAGCTGCATCCTATGAGAGTTCCCAAGCAAAAACTTCTCACCAGGTATTTCCCAAACTCTCCATCCATAAAACCAGAGTCTAAAATAATGGTTACTATAATGGGCTACATTTGATGATAATTTGTTAATCAGATATTGTGATCACAACACCATTACGTGCTATTGAGTATTCCAGCAGGGTGATAGAGCCCAGGGGTGAAAGATGTCTCACAGGACAGGGGAACATTCTGGAACCCATTTCTCTGGTTTTCATGCCTGGTAGGTCTTTATCCAACATGTAAGCTCTTATCCTCCCCCATCAGGGTGACTTCCTCATCTGTGACTTGGAGGGGCTGCTACACATCAGGTTGGGTTTTAGAGATGGAATTGGCATGTTGTTTCTTTCTAGTATGAGACAAGCTTTTTTTTAAAAGTCTCATAATGTTCTTTCTCTGGGACAGAAAGGTTATTGATTGTCACAATTCTCTGGACTGCTTAATCGATACGCACCAGTTAAAGGAGAGCGCGGTGACGGATGGGAGTCCCTTCTCCCGCTGTTCTACATGATGGTGGGCTGTGATAATTCGCCTGTCAGAAGGCAGAACTTTCTTAAGAAGCCAAATGTGAAGGCATTAGGGGATTTAGTGTCAAGATGAGCAGCGATGTGTTTGTGGGCTGACATTTGAAGCTTCTTTTATGAAGAGCAGAGGACAGCAAGGCATCCACTCCTCAGAGAGGGGCCCGATTCTTCTCTGATATTGTCAAAGGTAGCAGGCGAAAGGTTTCAGATTTCGGGTTCAGAGTGAACACTAAGGTGGATTGTTCTTTTAGATAGGAAATTTATTAGAGCGGCATTTACACTATAGACAAGTGGTTCTCAACCTTCCTGACTCCGCTGCGACCCTTTAATATAGTTCCTCCTGTTGTAGTGTCCCCCAAACAATAAAATTAGTCTTGATGCTACTACGTAACTGTAGTTTTGCTATCTTTATGAATCATAATGTAAATATCTGATACGCAATTCCTGTGTAAGGGGTCACACATCCCCAAGGTTGAGAAGCAGTGTTACAGATAGACAGGTAGACACCAGCATGTTGTGGGTGCTGAGGACTTTGGGGGCATTGTAACTGAGCGGCGATCCCTTCTTAGAGTTTTCACAGGAAAAGAAACAGGGAAGGGAGTTCAAAAGCTTCTTTCTTGGCCTTCAGTGGGCCATTACTAGAGTAGCCATTTAAAGAATGTTTATGATCAGTAAACATCTTTGCTTGTCACCCATTGCTGGAGTCGGGGTGGGGTATATATCTAGAGAAAGAAGCTGCTTTAGTTCTCAAAACCTGATTACTTTCTTTAAAAAATAACAATAACATCCTCCTTTGGGCTCTCCTTGTAATGTAGCTTCTTTGACTCTGTGGATTGTAGCATGGCTATCCTCTACTGAATGGCTTATATCCACTTATAAGTGAGCACATATCAGACATGTCTTTTTGAGTTTGGTTGGAGTAAGGAAACTAGGTAGGAGAAGGGATGGGGAGGGCCAGGGGTGGGGATCAGGAGTAGGGAGAGCATGGGAGAGAGGGCCAGGTGAGAGAATGGAAATCAAAGGCTGGGGGGTATCTCTGGGGCCTCCCAGAATTCTGGGGTAAGAGAGAGGTCCCAGGAAGTGTATGGGGGTCACCCTAGCTGAGAGAATCCTAGCAAAGGGGAATATGGAGCCTGAAGTGGCTCCTGTAGCCACCTCCTATAGGCAGACAGGACTTGTGGAGGGTTAAGGACACCAACCCACCACCCACAAAACTTGCAACATAAAATTTGCCCTGCCTACAAGATGTGTAGGGACAAAGATGGAGCAAAGATTAAGGGAATGGTCAACCAAAGACTGGTCCTGCTTGAGACAAACATCTCATGGGAGAGATCTAATCCCTGACACCGTTAATGTTACTCTGCTATGTTTGTGGGCAAGGGCCTAACATAAAGTCTCTGGCAGGCTTTGCCCAGTGGCTAACAGAAACAGATGCAGAGGACCACAGGCAAACATTAGGGAGAGCTTGGGGAGTCTTATGGAAGAGTTGGGGAAACGATTGAGGGAGCTGGAGGGGTCAAGGACAACACAAGGAGACCTACAGAGTCAACTAACATGTGTCCGTGGGGGCTCACAGAAACTGAACCACCAACCAAAGAGCATTCATGGACTGGTCCTAGGCCCCCTGCACATAGGTAGCAGATGTGCAGCTTGGTCTTCATGTGGGTCACCTAAAAACTGGAGCTGGGGCCCTCTCTGACTCTGATGTTTCCTTTTAGATCCATGGGGACCTCTTCCTTCTCTGAGGAGGAAAATGGAGAACGAGAAAGAGCTGTATGAGTTGATGGGGAGGGGGCACTGGGAGGAAAGGAGTGGGGTTGCAATCAGGATGTAAAGTGAATGAATAAATAAATAAGTGTTTTAAAAAGGCAACAAAAACTGTCATAGTTCAACCAAAAATGAAGCAGTTTTTACCAAATGACTTAGCCTTGATTAACAACAGGTAGTGCACATGTACATATAATGTAGGTAGTATACACGTACATATGCACGCAGGTTCTATACATCTACAAATGCAAGCAAAACACTCATATACATGTAATAAAATAGATAACCTTAAAAATACAACAGTATAATAATACTGGTTATGACAACAACAACAAAGTGAAAATAAAGACCACAAAGAAAGTGGAACGTAGTCTCACTGTGTATTAGGCTAAAGTCCTTTCCCTGTGACTCTCTCAGACTCACGAGGGAGTCACATTTTAATGTTGGACCCTTTTTATGATGATATCTGTATTAGTTACTTTTTAAAATCGCTCTGAGAAAACGCATGACAAGAAACAACTTCCGGCTTAGGGTTTTGAGGGGGTATAGTTTACGGAGGGCATGTAACATAAGGTGACTAGTTATAATGCATTAGGAGGGAGAGCCTGAGAGCAGCAGGAAACAGGATGGAGCTATAAATACCTTAAGGGCAGCCCCAGTGACCCATGGTTTCCAAAAAGCCACCATCTCCTATAAGCGCCACATTTTCCTCAAATAGCAACACCTGTGGGGGACTATGCATCCAAACACATGAGCCTATTGGGGACATGTCTCATTCAACCTACAGAGCTCCTGCCTCTGCCTCATGCCTCAAGGGGCCCTTTCTGGTTTCTGTTCTGAGGCTACATTATATCCATCCTAGTTAGCTTACCTATCAACCTGACGCAGCTCAGAGTCATCGGAGAAGGGAGTCTCAACTGAGGCTCTGCCCACATCAGACTGACCTGTGGATATATCTGTGGGTGATTGATTGTCCTGTCAATTGATGTCACTGTGGGCGGCACCATTCCCTGCGAGGCAGGTGGTCTTTCGTTGTACAAGAAAACTAAGATTTCTAAAAAAAAATAAAGACATTTTCAGATCTGAGGAAAAAAAAAAAAAAAAGAAAAAGAAAAAGAAAAAACAAAACTAACTAAGAACGGAAGAAGTGGCTCAGCTGTTAGGAGAACATGGTGGTGTTGCCGGTGTTGCCGGGGACCCAAGTTTCACTTCCCAGCATCTACGTCAAGGCAGCTCACACTCACCTTTCACTTCAGCTCCAGGGTATCTGATGCCCTCTTCAGGCCTCTAGGAGTACTGCACCCAAGTGTTCATACCCATAACACAAACACGTACACACCTAATATAAGATGATAAAAATATGCTTTAAAGGGGGAGCTAGCTAAGCCTGAGTCAGAGCGTGAGCCAGCAAGCAGCATCCCTCCATGATTCCTGTATTCAGTTTCCACCCTGACTTCCCACAAAGCCGGTCTATCTATAGCTTACAAGTTGAAATGGCGCCTTCCTATTCCATGTCGCTTTTGGTCAGAGTGATTTATCACATCCACGGAGATGAAACTAACACAACATACATCTATTCATTCCTCTGATTGCTTTAGTCTCCTCTGCTGTGATGTTCTGCCATCCCTTGGCCTTGTTTCTAGGTGACTCACCACCTGCATTATCACGACAGTTGCTGTAGAGAGGGACCATACTCCACTCAGCCATTACAATGAGGATGAGTCACCGCACAAAGTTCATGCCAGGCAGAGCTAATCCCAGCAACAGTACCAAGGAGAAAAATCAATGCCATTAATAGGATGTAGATATGGACTGTGTGATGGTGGACACTATGAAATAATTTGGGCAACAACTGATTGAAAATTTGAGATTGTTCCAAATAAGTAGATTGAGAAAAGAAATTAGAAAACCCACTAACAAGAATTGTAAGAGACTCAAGCAGGAATTGTACTCTGTTTTATCACCCTTGTATCATATGAGATTCTATTTCCTCATATCATATCTTAACATACCAAGCATATGACATATTAATTTACTCATTTATTAATTCATTTTTATCTCTCTCTGTGTTTGGTATGTCAGGGAGTTTTATCACAGAAACAGGGATGAAACTATAACAGTATATTTCTATTCCTTTTTCTGGTTACTTTAATCCTTCCTCATATGTTTGTGATTATGTGCATGTGTGTCTCTGTGTGTATATGTATGTGCCTATGCATCCAGATGTGTGGTATGTGTGTGTCTGTGTATATGTATGAGTGTGTCTGTATGTGTCTCTCTGTGTGTCTGTGTTTCTGTATGTGTGGTATGTGTGTGTGTCTGTGTATGTGTATCTATGTGTATGTGTGTGTATAATTATCCATGTGCATTTTCTTCTTTTCTGTCACCCTGATAAAATACCCCAACAGAAAACAAACTAGGACAGAAAAGGCTTGTTTAGATTCATAGTTTCAGAAGGAAAGTGTCTAGCCTATCATGGCACAGAAGACATGCTAACAGGCAAGGTAAGCATGGTGGGTGCCTGGTCACACTGCATTTCACACACAGGAAGCAGAAGTGAATGACAAGTGGGACCAGGCTACACAACCTCAAGGTGCAACCCTCAGTGACGTACTTCCTCCAGCAAAGCTCCCTACTGAAGGTTCCAGGTCCTTCCCAATTGTTAGGGAACAATTATTCAAACATGTGAGGCAATGGCGGACATTTTTACATTAAAATCACAATGCTGTCTCTGTGAGTGTGTCGTGATCATGCCCTAGCATCCACATGGAGGTCAGAGGACAATCCTGGGTATCAGTCTTCACCTTCTGCCTTGTTTGCGGCATGATCTCTTGTTAGCCGTGAGCTCACTGACAATTTCTGTCTATGACACCCGTCTGGGATCACAGGGATTATAGACATGTGCTACTGCATCTGGCTCTCCATGGGTTCTGTGGGCTTGAACTCAGGTTGCCATGCTTGTATGACCAGCACTTTACACACTGAGCCATCTCCCCAGCCCACACTTGCCAGTTTGTTTTATTTTGTTTTGTTTTTCACTTTCAGTACTTCTGATTTCCAGAAGTGGAATTTCTGTTCTGGTTAGAGCAAGGAGGACCACAGTTCTTCAGGAAATGAGTTTTTAGGAAGCCCTCAAAGGTGCATAGATTTAAGACGGAAGGTAGTTCTTGCTGTCTAAGCTTACAAGGGCCTCAGGTGCTGACAGAGTCCCTGTACCAGCAGGTGACCAGGGCTTCCTCTTCATCTATGGTTGGACCTACAAAGAAGACTCAAGGAACTTCTATTTTGAAAGTAAGCCATGGGATTTTATTTGTTCCAGGCAGGAATGATCCTCCGGTCACCCCCAACCCCCAACCCCTGGCTTCAGTTGAGAAGCAGTTTACCATGTGATGCAGAGGGACTCTTATTTTGTTTTTGTTGTTGTTGTTGTTTTGTTTTTGTATAGAATGGACTAAGCCATCCCCATGCTCTCCTGTTCACAGGCAGCCTCACACTTGCAGATACAGGGAGTATTTTCCTGATGATCTCATGGGGAGTGTGAGGAACCAAGAGGCTCTATGCTGAAGCTACCCCCTCCCCTGCCCCACACCCCTCCACAAATTCTGGGAAACATTATTTACGATTCAGAGCAAGCAGTGTGTATTAGGAGCTAATTTCTAAATTTAGAGATGATTCATGTGATTTGGAACGAGTCAGTTTTAAGTCACATTAAAAGAAAATGATAGCAGGTGGCCTTTAGTGTTAAAGCATCTCCTCTGTCTCTGTCTCTGTCTCTCCTTCCTTCCCTCCTCCTCCTCCTCCTCTGAATACAGAACTTACCAGGGCAGTAGTTGCTCATCCAGGAAGTCAGAGGATACAAAGATTTGCTAGAGCTATACAAGGTTCACATGCCAAGCTGGATCACTCTGACCTGCATATGCTAGTCTACAATTTCAGGTTATCTTTAGAGTTTACAGAATTCTGAGACTCTTTACAACCTGGCTCTGTTTACCCACTGCAGGAGAGTGTTAGTAGAATCCTTGAACTTATTAGAAGGAGAGAGGAAGTCACTGCATTTTAAAAATCTTACATTATTTTTATGTGTGTTGACAGTGGAGTACTGAGGGAGATGTTGGCCAAATACAATCTATCCTGTAATGGCATGCTGATGTGTTCGGTTACCATTCTTATTGCTGTGACAAGATGCTGGACAGAAGCAAGTTTAATGAAGGAGGGAAGGTTTTTTGTGGCTCGCAGTCTGAGAGTACACAGTCCATCATCGTGGGGAAGGCCTGACGGCAGGAGGTGGAGGCGGCTGCTCACATTGCATTTGCAGTCAGGAAGCAGAGACATGAGTGCTGGGGCTCAGCTTACTTTCCCATTTTACTCAGAAAAGTACCCCAACCTGTGGGATGCTGCTGCCCATGTTCAGGATGGGTTTCCCCCATCTCAGTTAATCTAGTCTAGAATCTTCCTCGTAGGCACCTCCAACAGTGTATCTCCCAGGTGATTTTTAGATCCCGTTAAGTTCATCATCGATATTAACCATCTTTTCACTTAAAGTCCCCATGTTGCTTGTAAGTGATGTCCTGGGGGACAGAAACCATGGACGTCTTCATTTTCAAAGCAGTCCTTAGGCATGGATGCTTTTAAATGTCATTAGGTAAGGGACTGTGGAGATGGCTCAGTGGCTAAAGTGCTTGCCACACAAGCATACAGACAAAATTTGAATCATCAGAAGACCATATAAAGGGAGGATATCCTGGCCCACCTGTAATCCAAGCCTCAGTGATAGAGATGAATAAGGATGATCAAGGAGAGCCATATCCGGCACAACTCTGGGATTGATTGAGAGATCCTGCTTCAATGAATACAATAGAAGAGGGATTGGAAATTATTCCCAACATCAACCTCTGGCCTTCATGTGCATGGACACACATGTGCACATGTACTCAAATGTGTGTCCACATATGTGCTAAATCATACATAATATACATACCACTCACACACTGAAAATTCCTTTTAAAGTTATTTGGTGACCAATCATTTCCAAAGACCTATATCCCTTGTTTACTCTTACGGATTTTAATTCAGTAATTTTTTTTTTCTTTTTTATTCATTTCTAACAGGGTCTCAATATGTTCCTCTTCTTAATAGAAACCTTTATGGACATGGCTGTCACATGACATAAAAGAACTGCTTAAGAGCATAAATCATTATGATTTAATATGTTTAAGTGTCATCGAGCCATCACTTTTATTTGTTTCCAAAACATTTTCAGGGTTGGAGAGTTTGACTCAGTGGTTATGAGCATATGCCCGCCGCCGCCGCCAATGAGTCTGGTCCTCCGTATTCACACCAGGGGACTACAATTACCTCCAACTTTGGCTCCAGGGGATCTGACTCCTCATGGCCTCCTTTTGTCCACACCTGTGTGCACGTGTGTGTGCACACACACACACACACACACATACACACACACAATAAATAAATAACAAAACAAAACAAAAACTCATTTCCATCACCCCGAGGAGACCCTGTCTTCAGCAAGCTGTCTATTGAATTCTCTCCTTCCCTGAGCTCCAGTCAATCAGCCACTTGCTCTCTGTTTGTGGGTTTATCTAGTCTTAATGTTACACATATGCACATGTAAGGTGACATCTTTGGTGTCAGTCTTAGCATATTTTCAATTTTCATCTAAATGGTGGCATGGACTGGTGCTTTATTTTTGCTTATTCTTCTTTGAGATAGCATCTCACCGTGTAGCCCAGGCTGGGTTGAAACTCCCCATCCTCCTGCCTCAGCCTCCTAGGTTCTAGAATCATAGGTATGTGTACCACCATGCCTGACCAATTCTATATGTTTCTAGTAGACTCTGGAAACCTTCATATTAAAAAAATATCTCTCAAAGCCAAGGGATCCTGACATGAGCCTTTGGTTAAAATCCACATGCAAAATAAGTCTTCCGCCACAGGCATTTTGCTGCAATTTCGAAAGCTGTCATTACTGTGAGCAATGTGACGCTTCCGGGGAGACGGCCCAGTTCAACCCTCTACTTGAAGAGTTAATTATTTCCATAACATCTCTGTCATGTGGAAGTTGAGCATCTGCATGAATATATACTCTGAAGAGAAGGATGGTGCCAAGAGGGAACTTTGTCGTGCTGCTGATGTCTCCGTGAGAAGAATCTGTTCACCACGTGTATCTGGACTCTGTCATGAGCAGTGTACATCTGCTTGCAGGGAAGGGTATATAAGGTGAGGGGCCCAGTTCAATAGGATAAGGCAGCATCACAATGAAACTGAGGAACCCCCTTTTGGCACCTGGTGAGATTAAGCACAGTTTGTAAGGCCTTGGATGGAGAACTCATCACTACAGACCAGTCAGGTGACTTTCTTACTTGTTACTTAAGACCTCTCTCTCTCTCCTTCTTTCCTCTTCTCCTCTCTCTTCACACAAATTCATATGGAACCCAAGGCAGGTGCTAGCCAGTGCTCTGCTCCAAACCTTGTCCTAGACTCCTCACTGGGAGGACCTGGGCAGCTACATCCAGCCCATGAACTCACTAGGGAATTCTGGGCAATTGCACTACCTCTGAGCTTAGTTTTCAGCCCCTTGCTGGGGATTCTAGGTCTATTCCTGAAACACATCTCCATCTCTCTCTTTATTTTTTTATTTTGAAAGAGGATTTCACAGGCTGGCCTCAGAGTTACTACGTAGCCTGGGCAATCCTTGAACCTGCAACCCTCCTGCCCTCTGAGCGGCTGGGATCATAAGCCTGCACCAGAAGGCCTGGCTGACCTTTCTCTTCTTTTCAAGTTCATAGATGATAATAACACCATCCTCCATGAACGAGCCGAGTCGTGTTTTACACATTAATGGAATTCTGTTGAGTCTCCTGAGACCTCCTCAGACTGAGAGAACCAAATAAAGTATGTGAAGGTCAGAGTTAGCCAGCTCAACTATTCCAAACCTGTATCGTCTTAGAAAATGCATGGGTCCCTTGGCTCTCCTGTCCACATCTTCAAATTTCTTCTCTCTGTGTGAGGACGTGTGTGTCTGTGCGGTAGCTTGTGTGTCTGAAGCTGGGTGTGTACGCATGTGCGTGTGCATACGCATGTGAACACGTATAAATGTAGTGTGAAGGCCAAGAGAGCTCCAGGTACTGAACTCACCGTAGTGAGGGGTTGGGACTATTTTCTATTTTTATTTGGACTATTTCTGTTTTCGGTGCAGTGAGATGCACACTGATTTTTCCTTGGGATGTCCTCTGAGTATGAGTGAGGATGGAAAAGCAGAAAGGGTGGATGTGGGTGGAGCCGTTGGGAAGTAACTGGAGTGATGCAGGCCAGCCATGTCACAGAGGCTGTGGAAGTGGAAGCCTTAGGACACAGCTCAGGCACAGCTTCCTGGGTAAGAAGAGGACAGTGATGTCTGGGCTTTCGTTCTGAGTCAATGGGTATCAAGACTCATTGATTTGCCTTTTTTTTTTCTCCATTGCTTGAGATATATATCTCCTAAGGATGCTGCCCAGTAAAAGGCAGTCCACAGGTTCTTGTTTCAAAGTCTTGTGTCTGTACATATAAGTGTATATGCATATGTAGTGTGTATGTGTGTGCATATGTGCTGTGTGAGTGCATATGTGGTATATGCGTGTGAATACGTGCTGCATGTGTATATGTGTGTTTGTGTATGTGCATATCTGCTGTGTGTGTGCATATGTGCTGTGTGTGTGTGTGTGTGTGTGTGTGTGTGTGTGTGTGTGTGTGTTTTACAAATAAGACAGTGGACAGACTAATTCATCACTGTCAAGGCTGGAGAGATAGTGATGACTCAACCAGTAAAGCACTCGTCTTGCAAACACATGACCTGAGTTTGATCCCCAGAACTAAAAAATAAAACAACATAAACAAAAACAAAAAGAAAACAAAACTTGGCATGGTAGTTCGCACATGTAATCCCAGCACTGGAATACAGAGACAGGGGGATCCCATGGATCCCTGGAGCTTGCTGGCCAACCAGCCTAGCATTATTTGCTGAGTTTCAGGCCAAGGGAGATACCATGCCTCAGCAAACAAACAATCAAAACCAAAACCATCAACAAACCATAGTAGATAATACTTGAGAAATGACACCTGAGGGTGACCTCTGCTTGCACATGGATGGACATCCACCGGCACACACACACGTGTGTTCATACAAGTGAGAATACACACAGGCACACAGAAGAAACCACTGCCATCTGTCCCTAATTCCAAAAAGGTGAACCAGACTGAGGGAATACCATCTAAAGTTATTTTGGCAGGAACGTTGCTATTGATGGTCAAATCATATGTTCTAGGAAGTTTGACTTCAAATGAACAAAGTCCCATTTGACAAGGGGAGCTATAGAGCGCTCACCTAGTTAGCTCATGAGGGTTGTTTATTATATCAGCTTTAGTCATAGACACTGAGAATTGGAGACTTTCAAAAGAGAGATGTTTGGAACTGATGACTTGAGTTGTGTGGGCCGCATCCTGGGTGAAGTGATGGGAGCCAGAGGGCTAAGGTCTTACATATGGGTGTGAAAATGACTTCTCTTACAGATTACTATGTGGCCTTGAACTGATGTCAGGAGTTATCAAAAACAGCTCAGATATCTCCCTCCCCCTCTCCTCCGCCCCCCCCCTCCCCTGCCACATTCTCTCTCTCTCTCTCTCTCTCTCTCTGTCTTCTGAGATATCTCCTTTGCACTCTGGAGACTGACTGTCCCCCCCAAAGACAGCCCATATGTTAAAAGCTTATCTCCAGTTATGCACTGTTGGGAGCTTGCATTAGTCATCTCTCACCATAGTGAAAAAATTATCAGAAGCAACATAGGGGAAGGAAGGCTTATTTTGGCTCATGATTTTGGAAAGTACATGCCGTCATGGTGGGGAAGACATGACATCTTCATGGTATTAAGAAGTACTCTTATGATGCCTAGCCTAGGAAGCAGAGAGAGGATGGCAGGAAGAAGTCAGGGATTTTGTAACCCCAAAGACCTGCCCCCAGTGACTTTTTGGCTGGGCTCCACCTCTTAAGCATTCTACATCTCATTCTTTGGTTGAAGGACATCTGGGTTGTTTCCAATGTCTGGCTATTATTAAGAATAAAGCTGCTATGAACATAGTTGAGCAAGTGTCATTGTGGTACGGTAGGGCATCTTTTGGTATATACCGAGGAGTGGTATATAGATGGGTCTTGAGGTAGATCAATTCCAAATTTTCTGAGAAATTGCCATGTTGATTTCCAAAGTGCCTGTACAAGTTTTCACCCCCACCAACAATGGAGGGGGTGTTCCCCTTGTTCCACATCCCTGACATCATGAACTGTTGCTTGAGGTTTTTTTTTTTTTTCTTAACCATTCTGATGGGTGTAAGTTGGAATATCACAATCATTTTGGTTTGCATTTCCCTGATGGCTAACAACATTGAATGTTTCTTTAAGTTCTTCTTTTAGCTCTTTACCCCATTTTTAATTGGATTATTTGGTTTATTGATATCTAGTTTCTTGAGTTCTTTATATATATTGGATATTATCCCTCTGTTGGATGTAGGGTTGGTGAAGATCTTTTCCCATTCTGTAGGCTGCTGTTTTGCCCTTTTGATGGTATCCTTTGCCTTACAGAAACTTTTCTATTTCATGAGGTCCCATTTATTAATTGTTGATCTTAGTGCCTGAGATGTTGGTGTCCTGTTCAAGAAGTTATCTCCTGTGCCAAGGTGTTCAAGGCTCTTCCACATTTTCTCTTCTATCAGTTTAGTGTTTCTGAATTTATGTTGAGGTTTGATCCATTCAGACTTGAGTTTTGTACAGGGTCTAGATATAGATCTATTTGTATTCTTCTACATGCAGACATCCAGTTAGACCAGCCACATTTGTGAAAGGTAGTTTCTTTTTTCTATTTTATAATTTTGAATTCCTTGTCAAAAATTAAATGTCCATAGGTGTGTGGATTTACTTCTGTATCTTCAATTCAATTCCATTGATCAAACTGTCTATAACTAGGCAAGACTTCCAATGAAAGGACTGGGACACCATCTCAGCCACAAAACCTTCGACCTACAGTTTACTCTGCCACAAGATATGCAGGGTAAAGATGGAGTAGGCCAACCAATGAGTGGACCACGTTGAGACCCATTCCATAAGAGGGAGCCCTCCCCTGATGATGCTAATGATATTCTTGTATTCTTATCGACAAGAGCCTAGAATAATAATAAGTCATCAGAGAGGCTTCATCCAGCAACTGATGGAAACAGGTGCAGAGACCCACAGCCAAACATTAGGTGGAGCTTGGGGAATCCTGCTGAAGAGGGGGAAGAAGAACTGTAGGAACCAGAAGTAGCCACAGAATCAACTCACCTGGGCCCATAGGGTCTCACAGGGACTGAACCATTAGCAAGAGAGCATATTGGGACTGACCTAGGCCCTCCAAACATATGTTACAGTTGTGTAGCTTGGTCTTCTTGTAGGACTCCTAACATGCAGATCAGGGGGTGTCTCTGACTCTGTTTTCTGCCTTTGGATCCTTTCCTCATATGGGACTACTTCTTCTAGCCTCAATAGGAGAGGATGTGCCTAGTCTTACAGCAACTTGATATACCAGGGCTGGTTAATATCCATGGAAGGGGAGGCCTTCCCTTTTCTGAAGAGAAATGAAGGAGGAGCCAATGGTGTGGGGAAGGTTGTGGGGGAAGGACTGGGAAGAGAGTCCGGAGGAGAAACTGCAGTCAGGATGTAAAATAATTAGTTAATTAATTAATCATCATAATAAAAGTTCTATAGCCCTTCCAAGTACCACTACCACCTGAGTAACAAGGTTCAAAACAAGCCTGGAGGGGAGGACATTTTGCATTCAAGATATAAGGGATGGTGGAACATTTGGAGTTAAACAAATTTTGGCATTGTGATACTCTGTTGTCATTTACGAATGTATTGGGTTTCGTTCCCAGCTATCCTGAGATGCATATGGCTGGCAAGTGCCAGGTTGGAAAATCTTGCGAGAAGTCTTCCTTTTCGTCACTGGCAGAATGCTCTTAAGGGGGATTATGGAGTCCTGTCCTCTCCCTCTTCCTTTTTATATTGCTTTATGTTGCTGCTGTGGCAATATCTGAGATAATTAACATGAGCAGAGGAAGGTTGTATTTTGACTTATAGTCCCAAATATTTCATTTCTTGGTATATGGACCCATGTTGGGTTGGTGTAAAAATGGAACATTTTGGTGAGGGGGATATTGTACAGTACAGCTGCTCTCCTCATAGTGGCCAGGAAGCAAAGAGAGATACGTAGAGGAAGAAAGAGAGACAAAGAAAGGATGATGGCATAAAGAGAGATAGATGTAGACTTAGAGACGATAGAGAGCTGTGCTTCAGTAGAGATAAAGAGATGGAGAGAGCTAGAGATAGAAGTAGAGATATATAAAATAGAGATGATGACTGAGATAAAAGTGGGACTAGAGATAGCGAAGTCATAGAGATTGACAGGGACTAACATTATGAGTTCATAATAGTTCCATCCACTGAGGACTAAGCCACCAACACTGAAGCTTTTCAGGATTTTGAAAATCTAAGTCATAAATGCTGGCTCCCTCACCACAGGTAAAGTAGTTGTTGGAGTTGCTGGTGTTCTTCCACCCGAGTGCCTTTTATTTAAAGCTTGACAAAAATTGCCTGCACCAACCAGGGAAAGGATGCAAACAGTGAACACATGGAGGGCCAGGGTGTATGTCATTTGCTTTGCAAATGAGGCTGGTATGATCTAGGAACCGAGTCACCCTGAAATAATAGGAGAGAGATTAAAATTGATTTCTAAGCTACCACTGCCAGTGTGCATCTCAGAACAGCCTTTAGGGGTCTAATCTCTCTGTCCACTTCTACAGAGAGGTTGGATGTCACTTAGAGACATGTCAACATGTTTGTCCTTGATAGATGAGCTGACTCCACAAAACGTCAAGTGTAATGCCAGCTACAGAGTGAATGACTCCAGAGCAGGCTGTTCTAGCTGTATTAATAGAGGGATGATGCCTGTCTGAGGAGGTGATCTATGGGACTGAGCAGCCTGCTTTTGCTTAGGCCCATTTGAGGATGTTAGCAAAATATGATCTAATCAGAAGAGGATAACTAAGCTGTTTTTTAAAAGAATATAGCCCAGGGTCACCTGCCTGGGGAATGGTGCCTCCCACAGTGGGCTGAGACCTTCAGTATCAAGACAGTCTTGCACAGACCAATTCCTCTATGAGACTCCTCCTTTCAAATGACTCTAGGTTTGTGTCAAGTAAACAATTAAAGCTAACTATGACCCTAGACTGACCATGCCAAACCCATAGCCTCCTTCATGCTCTGATGGGATTCTCTATACTATTTAAACCAGGATCCAGAATCCAGGCATTCTATTGAGCACTAGAGAGTTGGCAGAAGAGCTAGACCCTTCAGTTATCTAGGAATTAAGCAAAGAAAGCTGTGAGCACAGTAAGAATCTAGTCATCTTACCATAAGCTATGATAAAATACCTAAGATAATAAAGTTATAAGCAGAAAAGTTTGTTTTAGCTTATAATTTTTGAGTTTACAGTATACATTGTATTGTATGAATGGCACATGAACTAAGCCCCACCCTTCAACTAGGAAAAAAATGACTTCAGTTACATAGCTTAAGTCACAGGTCTGCTCCCCTGCCTCTGTTCTATAGTATAGTTCAAATATTAACTAATCCTGCTTCCTCTTAGTTCAGGGTCCTGTTTCTCTTAGAAACTTTGACAGGTGGAGACCTTGCTTTGCTGGGGGTGGAGGCCCACCATCACACTTCCTGTTGCCACAGTAATAAATCTTTTATCTGGAGGACCATTCTGTTCAGCTTCCTTGTTCTCTTTTTCTCTGTCTCTCTGTCTCTCTGTCTCTATTTGTCTTTTTCCCTGTGCGTCTCTTTGTCTTCTCTGTCTCTGTCTGTCTCTCTGTTTCTGTCTCTTTCTCTCTGTCTTCTCCTCTCCTTTTCTTCCACCAAGAATTATTCATATACAGCATGGTGGGAAAGGTAAAGAAAATAAGAATGTTGTTTTCAAAACTTATTAGAAGTGTACATCCAGGTACAGTGGTGCAACCTGCAATCCCAGTACTCTGAAGGAGGATACATGAGAACCAGGAGTTTAACTTCAGCCTCACAGATTCACAGTAAGCTAGTTTTTAAAAGAATATAGTCCAGGACCTATATTCTCAGGCCTAAAGAATGGTGCCTCCCATAGTGGACTGGTACCTTCAGTATCAAGGCAGTCTTGCACAGACCAATTCCTCTATGAAGAATTCTCTTTTCAGATCACTACAGGTTTGTGTCAAGTAACCATTAAATCTAACTATGATCCTAGACTGACCATGCCAACCCTATGGCCTCCTTGATGTTCTGATGAGATTCTCTACATCCTTTAAAACCAATATGGCTGTAGCATTTTGATGCTCAAAGACTCCAAGAGGCAGGACTCACATTTATAGGGACCAATGTGACCTTGCCTGTAATCTATAATGCATCATCATTCATGTGACTGTGGGCAATTTCTTTCTATCTGCCTGTATCCATTCCTGATCTGTTCCTGCATTAGATAATCCTAACAAAAAGCAAGTAATAAAAGAAAGGGTTTGTTTCAGCTTATAGTTCCAGAGAGGTTGAATCCATACTGTAGGGAAGGCCATGTCAAAGAGACCATGAGCCAGCCTGACAGGCAGGAAGCAGAGAAATCACTTTTTTTTAAAACCACACACAAGAAGCATAGAAAGAAAACAGATAGTGAGACCAGGCTATAAACATCAAAGTAACCCCACCTACATGATGTGCTTTCCTACGTCCTGGAGGTCTCATACCTCCCTGAATAGCACCACCACTGGAGATCGGGTATTCAAACAAATGAGCTTATGGAGGACATTTCTCATTAAAACTAACACAGTGGTTCTGAGTAAAATGTGTAATATGTGGTATAATATTGGGCCTTTGTGCATAGGACTGTTATGAAGTCTGACCCCCTCAAAGGATTTGTTTTCTGCAGATACTGAAATCTGTGACTCTCAAGCCTTTTATACAAACTAGCACAATGTTTGCATATATTCTTGGCTTTGCATTGCCTACAGATGACTTATGATACACAACCTAGTGTTAATGCTGTGTAATTGCTTGGCACATGGCATTGCTTAGGAAATAAGGGGAAGAAAACACCTATATTGTTCAGGGAAGACACAATTAATTTTCACCCAAGATTTAACCTTTAGTAGAATGAAAAGATATGAAACCTTAGTCCCAGAAGGTTAGACAGACATTCAAAGCAATTGCCACAGCAGCTGGCACTGTTCAATATGAGTTCAAGACCAGCCTGAACTATATCTATCCATTCCATCCATCCATCCATCCATCCATCCATCCATCCATCCATACCAGTATCACTTAACATTAACTACATCTATCCATCCATCCATCCATCCATCCATCCATCCATCCATTCATGCATCCATTTACCCACCAACCCTTCCATCTATCCACCCACCTATACATCTATCAATTTAATCTTGTGCCCGCCTAGCTATTCATGTGTACTTACTCATCATCCATCCATCCATCCATGCATTCTTTCATCATTCCACCAATCAATCAGCCCACATGTCCATCTACCTACCCATTCACCTACCTGGCACTCATTTTTCCATCTTTAATATCTTCATTGTCCATTATTATTATTATTAGTAGTAGTATCATCATCATCATCATCATCATCATAATCATGATCATACATTAATCTCACTAATACTTGG
The DNA here is from genome assembly GCA_907169655.1 of Acomys percivali. Taxonomy (NCBI): domain Eukaryota; kingdom Metazoa; phylum Chordata; class Mammalia; order Rodentia; family Muridae; genus Acomys; species Acomys percivali. Next base: position 17,051,661 of record OU015754.1, on the reverse strand, counting down.
TTATGGTGTCTAGGGGAGAAGTCACCACATTGAGGTTGAATGTGTTTGGATTCTCCAGCATCTATTGAACAGTCCCAAGTGTAACCTGTGGTGGAATGGCTGGGTAGTGACTTGTCATCCCTGAAGTCCATGATGAACTGGGAGTTATTGGGTAGTTAGTGACACAAGCAGCTGGTGACCTAGGTTGCCTTTGCCTTATGAAAAGCCCTAGATGGAAATCATAGCTGTCTAAGCCTATCCTCCATCCTAATGGATCTGGTGTTTGTTCAGAATTCCAGAATAACGTATGAGTAGAAAATCAGCAAATCTTTATTTTGAGAGACAGAGATACAGGCACAAATTACATTTCTCATGTTGGAGCCATCTTCTCATCACCCACAAGAAGACTTAGAATGTAGTTGTAGAGAGTAAGTGCACATAGAACAGACAGACCTGGGTTCCATCTCTGCATCCCTCCCGTGTGACCTAGAGCAGGTGATTTTACAACACGAACTCTCAGTTTCCTTTATTAAAGTTGGCTGATTAGTATTATTGGGCTAATTATACTTATTATAGTCTATTTCATAGGGGTATTAGGAGAATTAAAAGGGATGTATGAAAAGAACTTGGCACAGCTTTTAGTTAGTGACACTCATTAAATAATTGTTAATTGTTTTTTTATTATTATTATTGCCATTAAATTTTCCTTCAAAGAGTTTGCCTGTCTCCATTTGAGGGCAACTGTGGAGAGATTAGCTTCAGGGTAACCATTAATCCATCCTGATATTTATCGTTTATTCATTAATTGGAAAACTTTATGCTAAATTCTTCAGGGGTATGAATCAAGCCCTCAGCGAGCTTCTGTTTTTATCTAAGAAGATAAGGCCGTTTCATAAATTAGAACAAGTAACTAAAATCCTCTGGGCCTCATTTATCTCATTTATTTAATGGAAGAATTGGGGGCTAAAAACTAGAAATCACTGAACAAAAATACAGAGCTTTGAAGATGCAGATAAAGTGGATGTATGGATGAGTATGTTGTGAGGATGGGAGGATGGATGGGCTGGTTGGTGGACAAATAGATGGGAAAATGGATGGGTAAGTAGATGTGGGGGTGGGCAGGAGGGTACATTTATAAAAAGATGAAAAGGTGGATGGGTGGGTAGGTAGGGTCTGTATATAGGTGGATGCATAGATGTAGGTAGGTGGTTGATGGATAGGTAGATGAGAAGTGGATTGTGGGTAGACTGATGAATGAATGAATGGATGGATGGGTGGGTGGATGGATGGATGGATAAATAGGTGGGTAAGTAGATGGATGGATAAGTGTGTGTGTGTGTGTGTGTGTGTGTGTGTGTGTGTGTGTGTGAATAGATGGGTGACGGGCAGAATGTGGGTGGATTAATCAATGGATGAATTGATAGTCACATATGGAGGTGAATGGATGGAAGGAGAGGTGTGTAGGTAGATAGATGAATGTAAGTGGATAAATTAATGAGTAGATTACTGGGTACGTAATGGATGAATGAATGGATGAATGAAGTGGGCAGATGGATGACTTGATGGGTGTGGGAGGAGAATAAGGATACATTTGTTTAAGTTCATATTTCATGTATAAAGGAAAATGTGATAGTCATCTGAGGCTGTTTTGCTTCACTTAATATGATGCCTTCCATTTCTATTCCTTTTGTTACAAACAACATAATTTCATTCTTTATAGCTAAATAAAACCTATGATGTGTGTATACGTGTATCACATCTTTTAATCCATTTTTTGTTGTTGTTGCTGATGGACTTACATGCTGCCTCCATCCCTTGGCTACGGTAACACTGTAGTAAATGTGGATGTGGAGTGTCTTGCTTGAAGAGTGTCCAGGATAAAGAAGGAATGAAAAAGCGGCAGCAGGCTGATACTATACATTTGGGGAGGGGGTTGGAAGAACCGAGGTTAACAAACAGACAAAACTTCTGTGAGCGCTCTGACTCTGATGAAGCCTTTTTCCTCTGTACTATGAAGTAGGAATAGGAGGCTGCATCGTAAGCATAACAACCCACTCAGGCAAAAGTTGGACAAAAACAAGCAACAGTTGAATTTACTTCACGAGTCAGCTTTCTTAAGAAAGTGTTAAATATATAGGGACAGCGGAGATGGCTCAGTTAGCAATGTGCTTGCTACATGGGTATGAAGATCAGAGTTCAGTCACTCAGAAATTGTGGGTTAAAGTACAGGCAAGCTGTTATTCCAACCCTGGAGGAGTGGAGATGCACAGAGCCCTGGAACTCAGTAGCCACTCAGTGTAACTCAGGGAGAGACTTTGCCTCAAAAACTAAGATGAAAGCAACAGAGAAAGTCATTTGATATTGACTTCTGAACTCAATGTGCATTTACACATAATTGTACAAACATATGTATATGGTATGCGTGCATATATATGAACACACCCACACACGTACACACACTCACACACAGACACACACATTGGTAAATAAAAAGCCCACAGAACAATGCAGCATACATTTTGCCCGTACTCAAGAATGTAATATAATTTACTAGCCTCAGAATAGGGTCTGAGAACTGAGACAGCACACAGGAAAAGCACAAGAGGGCTCCCTTTGGCTCTCCCCAGATGACATAGATCAACCAGCTTTAGTGTTTTCTCTGGGGAACGAGATAAGATTCTAGTGTAGTGGTTACTACTAGTTAGAAGATACAGAGCTTTCTAGAAAATGCATAAATGTGGCATCGCTTCCTTATTCAGTAGACAAGAGTCCAAATAATTGTGGGAACGAAGTTTGGAAAAGTAAGCCTCGTTTTCATTCTTCATGCAAACATGATTCATTTCTATATATGACATTACCTCCTGCTGAGCTTAGCCTAGCAAACACTGAGATGGTGTGTGTCTTAGTTTCTGTTCTGCTGCTGTGAGGAAATGCCCCTGACAAAAGCAACTTAAGGAAAGAAGAGATTACATTAGTTCACAGTTCAAGATACAGTCAGAAGGGATTATTTTAGTTCATGGTTCAAGGTACAGTCCATTATAGAGGGGAAGTTGAGGTAGCAAGGGTTTGAAGTAGCTACTTACATCACTTCCATGATCAGGAAACAGAGAAAGACAAACGGATGATGCTGCCCATCTCTCGTTCTCCGTTTACACAATCCTGGATGCCAGACCAAGGAATATGACACATCAGTGGATCGGTCTTCCCATCTCAATTAATACAATCAAGACAGGCTTCCACTGGCCCAGGAGGCTAGACCCTTGGGTGATTCCAGACTCTGTCAAAGAGACAGTCAACACCACCTATCACCATCTGTTACCAGAAGAGTGACGTTTCCAAATCCCCACTGTAATTGTTCTGTGCATAAAAATGAACTTTTCTCCCAGCCTTGCACTTTCCTTAAAGCAAGGTATGCTTCATATGCAAAATTCTTTGCTCCCAGGCAGTTCCTGGGGCTTTGCTGCATTTTTTTTTTTGGTAGAGCTCAGGGAAAGGGGAAAAATGATATATTTGATTGTGGATGAAGTCAAATATTTGCATACCTTTGCAGTCCACCTCTCCCTCACCTGGCGGTTTGGCCATGACAGAGGAAACCTGCATCCCTTAGGGAACAGATTAGCTGAGCCAGCCTGGTGAGAAAGTTCAACCTCCTCTGCTGTGTAAACATCTCTGACCTGAAGAGATTAATGAAAGTCAGCAAAGAGCAGTAGCACACAATGCTTGTGTGGCTGCTGCTGTTCTGGGCCTCTTGGATGCCTGTGCTCTTGACCTTTCACCCCATTGGGAAGCTGCCAGGGTGCATCTGTAAGTATTTGCTTCAACTACTACTGTAGGGGGGAGACCATGGAAGCTTCATAAAGTCTATCTCCAGAGTAGTGCTTAGTACTGATGATGCCAGCTTCAGGGTAAAGGAAGCCTTGTACAGCTGGTAGATATTCTATACATGTTGGGGTTCAATAACATGAGCAGTCAAAAGTCCGCTGACTGTGTTGCTTCTCTTGTTTATAAACAATACTTCCTTTCTGGAAATAGAAACAAACAGAAAAGAAAGAAGTAATGGAAAAGTACTATGGTTTAGAGTTGATTTGCTAGATCATCTGTGGGGAGTTTGTGTGGCCATATGGAGAGGTGTTGGGACCTTTAAGAGGTAGGACCAGGAGCCGAGGAGATGGCTCAGTTGGCAAAGTACTTGCTATCAAATATGAGGACCTGGGTTCAATCCCCAACATGCATTGTTAAAACCGGGCATGGTGACACATGCCTATCATCCAGCAATGGAGAGGCAGAGACTGGAAGATAGCTAGTGCTTGTTAGCCAACCAGCCTCGCCTTCTGAGTGATTTTCCTCTGTCTCAAAAGATAAGGAGGAAAATAATGGAAGAGGGCACATCCGGGGCTGATCTTTGGCCCCATATGTATGTGTTTGCCGTTGGACCCCTACAACTGAGGTCCAGGTGAACTTCTTCATAAATATAAATCAATGCTTGTGTGCCTGCTGCTATTCTGGGCCCAGAGGACAGCTGTCTGGACTCTCAACTACTTACGTCTTTGGGAAGCTGTCAGGGTACTTCAGGTGACAGTTCTTCTCATATAGAAGCATAGAATTCTCTAGTAGTGTGGGCCATATGGCTCTAGAAATCCAAGTTAGTCAAGGTCACTGCTCATGGTAGAGGTGCAAACTGTTGTAGGGTATTCACCAGAGAAGTCTGCTTGGACAATGGATATTTGGGATCCCAGTGTAGCACTGAGCCTTTATCAGGGTGTGCTTTTAAGCTCAACAACCATGTTCGGAGTTGACATACTTCCATTAACAAACCCAGTTAGCCAGACACGAAACTATAAAAGTTAAAGAGCAAGGTTGGTAAAATTTGAGACTTTCCCAGTACTGTATGCACTTTGATAGACTAGGTTTTTGTTTTCGTTTTGCCTGGTGGTGTTGTCCACATACTCAGTTTTATAGCAAGGATGTTCACTTCCATCATGGAGTCAGTTATGCTAAGGTCTGAGGATCTACTAAGGTCTGGGGTCCTGTTACACACATAAGGGCCATAGCCATTTATTTCTAGTTCATAGGGTACTAATTATTTTGTCCATTGATGTGACAAAATATCTGACAGAATAACTTAAGGGAAGACACAGTGTGAGGAGACACAGCCCGTCACAGTGGAGAAAGCATGGTAGCAGACATCAGAGACAGCTGGTCGCTTTGCATCAGTTCAGTTCATTTTTTCCTTTTTATTCAGTCCTGGACCTCGGCCCATAGGATGGCACCACCCACATGCAGCCAAACCTCTCTGGGAACACCCTTACAGACACACACCCAGAGGCATATCTTTGAGGTGATTCTAAAGCCAGTTCAATTGAAAATAAAGATAAGCTATGGCAAGGTCTTACACCTTTCTCTTCTCTACTCTGTTCTCCCTGGTGACTACTTTTGCAAAACATGAGTGTAATTAGCTACACCAAACTGGAGTCTCCCAACATAGCTGGGATGTCACTGGGGATTTGGAAGTCCTGAGATCCATAGAACAGTGCCTCACAGTCCAGACACTATGGAACATTCAAAGCATTCCCATGATATATTTTTACTCCCTTCTCTTCA
>OU015754.1:17026964-17042079 GCA_907169655.1 Acomys percivali | reverse complement strand
ACACACACACACACACACACACACACACACACACACACACACACACACACGAGCATAAAATAAGATGCTTTAAAAGAAATTACAAGATAGATGTCCTTCTCAGTATGAACTGATAGGCAAAATTTGAGAAGAGCAACATCTTCCTTCCTGAACTTTCATTTTGAACAAAATATATTTTATGTCCTTTATAAAAACAACAACATGATTGAAAAGTGGCTCAGTTAGTGAAGTGTCTGCTGCGCAAGGCCAAGGACCTGAGTTCAAATCCCTAGCACCCTTGTGAGATGCTGGGTACATGATCTCTGGGGCTTTCTGGCATGTATAGCTGAGTATGATAAGCTCCAGGTTCGACCTTGTCTCAAAAACTATGGCAGAGAATGATCAAGGAAGACAGTCCCTGCTGACTCCTCTCCTACAAGTCGACCTTCAAACAAAAATCAAAATAAGCAAACAAAAAACCCACAATGGCTTTGATTATCATGAGGTTGGTACATGTTGTGAAAACAAGAGCCAATGACATCACCATTTAAGAAGGCTTATGGTGTTGGCTTGATTAGAAAGTTCCAGGGAACCAGAATATGTATAGTCAGTATTTCATTAATATTCTATCCACTGACAAATATTCTCCACAAATACCACCCAACAGAAACCCACGGGATACAAACAAGCTTTGGAATTTCAAGGTGTGTTTTTGGAAATGATTGTATTTTTCATTTAAAAAAAAAAACTGTTTTAAAAAGATAAGGAAATATTTAAGGACTCATCCCCATTGTATTTAGCTTACTTCTTCCAGAGCCCCAGCCCTGCTGTCTCAAATATTCATAGTTGAGAACTGACAGCCGTATTTCTGGTACTAATGGCCACATCAGACCGAATCTGCCTCTCCTGATCCATGCACCATCTTTGCTTCTGACTCACCTTCTATTTGGTGTAGGACGTTGTTTGTTCTTTTGTTTTGTTTTTAGACAGGTTCTCACGTAACCCACCACAGACTTTTAATTTGCCATGAAGTCAAGGCTGGCTTTGAGTTCCTGGTATTCCTGCCTCTACTTCCTGAGTACTGGGATTCCAGGCGAGAGCACTACTGTGCCTGATTTATGTGGTGCTAGGGACCAAACCTAGGGATTCCTGCATCCTGGGCTAGCTCTCTACCCATTGAGCTACACGACCAGTACTTGACCCTGAACCCTTGATCCTCTGACCTCTGTCTCCCAAGTGCTGGGATTACAGGTGTGCGCCACCACGATGCCCGGCCCCTGTTTCTTAGATTTTTTTCTGTTTCTGTGCTTATATTCCTTCAGGCTTCTTTCCACATATGCATTCTGATCTCACCCATTAACAAAACCTGACCAACTTCCCTGACATCATAACTGCAGTACAGTGTATGGATCCTAGATGTGTTGAATCCTCTCTCGTGCCTGCTTAAATTTTTTTTCCCACTGTTCATTCTTGCTACCCCCCCCCCGCCCGACCCAACTAAAGTGACAGTGAGCATCACTGCTGTTTGACTTCCTCCCAGTAGCCTTTCCTCCTTTCAAAGTGACACACTTTGGTGAGCAAGCTTTTAATACACCAACCTTTGGGGGACATTTATCCAAAGTATAGCCAGAGGTGAACTTCTGTGGCGGGCCTGTCACACGATTTCTGCCTGGATTGGACTAAGATCTTACACCTTGTATATGGCCCCTGGTGTCTCCCAGGTAACTGAGTTTTGACTTCTTGAGTATATCCGGCTCCTATTTGAATTGCCTTTTCTTTTCTTCCCAGTGGTGTCCTCTGATCACCCAGATCAGTTGATATTACTGGGGCTCTCAGCTCTGTGGTTTCTACCTCACAGCTCTGAAAACCCCTGGAGACAGATTTGGCTGATTTTTACCTGTTGCTATTACATCCTAAGCTCCAGGTGAGACACAGAAAGAATTTGGGAATTAGCCAAAAGATCTGTCACCAGTAGGCCATTTTCACAATTAGGGCCCACACTTGGCGGGGAGCTCAACTCACAAGTTGCAGATGTGGTAAGGAAGTCTCTGTAGTCTAGAGAAACCTAGACTAGTAAGCTAAGGCATTGGCTGCATCCCTCCTCTAATGATGTTCATTCTGAGCAAGAGGTTAACTGGTCCTGAGACAGCACAGCTTTGAGAATGATGGCTGGTCCTCTCTAAGCACATAACTGTGAAAGTATCTTTTATTATCCTGCTGTAACTGCCATCTCAGAGGCTTATTGCCTCCGTCTGCTGACCTAGGCCTAGTTCCAGAAGCTTGTAGCCTCCATACAATCCAATTTAGGCCTAGAGTGTTTTCAGTCTGAGAGACTCACTGCTGAATAAGCTCACCCTTTCTAGCTCTTTCTGAACTCTGACTGGCTGGTTCAAATCAGCTGTTCTGGCTCAAACTCTGCTTCTAGATGACTGATTCAAGCTGGCTTCTCTCACTTACTGGCTGAATTGCTCTCCTTGGCCTCAAACCAACTCTACCAATCTGTTCTAACCTTCTGGCTCCTCATTCTCTGGCTCCTTCTGTCTTCACTTATGTCTAGCTTGTTCTCTCTTCAACCTGTCTCTATAAAATTCTCCCAGTAAAACTGCCTCTGAATTCCATGAACAGCACTGCCACAGACACAGCTCCACTGCACAGCCTCGCAACTCACTGACTCAACCGAACTGTCTCTGCTCTCCTGCCCTGAACTCAGGAACGAACTCCAACATTGCTGTTTCCTTCCACAAACTAATTTAACTTCCAAAGGTGTGTACTGAGGGCGTGTCTGTATTCAAGCTAGAGTAGCCTTGTTGTTGGATTAAAATCCCTCTATGCATAAGCACATCCTCCTCATTTGGGATGATAGCAGGGATACAGCTCAGAATTTGGACTGTCACCCAATGTAGGTGTTGAACACTCTCCCCATTCTCTCAGCTTCCCATTGATACTGGGATTCAGGTTAAGGTTCACGAGGGACACCAACAAGGAGAGTTGAGGGTAAGGATTTTTATCAGAAGAGCAATTAATGCCAGGGGTGGGCAGACAGCATGGTAGGATCTCTGAAGGAGAGTCAAGTCCGTGTGGTAGGGTCAGGGTCCCTTTTCCAAGGAAGGGATGTTTCACAAAACAAGCCTACAACCAGATTTTCTTTTTTTCCCCCACAGGAAGCAGGTAACGGATGGAGACGTGACATGTGGCCATTAACCTGTCAACTCCTTTCCCAGGTGAGAAAGCTGGGCACATGGAAATCTCTTAGCTGCAGAGTCACAGACAGCGCTCTTAGGAGGGTGCCTGTCAGTGTCTGATGAGGGGAAGGGCTGGTGCAGGTTTTGTGGCCTCAGCATCATGTTTTCTCCCCCTGGATTCTAACACAGGGAAAGAACGGCTTAAAAAAAGCTGCCAGAACAAAGAATTAGACAGGCACATGGATATTGTTAGCAAGCAAAACCAAAGAAAGCATGCCTTTTCAAGGAAAGAAGTGGGCTAGAACAGGCAAACAGTTTAGCAGTTCAGATAACCCAAATAGACAAAGCTTTGGGGATTTTAATGTTACTTTAGTGTGGGCTCCTTGTCTTACCCATGTTGTCTGTAATTTCCAATGTATTAATTTTGTTACATGTAGTTTTACGCCTAATATGTCTCATTAGAACCTCAACTCTCATACCCAGTTGTGTGTTTTTACCGTTGTGACAACCTATATGTCACTTCAGATGATAAATGGCACAAACCAATTCAGTTGGCCTCAGCTGGGGCGGTTCCAGCCTTACTCTTTGTCAATTTGTTTTCTTCATATATTAATTATGGGTTAGGGCTTTGCACAGGGCCCTCTGGCCTGCCGTGTTCTGTCTCTTCTCTGCATTACCAACAGTCTAGGCCCTGCCACCTGTCCTAACACACCCATTAAAGAGATGATTCACAGTGGTGACACGTGGAGGAAGGGGATTTAGTCAGTGTGACCACATTGGAGAGAGGAAACAGTAAAAGGGTTCAGTGCCCTCGATCCAGGGTACTGATGTGAGCTTTAAATTGAAACAGAGGAAGAACTGTGGTAGGGGTCAAGAGGTGTGCATAGGTGAGGAAGTCCCATTGAAGGTGTGGTCCACTGCTGACAACACCATCATTGATGTGGTCCATCATTGGTACCAAGTTTGCAGACCCTTGTGAAATTCGTTCTCTGGCTTCAGCTTTCTCCTTCTCTCATAAGATGGGAAAACTCCAGTTCCTCAAGAGACCATGATTTTAATCTCTGGCATCCAAGGTAGGGGCACACATGCGTCTCTTTGCTCCCATAGTACGGCTTAGAGTTCCTCTGTTCAGTTACTTTCCCTTGGCTATGACAAAATACTTGATGGAAGTAATTTGAGGAAGGAAAGGTTTGTTTTGGCTCACAGTTCAAGGATGCAGTCCATCATGGTGGTAGGAGTGTGAGGCGGCTGGTCACACTAACCGCAGCCTGGAAGCAGAGAGAGATGAACCCTGGCACTCAGCTCATTTTCTCCTTTTTATTCAGGCTAAGACCCCCCCCCCCCACGGAATGGAATGATGATGCTTGCATTTAGGATGACTATTTCTACCTCAATTAGCCCAACGTAGAAATTTCCTCACATACAGTCCCAGAAGACTTTTCTCCTGCCTGATTCTAGAACTCCTGAAGTTGACAATACTAAACATGTTTCTTGTTTAGGAGATTGTACATCTTCTAGGCTAGCCCATTCCCCAGTTTTCTGTCTTACCTTTAATTCTTTCATGTTGGAGTGTCTTTGAGCTTCCTGCTAGTCAGAGGACTGTCCCCAGACTGGCAGTAAAGCCAGGAAAATGAGTCTTGATTAAAAACCTCCATGTGGTAGCCAGACAATCAGGTGTTCATTATCTCATGCGACAGAAGTACTGGAACGGAACAGTCACACACTGGAAGCTCACAGAGGATTGTACTTTAATATAATTATTTTTGAAAGAGTCTTCATCAGAAAGGTTAATAAGAGCAATGCAGGTTAATAGCAGTACCAAGGAACTGGACATCTTCTGATAATTGACTTTATTGATATGGAAAAATGCCCTGTGCTTCACCTGAGGGGTAGTGGCCATTTCTCTGTAGTCAATTATCTCCTAATGACACCTGGCTCTTTGGCTCCTACTCCTGCTATTATCGTCAGTCCCTTTGCCTTCCAGAAAGAAGAGCACACCTCTGAATTTGCTACACACCCCGGTTAGTTCCCTGACTTCTGTAACAGGAGGGAAGGAAGGAAGGAAGGAAGGAAGGAAGGAAGGAAGGAAGGAAGGAAAGTGGAAGTTCCCAAGTGTGATGTGTTACTCAGATTTTCAGCATGAAACCCCTAGCTCTGGGAGTTCCAGTATATGGCAGGAGAGGGCTGTTAATAAGAGACCATAAGAGGGATGCTAAAGATCCTCTGGAGAGAATTTTCACAAGTGTTGGTCCAGGGTTTGTCTACAGTGACTGAGTCTATTTATGATGGGGTGGACAAGTAACACTGTAACGGAGAGCACAGACTCTATTACTCCTTAACATGAAAGCTGGCAGGATGCTGTAGCTCCGTGCATGACTGGAGTGGAGTGTTGGTGGAACTGTCTGAGATAACCAACCGCAGTGCCCATTCTGAGTTCAGTGGGCCAGTTAGGCGCAATAAGTAATATTTGACTCTGACAACCAGTTCAGTGATGATCTTGCCGTTCTGTTGTTTACTATATTTCGTTTTATAATTTACTTTACTATGCTTGTTTGGGACCCCTCCTGCCTTGTTTTCCCCTTCCCTCCTTCCCTTTCTCCCTCCCTCATCCTCTCATCCCTCCCTTTCTCCTTCCCACCCTTTCATCATTCCCCACTTTCTTTTTCTTTATCCCTTTTGTAGTGCTACAGCTACAGTCTGGAGCATCCTCTACTGAGCCACATGCCCATCCCCTCACTGGAAAGTTCTAGAGAAGTGTTCTACCTCTGACCTAGCACTTTACCCCTCTCCTCACCCCTTGACCCCCGCTAATTCTTAATTTTGAGATAGTGTCCCACTAAGTTGATCAGCTGGACTTAATCTCACTCCATGACTCAGGCTATCCTTGAACGTGGGATCCTCCTGCCCCCAGCTTCTCACGTATCTGGACTTACAGGCCTGTGCACCAAATCTGACACTTCCAGTCATTACTTGAGAGTATTCCTTGTACTCACTAAGAAAGGAGTTCATTATGAAACAGTGGTCCAGTTACCTCATGTGTTTTTCTTTTTTAATCCATGTCGGGTCTTGATTGCTCTTATATCCATGGTCTTTTTTTTTTTTAACTTATTCTTGTTACATCTCAATGGTTATCCCATCCCTTGTATCCTCCCATTCTTCCCCTTACTCTCCTCCCCTATGACTGTGCCTGAGGAGGATGATACTGGAGGAAATATATCCATGGTCTTTATCGCATCAAGATTCCACATTAAGCAAGTGGCCTGCATTCTGGTTTGCGTAAATGCACTTGGTGATGTCCTACGACAACAGTTATTCCCTAAGGGAGCATCACACCTAAGCTACTCTGTCATTCTGCACCACTTGACTGTGTTATAGAATGGATGCTTTTGAGTGGTGGCGGTAGTGGTGGTAGGTACTCAGAGTGAAACTCTAAGGCAAGTAAGTGCCCAAACTTGCATGGATGAAACTGGCCAAGTTCTTTGGATGGGATTTTGGTGGATAAGCTCCCTGAACTATTCCCAGTGCCCAGGCCTACAGGGACATTGGAATGTCTGTGTGCTTGAGCAAGGAAGAACAGAGTATTGTGACAACACTGTAACCCAAAGCAGCCTAGGGAAGAGAAGGGGTTATTTGGCTGTCAATCCCACATCACTGAAGTAAGAAAGGACTCTGAGGCAGGAACCTGAAGTAGAAACCATGGAGGGATACTGCTTGCTGGTTCCTACTTGGCTCACTTTGTTAGATAGCCCAGGATTAGGCTGTGTAGGGAATGCTGACACCCACAGTGGGCTGGGTCCTCCTGTATCAGTTCCTAATCAAACCCTAACCGTAAGCTCCAAAGACACGGTCACAGAGCAATCTGATTTAGGCAATTCCTCAACTGGGACTCCATTCTCAGATGATTGTAGGCTGTGTCAAGTTGACAGTTACAGCAAAGACACCACCAAGAGATCGAAGCCATCTGCCTTGAAAGGATACCTATGCCCAACACTCAGCAGTATGTCTTCCATCACCTGGAGTCCTTTTTAATATCATGTGTTTCTTAGCTCAGGTACCACCCCCTCAGTAACGTCTTTACACTGTAACTAATGCCACTTCCAATCTCCCATATTATTCCAGCTACTATTTTGTAAGTCATATTAAATTTGCTTCCTTTAAAAATATTTTAATTATGTGTGTGTGTGTGTAAGGTGTGTGTGTGGGTCAGGGGGCGTTGTTTGAGTACATAAATGCAGTGCCAGGAGAGGGAATCAGATCCTGCAGAACTGCAATTACAACTGACTTTGTGGCTGCCTGATGTGGGTGCTTGGAATAGAACTCAGGTCCTCTGTAAAAGCAGCAGCATTGTCCTCTTAACAGCAGAGCCATCTCTCCACCACCCCCCACCCCCAGATTCACTTTTCAGGATCTTTTACTTCCAAATTCACTGGCTTAGGCTGTTCTCTCACTAGAAATCAAGTATGCCCTTGCTATCTGCCACTGTCATTAAGATTTATTTAAAAAAACACATTTTTATTTATGTGCGTCGACACGTGTCTGTGTAACTGTATGTCATGTGTGTTTAGGTGCCTGTGGAAGGCGGAAGAGAGTAAGAGATCCCTGGAGCTAGAGTTACAGGTAGCTGTTATCTACCTGTATGTGGGTACTGGGATCTGAGGTTGGGTCAGTTTATTTTACTTTAGACAGGGGTCTCTCAGTGTAGCCCTGGTTGCCCTGGAACTCACTCTGTAAACCAGGCTGGCCTTGAATTCAGAGATCTACCTGCCTCTGCCTCCAGAGTGCTGGGACTGAAGGTTTGAAGGTGTGTACTACCACCAACTGGCTAACCCACCATTTACAGGATCTTCCTGTTTCCCTGTTCACAGACATGGGTTCTACTTGTTATGGTATTGCATTGCACTAGACACAGGCTGACCCCTACTGAGTTTGCTGGGTTAATTAGGCAGTGTTGAGGCATCTTTTAAGGAATAGAAAACTTACTGCATGGTTGAAGTCTACCTAGAACTTCTTGTCCACCCATCCCTACCTCTCAAGCATTAAGATTACAGGTGTGCATCATCCTGCCCACACATGGCCTGTTGCTTAGTACTATGTTTAAAAACTCATTTATATTGCTGCACATATTTAGTCCTCTGCTCCTTTTTATTTTGCTGCCTGGTTAATTATTCTAGTTTTTTTTTCTGTTGCTATGACAAATATCATAAGCAAAAACAGTCAGGAGGAAAGTCTTTTGCCTTATGCTTCCAGGTCACAAACTGTTACAGCCTGTTGCAGCTTTGGGATTGACCTGATTGGGGTAACCGGAGATGGAGAGATGACAGACACATCTACAGAAAAGCTAAGATCTGGTAGGCCACACTCAGTGATAGAGATACACCAGCAGCCCTGAAACTTAATCCAGCTGAACAATGAAGTGGGCTAACTGAGCTCAGTAGGGTGACTCTATAGGGGAGCAGGTTCAAGCCACAGGCATCTGGGAAGAAGGAGCTGTGGTTGGTACTGTCTGCATACACTGTTCATGTACTTAGTCCCGCCAGAGGAAGGTCTTTCTGTTCCCCTGAGCCTGACCTGGGAAGGCCTTCTCATTCTCATGGGTCTAGAGCACTGGGGTCCTTGACATAGTAATGATTGTGTCATGAATGCTCATTCATACAGGGGTACCCTCACTCCCCACAACATTCCCTCACTGAGGGAAGTCAGAACATGGACCTAAGTCAGGAGCCTAAAGGCTGGACTGTTTGCTACTCCATGCAGAGGCATTATCCTGTCCAGGGAACCCATAGCCAAGAAGTGCAGCAGGAACCATGGAAAAAGCTGCTTGTTAGATTGAAGGCTTATGCTGAGCTAGGTTTCCCTTACAGGCCATGACCACCTGCCTAGGGAATGGTGCCACTCATAGTGGACTGTGCAATCTAACACACCAACTAGAAGCCAAGGTTGCTCACCACAGATGTGCTTGCAGGCAAATTTGATCTAGGTAATTCCTCAAGTAAAATTCCTTCTTAGATCGAGGCTATGTCAGAACACTGGGGGTCAAACACACAACACCATGCATGCTAGGCATGATTCTATGAACTGACACCACGCCCCTAACACGGAAGCTAGCTCCTAAAGCTATCTGTCCACATGTGCATTTAATCGACAGATATTACACAAGCTCATGATATACTTATAACCTGGTGCCAAGCATCGGAATTTGAAATGTTTATTTTTGACACCCCTACCACCCCAGTCTAAACAGAGTGTCTCGTGCCTGTAATGCCAGCATTTGAGAGGCCGAAGAAAGACGCGCAGGGAACTGGCAGAGAGAAAGACCTTGATTACTGCCCAGTGAATTTATATGATAGTGGCATTCCCAGAGCTAAAGGTCTTCAGCTGCAGAGTCTTCGAGTCAATCTTAAAGACACATGACTTAGGGACTAGGAAGATGGCTGAGTCAATAAAGTGTTTGCCATTACAGATGGGAACCTGAGTCTGGATCACCACCAAAGAGCCAGACACAGTGGTACGTCTCAGTAACCCTAGCACTTGGGCAATGGAGATAGAAGGGTCCCTGGGGTGTGCTGGTCAGCTAGGGTAATTGAGCTGGTGAACTCCAAGTTCAGTGAAACAACTTGTCTCAAAGGACAGCAACTAAAATAAGGTGGCGAGTAATCGAGGAAGATACCAGTGTTGACCTCTAGCCTCCACAGGCATGAGTGCAGCATATGTACATGTGTACCCGCATGCATCCCACATGCCTTTTCCTTACACAAGACACACTCATCAGATATTTAGTGGAGGCTGGAGGGGCTGACACCAGATCTTTGTGGAAGTGATTTTTGAGCCCCAAAGTCTGCATCTCTGTGAAGTTTGAATGTGGAAACACTTAAATGGCTCCACTTGAGTCCTGTGTGAAGACTGACACTTTCAAGCTGCCGCATTTTATATGAAATAAATTTGATATCTAAGGTCCTCAGATGCTGTATTGGAAATCCCTTGGATCAACCTGGTTGTGTCGCCCAGATTCAGCCTTGGGTATGACAAAGGCGATCAAAGGGACCCAGGGGAAAAAAAAAACACAAAAAAACGGAGTAATTCACTTTGTTGATTTCTGTGTATATTTAGTCCTGTGGGTGCCTGGGGATTTTTAAACATTAGCTCTTTTTAAATCAAGCTGGGCACCCTATAAATCAAAATGATAAATGATTGATAAATAAACTGTCATCGCTACAATTAGATTTTCCATTATACTTGTATGCTATAATTTAAAATGTAATTTCCCTTGAAGCTCATAAAGGCACTGTAGTAATAGGGTGTCACAATGTATTAGGGACAAGTGTGAGCATGTGGCTGAACATGCGCCTCTATGAAGTGTGGGATGGAGCTGCAGGATTTAATACAATGCTCAGGCTTGGCTCTGGAGTCAGGGGTAGACTATGTGGCATTTCAAGGGACTGGGTGTTTCAGCTAGACAGACATAGTCTAAGAGGAAGGAAATCCAAGTCTGGAGATGTAACCAAGTGGGTAAAACACTTTCCACATAACCATGAAGCCCTCCCTGCATTCAGATGCCCAGATACAACATAAGAGCTGGATACACACATCTGTAATACTAGACTTCCTCCTGGGATATGGGAGGTGGAGACAGGAGAATCCCTGGAGGCCAGCAAGCCTAGGGTACGAAGCAGTGAGTAATAAGACAGACTATGTATTTTTAAAATTTTTTTCTTTTTCTTTTTAAAATTTATTTTATTTTTAATGTATTTTATTAATTTATTCATATTACATCTCAATTCTTATCCCATCCCTTATATCCTCCTATTCCTCCCTCCCTCCCATTTTCCACTTACTCCCCTCCCCTATGACTGTGACTGAGGGGGACCACCTCCCCCTGTATATGCTTATAGGGTATCAATCTGACTTTCACACGAACTCTGGTGCCCCATATTTGACCACGTTCCCTGGATGGGGAGGCCTGCTGTCACTCACAGGAAGGATATCAGGCAGGCTACCAAACAGACTATGTATTAAACAACTGACATTCACGTGTACACTGTGGCTCGTGCGTGACTTCACTTATACACAGGAATGCACACTCATGAGCACATGCGTGTACACACACACACACACACACACACAGAGACACACACATACATTACACACAAACACTTAAAGAAGAAGGACAAAAGGAACCAAAACTTTGAATTAACATATGGATGGACATTGGACTGTGGTTAAGGACCTCCGTTCTGTCACATGTCAGGTAGGTTGTTTTTCATGCATGGACACTCTGTTCTCTTTACAAGAAATCAACCAGTCTACCTTAAAAGATGAATGAGCCTTCCACAACTGTTTTCCCTTTCCGTCTAACCAGTGACAAGATTGAACCTTTCTGTTTGTTTGTTTGTTTGTTTGTTTGTTGAAACAGTATTTCTCTGTGTAGCCTTGGCCGTCCTGGACTCACTTTGTAGACCTGCTGGCCTTGAACTCACAGAGATCTGCCTGCCAAGTGCTAGAATTACAGGCGTACACCACTGGGCCTGGCTAAGACTGGACTTCTTTACATCTCTGTGGAGGTCAGAGGCAAACCTCCAGGGCTGGCCCTCAACTTCCACCTTGTTTGCCACAGCCTCTCGTGTCCACGGCCAACAGATGGGCTAATCTGTGAGCTCTTTTAGGGTTCTCTAGTCTCTGCCCCGCCCCACATCCTTGTAGGAGAGCTTTGGATGACAGATCCAGCTTCACATGGATTCTGGGAATCTGGACTCATATTTCTGTGTTAATATGGCAAGGATTTTACCCACTGAGCAATCTCCTTAGCCCAACATCGAATCTCCGACGGCCTCACGTCACTGTCTGAATGCGAGATGTCTC
The DNA here is from genome assembly GCA_907169655.1 of Acomys percivali. Classification (NCBI taxonomy): domain Eukaryota; kingdom Metazoa; phylum Chordata; class Mammalia; order Rodentia; family Muridae; genus Acomys; species Acomys percivali. The sequence goes on along the minus strand of OU015754.1, from coordinate 17,030,062 downwards.
CCATAGGCTTGCGGGTTTGAAACTTCCTCCCCAGCTGGTGGCGCTGTTTTGGGACGATTTCAAGGCCTTTAGAAGTCAGAATCTTGCTGGAGGAAGTGGGTTCCTTTGGGTATGCCTTGCAGTTTCGCAGCCTCGCCCACTTCCTGTCCACTCTGCTCCCTGACTGCACATGCCATGTGACCGGCCACCTTATGCTTTTTTTCCTTGATGGTATCCTGTAACTGTAACAAGACAAATAATTAAAATGTCACTTAACCTCGAGTGCTTACAAATGGAATTTAGGTTCTATGACCTGACAAATGTTCCCAGATTAATGCAGCCTCATCTACTGGAGTCATCAAACATTTAGGGATCTGTAGATACAACAGCATACAATGGTGATACAATCATGAGGTAAATTTTTAAAAAGGCAAGCTGACTTCTGGCTCAACACTCTAGGATTAGCCAAGTAAACTCATATTTGGATAGCCAGGTGAATATCTATACTCAGAAAAGCTATGGTTTCCCTTAACCGTCATGTGTGAGATTAACTGATGTTCAGATATGGACACATGTTAGTTTCTCTTCTTACTGCTGGGAGAAAATGCCTGGCAGAACCAACCAAAAGGAGGACGGATTTTTATGGGCTCAATGTGGAGGTACCCATCACCTCAGGGGGGCACAGTGGCAGTGCGTCAGCTTCCACTTCGCACCTTGGTGGGAGGAAAAGTCACGTTCTCTAGCCAGGATTCTGGCATTAGGTCTAATCGTCAAAGAGACTGGCGTCCAAAATTTTCTCAACTCGGCTCTGTGTTTCAAAGGTTTCACAACTCCCCAAGAACAGAACGCCTTCGGAGCATCAGGTGTTCAAAGATCGAAATCTTTTGCTCATTTCTCCAGTTTCATTTCTGTGGCTATTACAAACAAACACACCCTGAGCAAAAGTGTGGCAGTCCGAATAAGAACTGCCCTCATAGGCTCCTGTGTTGGAATGCTTGGCCACGGGGAGTGGCATTATTAGGAGGTGTGGCCTTGCTGGGGGATGTCACTGTGGAGGCCGGCTTTGAGGTCTCCTATGCTCAAGCTATGTCCAGTGGTGTGGCCTCCTTCTGTTGCCTATGGAAGAAGACCTATAAATCTCAGCCCCTTCTCCAGTGCCATGTCTGCCTGCGTGCCGCCATGCTTCCTGCCGCTGTGATGATAATGAACTAAACCTCTGAAACTGTGAGCCAGCCCCAATTAAAAGTTCTTCTTTATAATAGCTGTTTTGTTCATGGTGTCTCTTCAGAGCAATAGAAACCCCAACTAAGACAAAAAAGCAACACAAGAGAGGATGACATATTTTTTATTATTAACTTATTTATTCACTTTACTTCCTGGTTATAGCTCCCTCCTTCCTCTCCTCCCAGCCCTCCTCCCCCCCTTTTCCCCTTCCCCACATCCAGTATTCCTCAGAAAAGGTGAATCCCCTACCCACCCACCCCAGCTCATCATGAAGTCTCATTAGGACTGAGTGTGTCCTTTTCCCTTTTCGCCTGGCAAGACAGTCCTACCAGGAGGAAGTGATTAAAAAGCAGGCAACAGAGTACACATCAGGGACAGCTTCTGCTCCCCTTACTAGAGGACCCACGTGAAGCCTGAGCTGCCCATTGGCTATATCTATTTGGGATCCTATATCTGGTCCATGCATGGTCCTTTGTTTGTGCTTCAGACTCTACAAGCCCCTCTGGGACCTGGGTAGTTGGCTCTGTTGGTCTTCCTGTGAGGCTCCTGTCACCTCCAGGTCCTTTTCTCCTTCCCCTCACTTTCCCACAAGACTTCTTACACTTCACTCGATGTTTGGCCATGAGCATCTCTCCGTTTTGAACCACTGTTGGGTGGAGCTTCTCAGAGGACAGCTCTGTCAGACTCCTTGAAGGGAACATTTTTGTCTTATAAATTCCAAGTTCCAGTTTGTCACTTCAGGGAAGTCAAGGCTGGAGCCCAAGGAGCTAACCACATCACGCCCACTGACCAAGAGTGGACATAAAAATGCATCTTTGCCTGCTTGCTTTCAGTCAGCTTTGGCCTTCCGCATACTATTCTGGACCCTCTGTTTAGAAAATGGGACTACACATTTCTACTACTACAGTGGGTTGGGAATTCCTACATCAATACAAAACCTACAGATATATCGACAGGCCAACCTGATCCTAAATCCCAATTCAACTCTTCCCAGGTTTGTCCAGGTTGTGGTGACAATTAAGACTTAACCGGAACAGGGGTGGAACATCTCTCATAGTCAAGCCAGGATGCACTGTGACCATTTTCAGCTCATGAATTCTGTGGGAACTTTCTTCAGATATCTTTCCTAAAACTCCCACCTCCATATCTACAAATGGCAATCCCACCCATGAGCCTATCTCTGAGCCATTTTCCCACAAATGCAAATGTTCACCCCCTCCCTCCCCCAAGTCCTGCCTCTCTGCACCCTACTCCATTAGCCTGTAAAGACTGCTTACTTAAGAAGGATGGATGCTTTGGAATTGAAAAGTGGGCCCTTGACTGTAGAGAAGGGTCAAGTTTGCACAAATATTTCACGTCCTCACCCACCCCCACGGCTCATTAGCACCACATGTCCACATTTAAATTCTGCCCACAGAGCGAGCAGAATGGATGTCACCAGGCTGGTGTTAAATCAACAGCCCCTGTTCACAGAGGGCTCCCTGTGACCTGAGCTTTTTAGAGTGACCCAAGATCATTACAGATTCACTGGACTGTGGCTGTTAAGGTCTGGTTGGTGTCAGAAGCCCTGGTGTCCATTTATAATTCTTCGTTGTAGCTCTTTCCTTGTCCCCAAATTGGCCATCAAGTGGTTCAATTGACCTTGAAATGTAGATTATAAATTGTGACTTGAGAAAACCAGAGATTTCAAAAGGATTTTCCCCCCAATTTGGCCTTAATTTACCTTTTTTTTCCCCCAAGGATTTTTTTTTTCTGTTCAGAAGTATGTCTGGGCTCATTAGCAAGGACTTAAGAAGCTTTTCATTAAAATTAATGAATCCAGCATCTAAGGTCTTGATCAGAAGTTCATGATAGATAATCCAAAGTTGATCAGAATTACTAGTGGAGCTGGAGGC
>OU015754.1:16999047-17014279 GCA_907169655.1 Acomys percivali | reverse complement strand
ACACACACACACACACACACACACACACACACACACACACACACACACCCCTACAGAAACTACTCGCTAAGTAACTCAGTCTGGCTTCTGGCTTCTAGTTATCAACTCCTGCCTCCCCCCACCTCCACCTCTGCCTCCTAAGTATAGTTTGTAAATTTGTACCAGCACCACCAGGTTACAGACTTGAGTCTATCATCTTACTTAGAAAGGGTGGGAGAGTGAAGAGATGGAGTAAGTTGAGATATTTTAGTATTGCTTACCTCGTTTTGTTTCCTTTTTGTTCGTTAAGGCAGAGCTTACGCAGTCTAGGCTGGGTCCAGCTTTCTATGCAGCTGAGGGTGATCCTGAACTCATGCTCTTCCTGCTTCCCATCTCCTGAGTGCTGGGATTAGAAACATGCACCACCATGCCTGGGGTATGTGCTGCTGGAGATGGACCTCAGGGTCCATGAATGTTAGGCAAGTGCTCTTCCCACCAAGATACAGCCCCCCAAGCTCTGAGCGTTCCATTTTGTAGTGACTGTCTTGTTGCTTTTAAAGCTGACAGTTGCTATGTCAAATGAGTCTGAAAAATATATATGAACTAATGGTTTTTAGCAGCAGTCTAGATTGTTTTTTTTTTCTTTTTTAAGAAGAGCTTATATTTGGTACCCCATATGAGCCTCCAACTCCCAATCTTGTCTCAGACTCTTAGGTGATGGGGTTACTAGTATGTACCGCCATGTCTGGCTCATACGTATTTTTAAGGTAACCCATTCGTTGGGTACCAGTCCTTCAGGTCATGAGTCTTTGAAAGACAATTCATGTCTAAATACAACTCTCAGAAGAATCTATAGGAGGACATCTGAGAGCATCATTTAGAAGGGACTCGTAGAAGTGTGTCCCTAAAAGGTCCTCTGTCTGGCTTGTGTTAATTCCTCAAGGATTGCTTTCCTATTTGTGTTCCTTTTATGCCATGGTGACAGAATAGCCAAAAGAAACAACTTAAAAGAGAAAAGGGTTTATTTTGCCTCAGGATTGGTTCAACCCATTGCTTTGATCCAAAGGTGGCCAGGCAGAAACCACGCTGGTAGGAATATTTGGCTGAGGCTCTTCCCCTTCATGGCAACCAGGAAGCAGAGAGACTGAGGAAGAGACAGAAAAGTTACAGTCTTCAGTCTGGGTGGCCCACTTCCTGTCATCGGGTCTCACCCGCCTTCCACAGTTCCCACTGATATCAAGTAGTCTATGCAATTACATTGAACTGACAAGAACAGATACTACCCCCATCTTAGCCAAAAGGCCAGGAAGCGATCCCATTCAATTACAAATCCATCAATGGATTAACCCATTGATGAGGTCAGGACCTTCAGGATCCAATCACTCCCCCAAAGCCGCCTTCTGGAGAATCAAATGGTCCATTATTGAACTCCCATCACTGAGCATAGCTTTGATTGCTGTAAATTGATTTAATCTTCATTCTCCGTGACAGCCGTTGACATAGGAGACAGCTCCCAGGCCCTGTCTCCATCTCTACTCCTTTAGCTTAAGTATTTCCATATATTTCTTTACGAAGAGACATCTCAATTTTTTCTTCTCTTTGGTGTTTATGTCTGCTCATTAAAGTTTCCCTCAAATTCGATATCAAAACCAAAGAGGGCGGTATTCCTTTTAGACTTTTAAAATTACATTTTTTAAAATGTGTGTATGTGGGAGACACACATATAAGCATGGTCAGGGGTCAGAGGACAACTTGGGGAGAAGACTGGTTCTCTCCTTCTGCCATGTGGGTTCTGGCTTGAACTCAGGTCATAAAGATTGTGTTGGAGCTACCTTTATCCTCTGAGCCATCCCACCAGTCCAGTATTTCTGTGTGTGTGTGTGTGTGTGTGTGTGTGTGTGTGTGTGTGTGTATGTGTGTATGTGTGTGTGTTTGTATGCATGTGTACATACTTGTGCATGTATGTGGAAGCATGGAAGTTGACACCCAGTGTCTTCATGCATCACTCCCTATTTATTGAGCAAGTTCCCTTGTTGAATACAAACCTTGGTGATTTGACTAGCCCAGCTAGCCAGATTGGCCCAGGGATTCCCCATCTCTGCCTCCCAAGTGTTGGGGTTACAGATGGCTACCACACCTGTCTGGCTTTTGTGTGACTTCAAGGACTCCAGACTCCCTTCCTCCAGCTTGTAGAGTAGGCACCTTATCCACTGAGCCACTGCCCCAGCCCAGTAGTCTGGGGATTGTTTGACTAATGTGGGTGAGAGTGGGTTGTGGTGTCATTTGTTCTGTATGACTTTTGTTCTGTGACAAGCCCATTGACAGCTGCTTTGGACAGGAGTCATGTGTGGCTTTAGTTATTAACATTTACGTGGGTCCACATCCAGCTTGACACTGTTGAATTTTATAAGATGTCGCCACTTGGCCCCAATCTTTGGAGATACACTTCCCAATTTAATTTCATCATAAGAGTTCATTGTGACAGTAACTTTAGAAGTCATCAATAAAGATTAGCATTAAAATGAGACAAACGTCTGCCATCGTTTCCCACATGTGATGGATCAGTACCTCACCATAGGGGTGTAATTGAGAACTGAATCTTTTATTTCATAAAAACAAATATGAACATTCTGCTGCAAAAGAGAAGAAATAAAAAGTTAGACTTAACTGAAAACATTACATAATTTTATTTGTGTGTGTGTGTGTATGTGCTCATATGTGTATAAGTGTGCATGCATGTGCATACAGCTGTGTATAGATGCCGAAGAATAACATGGAATACCTTCCTCAATCACTCTCTGTCTTGCACATCATGGCAGGGTCTCTAGTCCAGCGGTTCTCGACCTTCCTAATGTTGCGACCCATTAGTACAGTTCCTCATGCCGTGATGACCCACAGATTGGGAACTACTGCTCTAGCAGAACCCAGACCTTACTGCTTTGGGGAGTCTGACTAACCAGCTAGCCTCCAGGATCCCAGATGAACTGTAATGTCTGCTTAGCTCTTTGGTAGATTCTTACTTTCTCATTTGAACAGCATAAACTATATCCACTGAGCCATCTAATCTGCCCTTGAAAGAAAAATGTTTGGCTTGCTATTCTAAAGTAATGATAAATTCAAAGGAAGTTTGAATAGCATAGGACAAAGAGGTCTGAAGTATCTTTCGCCCCATTTCCTACAATGTTAACTAATCTGATAAAAATGTGGGATATATATATTGGTGTTATTTTATAACCAGAAAATGTATATTAAAACAATCCATAGGCTTTATTCATATTTTACATGCTTTTGTCTTTTTGTCTTTCTTCTTTCCTTCTTTCTTTTCTTTCTTGAGACAATTTCTTACCACATAGTCTAAACTGGCTACTATGTATCTCAGGCCATTCTTGAACTCATGATCCCCCTGCCTCACCCTTCTAAGGAATTGCAAATGTACACTGCCACATTTGGACTCATCTAACCGTGTGTGTGTGTGTGTGTGTGTGTGTGTGTGTGTGTGTGTGTGTGCAGTCAAGTAGTTTTTATGTGCATAGGTATACACTTATATATGCAGGTGGACTTACTTGTATGTGTATTTATGGAAGCTACAGGTCCATTTTGAGTATGTTGTTCATTTAATTTTTAGAGACAAGATCCCTGAGCTCATTAATTCAGTTAGATGGCCAGGCCCCCAGGATCTATCTGTCTCTACCTCCCTCAGTGCTAAAATTTCAGGTACACCTGTTCCAATGACACTGTGACTTATTACAGAATAAGATCTTGTACCCAGGAACCCTTAGCTTCTTCTCTCGTCTGTAGAAGGACCATAATTCTGTTGACCTTCACCTGCCGCAGGGCCAAGATGGTGACCTGAAAAAGAACCCTTCCTAAAACATGAGAGGCTCTAACTATCTCCAGTGTGCTCTTGTTATTATGGCATCGCTTTCTTCAACGACACGTGCTCCTTTCACTGCTGCTGTAGCACATAATACTGCATTTAGCATAAGTAAGCTCATCACCACATTTGATGGCACTGAAAGAAATGGAGTTCTTAGCCTGATTTCCTGCTTCCTTTCATGTGCGAAAACAGTCATCTGGTAATTAAAATGGAACATTTGAAGGGATAGGGAAATAAAAGTGCCCCGTTAACGTTAAAGATCAGAGTGAAGAAAGTTCAGGCAAAGTTGAGTGTGAAGGCTCTCACCCAGATGAATGGCACTTTGATGGCAGAGGGCATTCTCCCAGCAGTTAAAGCAGAGTGTGAAGTCAACAGTCCTTGTTTCTGCATCCAGAATTAGCGTAAGTATATGTGGTCCCTTCAATTTAGCTTCTTTTTCTAATCTAGAAGTTTTTTTTTTTTTAAATCACAACAGTATAAATAGTCAAAACTACATAGGAGGATGAATCAAAGACCTGCGTTCTTTACCTGCAGCCACACCCTTCTCAACTTTAGGCAGTATAGGCTACAGGGGCATAACATGGGAAAAGAGGGAGCTGAAGCAGAAGAAATTATGCCTGACTGGTTTTGAGGAAAATGCTAAACCAGTGAAGTGCTTCTGCAAGCCTGAGACCCTGAGTTAGGATGCCCAACACTTGGGTAAACATCAGGTCACTGTGGCTCGCACCTGTAATCCTAGACCCCGGCAAGCAGAGATAGGAGGATTCTTCCAGACTTGCTAGCCAGCTTATCTTGCCAAATCAGTGAGCTTTGCCTTCAGCAAGAGACCTGGTTACAAAAGAGAATGTGGAGGCAACAGAGGAACATGCCTACCTCAGACCTCTGGTCTCCACACGCAGGTGAACACATACCATGAACACCCCCCCCAAACATGCACATTTAATGTACGCCACACATGTACCTAAGAATATGAATGAAACTGTTTAGGATTTCCATTACCCAGAGTTTTTCTCTTCCCTGATTCTCTCTTGAATCCCCCTCCACCCCTCACCCCCCACCCCCCCCACCCCGCCAACTCTTTGGGCTTTTCAGAATCGGTTCTCATTTATTTGTGTCAGGGAGAAAGGTCCAAGGAAGAAAATTCCCCTTAAGAGACTCAACAGGATTGTACATGGTAGTGTACGCTTGCTGCCTCCGCACAGGGGAGGCTGAAACACAAGGATTTCAAGTTCAAGGGTAGCCTCGCTCACAGCAGCAGTATAGGCTGGGTTACTGCTTGGTTTGCAGAGTGCAGGCCTGGAGGGCAGAGAGGCCCGCGTTCAGTCTTCAGCATTGCATCATAAAAACGGCTACAATGATACATATCTATAATCTCTGGACTCCCAGCTCTAAGGAGGTAGAGGCAGGAGGATCATAAATTCAAGATAATCCTTGGCTACATAGCAACACTGAGAACAGTTTATGGCTCTTTGAGACCTTATAAACCAGCACAAAGAGAACGACAAAGAAAGATTAAAAAACCAGAACAGAAAATCTTTGGTTAGTGTTGCCTTGGCCTAACTATTTTCCCCGTGTAGTTTATCTTCTCACAGAGTTGGAAAGCAGAGAGAAATCAAAGATTATGGTGAGCCACGGTGGGGGCTAGGTTTACTTCTTCGGTGCCACGGTCCACTTTCCCTGTGGCGCATGTAAGAACTGACAAGTAGAAGAAAAGAAACGTCAGCCCACTTTGTACATACCAACACTCGTAATGATGGGGCATCTACGGATGAAGCAGTGTTGTTCGAAGAGACAGATGGGGCCCATATGGTAGAAGGAGAGAATGGATTCCCACAAGTTGTCATGATCCCCCCCTCCCCCACCCCCATTCCCACCCCGCTCACCTAGGCCTATCATGAGAAAAAATGATTTGGTATAAATAGCTGAGATTTTTACATACGTAGTGGTGATATTTAATTTCCTCAATTAAAAACGAATCAATTCTCAAAACCTGTAGAACCAGCAAATGCATTTTTGCAAAGCCTGGGAATTTTTAGGCTCTTTCGCATGCTTTAAATTACATTTAGAGTCTTCATTAAATGATTTCCCCCCAGTGCTTATATGCTTGGCATTTTCATTTTTAAAGGAGCCCATGGCGAGGGGAAATTGCATGGTAGCTGTTGAGAAACTGAACAGCTTTGATTACTTCAAGATGGTTTGTTCAGGCAGGGCCTGTTCATCGTTCCCAGAAAACGGCATGTTTACCCTCCCTAGCATCCAACTGCTCCATGCCTGCGTGTGCAGCAGACGCCAGGTAAGGCAGCAAAGCATGGAGATGCCTACATGGCCAGGATCATGGAAGTACTATTCACAGTAGGCAAGATCCAGAACCAGCCTAGATGTCCATCAACAGACGGGTGGTTAAAGAAAAGATGCTGTGGACAAGCAACAGAGTCCTATGCAGCTGTTGAGATGAACCAAATGACATCATCTGCAGGAAAGCCAGTGGTACCAGGGACGGTCACGTGTGAGGGTCAGTGTAACTGTCAGCTAGATACAACCTAGGTTAAACTGAGAAGAGAGTCCCAGTGAAAGATTGTCTAGACACGTCTAGCCCACTGATGTGACCAGGGGAGACTGTGAGAGCCTTAGCTGATGTGGGTGGCACCATCCCCTAGATGGGGCTCAGAGAAACCTAGCTGAACAGCAAGCATAAATGCATTCACCCTCTCTCAGCTCTTAGCTGTGGATGTGACATGATTAGCTGCTTTAAGCACCTGCTGCTGCGGCTGCCCCCTACAGTGAGGACCTACAACCTGGAATTGTGAGCTACAATAAGCCTTATTTTCTCCCTTAAATTGATTTTTGTCAGGCAATTTTTTTTTATCTCAACAGAAATGAAGCTGAAGCATTATGTTAAGCAAAATGCACGAGTCTCAGAAAGACCAGTGCCATCTTCTCTCTCACATATATCATGTAGATTTAAACGCACACATGCCTAGTATCTGCAAACTCCTCTAGTCAGCCCCCAGCATTACCCAAGACAGGAAAAAACAGCAGGATACCTGAAGAGAATGGGGATGCCACTACAGAAACAGCTACTTTAATTCATAATTTTTTTCCCCAGAGCCAGAATAATACCCAAGTCCTAAATGCATAATTAATATCAAATTACCTGCAGTTGAATGCAAAAATCAATCAGGACACATCAGCATCTGAGGCAGTTGCCATGGAGACCTGAAGGTTTAAGGACATAGAGCATGTGAGTCCAGGTGCTGAGGCCTAGGGTCTAAGTTCTAGCCCCTTGACCTGGTGTGAGCCAATGGGCTAGACTAGATGTCACAAGCAGTGGCTGTCTGGATCTGGGGAGGTATCTCAGTGGTTAGAGTGCTGGCGAGGCAAGCATGAAGGAGAGTTCAGATCTCCTGAAACCGGTGGATATGAAAACCAGCCAGTCATTGTAGTCTAGGAAGCCAAAGACAGGATCCACAGAGCAAGCAGGCTAGCAAGACTAACCACACTGGTGAGCTCTGGGCTTGAATGAGAGACCCTGCCTCAATGAGTAAACAGAAGAGTGATGGAGGATTGTATCCAACATCAGTTTTGAGCCTTGAACACACGTGCACATGCGTGCATGAAAACACACACACATAAAAAATGGAAAATGATTTTTAAAAAAAAGAATAAAAAGTACTATCTGGATTGCTGGGTTCCTTTGAGTTGCTGGAAGATTAGGTTAGATTATTTAGGCCAGAATGATAACACATTATCTGCACCTGAGTGGGTCTCTACATTTATTACTTGCTGGAGAGTTATCAGTGTGTGTGTGTGTGTGTGTGTGTGTGTGTGCGCGCGTGTGTGTGCATGTAGGTGTATGTGTCATTGCACACATGTAAAGGTCAATGGACAACCTGTGGAATTTAGTCCCTTTACCACATGGGCCTCAAGGATTGAACTCAGGCAACCAGGCTTGGTAGCAAGGTCATTTATTTGCTGAGCCCTCTTGCCATCCTCTAACGTCATTTTATTTGAAATTGTTTCATCTCAGTTATACATAAGAAGGTTTTATTTATTTCATCAGAACTCTGGCTATTATCTATGGCTGACCTCCCCCACTCCACAGCAACAAGTTGAGCCCAGCAGCTTGCACGACAGCTTGCCTCGAAGAGGAGCTCCAGTTGGCACATGGAGAATCTAGATAGGCTTTTCCTCCTGTCTTGGCCACAAGCCCCATAAAGCATCCACCACTCTGAGAACCGTCAAAGAGATGGGTAGGGTATGATGAGACCTAATTGTTGACACCTTTCAGCAAAGGGACATTCGTTTTTCTCTTTCTTAACTAATGGGGCAATGTCAGGTCAAAGCTACAAGACCACGGAAAAAGCAAATTATTACCTCAGCAATTCTGCCAACACTTGGGGTTAATTGCCTTTGCAGACCCCTGTGTGATGCTCAGTAAAAAGGAGAAAAATGATTCAGGCTCTCCATAATCCCTTGGGTGCTGCCTTCAGCCATGTAAAAGGAATAAAAAATACTCCACGAATTTAGGTCTCTTTTAAAGCCCTTCCCTTGCTCGATCCATCTATCATGCAAGTAGAAACTGCTCTGATAATGTATTGTACGTGGGGCGCACACTACATCATCACAGTTCTGACTTCGCCAGGATGCCGTAGGAGGTTGGAACGCCACGTAACAAATTACAAGGCCGGACAGTGACAAATTCTCTTTGGGAGAGTTTAAATTAATTTTGAGCTGCTTCAAGTTGGTTTAGAAAGTAATTTTTAAATAAATCACAGGTGGATGGAGAAGGATGGCCGGAAAGGCTCTAAAGTATGTAGGAAGGTTCAAGGCCAAACCTGAGTCCACCTTCTTGAGAAGTGAAGGGGTGGGATCAATTAGAACCCCCGGACAGGCCTTTCTTTCCTACGTGCAGCACGAGGAGACGAGGGAGAAATGGAAGCCCTGTACCAGCCAAGATATGTTCCTCAAATGATGGAGTTTCCAGCTGGATCCTATTGGTAGAGTTAACCCATCTTCCTCCCTCCCCAACAAAATCGGGTTTCTTTGTGAGCCGCCAGCAGAATTACATAGCAGTAAATTTGAAATAGCAGATACACCTGCAGCTGGGATGAGGCTCTGTTGACATAGGGCTTGCCTAACATGCCAAAGTTCCAGTTCCCTCTTCGAAGCACCGCATATGCCAGGTGTGGTAGCACATGTCTGTAAGTCTAGCACTCGGGAGGCAGAGGCAAAGAAGGTCACAAGTTCAAGGTCATCCTCAGCTCCTTTATGAGTTCAAGGCCAGCCTGGTATATAAGGGTCACAGCTTAAACAAGTAAGGAAGGAAGCACGCAAGCAGACAGACAGACAGACAGACAGACAAGTAAGTACAATGAGTAAATGATGCTAGAGTCCTTGCACAGAATGAAGAAAGCCCCGGGTCCCATCCCGAGCATGACATAAACTGGAAACATTGGTGCATGCCCGTAATCTGAGGACCAGGAGAGTAAGTGCAGGAACACCAGAAGTTCAAGGTCATCCTCAGCTTACATAGAAAGTTTGAGGACAGCCTGAGCTACATGAGATCCTAGCTCAAAAGAGAGAACAAAGAATTAGTTGATAATCTTAAGAGCATGTTTTTTGCAGACACGTTGCAATAAACAGGTGGTGTGGTGTGGTGACATAGAAAGGGCATAGCGTTGGGAGTCAGGGGACCCCTGACTCCTTTTACATGGTTCCATTCACTCTTCAAAGCTGCTTGTCATATGCCCTTGCATCTCTCCTTTACCTCAGTTTTTTTCCGCCCACTAAAGATTCGAATACACACACAGGTAGTCTTAGCACTTGGGAGGCGCATGGAGGAAGAACACAAATTCAAGGCTAGCCAGGGCTACATAGTGCAACCCTGTGCCAGGAAAGAGGTGAATAATCAACAAAATGCAGAATGAAGTCTTTCTTGGAGGACAAGCAGGAGGATGTATCAGATGAGCGTGAAACCCTGTTGGGTCCTAGAAACCACAAATATCGCAAGATGCTATGGTGGCGGCGGCTACAGGTTTCAGAGGCAAAGCGTCATGGTTTGATCAGCGTGATGCAAAACATGACTTAAAACAAGTATATTCAATCTTAGAAGATGGTTCGGTAGGTAAAGTGCTTGCTGCTAAGGCCTGAGGACTTCTGTATGAATGCCCGGGACCCACATAGAAAAACTCCATGTGTGGTGGCAGGAGCTTGTGATCTTAGCACCGAGGCCCTGGCTACAATTAGATCACCCGGGCTTGCTGGCTAACCAGCTGACACGAGATATGGTCACTTAGGAAGAAAGAACCACAGTGGAGGTATTGCTTCCACCCTATAGCCTGTAGGCACGTCTGTGGGGCATTCTCTTGATAAATAATTGTGGCTAGTGCCATTCCCGGGCAGGTGGTCCTGCGTTCTATAAAAAAGCAGGCCGAGCAAGCCCATCGGGAGCAAGCCAGTAAGCAGCACCCCTCCATGGTCTCAGACTGAGTTCCCAAGTCCAGGATTCTGCCTTCAGCTCCTGCCCTGACTTCCCTTGATGAGGCACCATGATGTAGAAGTGTAAGTCAAATAAGTAAGCTCTTTCCTCCTCACGTTGCTTTTAGTCTGTGTTTCCCCATAGCAACAGAAATTAGACTAGGACATTAGCTTAACACATTTGGTGAACTCCAGGCCCATGAGAGGTCCTGTCTCAAAAACAAGATAGGGCTGCACAAAATCTCAGACAATGCTCACTGCCAAGATTGACGACGACATGGGTTCAATCCCTGTGACTCATATGATGGGAAAAGAAAACCTATTTCTGCAAGTTGCCCACTGACTTCCACATATGCATCATGGTTTATTTACATACACACACACACACACACACCAAACAAACAAACAAACAAACAAATAAATACATGGCTCCTGGAGGCATACAAGGCTGTCCTTCATACTCCACACACATATGTACCTGCACACAAGAGCATATGCATCACACACATGTATACACACTCTCACATGTATACTAAAATATGTGTATTCACATTCCTTAAAAAACCCACATAGACTGAAGCAGGGCCGGAAGTGAAGAGCAGGCAGTGAAAGATAAAGCTTAATATCAGGATGGATTTGCATGGTGTGCTCTTGCATAGACGATTTCATGGGACTCCCAAAAAAAGGAATAGTTGCTCGCCACCTGGGAGACACACCATTCCTTTTACCACAAAGAGAGACAAAAGGAATTCACCCCAGTGTAGTATTTCTTTCTTCTTCCTTCTCCCTTTTCTTTCCCCACAAAGAAATACTCATTTCTCAGTGCATGGGGAATCAATTAGCTACAGTGCCGTGTTCAGGTAGACTTTAGATTAGCGCGAGACCACTCCACTATAGATAATTAACCTTCGTGCCCAAATTAGCAGTGAAATAAGCCAGTTATTAGTTTTCATAATGAACAAAATTGAGTATTTTGGAAAGTTTAAACCCCTAGAGCTTAAATTAAAATAAGCATTGGGGGAAATCCCTAAAGCTTACTTCAGTTCATTAACACGACAAATTCCACTGCACACCGAAGCACAATGTGCCTTCTTGAAAGGAAATTGAGTCCCCCCCTAATAGTCATCTAGATTGACCTCAGAGAATGATTCCATTTGATGCTCAGAATCTCAAAGAGCAGCTGAGCAGCACAGTCAATGTCCCTCTTCTTGCTAAGATCCGGGCAGCAAGAAGAGAAGAAACTGCACACGGCACTTGAACAAATGGTCCCTATGAAAGGCCTGAGGGAAACCCATCCTCATGGCAGCCTGAGGGATGTGCTCTTGAGCACTTGACCTTCACTGAACAGGCCAGTGGGCTAAGTGTCCAGAGGATAGGTGCTCTGGTTCACTGGCTCTGTGACATTGGAAAAAGTCACCACAGCTCCAGATGGTTCAGTATTATGCTTGGAAGAAGAGAGAAACAGTGATGACCTCAGCCATTCCGCAGCTTTGAAGAGCGATGCGAGGCTGAGGCAGAAGGATCGCTATGAGTTTGAGGTCAGGGCAAGCTAAAATGTGAGCTCCAGAACTGGTATAGCTAAAAACTGAGATTTTTGTCTCAAACAAACAGAAAGAATGAAGTAAAGAAATAAAGACAGAGAGAAAGAGGGAAGTAGGAAAGAGGAAGAAAGAAAGAAATTAAATGGAAGTAAGAAGAAAAACAAAAAGAAGAGGGGAGAGAGGGAGAAAGAGGAGGAGAAAAGAAAAGAGAAAGAGAAGGGATGAATGAAAGGAAGAAAGGAGAGAGAGAAGAAAGGGGAAAGAATGGAGGAAGAGAAAAGGAGAAGGGGCTGAGGAGGGAGGAAGGAAGGAAGGAAGGAAGGGAGGGAGGGAGGAAGGAAGGGAGGGAGGGAGGAAGGAAGGGAGGGAGGGAGGAAGGAAGGAAGGAAGGAAGGAAGGAAGGAAGGAAGGAAAGAAGGGAGGGAGGAAGGAAGGAAAGAAGGAAGGAAAGAAGGAAAGAAGGGAGGGAGGAAGGAAGGAAAGAAGGAAGGAAGGAAGGAAAGAAGGAAGAAAGGAAGGAAAGAAGGAAGGAAGGAAGGAAGGAAGGAAAGAAGGAAGGAAAGAAGGAAGGAAGGAAGGAAGGAAGGAAGGAAGGAAGGAAAGAGCCACATGTGGGTTGGCACTGTCAAAATGATTGGTTATCTCTTTTGGGTGAAAAGGAAATGCTCTCTACTGGGACCCGACACCTCCCCCACCTCCTTAAGGAAAACCAGGTGCCAGATCTAGTGAAGGACTTGGATGTTAAGGAACACATAAAGCATGTCAAATGGATGATCTCTTAATGTTCACGGAATTCTACTCACCCTCTTATGTTTGACCCCTGCTAGAGGTTGTTTAGTGATGAGGGGGTGTAGAAGTGAGATTCGAACCCACACTCTTCTACCTAAAGTTATGTGGCTCTCACGGTGCCCTGGACCAGTGGCTGTTGGAAGATGAGTATCGTTCTGATTCAGGATGCCTGCTCGGTGCTCTGTGCTTGTCAAAGTCTCTCCAAACCACACACTTCAATTCATAACCCAAGAGGCCGCTTCTTTATCAATTCAAAGCCTCTTAGACTACAGAGTGAATTTTAGACCAGTCTCGGGCAACTTAATAAGACCTTTTCCTCAGAATAAAAGTTTTGGCTCTGAGTATAACTTTGTATCAGAGTTCCTACCTGTAATCCATAGCTGGCTCAGTAGTAGAGCCTCTGCCTAAAATTTTCTAATTAGGGGCTATTGACACAGTTCAAGGGATAGGCTGCCTACCTAGAATCCCCCCATGAGGGACTGGGGCAGGGTGCATTGTAAAGCTGTATGTGGGCTTAACCACTGGGCCATCTTTCCAGCCTCAAGACCTCAACTTAATCTCCTAATACTGATCTAAAAGTCCAGGCATGGTGGCGTGCATCTGTAATTCCAGTGCGAGAGAGAGAGAGAGAGAGAGAGAGAGAGAGAGAGAGAGAGAGAGAGAGCACCCCAAGGCTCTCATGCAGCCAATCTAGCTGAATCAACAAGTTCCAGGTTGACCATGAGACACTGTCTCAAAAAAACAAGGTGGAGAGTAATTGTGAAAGGCCCTTGGTGTTGATATCTGGCTTCCAAACACATGTGTATACACATGAACACACACACACACACACACACACACACACACACACACACACACACACGAAAAGAAAATTAACCAGCATAGGCAAGGGGGGTAGGGCATCAAACTTGACAAAACCTTCCTGCAGTGTGTTAATAACTTACCTTTGGAAGAGTGACTGACAATAGGAAATAATCAGGAGAAGCCTGTGATGGAGACAGAGATCCTTTCAGAGGGATTTTTCATTTGCAGGAAGGGTCTGAAGGTCACTAAGGGAGAGGAGTGGCCTCTGACAAGAGACAAGGTAATTTTGAGTGAGGAACACAGTGAAGGAGGAGATTTGATGACTATTTAAATGGAGACTGCAAGCGGGTGCTGTGATTAAATAGTTGAATACACATTCCCCAAGGGAGAAAGCACTATAGAAAGAAATCAAGGCTGAATCCGGGTAGGGGAGGACAGGGAGAGATAAAGAAGTTAGGAATTCTAAAGATGAACAAAACTTGAATATCTGTAAAGTGTGTATGAAGATGAGGAGGCTGGAAAGAGGGAGGGACCCTTGTAGGTAATGCCTTCCATGTCAGCGGCCTGGTTGGCCTCAGTTGCCAAGTGGCAGTTTAGAGTCATCCAAGAGGAGAGGCATCAATTGAGGACGTAGCCAGACCAGATTGGTCTGTAGATATGTCTTGGGGAATTGTCTTGACTGTGAATTGATTTGGTGAGGGAGGGGGTGGTCCACTTGGGGAGGCACCATCCTTAGGCAGGTGCCTAGGTAGCTAAGAATGAGCCTGCATTCAAGCCAGAAACCCCCTCACCCCATCCTCCATGGTTTCTGCTTGAGTTCTTTCTGTGACTTTCCTCAGTCACTTTCCTGAAGTCAACCCTTCCTCCCCTAAATCTCCTATCTTATTTAGGGTTTTAACACTGTGCAAAGACACCATGACCAAGGAAATGGTTATAAAGGGATTTAACTGGGGTTAGCCTTACGGTGTCAGAGGTTTAGCCCATTATCGTCATGGCGGGGAGCATGGCAGCTTGCAGGCAGACATGGTGCTGGAGAAGGAGCTAAGAGTTCTACGTCTTGATCACCAGGCAGCAGAAGGAGACTGTTTGGCACACTGAGTATAGCTTGAGCATACCTCAAAGCCTAGGCCCCACAGTGACACACTTCCCTGAATAAAGCCACACCTTCTAATAGTGCCACTTCCTGTGGGCTAAACATTCAAACACATGAGTCTATAGGGGCCATATCTGTTCAAACCACTACATCCCCTTTGGTTTATATATCTGACTAGAACAGTCAGAGTTGTACCTACCCTTTGGACTAGTTTAGAGAGAAGGGATTTCTTAGCTCCATGCCAAAGTCATGGGAAGATAAGATCCTTGGCTAGGAGCTTACTTCGGCTCCACGGCTTAGGCTGGAAGCCCAAAGGGAACATACAGAGGACAGATTAAATAGTAGTGGGTACAGACGAGATCATAAAACGTGGCGAGCTGAGCACCAGCGTTCATTTCTCTCAGCTTCCTGACTGTGGTTAAGATGTGACCGGCCACCTCCTGCTCCTGCTAACATGCCTTCCCTGCTCTGATGGGCTGTATACCGCCAAACCACGAGCCAGAACAAAGCCTTGTATCCTCGAGTTCTTCTCTCAGGTGTCTGACCACAACCATGAGGAGAGATACAAATATAGACAGAAAGTTCTGAAACCACAAACCCAAAGAAATAGTTGTACTTTTAAGAGTTGTTGCTGTTGCTGTTGTTTGTTTGAGGAGTTTTGCCAAAAATGAT
>OU015754.1:16978733-16999037 GCA_907169655.1 Acomys percivali | reverse complement strand
CACACACACACACACACACACACACACACACACACACACACACACACCAAATATTTTTTAATCAATTAGATAAATATCTGAATTCAACAATCATGCACAAATTCTTGGATAGCATCTCCCAGTGCCCTAGCAACCTTCTAGATTCTCTCTCCTTTGCAATCTAAAATAAATTTGTTTTGCTTTGCCAGAGTTACCACACATCCAAAAGTGACTTACTCCAAAGCCTGTCTCTGTCCAAATGTTCGATGTGTTCCCGATTTTGCTGCAGTTGTTAATTCTGTCTTCTTGGATCTCACGGTATGCCTTGAGTAACTTGGATGCTTAACTTGTCAAAATTTTGCGTCGCTTTATTTAGCATCCAAAGCTTTATGTGACTTTCTGAAGCATCATCCTTATCTACAGGGTATCATGATAGCTTTGAGCCAAAACACCGGCTGGCAGGCCTGGCACATTTTCCCCACAGACACGGCCCATCTCATTGAAAGCTGGGCTTATTTTCTTTATGGCTCACTCACTCTACAACCAGCTCCACACCTTCCAAGCCATCTGTCACACCCTAGTACCCTATTTCTTTACAGGTGCACTGTTCTACTTCCAAATTTTTTTGTGTTCCAGAAAGTTCTCTGGTTCTGGATTTTTTTTTTTTTTTTTTTCGTTTAAAAAAAAAAAAAGTTGCTTTTCATTGCAGGCCTGGACAGCCCTACCTCATCAGAGTTGTCACTTCTCACCTTGGAACAGAGAATAGACAGGGTTGAATTTCCAACTCTTGTTGTTTGAAATGAGGTTTTACTGTGTAGCCCAGGCTACCCTTCAACTTACTCTATTGATCAGTTTCGTCCCAAGCCTGTACTTCTCCTGCGTCAGCTTTCAGAATGCACCACTGCAACTCACCAAGGGTGATGATTTAAAAAATGAATTGTAGATCATTTTTCTTAGCCCTTGGCCTATGAGATCTAAGACCAGGTCTTCAGCTATCACAATAGCTCTATGAGTACCCTGGGAGTATTCACCTTCCAAAATTTTGTTCCTTTTTGGATATCTTTTCCAAAATTATCATTATTGTATGTATGAACTATGTAGTGGTAGCAGTATCAGTGGCGGCAGCAGCAGCAATAGCAGTAGAAATAGTAGTAGTAGTAGTGTGTGTGTATGTGTGTGTGTGTGTGTGTGTGTGTATACACAACACACTTGTACAGCCAAGATGACAACTTTGGGGAGTTGGTTATCTCCTATCTCTCCTATAAGTTCCAAGGATTGAACTTTGTGACGAGACTTGCCTGGCAAGTTCCTTTACACAGTGAGCCATCTCTCTGGTCCTTCAATATGTTTTAATACTCGCCCCCCCCCCCATTTTTGGCTGCATATACATAGTCTTCTCTCACTTCTTGTAGCTCTGCTCCCAAGTGACCAGCTATGTAACCTTGGGTAAGACCTGTAGTTTCTTCGGGATCCATATTTTTGTGCAACGTGGGTTTCAGGCATTCAAGGGAAGTGTATTAGTTACTTTTCCACACCACTGTAACGAAAGACCTAACAACAGTAATGTAAGAAAAAAAAAACCACATGGGTTATTCTGCATTAGGGCTTGAAGGCACACCATCATTGTGGAGGAAGGCATAACAGTGTGAGGGCGGGCTTATGATCCCATGGTATCAACAGTCAGGAAGCAGAGAGAGATGAAGGCCGGGCCTCTTCATTGGCTTCATGACCCTAACCCATGGGATTGGGCCACCTACATTCACGTTGGGTCACCGCTTAGACACCTCTGGAAATGCTCTCATGGATATGCCGAGAAGTGTGTCTCCCAGGTGACTCTAAATCCTATCGAGCTGACAGTTGTCAGCCTAGATTGTCCATCACAGTTAGTACAAATGAGATGTGGCCTATAGAACTGCCAAGATTTTGGCATCTAAGAAGCATTTGCTAAGTACAAAGGAAGGAAGAAGATGAAGCAGTATTTAGGCTTTTCGCTGAACAATGAACGTTCCGAGGAAGCAGAAGGCTCACAGAAGTAAACTGGCATATATGTAAATGGGAACAGTGCACCTCATCTTGCGGTTGTACACACATTTAAAAACAAAAACCACAAAGTGCTGCTCAGAGACCACCTGCAAACACATAAGCAATTGATTGAGATATAACAATTTAAAAAAAGGCAAAAGCTAATCTGTTTGAGACATAATACAAAAAGTAGTCAATGAATGAGTTAATATGATGTTTGTGGGAGGCTTGCTTCTGTGTACATGCACACAGAGGCATCTTCCTCCTCTATTTTTTTTTTAAACACTTTCTGGTTAGCTATGGAGCTCACTGGTTTGGCTGCATGAGTCAGTTGGCCAGAGATCGCCCCTCTCATATCTGCCTGTTGCTACACCCCCTAGTAGTGAGGTTATAGATATATACCCCTATGCCTGGTTTTTATCTGGGTGCTGGCTTCAGGTCTTCGTGTGTGTACAGCAAGTACTTTAGATCCACCAGTTCAGCCCCAACAGAGAGCTGTCTCCATGGACTTCTCCCTTTCTGGGGACCAGAGAGCATGGTGGTTGGAGCTACTGATGCACCGCATTCCCACTGCAAACCAAATGCTTTCTTTGGAGATTCACAGACCTTAACGAGCGCTTCTGGCCCAGGAGAGTGGCTTAGATATGAATATGAATAATGTACAGGTCAAGTAATTAGATGGTCAAGAGGTCCCCATAGAGGTAAAAATGTTTTAAGTTGCTGACTGGCATGGGCAAACTTGCTTGAGGTGGTCAATCACAAAACTGTATTATCTCTGTTCTCTCTGGTGAAATGGAGGCTAGAGGTTGGGGTGGGGTGTAAGCAAATAGCGGCATTTACTGAGTACTTAACATAGGTCAGTGCTGACTGAATGACTGTCTCTATATTAATCTCTAAGGTCTGGCCAGGTAGGTACTATTATTTCTAGGTCTCCAGACCCTGTAAAAAGTAAATGCTGAGGGCTAGGAATGTAACCCAGTTGGTAGACAGCCTGTCTAAAATGGTGATGCTCTGCTCGCCATCCCCAGCGCCACATCAGACCTAACTGGATCGTGCACACCTGTCATCACAGCACTTAGGAGGTGGGGAGAGAGGATCAGAGGTTCAAAGTCATCATCAGCCACACAGTGAGTGTGAAGCTAGCCTTGGCTATCTACGATGCTATCTTAAAAATAATGGGGTTGGAAGAGGGATCCTTCAGATCCCATTTTCCATGGACTACACTTGAACAAACCTTTCTTTGTGAACACGGACTATGGAGGGAACCGGATCTCCTATGAACTCTGCCTCACAGCTGAACTTGCCAATGGACTAGAGGGGCTGGTCATTGGTTCCCAGGGTTCTTCCTGGCTCTGTTTTTCTAGTGCTTGGATTACAAACATGAGGTCACCATGATGAGCTTAAAAAAAAAAAAAAAAAAAGGATTCAATCTGTTTTAAGTTATGAGTATATGGGGTTTTTTTTCAGGGTGGGGGGCAATGTACATTTGTGAGTATAGGGTCCCACACAGTCTAGAAGACAGTGTCGGATTCTCTAGAGCTAGAGCAAGAGGCGGTTGTGAGCTGCCTGGCTGGGGCTGGGAATTGAACTCAGGTCCTCTCCAAGAGCAGTAGGAAGACACTTTGACCTCTGAGCCATTTCCCCGGTTGAATAACACATTTTATTTAAAAACAGACAGTCTAGGGTTAGAACTCAGGTCCTCACACTTACAAGACAACCACTCGATTGACTGAGCCACGTCCTCCGTTTTGAGCCTCCTCTCTTTTTTTTATGATAATTTTTTTTATTAATTTATTCGTATTACATCTCGATTGTTAGCCCTTCCCCTGTTTCCTCCCATTCTTCCCTCCCTCCCTCCCACTTCCCCCCTTCTCCCCTCCCCTATGTCTATGATTGAGGGAGACCTCCTCCCCCTATATATGCTCTTACGATACCGAGTCTCTTCTTGGTAACCTGCTATCCCTCCTCTGAGTGCCGTGAGGCCTCCCCATCCAGGGTACGTGGTCAGAAAAGGGGCACCAGAGTTCATGTGAGAGTCAGATCTCCACTCTCCACTCAACGGTGGAGAATATCATGTTCGTCGGCTAGGTCTTCCTCTCTTAAGCATTGACTGCACCTCAAGATGCCCCAGGAAGTCGGAGTGGTTAGCAAGATGAAAGGCGAGAAGGAGCCAGAAAGCTATTCGCGCGGCAGAGAGTTGCATGAATGTTCACAGGGTTAGACAAGCGGATGTTAGAGAACAATACGCAATCTCCTATTTATTAATTTTCTCCACTTTGCCCTGCCTGCTCTTTGAGACAGGTTTTTTTTTTTTTTTCTAAACTCCAGTTCCCAGTGAGGCATGAAGGCAGGCTTTTTCAACAGAGTATGAAAAGTATTAATAATTTGGTACGGCCTTAATTCATTTCATGATTCCGTTCTGCCAAATCTACAGAGGCAGCTTCTGGCCTCGTAATTATAAGAGGTGCTTCCAAATCGCTCTTGACTGGGGTTTATACTGTTTGATCATTTTATCATTCCATTTTACTTTATTATTCGGTTTGATTTGGTGCTAAAAAAACCTAAGGCTACATAAACTGTGTGTTTTATGTCTTTAAAAGTGCTGTTGAGATAAATCCTTATATGAAAAGGCTCTAATGCTAAATCAATGCCATTTATTTTTAAAATTGAGGATATTTCTATAAGAGAAGAAACTTCTTGTGCCAGACAGAATGTCACGCACAAACCAGATCTTTCTGTTTATCGCACATACAATGGGTATGACTGGCTTTTTTCTTTTAAAGTAGCAAAAGCGAATAAACTTTAATGTTTATTGTTTACTTGCTTATTCATTATGACTTTGCAGGGTGCGCCACAGCACACAGGTGCAGGTCAGAGGACAACGTTACAGAGTCTGCTCTCTCCTTCTCCCTTTATGTGGAATGTAAGAACAGAAGTTAAGACTAAGGCTTGTGGGGCAAGTGCCTTTACCCACTGAGCTATCTCACCAGCCCTAATCAGCAACTTTTAAAACATGGGCTAGTGCTGAATATGTGGCCAAAATAGGAATTAATTTGGATTTATTCTATAGTTAGTGAGTTTGTATTTGGAAAACTCAGGATAGAATTTAGGGTTCTTGAAGGTAATTGGCAGCGACATTACTCTCCTGTCTCTCACATGGGGATTTTTTTTTTTTTAAATAAGAGTTTGATCAGTAGTTGAGCCCAGAGGCACTGGTATGTAATCTCAGTTCCTTAAGAGGCAGAGAGGAGAATCACAAGTTCAAGACTAGCCTGGGGTACATGGCAAGTGTGAAGTCAGCTAGAAATATTTAGTTAAGCCACATCACAAAATAAAAAGGCAAAAGATTTAGCACAGAATCCACTAACAAGGTGCTGGGAACATGGCTCCGAGATAGAGCGCCTGCCTAGAATCCCCTAGTGACAGCCCATTAGTCTGCCTCAGCAGTATAGACCCTGCCTCAAATCCCTCAGTGAGGGGCTAGGGCATGGCGTAGCAATGGAGCACTTGCCTAGCATGTGTGATGCCCTAGTTTCGTTTTTAGTAACACACACACACACACACGACCATCACCACCATTACCACCACCACCATCACCACGACCACCAAACAAAGCAAAACAAAAGCCATATTTGATGAGTAAGTAATGTGCCCTGCAGCCTGTAGGCTTACATCCTAAGCAGGATGCTTTCTAGCAAGGACCTCTATGGACATTACTTCTCTATTTGCATCTTTGCTTATTGGTAATGTGGGCTGATCAATATGTTCTGTGCCATGCATTCACACAAATGCACATGCTCGTATGCATTTTAAGTCTTTTTTCTTTTCTTTTTGAGGCTGAGTCTTGTAATCACCTTGTCAAGACAGGAAATATTCTAAAGAGACAGAAGCACTTTTGGCTAGCAGACTGCTAAAACAAAGGTCCTTAAGACATTGGAATTCTATAGAAATCTCACGCTGGGAGAAGAACAAGGCAAAAGCCTGGAGCAAGCCAGAGGGCAAAGCTGTCTCCCAGGAAGAGATTTCGTACAGCTCTGACAACTTGTCAGACCACCTTCCCAGAGAGACAGGAGCTGAGACAATGATGGGTCAGTCACAGGTGGTTCGGTGGGGCCACACTTGGTCAGGACTGTTGAGTTATTCATACCTCTCACCCGCTGTTTAAAGCAGTGTCGGTGTCCCAGAGGTGAGCTTAGGGGTCATAGGACATCTTTATTTGTCCCTCTTAGCAGGGTGTTCCCAACTGCCTCCTCTCTCTGCTTTTCACCATAATCTACCTCTTAGTGTTTTGAGGATGGGTGATTAATCCTAGCTTATCGGGGCCACTGGGGCCCCCAGTCCAGTAACAGTCTGACACCGTAGCCTTAGACTGGACTCGAATGCGATACTTGACCCCGGCTGGATTTGTACTTGTGGCAATCCTTCTGAGCACTCTTCTGAGCACTGAGATTACAGTCATGAGCCATGACGCCAAGCTATGTCTTAGTTCTTAGAAGAACTAGCCCTGATTCGTCCCAAAGCCTCATGTGAAAGGCTCATTCATTCCAGCAGACACTTGCTTGCTCAGGGAACAGGTGTTGAGTTCATCAAGCATATAAAATATAATGCTAATTACTCTAAGAACCAGAGATAGGCAAGGCTTACCCCTCGCCCTGACAGAGATTCTGAACAAAGGGACCTGTCACTCAAGCAGCTTACAATCTGGTGTCTTTCAGTCTAACCAGGGCCCGTGGCATCCATCTACCCTTTGACAAACTAAGTCCTTCTTTCAGTGCAAAATAAGAGGGGCAAGCACAGGCCCCCTAGGCCGAGCCATCTGAATCTGCTCAGTTCTACGAAATAAGGTTAGATTGAATGGAGGGTCAGTTGGGTTTCAGTGACAAGCAGATTGTTGGAGAGTTGTACAACTGCAACTGGTACTTATAGGCTGTCACTAGAGGTCAGAGACTCTGCTCTATAAAGTCAAGGAATTCCTCTCTTTAAGGGACCTCAGCTCAGACCGAGAGAGGAACTGTCATCAGGAAACAGTTCATCAACAGGAAAGACTCGGGATGAGCCAGTATGAATCTGAGTTGGAGATTTTATTGAGGATATTTTAATATAGACTTGATGTATGAGGGTTAGGAGACAATAAAAGGTGTGCTCAGACATATATACTCAAGTGTGGTCAAGGATCCTCAAGGTAGAGGCACAGCTAATTGTTTTAGCCCGGATGACCATCTATACTGTTCTGGAACTTTCAAGTTGCACCTCAAAAATGTAGCTGAGTTCCCTGTCCCAGTTTTCTCTCTTTTGATGAATGAGATTATAGGGCAGCTCTAGAGATATCTTGAGTCCAATTACAGACTGATAAGGTAAAAACCAGGAACCACTAGAGTTGTGCAAGAGGATTAAGGGAGGTCCTTCTCCAGTGAAAGGGGCCTCTGGTGAGATTCCTAGAAAATTACAGGTTACAGCTGGCGAAGGGAGAAGGGGCTTAAGCAGTTGACAACTGCACTGGAATTCTTGCTTCTCTCCTGTTGAGAGAATTCAACCAGAGTCCTGGGTGAGAGGCTCCTTTCTCTTCTCGTATGCCCCCATCCTCCCAATTTCCTCGTCTTTCTATCCTGCCTCAAGATGAAGGCAGCAGAGAGAGGCAGAGGCAGATATTTGTTTACTAAAGATATTTGAACACCAGGCAAGCCTGCTTTCGTGTCATCCTGGCTTTGAGCAAGCCTTTGTTCTAATAACAAAAGAAGCCTTGGTATCATTACAAGAAGAACGGTTCGGTATTTTGAATTCTGTAAGAAGACATGCACATATCTGCCTACCTGCTCAAGCACCTGTAGTCTTGGGAAAACACTGCTAATGTTTGACAATATGCTGACAAAAACAGCACTCCATTTAGAAATAATAAAGCTTTAGTATTTATAAAGCCTCTTTGTGTTCACAAGCTTATGTGGGTCTCAAAGCCATCTCGCGCATTAAGTTGGGAAGATATCACATTCTATTAATAAGACGTTCAACATTTGGAAGGCTAGATGTATTTATCAAGGTAGTGGTATTGTTGGCTTGAACTGAAACTAACTGGTAGAGATAAGCTAGAGGCTAATCAGGCTGTGTTTCCCTGCAGCCTCACAACTACTGTCAATCATCCTTGTTGTGTAGCAGTTTGCTTTGAAAAGCCCATTAAGACTTAGGCGCATCTAAACTGGGGCTCATTAAAACTCTGATAGTATGGCCAGACATGGTGACATACACTTTTAATCCCAGAACTTGGGAGGCAGAGGGCAGGCAGACTTATGGGAGTTCCAGGCCAACTTGATCTACACAGTGAGACCCTGACATAAACAAAGCAGGACAGAATAGAACAGAATAGAGCAGAAGAAAACAACTCCAGAAACACACAACTCAAAAGCTTCAGGAAGTCCTTGAAACTGAACAACTGCATGAGGCTACTCCCTCTCCAATGTTAAAAGATTTCTGACAACCAAAGTGCCTTGAGGAGGCTCAGACCGGTCAAGCTGCCTAAAAGAGACACTCTCCAACCTGTCCAACAGCCTGCAGGCCGTGTAGAGAGCTCTAGGTTTCCAGCTTTTACGAGATGCCATCTATGCTGGGGTGGAATTTTGATGATACAGCTATCTTTGAATCATTCCCGTTCCTGTAAGCAACCCACCATTCAAACTCCTATAAGTAACCCCAATAAAGCTAGTTGGGCTCACCAAGTTGAATTTTGGTAGTATTCATACTTCAGTCTCTTGTCGATTTTCTATCTGGGATAAGTAGATATTAATGTATGTCTCCCTAGGAATCCTGGCACGCAGCATCCCTACTGGGAACACCTACATACTGGGACTCCAGGACACAAATATTAAAATCTCAGACCAGATGTTGTTCAAGTAGAGCCCAGCTACACCTCTATCTCTAGCATCATAGTTGGGCCTGAGATCACTGCTGCTATAGCTAGACACAAAAAATCCCCTGTATAAATTTGTAAATGGACTCCCATGTGTCCAGATTCCAGAAGAGTGACAGAAGATGAAGAAGCTCAGAGACCTGAAGTTGCCAGAGTTCAGGGGTAGGGACATCACCAGTCTTCCCATACAGTGACTAAACCTTAACTGCGCATGCACATTTTAACACTTCTCCCACATTCTCTACATCACAAGAGTCCTTTCTCCCTAACTCACAGTACAAGGCTCCCCATTTTCTCTCCCAAAAACCCTTAAAACAGACTTCTCTGCTCTTCTGGACAGATGAAAATCCTTTCCTTTCTCTTGGAACTCTGGACTCCCACCACAGTCTGTCTGGCACTAAATCTTGTGGCCTCAGAGAAATCTCTACTCTTGAGTGTGAGACCTTGTATCAACACTCAGATCTTTAAACTGATCATTAGTCACTTTCCTTGCAATGGTTTTATATCAAGCTCATATATTAACTATGACTACTGATATCAGTCAGTCTTTTTTAGTGTGTGTCCATGCATATGTTTGTGTGGTATATGTGTGTTTACTTGTTAATGTGGGTTGTGTGTGCATACACATGTGTGCATGAATGGAAAGGATACAGGTTAATGTTGACCATCTTCCTCAGTCACTCTTCACCTGATATTTTTAGGCAGAGTCTCTCATTGGACAAGGAACTCACCAATTGGGCTAGCTGGCCAATGAGATCCAAGGATCTTTTGTCTCCTTCTCATGGTAACATCCATGCCTTAGATTTTTACATTTGTGCTGGGGATCTTAACTCAAGGCTTCATGCTTTCTCAATAAAGACTTTAGTAATTGAACTGTCTTCCCTGACCTGGTGTCAATTATCTCAAAGTAAAGTCTATAAAGTAGAATCAAGAGTATATGCTTTTTATTCAGAGTGCCCCATTCATGTAGCTAGGGTGACCTCATCTATGCCAGGGTAAAGAGCAATACTTATATGCCACACCCTCTTCTACTGAATCCAGATGCAGCTCTTGAAGCTTTCTGGCACAGTCCGGATAGGATTTGAGTATTGCCCCCTCAAAGTGTGGGAAGCACAGAGACTGTGTCAGCTACTTTATGTTACTGAAGCAAAACGTCCAACAAAGCAAAAGGAGAAAAGATTTATTCTGGTTTACATTTCAAATAGCATGGAGTCCATCATGGTGGTATAGAAGGCATGGCTTCAGACAGGAAGAACATGGTATTAGGAGCAGGAGGCTAGCTGGTCATGTTGCACCCACAGTCAGGAAGCACAGAGAGATGAATGCTGGTCCCCCACCCCACCCCACTCCTTATATTCTGTAGAGAACAGCAGCCTCTGCAATGGTACCACCCACATCTAGGGCATGTCTTCCCACTTCAATGAACAGAATCAAGGAAATCTCTCACAACCATTCCCAGAGGTTCTTTTTCTAGGTAATTCTACACTCTGTCCAATAGACAGTATCAAGCATCACATCACTGACTGTGGCAGTATTAAAAGGTAGAACTTTTTAAATTGCAAGGCTTAAGGAAGGCAGTTATGTTATTGGAATTGTAAGGGTCAGATCCTGGCCTGTGACAGCCCTACCCACCCAGGCTTAGCCACCCCTCCTCAGTTAAACAAACAAGACAGTGAAAAGCAAGGAAAAGGAGATTCATTAGATGTGGTCACATGGGAAAGCAGGACAAAAAGGTCCAATGATACCCCCAACCCCAAATTTATAGTCAGGGTCCTGACACAAAGTTTGTGTTTGAATAGAGGGAAAAGATGACATAGCTAAGAAGTCCTGGATACAATGTGGTCCCATCTGTCACTGACCCATCACTGTCTCAACTCAAGTCTCTCCCACAAGGTGATTTGACAAGTTATCAGGACTGTATGAAATCTGAAGTCAAGTCCCGCCTCTGGCTAGCACCAGGCTCCTGACACAAGAGTCCTGGCAAAATGTTGGTTCCTTGGGAACTATGTTTCAATAACCTGTGAGCCAAAAGAAGTGACACACCTGTTTACAGAATCTCTCACTCCTGTCAGGTCACTGAGGACCCTGTCCTTCAAAGGGACTAATATAGTTCTCATAAGATCCTGGCTTAGTTCCTTAAATAGAAGGTTGCTGCTTAAAGATTGATCTTGGCCTCTGAATCTTTCCTTCAGTTTCCATGTTGCCATCTGCCATCTTGTGACATAACCAAAGAAGACCCGGAAGCAGTCAAGTGAACATGGTCTCTATGTTCTTAAAACTCTGAAACTGTGAGCTAAATAAACCTCTTTACCATACAACCTACTTGGCCTCGAGAATTCTGCTACAGCAGTAGAAGATGGACTAAGGCGCCATCTTACCATTAAGTCTAGACAACTGCAACCATTAGGGCGAAGAAATAGAACAGCTTTAATTTTAGGGGACTCCATGCCCACTGATCAGTCAGTTGGGATTTATTGAGCGGATGGTCCCAGATATCATTTAATCTCAAGCATTATCATATTACAAAACGATGGCCTTCAGAATGATATCTATTGAATATAAAGGACAGGGGGGAAAGCACTGACTTTATTTATTTATTTATTTATTTACTGTATGTGGATTTATCTATCACAGTATGTGTGTGTTTATGTGTGTTGTGTGTACATGTGTGCACATGCATGCAGAAGTCAGAACATGACAGTCTCACTCCATTTTATTTTTTTGAGGTCAGGTCTCTCACTGAACCCAGAGATTACTGATTGCAAATAGTGCCTCTGCAATCAGCTTGATTTGCCTTATCTCTCTCCCTGAGTGCTGTAAGTAAGGACAGTGGGCTATGTCTATCAGTGTTTATGTGGGTTCTGGGAATCCAAAGTGAGATCCTCTGGTTTCGCTGCTGCAAGTGATTATCCACTGAGCCATCTCCCCAGGTACTACTTAAGGACTTTTAATGAGGTCTATCTGAGACCTGCAAGACTCAGTCTCTGGGGATGCAACCCAGGTAGCCATCATCTCCAACTTGTTTAGACTACTACTCAAGGAGACTCGATGCTGTCCTTTATGGCTTGAATGTGAAACATGTTGCACAGCCTGTTGTATCCTCAGCTGCTGGTGTTGTTTGGGGGATATTGGGCCTGGATGGTGTGAGGATTATCTTTAGTTGTCAGCTTGACCACCACATAGAATCACCTAGGAAGAGAGTCTCACTGAAGGACTAGCTAGATCAGGTTAACCTGTGGGCATGTCTGAAGGGGATTGTTTCAAGTTGACTGCTGTGGGAAGGCACAGCCTACTGAAGGCAGCACCATTCCCTAGGCAGGGAGTCTTGAAAAGTGTAGGTAGAAATAAGCCAAATGCAAGAAAGCATGCACACATTGGTTTCTCTCTGCTTTTGCCTGAGGATGTGGTGTTGCTAGCTGTTTTAAATTTTATGCCATAATTTCCCTGCTGTGATGGACTATAAATTGGAATTATAAGCCAAATAAAGCCCATTCTCTGTTAAATTATTTTATTTCAGTGCATTTTATAACATCAACAGAAATAGAACTAGAAGAGGTGGTAGAGATAGGTCTCTGGGACTGACCTTTGAGGCTCATAGTGGAGTACTACTTCCACTCCCACTCTCTTCTTCCTAGTTCAGCGCCTCTGTAGTTAGGCCCTCTACTTGCTTCCGCCATGACAGTTCCTGCCACGGACTCTTGTCATGGTGTACTTCCTGGCTCCATGAGCCCAAACGGACCTCTCCTCCCTTAAGCTGCTCAGTTAGATATTTTGTCACAGCAAGGAGGAAAGCAACTAATACAACTTTTGTTTGTGCACACACGTGTGTATGTGCATATACATATGAAAGCCAGAGATCAATCTTGGGTGTCCCTTTTGGGGTGTATCCACCCTGTTGTCTTAGACAGGGTCTCTTGTTGGCCTCGAGCTCACCAAGTAGGTCAGTCTTGACTCTCCACGGAGCCCCAAGGATCTGCCTGTTTCTCCTTCCCAGCATTGGGATTGCAGGTGTGCACCACCACACCAGTTTTGGTTTTGTATTGTTTTGTTTATTAATTTTTGGAGATGAAACTCAGGTTCTCATTTAGTTTTTTGTGGGGCAAACACTTCACAGACAGCCTCTCATGCAATCATTAGTACTACATCTGAATTTGAAATCTACATTTTTTGTGACTTACTGCAGTCCAGCCTTGGCCAATTCCACATGCTGTGTACACTTGCATTATCCAGTATAGAGTTTGTAAATCACAACGAAAACAATTAGCCAAACAGGTGAAAGAATTCACCAACTAGCCCACCGTCTGCATATTAGTGGCAAATTAGGCTTCCCACGTTAGTCGTGTTCCCGGCAATATTAGTGTTACAAGCCCTAATGTATTGTATTTTATACTTTGGAGAGCTGGAAGGGAGTACTAATTACATGCACGTTTCCAGGATTTCAGCTGGGAGTATTTCACATGAAAGTTAATTGTGCTTCTGGGGCTTTGCCACTGGTTTATCCAATTAACGTGGAGTTTGCCTATATATCATGGTTTTGCTTACAGAAGGGAAATGGTATTATTCACTTGGATAAAATGGGACTTGTTCTAAGGGTGTTTTAAAAAAAAAAAAACACAGCCTAATAGCTTGCTTCTGGAACACACGAACGCCTATGCTCACCTGCGGCTTTCTGAGATGGAATGAGGTCTGTGCTGTGCGAGAGTTGCAAACGTTACTGGTGAAAGACCATGATAAATGAGGGGCAGAGAGTCTTGGGAGATGACTTAGAGGGTAAAAGTTCCTGCTGCACAAGCATAAAATCCTGAGATCCGATCCCCAAGACCCAGGTAAAAAGTTGGATGTGTGTGTATTTGGCGTGGAGACAGAATCACTTGGGCTTACTGGCTGTCAGTTTATATCTGAGTTAAACGAGAGACCGTGTCCTACAGGAACAGAGTGGAAAGAGGTACAACAGGACATTCAGCATCCTTTCTGACTACCGCACGAGGGCATGAGCATGCATACGCACCTGCACACATATGTGGACACCCCCCCCCGCCCGCCCACCCCATCCCCTTCATACTGTGAAGCTTATCTTTAATTATCAGCTTGATAAAATATAGAATCCTCTGGGGGGAAGGTCTCAACGAGGGATGAGGGGATTGGCTTACATTGGCTGACCTTTGGGAAATTGTGTTAATGGAGTTCATTGGTGTGGGAGGACTGAGTCCACTATAGGTAGTACCATTCCCTAGGCAGGGAGTCTTGAATTGTGTTAGGAGTGGAGAAATCAAGATGAGCACAAGCAAGCAAATGAACATATATATGTTCATCTTCTCTACTCTTGACTGCGTATATGATGTAACTTGCTGCTTTGGGCCTCCATTACTATGATTTCCTTATAATGATGGACTATAAAGCTAGACTCATGACCTAAAATAAACCTATTGTCCCTGAAGCTTCTTTTTGTTAGTGTATTTTTAGCACAGCAACAGAAATGAAACTAGGATGCACAAATTCGCACATGCAAACGTAACATATATGAACAAAATTTAGAACAAGAAGCTAAGAAAATTTGCTTCCAAGGCATTTTATTCACTGCTGTCTCTAAAATTCTCACATATTGTGTACAGAAATGGTACCTATAATCCATCCAGTGACTGTATATATTAACCAGATTACAGATTACAGATGTTTTTTTTTTTCCATCACATCTAGCCTCACTGGGGGTCTGCTCAGTAGGCATTCAATGATTTAGTCAACATTTTTATCTGTCCTTTTAGATTCAGTCTAGCTCCTTACAAAAAAGTCTAGACATTATCACAGTACATTTTTTTTTCACAAATTGGTCCTTAATGTCTCCCAGAAAGTAAGAAGTTGCTATGTGTTTGAGGGTAGACTCAAGCCAATCCCACATCTGTTTGGGATGCATGTGTATCATCGCTTAACTGTGAAATGTCTCCCATAAGCGCTTGTGTTTGAGCACTTGGTTCACAGCTACTGGTGCTACTTTGGGAGGTTGTGGAACTTTCGGGAGGGGTATGGCCTAACTGGAGGATGTAGCTTTCTGGAACGAAGTAGATTTTCGGTCTTGAGGATTAAGTCTGGTGCACTTCTACTTCATTAGCCACTGGCTATGAATAAGCCATCATGATTTCCCTTCCACGATGGACTGTGATCCCTCAAACTGTGAGCCTTACAACGCTTCCTTCAGTTCTTCCCCTCCCACCCCACCCCCCACAGAACAATGTAGAAAATATCTCTTGGTTTCTTTTTCTATTGCTGTGATAAAATAGCCGACAAAAACAACTTTAAGGAGAAATATTTTGTTCTGCTTTAACAACTCAAAGGTATAGTCTATCACTGCACAAAGTGTAGGTAGAAAGAGCTTGAAGCATCTGACCATGTCATATCTCCAACCAGGAACAAAGAGCAAAGAATGCTAGTGTTCAGCCTGATTTCTTTTCTCTATATAGTTTAGGCTTCCTCTATAGGGACTGATGCCACCCACTGTTGGAATGGGTCTTCCCACTTCAGTTCCTGCAGTCAGGATAATCCCTCACAGACATGCTTAGAGCCTAGCCTTAAATCTAGATACACTCTTCCTGCTGGGCCCAGAGGTAGTTAGTTCTGGCTTATGCCAGATTGACAATTAACACTCACCGTCATAGTAACTAACACAGCAACCTGAAACTTGCCCTGTAGAATCTCTACTGGGGTTCTGAATCACTGCCTACCCTGGGAAGGCAGTCAGAAATCACAAGGTTAGGACTGGGTAAACATGAATCCAACCACAGTTCACAGTCTGAGCCCTTCTGAGGGTTGGAGAGGTGACTTGGTGATTTAGAGTGTATACTGCTCCTGCAGAGGCCTTGAGTTCATTTCTCATGGTTCAACTACGGTAGCTCACAACCACTTTTAACTACAGTTCCAGGGGGATCCAAGTCCATTTTTTTTGCTCCCTTTGCCACATACACACACACACACACACACACACACACACACACACACACAAATAAAATAAATACTTAAAGATAAATGTGGAACTCTAAGTGGAGCTATCCAGGGTCAGTGGGAAGATAAGATATAGACACTTGAACTTCTATGGTAGTTTTCCTAGAGTGCTGAAATATCTGTATATCATTTCTAGATATCTCTTCCTTCCATGTGGTCCATAAACACATACATCCTGCAGGTTCAGGTCAAGTGGCTCTTACCAGAAGACAGAGACTGTGCTGTGGCTCAAATATATAACAGGAAGTAAATTCCGGTCTTCCTTTCTCTTTTCTGTTAGATTTATTATTAGTTAATGTGTGTGTGTGTACATGTGTGACTCTGTGTGTGGACACGCTGTATAGTGTGGGTACCTGAGAAGGCCAGAAGTGGGTTAGAGGCAACTGTGGCCCACCCAGTGTGGGTGCTGGGAACTGAACTCAGATCCTCTATAAGGGCAGGGAAGCACTCAGAACTACTGAGGTAAAATTCTTCACCTCCTGGCCCTTCTCTTTCTGACAAGTGGCATCCACTGTTACCTGGTCATGGAAGACTGTACATCAGGTCAAAATCTTAAATCCCCTGCTTTATCATTGTTCCACCTGGGAAACATCAATAAGCGACTTTCAAATAGGCAAGTCCATATGTCGTGACAGTGTGTTGTGAGTTTCCTCTGACAGCCATCCCACCTGCAGGCATCTCCCTGCACTCAGCTTAGCAAAACAGGCATCCACATTCTTTCCCACTGAGCTTATCCCCTCTTCCTTGTAGGCTTGAGACCTTGGTACTCAGCCTGTCTTTTCATTTTGTTTTGTGTGTGTGGGTGTGGATGTGCATGTGCCTGCATGCACATGCTTGTGCGTGTGCACAAATACATCTAAGTGTATTGGTATGTGTACATGAAGTTTACCTCAAGTGTCATATCTCAAGATTCGACCCTTGCTCTTTGAGGCAGGTTCTCATTAGGCCTTAGCACTCGCTGATTAAGCTAGATTGGCCATAAAGCAAGCCTCGTGCATCTGCCTCGCTACCCAAGCTCCATCCCCAAACATACACCCAGGCTGGGCTTACGAGCATGTACAACCATGTCTGTCTTTGTCTTTGTATAAGTGGGTTCTGGTTACTGAGGTCAGTCCCCCACACTCACATCGCAAGCATGTTACCAGCTGAGCCATGTCCTTATGCCTGTGTCCATTGTTGACTTCTCTGTAGTTGTATTTCCAAGTTGGTCACAAGAGACTCCTGGGTCTCTGTGGGTTGCTCTACGCTGAGTGCTTTCCAAGTCCTCCCTGATGCCTGATGCATGACTGGTTCCAGGTCAGTGAGTGAGGAATTTGATTCAGTGAAGCGGAGGTCCATCTAGACTGCTGCTCAGTGCTTCAGAGGGACCCCCTGTGAGCTGCTTGAAAGTTGCTCTGGGTTTCTGGGAAACACAGGCAGATTGCTCAACCCTAGACGAGGATGGGGATGTCTGACAATGCCTTTTTCGTATGCAGCCGTAGCTTCACAGGGGTGTGGAAGAGACACTTGGCTCTCCACAGAACCAGATCCCCTTTGGATAATAGCTACTTCATTACTTTGCAGCTTTAAAGGTTTTCACACCATGGGACCATCCTCTTACTTCTTGGGATCCAGCTGTATTCTTGAATTCTTAATTTTTTTTAAATTACACTTATTTATTGTATCGGTATGTAGAGATGTATGTGTGCCACAGCCCATGCATGGGAATCTGAAACAACTTGCTGGAGTTGGTCCCTCCCCTTTCACCATGTGGGTTCTGAAATCAAACTCAGGCTTGGTGGAGAGCCTCTCTAACTCCTGAGCCATCATGCCATTCCTGTTCTTGATTTCTTTGTTTCTGCAGTAAAGCTTGCTGGTTGACAAATCACTCCATCGTTTGTAGCAAGTAGGATGCGAACATTACATCTCAGATGTCACTCAAGGTTGATGGGGGCGGGGGGCGCATCAAAGAGTTTTTTGTTTGTTTGTTTGTTTGTTTGTTTTTTCTTATTTAGCCAATAAAGGCTTGCAAAGGCTGGTATTACTTTTCAGAGTCTGGGTGATTAGAAGACTGTCATTGGAAGAAGGCAAGATTTACTTTTATTTGTTTGTTTTGGTTTTTTCAAGACAGGGTTTCTCCGTGTAGCCTTAGCTTTATAGACCAGGCTGGCCTCTGCTTCCCCGAGTGCTGGATTAAAGGTGCGTGCTGCCATGCCCAGCTTTCTCTTGTTTCTTGTCTTAGAAGTCATGCTCTAAGGATTTCGTGACTAAGAGCAGTCACCAGCTGTTCTTCAATGGAAAGTCACATTGTTTACTTTGTGACTGTCACTGAAGGCATAGTCAAAAAGGCCCAGGGATGGATGGAGAGAGAAAGGATGCATCCTTTCTACTTTATAAAGTTGTCTTTATCTTTCAGAATGGGGAGACGGCCCAGTCACTGCAGTGCTTGCTGCACAACCTCGAGGGCCTGAGTTCGATCTCCTCGATCTTTGTACAGAGCCAGGCATGGTGGCATGCGTTTGTAACCTTCGTTCTGGGAAGATGGAGACAGGTGGATTCCTGGGGTTCAATGGTCAGCCATTCTAGCCTACTTGTTGATCTCCAGGCAGTGAGAGAGCCTGTCTCAAAAACTAAGGAGAGGAACTGGAAAGATGGCTTAATGATAAGCGTGCTTCCTGATCATGCAGGGGACAAGAATTCAGTTTGCATGAAATGACTCACAAGTGCGTCTGACTTCAGCTCCAGAGGATCCAATGTCCTCTTATGGCCTTTGTGGGTTCTTGCACACACAGACACACAATTTAAAATTATACATTTATATCATCTACATACACACACACATGTATATATATACACACATATACACATGCATACATGCATATATATATGATGTATGTATACACATATATGTCTTTTAACTTTAAATAGATACACACACACGTGTGTGTGTGTGTGTATGTGTGTGTGTGTGTGTGTGTGTGTGTGTGACTAGCACTTGGAGAATGAGAAGTGACACCTGAGCTTATCCTGTGGCCACTACATGCATATGCACACACATGCTCTCACGTGAATACAAAGATTACCTTCCTTGCTTAACAAGGAAGTAGGAAAACATGATGGCTGAGATGCCCTAGCACATTAAGCCATTTTGATCCACACTTTAGGATAAATCAGGCTAAGGAACACCAGCCTTAACATGTCCACTACATATTTAGTTTGAGAGATTCTGTTCTTCCCACAGCCAAGGTCATCGGATGAGGCTTAAGTGCCTGGTATTGATCCCCAGTTGTCTTAATGAAATCTATTCATGTCCCAGTAGACTTGATACTACCGTGCAAGGCATGCTGGATACTACCATGCAAGGCATGCCGGTGTTCCCAGCAGGAGAAGAAGCCACTGTCTCTGAATCACTGCCTTTGTTCTCTACCAGAGGGACAGTCAAAGTACATCATTGAGTTTGAATAGGAAGGCTTAGAATTTTAGAGCAAGGGGCAGTTTAATATAGTGCCTTTCCTTTATACATCAGTGTGTATGGGTGACTAGGATGCCTTAGATAATACTACATCATTTGGTGCTCATTTCTGTCATCAGTCAAAGATCCCTCTGTCTAGGGTAAAAATGTGTGGCTTAGGTTTAGAAATAATATAAGAAGAAAACACTAAAAGACAGGTAGTTATTCTCATTATTATTTTAAATATAAAAAGCAAATGACCTGAAACTGTCTCATGTTTTAATAACAAACACTGTTATTTCTTTCTTTTTAAACATTCATTCATGTATATGTCTGTGTGAGCGTATGTGCATATATGTATGTGGGTGCACATGCGTGTGCACATTACAGAGTACAGAAGAGAATGTCAGTTGCCTTGTCCTCCTATACCAGTCTCCTATTCCTTTGAGGAAGGGTCTCTTCCTGAGCTTGGAGGTTATGTTTCCCTCAGCCACACATTAAGCCAGCAAGTGCCAGTGACTTTCTAGTCTCCAGCCATCCTGGAGCTGGGGCTATGGACATGAGACGCCTGGCTTGTTACATGGGTGCTGGGATATGAACTCTGTACTTCATGATTGTGAAGCAAGTATTCTTTGTTTTTTGTTTTTTTTTAAACTTTTAAAAATAGATCCTTTGTGAGTTTTACATCTTGCACCCCAGTCCCACTCATGTTCCCATCCCCTTATATCCATCCTTCACTCTTGCACACATCACACACACACACACACATACACACACACAGAGAGAGAGAGAAAGAGAGAGAGAGAGAGAGAGAGAGAGAGAGAGAGAGAGAGAGAGAGAGAGAGAGAGAGAGAGAGAGAGAACATCTCATTGTGGAAGCTGTAATATGTCCCACTGTGTCCCACTGTATATCCCTCTGTCCACACATCTTCTCTTGCAAATGTTGATTGCAATGAGTCATTGGTCTGGTTTGAGATCCCTG
>OU015754.1:16958178-16972046 GCA_907169655.1 Acomys percivali | reverse complement strand
CACACACACACACAGTATGGTATCCCTGAAAGGAAAAAATCAATATGATTATAAGAATCTGGAGTTTGCTTAGATCTCAGGCTTTGAGAAGAATTTCCTGAAACCCTCTAATGGAGGCTGAAGTGTATCTTCCCAGACACAAGGATGTGTTTCAGGCAGGGATCCAGGAGGGCCACTCAGCCTGTATCCCAGTGGTCTCCTCCCTGAGTTCAATCCCCAACCCTCCACAGAGGCCATGTCAAGGTCAGCGCTGCCTTGACCTCCTGAGCCTGTCTCCTCCCTGTCATACCCTTCTGTTGCTCTGCCCTTTGACACTTGTTTGCCCTCAAGTCCTGCTGGGGCTCCTGGATGTCTGCTCTATTCTCTACCACCTTTCTTACTAGGTTGATGTCAGCTCGGTCAACTCCGGGAAAATCTGTGACATGTAACCATTTGACACATGTCCCAGATCCTTCCTTCCCTTCCCTCTAAGGTGCCTCAGAGAGCTTACTAGTATCTGGCTTCCAGGTCCCAAGTACATACCTTTGAGCCTCCTCTCTCTGTATAAATGAAGCTATCCTACACTACATCTCATACTCTGCTCCTTTCTAAAGAGAAGTTCAGGTTGTATTAAGCAATAGACTAGAAGGTAAGAGTGATCCAGACACTGACTTCACAGATGCATTGTGGCATCCCCGCTGGTTTAGTAGTAGGAGTACTGAGCGCTGTAGAGAGTGTATTAAGTCTTCCTTGTAGTTCCTAACCCCCACTTGTTCAAACATTACCTATCCATCTCTGCTTGCATTTGCCAGACAAATGACCGTTTCTAAAATGAATTAATCTCCATGCGCCTGAGGGGAATGCGTGACTTTCCATCACCAATAAAGTACTGATTAAAATAGAATGTGGTATGATGAGTGGCGGTACGTGTTTGTACTCCAAGCACTTGGCAGGCTGAGGCAGGAGGAGAGCCTCGTAGGGAGTTCAAGCCTCGTGGGGAGGTACCTTGTGGTTCCAGGTCAGCCTGGGTTACATAGTTAACAGAATAAGATAAGACAGCATAGAACAGGGCAGAGTAGGGTAGGATAGGATAATAAGATAGGTAGGAACAGAACACAAAAGAGTAAACCAGCATAGGATGAATTCAGAAGGGATTTACAATCAACAAACGTAGCCGTGTGGTTTTAGGCATGAAGTCTAGATATTGTATCCCACGACTCATTAGAATAAATGTGGAGCAGGCACTAACACCCCAGTTTTTCTGGTTTTGAGCTAGGACAGCCAGGTTGCAGGAAGATTGCTGACTGACCTGGTGCTATTCATTTGGAGACATAAGCTAGCTCAGAGCTGGGGGATAAGCCAGCAGACACTTCGTTCCTATTGTCTGCTATGCACCACAACCACCCACGCAGTTGTCTCTTAGAATGATCTATTCTTGTGGGGGGGAGGGGGAAGAGGGGGGCGGCGCACAGCAGCTCATATGTCAACAGTAGGTGACTGCCACCTGGCCAGTGCCAGAGAACCCGACTATCCCATCAGGAATGGGTTCAGAATCTGTCTCTGGTGCCAGGAAACCTAGACTCAGACTCACCATTCAGTAGTTGCGATACGGTATGACTCATCTAGTCTGCTGTGGAGAAGAGACTCACAGTGCAAACAATTGTTCTCCACATTCCACATATGAGTCTGGCTATGCACAGGTCCACGGTGTAGGTGTGAAGGTCAGAGGACAACTTTGGGGAGCTAGCTACCTCCTCCCCACATGTGGGTCACTAGGCTGGAACTTGAGTCACCAGGTTTAGCTGAAAATGCCTTTACCCATGTCACCAGCGCACGGGGGACCCCTGTGGCTTATTTTCTAAGCACAAGGAACTGTGTAGAATCTTCCTGGAAAGACTCACCCAAAGACCTAGACTTTAAAATCACGTCAGATGCCAGGCATGGTGGCGCACGCCTTTAATTCCAGCACTCAGGGGGCAGAAGCAGGCAGATCTCTGAGTTCAGGGCCATCCTGGTCTACAATGTAAGTCCAGGACAGCCAGGGCTACATAGAGAAACCTGGTCTCGGAAAAACAAAGAAGTAAAAATAAAATAAAATAAAAATAAAATCACATCAGTGCTAAGCATAACATTAAAGGATGAGGTTTTAATAAAGGTTTCTATGCCACAGGCAGGAGCTGTTGCACTTTACCCATCCTAGGGTCCAAAGTGAGTCATTCCTTTTGAATTTAGAAACGAGGGAAATGAGGATGCTTTCTGAAAGTTAAATTTTAATGTGGATGTATAATAGATCAGAGTGGAAATGCCGCAGAGTCATTTTAAGGAGACAGCAGTAGAGGGTGGCTGCACTGACTGTTCACCTTACAGCAATTAGCTAGTCACACTCCAGCTGCCCCCACTGCAAAGGAAAATCTGAGCCTCCAGGGGAATCTCTATGGGAGACAAAGCTTCCTCCCTGGCAGGGGCTGATGGGGGTGGGGTGTGGACTTAACTGAAGAATGTTTCAGATGCTATAAAACCTAGACACCTCTAACATGGGTCGTGGACTGTGAAGGCTATTATCTGTTCCAAATCCCATCAGTAAGGGCCAAGGTAGATTTGTTCTGAGGGTCTGAGACACTCGGTCCTTAGGTGATTGTTCTAACTGTTGACTTGAGGAGATCTAGAATCACCTAAGAGGCAAGCCTCCCGGTGTGCCTGCGAGAGACTTTCCAGATTGGGTTAGTTGAGTGTGGTGGTTTGGATAAAAATGGTCCTGGTGGGTTCATGAAGAGAGGCATGATCAGGGGGCGTGGCCTTGTTGGAGTGGGTGTGGCTTTGTTGGAGGACTTAAGTCAATAGGAGGCGGGCTTTGAGGTTTCAAACGCTCAAGCCACACCCACTGTGGCGTTCATTCTCTTCTGCTGCTGCCTGCCAATCAGGATACAGAATGTGTAGCTCCTTCTCCAGAGCTATGTCT
Organism: Acomys percivali; assembly: GCA_907169655.1. Lineage (NCBI taxonomy): Eukaryota > Metazoa > Chordata > Mammalia > Rodentia > Muridae > Acomys > Acomys percivali. The sequence continues at coordinate 16,969,108 of OU015754.1, read as the reverse complement.
GCATGCATGCTGCCACGTTTCCTACCATGACGACAATGGACTAAGCCTCTGAAACTGGAAGCCAGCCCTGATTAAACGTTTTCCTTTATAAGAGTTATGGTCAAGGTGTCTCTTCACAGCAACAGAAACCCTAACTAACACAATGTGGTAGGAAGACTCTCCCCGAATGTAGGTGATGTCATCCCACGAGCCAGAGTCCAGGACTGGACCAGCATTCATTTCTTGCGGCTTCCTGACTGAAAGCACAAAGTCAACAACCGCTCTGCATTCCTTCCTCCCTGATGTCTCCATTAAGACGTGCTGTACCCTACGTAGGACATAACCAAATCAAATGCTTTTTAAAAGATGCTTTGTCTAAGTGTATGCCACGTGCATGTCGTGTGCATATGTGTGGGTGCTCACGCCTGTATGTGCTCTCAGAGGCCAAAGGAAGATGTCAGGTGTGGTGCTCAAGTCTGTCTCCTACACCCTCCTCCTCCCCACACTCACAACAATAATGCTTCAGATACATGCCCAGCCACCCTCAGCTTTTTACCTGGATGCCAGGGATTTGAACCCAGGTCCTCCTGCTAATGCAGCAGGGGCTCTTGCCCACTGAGCCAACTCTCTAGCACCTTTAAGGTGCTCTTGTCAAGTACTTGTCAGAGCAAAAAGAAAACGAACACACTGTGCAGCACGTTCTCCCTGCTCTGAAGTTATGTTCCCGAAGAACTCTGCGTGCTGTCTCTAAATGCCTCCTCACTGGACACTGGAAAACTGCTGTTTCACTTCAGACACTGAGTCTGTAATATTGGCTAATGTGAGTTTAGCTTTGAGAGTGAAGTTTTTTCTATAGAGGGAATGTTAACCTCTTCCTAGCCAGAGGGATGGAAAGCAGGCACACATTCTAAATGATGGTCCATTTAAAGAGGTCAGCGTGAACACACTATGACGACCATCCATGGGTAATAAGTGTGGCTTCCGTGGGTGGAATGTAGCCCAAGCTCCTTTAAGGGCAACAACCTCAGAACAATGCTTTATGGACACACATTGCGCACACTATGTGCACAATTATTCTTTCAAGGGTCAGCTGTGATGAAATGTATCTGTAAGTGACTTATGAATTTTGGCTGAAGGAAGACTTCTTGGTCAAGCCTGAGGGAGAACAAAGTCTTGGAGACAGTGAAAAGGAGGACGTTCCATAGGAGCCCATAAAGAGATGGTGTGAAATGAGGACCAGAGTTCAAGTCCCAGATCTCACAGGGGAAATAAAAGTCAGATGTGGTGATGCAGGCTTGGGAACTTCAACACTGGGGAGGTAGACACTGCCGGGGCTCAGTGGCTGCCCAGTAAGGCCAGAAATGAAGACTTTGTCTCAAATATGACAAGGCAGATAACTCCCAAGGAACACACCTGAGGTTAATGTCTGATCTGCATATACATTTGCCACCTCCCAACCACATGCATACACACACACACACACACACACACACACACACACACACACATACACACACACATAATAGGAAACAGGCTATAACCACAGCAAGGATTTTCACTCTGAAATGATGTCTTCAGTTTCCAGAAAACATTCTGTACTGTCCATTTACCCCTGATAAATAAAATAAGCTTAAGAGTGGAAACTGCAAATTCTATAGTATATGGCTCCATGGTTCTTTCCCATGACAGAGGAAGAAAAGAAAAAAAATTTTACATTAGAAAAGAGAAATGAGCATACATCTCATAGCCCAAGATCAGAGGTGCTTCTATGATTCCTTTGAAGTTTCTTGTTATTTTGTGTGTATGCAATAGGTGTGTTTGAGTGCATGTGTCTATATATGGATGTGAGTACATGTGTGTGAATGTGTGTATGGGAGATGCCATTCCAGTCCTCAGGAACAGTCCACCTTAGTTTTACAGACAGGGTCTCTCGTTGGCCTGTAGCCTCCTGTGGCCTGTCTCTCTCCCTCCTAGCACTGAGAGTATAGCTCTCTCTCTCTCTCTCTCTCTCTCTCTCTCTCTCTCTCTCTCTCTCTCTCTCTCTCTCTCTCTCCCCTCTCCCTTTCCTCTACCTTACTCTCTTCCTTCTTTCCTACCCTCCCCTTCCTCCTCCTCTTCTTCCTCTTCCTCCTCCTCCTCCTCCTCCTCCTCCTCCTCCTCCTCTTCTTCTTCTTCTTCTTCTTCTTCTTCTTCTTCTTCTTCTTCTTCAGACAGAGTCTCACTTCATAGCTCTGACTGGTCTGCAACTTACTATATAGACAAGGCAATCTTCAAACTTGCAGAGAGAGACTCACCTGCCCCAAGTGTCCATACTAAAGGTGTGCACTATCGCAACTGTTTGGCTTTTTAAAAACTGGTTTTTCAGCACTGGGAGGCAGAGGCAGGCAGATCTCTGTGAATTCAAAGCCACATTACTCTAGAGAGGGAGTTCCAGGGCAGCTAGGGCTATAAAAGAGAAACCCTGTCTTGAAAAATGAAACTAAAAATCAAAACAACAAAACAGGGGGTCTTTAAGGATTTAATTCAATGCCTTACTGACTGAACTTTCACCCAGCTCCATCAATTTCTCTATATACTGTAAGAATTATACCATTCACTCTTCCCTGAATCCTTTTCTTCTTCGATAGCTACTTCAGAGGCCCAGGACTAGCACCATGTTTGACGGCATCACCAGGAAGTTGGGCCTCATAGTTAGCTAACATTAGCATTGCCTTTAGAGTTCTTATACAGTGACATGAGATGTGGTTGCCCTAAGAAAGCCATCTTTAGAGAACTTTCCAGAAAGTACTACTTAGCATGTTTCACTGATAAGAACTGTGTTATATGTTTACCCCCATCCTCATGCCCCCGCATGCAGGGGATTCTGGGAGATTTTAAAAGATGACCAGTTAGCAGTAGGATCCCAGATGGAAATTAAAAACTTGGGAACTTATATGCTCTGTTTGGTTCGCCAGGCAGACACTTGGCATTCCGTCATACACTTCCAATCCCTCATCCTTCATTTGTTCCCAAGCAGCCATCAGTTCATGTCACCCCCACAGTGCTTTTCTTCCCCCAAGCGTCTTTCTTCCTATCATTGCTTTTCAGCAGCTCCCTTTGTCTTCCAGATGTAGACGAGATGTCCCACATTTGCCCTTGGTCTGACTTGATCTGTCTAGGATCTAGGCTTGGCCTGACTTCGTGCCCTTTAGCTCCACACTCCAAGTGGCTTCAGGGGAGTGAACAGTGCTATGCATTTGTAATCCTCTGTGCTTGCCTCTGCTCCTTCAGGTAAGAACACCGAAGGTAAGCGAGGATGAGCCCGCCTACCCAGCTTTTGTTGTTCAGAGTCGTGGACAGTTCGGAAGGTGCTTTGAACTCATCAGAATCATGTCTCTGAAAATGAGCTAGAAAAATTACACAAAGTTTCTGCTATGTAGCATGAACTCTGGGGCAGGGTCTTCTTTAGCTTTTGGTTGATCATTTCATAAGTCCATTTTTTATGTGTGATTTTATAACTAAGACTTTACATAGAAAATGTTCCTTTGTTAACACGAGAGGCTTAAGACTGGGCAGGGGAAGAAGGACGTTAGTAATGTCTGTCTAAAACAATCCTATTTGGATCTTTCTTTTCAAGTCATAGTTTTTTTTTTCTCCTGGTCCCATAGGAAGATGGTACAGGACACAGTAATTATCACTGTAGCATCTGGAGTCAAGTCTGTCTAGTTTGAAACCCTAGTTCTAATTTTGTGTCCTTGGATGTAACATTTATCTTTCCCACATCTCAGTTTCTCCAAATGCAATGTAAAGTTAATAATTCTCTCTTTTGTGAAATTGAGGGGAAATTTCAAGTGTTCATGCTAGAGCCTGAAGTGTAGAAAGAAGTCTACCATGTTAACCAGGACTCTAAGACTATTGTACAGCACTAAGGATGGAACAAGTTCCTGTGAGCCACCCGCATCCTCACCCCCTCACTGGGGGATCCTAGGAAGGTTCTATATCTACCACTGAACCATACCACCAGCCCCTCTCTGAGGGATTCTAGGCAGGTGCTCTACCACTGATCCAGACTCCCAGCCCCTCACTGAGAGATTCTAGGCACATGCTCTGTCACACAGCCATACCCCAGCCCCTCACTGGGGGATTCTAGGCAGATGTTCTACCACTGATACACCCCAGCTTCTCACTGGGGAACTCTAAGCAGGTGCTCTATCACTGAGCCACACCCCCAGCCCCTCACTGGGGGATTCTACACAAGCACTTTTCCACTGAATTATAGCTCTAGTCCTTTCATTTATGTTTTATTTTGAGACAGAGTCTCACTACTTCGCCCACATTGGCCTTGAACCTGTGGCTCTCTTACTTCCCCTTCACGAGTATCAAAATTTATACACATGTGCCACTGGATCCCACAGCTATTGGGCCTAAACCCCAACAGCCACACCTATTGCAAGCAGATTGGCAGATGTGGACCAGCTGTGTACCCAAGAGGATAAGTGTTTTATTGACCATCTTAGCCAGTCCCCCCCCCCCACTTCTCAGGAGTTTGGTAATGATCTCATTATCTAAGGATGCAGTGGGGGCTGTGAACATGGAAAGATGCCTCTCAGAGGTGCTTGTTAGGGAACGGGCACATTCTTGTTCTTCGGGGAATTGCTCTGCTTGCTGCCGCCTTTTCTCTGCCAGTTCTGGTTGTGACATCAGCAGCTGGTATTAGCAGCTCAACGGGAAAGGACAGCAACAACAACAAAAAAATCCTCTACACTTCCTGAGCCATCCCTAGCAAGCCTATTCCCGGTGCACAGGAGGGCTGCAGCTGGGAGGTGATGGAGGGAGCATATGGCTTTAGGCAAGCCCATTTGGTTCACTTAGCAGAGTTCCGTGGCCTGTGAATGTTCAACACATTTTAACATTAAAGTCATCAGGCAGCTGGCTCCCTTCCTGCTCCAAGATTGGCTGTGTGGAACCAGGGACACGGGGCAGATGATCCCTGGTGAGGCTGACAGACAGGAACAGAGCAAGGGGCTCTGTGCACATACCCAGCCACTCCAAAGCCTCGGAATTCAGGTCTTATGCAAAACGTCAATGTCATCTGCTGAAGCAAGGGCAGCTGCATTCCTCTGAAGAGAAGGCAAACCAGTCCCTTTCAGTGAGATGATGAAAGAAATTAGAACGTAAGCCAGGCAAGCATGGGCCTTCATTAAGGGAGAAAAAGACAAGGTGGGCTGGGTAGATGGTTTGCTACGTGAGTGTGAAGACCTGAGTTCAAATCACAGAACATACATAAAAGCCAGATACAGTAATACATACAAGTAAACCTAGACCTTCTCCATTGAGATAGGAGGAGGTGGAAAAATCCCCAGAAACTCTTGGGCAACCCATGTGGGAGGGGTTTCCCGGCATTGGTTGATGGAGAATCCTAGAGTCAAGTTGTCTCTGGTTCTGGGATGGCAGGGAAGGGAGTGGGGGTGTTCTTCATTGTAAAGAAAGGAGGAAGGGCTCTTATCAATGGTGACTTTGTGATGTAGGGGAAGTGGAGAGAAGGAGGCCACTTAGTCAAGGTGTACTCAATATACAGGTAGGGGACATGCTATGCAGAGCCCTCTGACTTTTTTTAAAAATATTTTTATTAATTTATTCATATTACATCTCAATTGTTAGCCCATCCCTTGTATCCTCCCATTCCTTCCTCCCTCCCACTTCCCCCCCTACTCCCTTCCCCTATGTCTGTGACTAAGGGGGAGCTCCTCCCCCTGTTTATGCTCCTAGGGTATCGAGTCTCTTCTTGGTGACCTATTATCCTTCCTCTGAGTGCCACCAGGCCTCCCCATCCAAGGGACATGGTCCAATATGGGGCACCAGAGTTTGTGTGAAAGTCAGATCTCCTTCTCCACTTAACAGTGGAGAATGTCCTGTCCATCGGCTAGACTGGGTAGGAGTTCGAAGTTTACTGCCTATATTTTCCTTGGCTGGTGCCATAGTTTGAGGAGGACCTCAGGGCCCAGACCCGCCTGTAGTTTTCCAGGACCCTCTGGATCCTTCTATTTCCTCATTCTCCCAGGCTTCTCACCCCTAAAGTCTCAATAGGATGTCCTCCCCTCTGACCCACTTTCCTGGTAGGTAAAGTTTTTCATGGGGGCATACCCCTTGGACTAGTGTCTCGATATAAGTGAGTATATACCATTTGACTCTTTTTGCTTTTGGGTGAACTCACTCATTATGATAATTTCTAGTTCAATCCATTTGTCCACAAATTTCAGAAATTCCTTGTTTTTAATAGCTGAGTAGTATTCCATAGTGTAAATATACCACAGTTTCTTTATCCATTCTTCTACTGAGGGACACGTAGGCTATTTCCATGTTCTGGCTATTATGAATAAGGCAGCTATGAACATGGTTGAGCATATGTCCCTGTTGTGTGGTAGTGCATCTTCTGGGTATATTCCAAGGAGTGGAATAGCTGGGTCTTGAGGAAGCCCTATTCCCATTTTTCTGAGAAAGCGCCAGATAGATTTCCAAAGTGGTTGTACTAGTTTGCATTCCCACCAACAATGAAGGAGTGTTCCTCTTTCTCCACATCCTTGCCAGCATGTGGTGTCAGTTGAGTTATACCTGATCTCAAGCTGTACTATAGAGCAACAATAATTAAAACAGCATAGTACTGGCACAGCAATAGGCTAGTGGATCAATGGAATCGAACTGAAGACCCAGAGATGAATCCGCACACATTTGGTCACTTAATTTTTGACAAAGAAGCCAAATCCATTCAATGGAAAAATGACAGCATCTTCAACAAATGGTGCTGGTCTAACTGGATGTCTACATGTAGAAAAATGCAATTAGACCCCTATTTGTCACCATGCACAAAAATCAAGTCCAAGTGGATTAAAGACCTCAACCTAAAAGCAGAGACATTAACCCAATTAGAGGAAAAAGTGGGGAAAAGTCTGGAACACATAGGTACAGGAGACAACTTCCTGAACAGAACACCAACAGCCCAGGCCTTAACATCAACAATTCATAAATGGGACCTCATGAGGCTGAGAAGCTTCTGTAAGGCAAGTGACACTGTCAAGAGAACAAAGCAACAGCCTACAGACTGGGAAAAGATCTTCAACAACCCTTCATCTGACAAAGGTCTAATATCCAAAATATATAAAGAACTCAAGAAATTAAACACCACCAAACCAAATAACCCAATAGAGAAATGGGGCTCAGAACTAAACAGAGAATTCTCAACAGAGGAATATCAAATGGCGGAGAGACACTTAAAGAAATGCTCGACCTCAGTCATCAGAGAAATGCAAATCAAAATGACACTGAGACTCCATCTTACACCCATCAGAATGGCTAAGATCAATAACCCTCTGACATTTTAATCTGGAACACTGGGGTCTGTAGACAACCTATGAGAAGCAAAAATCTTGCTATTCTTCTAGAATCCAGTCACCTGCGTAGTCAGTTAGAGGAACACAGACTCACAGATGGGATCTCTTCCTTAAGGGGCCTTGCCACTTCCTTCTCAGTAAGTATGAGAGTGGAGGTCAGAAGAGGCTATTTAGATGGGCATGGCCTGCTTAGCGCCCCAGCCCCAAACCTAACAAAAGCCCTCTGTGTTATCTCATTATGCTTTTGGGTCCACACAAGGTATGTAAAGCTGAGCTCCTTGCCATTGGCCTTCCTGTTCCATTTAGAAAGTAGCCCAGGACTTTTCTGGTTGTGGAGGACTGCTGTATTTCACACGGGCATCCCTGATGAATGTAACTAATTAGCATTTGTGCAGTGATTCCTGTGGCTGAGGTGAGAGCCATCCAGAAAGGGCTAGGTATAATCACTGTTACATCTGTGGCTTACATAATTCCTAGTCCACCCTGGAATGATTTTTTTTTTTTAAAGCCTGGTTAATTGGGGAATTACAGTGTGTAAGTCCTGGAAACCAGCTGTGGGTTTTAAGTGCCACGAACATTTCTGTAGGTGGTACTGAGCTGGGCGTAAATGTTGATGGATGTGTTAGAGAAATTATAGTTCAGGCTCTCATGCAGCTGTTGGGAAGGAGGATTGGGCAAAGGATATTTCTAAGCAGATGTGCAATTAGCAATTAAATAATTTAAAAAGTCATCCGATCAATATTATGCATGGGTGGAAGAACGTGCGTTCCTTATACATCTGTGATCTGAGTAAAACCTGGGCATCAGTCTGCACAGCCTGTAATAAGGGTGGGCTAGAAGTCAAAGGATCCCCCGCCCTCCCCCCCCCCACACACAATAAAAACTTAAAGTGATATTTCTGACACTTTGGAGGTACCAAGGACCTGTGAATAAATGAAAGAATGACATTAGTAACTTTGAATTTCCCATTGTCTCTTAGATGAGAAGAGCCCCCCATCCCATTATTTTTATAGTTGTGTAGCAATTTCCTTTGGGTTGAAACAATCCCTGGGGAGGGAGGCTCATGAGACCCAGGAAGTAATCAGCTCACACTCCTTAAGAAGTCCCTGAAACTTACAAGATTCACAGAGTCCTCCTCTAGCTTATGAAAGCAGTAAAGCACTGTTGAAGAGGAGACTCTGGCCACATTCCCAGACCTATGGAGCTAATAGTAAGTTTTGCAGAAGACCCCAGAGGTGCAGCTTTCCTGAGGCATTGCAAATTGTACCCGTTACCTTTCTGTTGCTACGATAAAATATTACAGAAAGAAACTTAAAGAAGGAAGAACTTATTTGGGGTTCATGGTTCCACTGAGAGAGTCCATAAAGGCAGGTTTGGCATGGCAGCAGGCAGTCACGGCAGGATCCCAAGAGATCACGTTCTCAACTACGAATTTGAAACACAAGAGGATGAACTGGAAGTGGGGCAAATCTATGTACTCTCAAAGGTGCCCCTGGTGATATACCTCCTCCAGCAAAGGTATACCTCCTCAAAGTTCCATAATCACCCACATAATATCTGCAGGAGGCATTTCTCATCTAAACCAAAACATCAATGTGGGGGTAGATTTTTTCCCCAGTAATACAGCTGCTTTGGACTCATCTCTGCTCCCATAAGTAACCCCTCACTCATACTCAGGTAAGTCACCAAAATAACCTCATTGATTCACCAAATTGGACTTTGATATAATTATTACTTGGGTCTGTGTGAGGTCAGTGGATGTTAAGTGTTACGACTCTTGAGAAAATGGCGCACAGCACCGAGTGATGGATACCCCGAAGAATCTCTCACTGACTGAATTTTCCCAGGTTATTGATTTCACAGATCATGATGCATCTAGAGGAAATTCAGTTACCCCCCTTGCTTGTTTCTTGTTCTACTGTTTTCCTCATGGAAGTGAAGCCTGTGGAAGGTTCTAGAGCAAAAGAAATAAAGGCCAGTTAGCTTCTTTGGGCCAAGCAGTGTGTTGGGTGGCTTATAGCATAGCTATTGCAGAGTAGCTACAATTTGTTACAGTGGGGACAGATGCTTAAAAGGTTATACAAAGTTGTTGTGAGTCAGTGGTGTGTCTTCTATGTGCTATGGCTTTGAATGTTCACATATTGGGAGCCTGATCCTCCATATGCCAATATTAGATGGTTGAGGGGCCATCAAGAGGTGGGGGCTATATATTTTAAAGAAATTCTATACAGTTAAAATAGCCACACTAGTTTCATTTTCATTATTAGATATACCACCCAAAATATAAAATATCCACCATAGAGTTAAAGCTAGAAAGACATTTCACTTTATATCATCTTTCATGACTCTAAGTGAAATGCGTGGACTCTTGATCTAATTACTTTCATTCCATGATAGTGATGATTTTCCTTTGTAAATTTTTTTATAATAAAGCTTCAGTAAATGAAAAAGTAAGAAGGCAGACTAGGCATTAGGCTTACATCTCGGTTTGTAGGGTACTTGTCAAACACAACAAAGCAGTGCATTCCATCCTTAGCACTGGATATACCAGGCATGGGTGTGTCCATCTGTCATCTTAGCACTCAGGAGGTAGAGACAGGAGGATAAGAAGTTCGAGGTCACCCATAGTCTCTTAGTTAATTTTTCCTACAAGGGATTTTTAGAGTTGTATAGGAATTTCCGCTGGGTTGAAACAGCCCATGAGAAAGGGAGACTCATGCAACTCAGGGGGAAAAAAAATAACACCTGAGTCTTAGGAAGTCCCTGAAACTTACAAGCTTCACAAAGGCTTGGCTGCTCAAGGCCAGGCTAGGTTACATGAAACTAATCTGTCATGTTAGAATCCACACCAGATTACTGCCCAAGCCACTATACCTATGATAGCCCTTCCCCTCCCACAGGTAACCCCATGGAGGAGGGCACTGTCCAGGAATTTCTAGCTAAAAGACTTCTTCAAGGTACCAGCGTTTCTCACCCTGGGAAGTGACTTTACATCAAAAGGGGTATTGGAGATCCCACACTGCTCCCATCCCCTTCCCTGATGCCTGGCTGCAGGCCCATACTATGAAACTCCAACCCTTGCTTCTAGACCTTTAAGAAGAGACCCCCAGTTCCTGCCTAGTGGAGTTGATCCTCTTCAGAGTCTTTGTCATATGGTCTGTCCTTAGTATTAAGAAGTCTCCTAATAAGTTTCCTACCCCTCTCAATATGTCTCGGTGTCTCTTTGAACCCCACATCCCAAACAATAGAAAATAATAGAAAATCCAAACAACCAACATGTTTAATAGCTAATAAAAGACAGACAAGGAACGAATGACTGGCTGACAGTGCAGACCTTTAATTGGGAGGCACAACCTACGTAATGGGTCTGTATGAGACTCAGATCTTGCCATCAGCTCACAGATTGAGGTGGTTACAGCGTGGACAGGGTAAGCGAGGAAGGAAATTAATCACTTTTATTTATTTCCTCTCCAGCGGTTAGTTAGCCATTGTCAGGGCTAAGAGAGCAGTCAAAGATTGTCAGGTGATCAGTAAGTCTCTTTCTTTCTTTCTTTCTTTCTTTCTTTCTTTCTTTCTTTCTTTCT
>OU015754.1:16942904-16953828 GCA_907169655.1 Acomys percivali | reverse complement strand
TTTTTTGGTTTTTCGAGACAGGGTTTCTCTGTGTAGCCTTGACTGTCTTGGACTCACTTTGTAGTTCACGCTGGCCTCGAACTCACAGCGATCCGCCTGCCTCTGCCTCCCGAGTGCTGGGATTAAAGGCATGCGCCACCACGCCCAGCTCTCATAACAACTTTTTGAAACAGACACATAGTTACAATTTTCATGGAATAGGCAGTACAGGCCATTTGTAGTTGTGCTTACAGATGGGACATAGTCAGATCCTTAAGAAACAAGTTTAATCATGAACAGGAGTGAATCTAGCTTATCTTTATTATAAGATGGTTTCCAAGCCCAAGATGGAGGCATGCTGGTTTATGACCTCCACCTTGTGGGTTCCAGAGATGTAACTCAGGTCTCCAGCCTTGGTGGCCAGCATATTTATCTGCTAATCTATCTTACTGGCCCTCCTAGTGAGGTTTTTTGTTTGTTTGTTTGTTTGTTTGTTTGTTTGTTTTTACCGTACTCCTCAGCAACCTAGGATATCTGATATGCAACCCTTGTGAAAGGCTTTTTGACCTCTATTATAACTGTAATTCTGATACTGTTATAAATCATAATGTAAAAATCTGATATGCAGGATATCTGATATGGAATCCTTGTGAAAAGGTTGTTTGAATCCCAAAGGGGTCATGACCTACAGGTTGAGAACCATTTCTCTAGAGAATAATGATAACAACAATAACAACACAACAACACAACACAACAAGGGAACCCCACCCCTCTGATTTGTTTAGGAGGAACAAATCCCAAGGACCCAATTATATTAGAGTTTTCTCAAAAACTACGTCACATACCACACACACACACACACATACACACACACACACACACACACACACACACACACACACACCTATTCACCCCAAATAGGCAACCTATGATTAACCAAATTTAACCACTACACCAAAGCCCAATTTAGTGAACCAAAGAGTTTATTTGAGATGCTGACAGGAATAAGGGTAAGAGGTTATTCGAGATGCTGACAGAAATATAGGTAAGGGGTTATTTACAGGATCAGGAGTCAACAGATGCATCGCTGAAAAGCCCATCTGCCTCAACATGGGTGATGTCTCAAGAAAGCTATAGCCCTGGAGCTCTCTGCACAACTTGTGGGCAGCTGCATAGGTTCAACACTCTCCTCTCTTTTCTGCAGCTTACCTAATTGGAGTCTCCTCCAGCAGTCTTTACTACTTAGAACCCAAGGAAGGGGACGTGGTGAATCATACATGCTTCAGCTTCAGCAGACTTGTGAAGTTTGTCTACTTCCTGAGTCGCAGGAGCCTTCCTCCTCTTTCCTAAAGGAGTGCTTAATTCAGAAAAGACTGTTACACAGTCTATACAGTACTAGTAAAAACACAGCTGTCTTAGGCAGGGGCTCGAGAGGAGCTGCTCTTAGACTTCTTCTACTTGTGACTCATATATATGTGTGTATATGTATGTATATATTTTTATACATGTGTATATTTTATATATGTATATACTACAAATGGAACGCTTAGCGCTCATGAATCATACAGAATTTTATCTTGAAGTAATTCTCTAGTCTACATATAATTTTAGCATTTATTAAAGATGTAAGCAAATTTACATATTCATGAGATGGATATGCTTGTTTATTTTTACACGGAGAATCAAATCTTGGCTGAATATTCGATACTGAAGGACACAGAGCATCTTGGATGCTTTTCAGAGTTGATGGGTGTTTTGATTTTACAGTTGTCAATGCTGAGAATTCCATTTCACACACATATGTAGCACAAAAATAAGGGAAGTATGTTTAGGGCCATTTCAGAAACGATTGGGAGTTCTGTACAAGTTTCAAGTCAAAGCTCACTTAGAGAAGTTTATGAAATTCAAGCCAGCAACTCAAACTGCAATTTTTAAGATCAAACATTCTAACTCAGTACAGTCCAAAGAGAATTGATTCTCCACCTGCATGCTGAGGAATAATGGTGGGAGAAGAGGAGTTTTTGTTTTCTGTGGTTAAATCATTATGTTTCTAGAAGAGCAGAAAATTTTGGTGGTGCTATAAAAACACCACAATTCATAACAGAAAATCATGTCTGACAGTGCTTCTTGGTGTTGCATGGTGGGTGCGAGAGCAGTGCTTACACAAAGTGTTCAAGGCTACAGTAAAGATATGGGATGCCACACAGGTGAATCTTTCTAGAAATATGTTGGACTCATTGTATATTTGACTTTGAGGTTTTTTTTTTTTTGCTTGATGTGCATTCAGAAACCATTTTAGTGTTGACACATTTACCTCCAAAACCCCACTTTCAATTTTGTGACCCACAATATAAGAATCTAGACCCTAGAGGTACTGAAATAATAGAGTGTGTAAGTATGAACCTGTATGTAAATTTGTGTGTGTGTATGTGTGTGTATGTGTGTGTGTGTGTGTGTGTGTGTGTGTGTGAGAGAGAGAGAGAGAGAGAGAGAGAGAGAGAGAGAGAGAGAGAGAGAGAGAGAGAGAGAGAGAGAGAGTGAATTACTTTACACTGTAAAGGGCAGGTGGTCCAACAATGGTCATCTGCTCACTAGGAAGGTTGAGGGCCAGGTGGTTGTTCAGGCCAAGTAGCAGGATGTCTGAGACATCCCAATTTGATGTCAAAGTCTAGAAGAGATGCTGGATGCTGGTATGGAGTCCATGGTGGAAAGCAAAAGAAGCTGGGGTCTGGCGTTTGCCGATAGCATTATCAGATAGACACTGATGCTGATGCTGATACTGATGTTGATGATACTGGTGACAAACTCTTATTCAGGAAGGAGAAGAAGCAGGCATATGCATGCACCATGTTTTTCTCACATCCAGTCTTACCTGAACTGCCTGTTGGAAGGTGCAGCCCACATTGAAAGTGGATATTCCCTCTCTTATTTGATCCTCCCTGGATAAGCCCTCATGGACACCTTAAAAGGTGTGTCTTCTGAGTGCTTCCAAATCTAATCACAACTTGACAACCAAGGCCAACTATCACCACAGCTGGTCTGCCAAACAAGGCCACTGTGTACCATTAGCTCTTTGAACTCTAAATATAAAACTTGGCCTAGAGGTGAGTGGAGTTGAAGTCTAGTCCTGGTTCCATGTTCTTGTTGTGGGACCGAACCCATCCTAAGGAAGCGTAAAGACCCAGGGGCTTCCCTGTCTATGGATCTTTGAATTACCCTCTAGGTAGTTGGAGACTGTGATAAATAGTTTTATGTCAACTTGACACAAGCTAGGGTCATCAGAGAGGAGGGAGCCTCTACTGGGAAAATGCTTCTCTAAGAAGATCAGGCATTTTCTTAATTAGTGATTGATGGAAAGGGCCCACCAATTGTGGGTGGGGCCATCTTTGAGCTGGTGGTCCTGGTTTCAGACTGAGCAAGCCACAGGGAGCAAGCCAGTAAGCAACACCCCTCTATGGCCTCTGCATCAGCTCCTGCCTCCAGGTCCCTGACCTGCTTAGTTCCTGCTCTCGCTGATTTTGACAATGAATTGTTGTGAGGAACTGTGGACGAAATGAACCCTTTCCTCTCCAAGTTGTTTTTGGTCGCAGTGTTTCATGGCAGCAACAATAATCCTAACTAGAACAGAGACACATTACAATTTGCCTAACAACCCTAAGGAGTAGCCCTGGCCTAGAAGTGACAAATGGAGTGGAGGAATTATGCTGAGACTCCAGAAGATTCCCAAGGCCTAGGAATGCCCTTTCCTTGACCTTTGCTCTGACTCCATCCATCTCTTTTAGCCGCTTAAGTACTTGGCCAGCAGCCAATGGGCTGTAACCACAGCTGTGCAAACTGGAGAGGAAACAGAAAGTGACTTGGAATTAGCCTGGAATTTCAAAGCCACTCTATTCTGTGTTGAAACTTGCTCAATTCTGGCAAAGCATAGAAGAGCTTAGCTCAGAGTTTGCTTTGCACAGGGTAACTTGGCACCAGGTCCAGGAAGGAGGTAAATTGTAAGTCACTGGTGCCAACTGGGTGCATGAGCAAATCAGAAACAGAAAGCACATGTCCCCATATGCCAGCGGCTGAGACTCCTGGAAAATTCTAGAACTGCCTGGGAAAACATCTTTTCAGCTAACCTTTTTTATTGGTGTGTGTGCATGCACAAGTGTGTGTGTGTGCACATGTGTGTGTGGCATGTGTGTATGTGTGTGTGTGTGTGTGTGTGTGTGTGAGTGTGTGTGTGTGTGTGTGTGTGTGTGTGTGTGTGTGAGAGAGAGAGAGAGAACATGAAAGTGGTAGAAGGATGGAACCCAGAGCTTTATGAATACTAGGTGTGTTCTTTTAAAATTAAATTAAATGTTTATTTATACGTAAGTGTGCATGCCTGAATGCCTGCATGTGCTCCCCATGTGTGCCCTAGGAGACCAGAAAACTCACAGAAGTAGAATCACAGGCTTTTACAGGCTATTGTGAGTTGCCTGACTTGGGTGCTCTGAGCCACACCTGAGTCCTCTGCAGGAGCAGCAAATACTCTTAACCACTGAACCATCTCTCCAGCTTCTTTATTTTGTTTTTTAATTCAAGTATGATAACTAATATAATTAGATCTTCATGGTCTCCTTGAAAACACATGGAACCCCTTCCTGGTTGATGCCCACACGGCGACATGACTTGTTAGGGTCAAAGCCTGCACTCTGGCAGCCCTAATAAGCTAGGTTTGGACACCTGTGCTCAATGAGACAATTGAGAAGACAAGATAGTAATGAAAACCAGAGAGAAGGGGTCTATAAGATGCTGACATTGGAAAGAGGAACAAATAAAGAGGTTCTCTATGGTCATCTTTAGGAGCATGACATAACAGAAGGCAAGAGGTGCACACCTGTAAGGGGTCCTGGTGAAGGTGTGGTCTCAGCCATGTTTACCCTCACTGTCTGGACTTCAGTCTAGTCTCTCTTGCAAGGTGGGATACAGTAAGATATTTCAGTATGTGTGTGTGCTGTGCGTGCTGATAAATTAAGTTGATAACCCTCCTCTCCCTCCCCTCTCTCTTTCTCCTCTCTCCCTCCCCTCTTCCTCCCTCTTTCTCTCCTTCTCTCCTTGTCCCCTCTTTCTTTCCTTCTTCTTCCAGCATCTCTCTCCAGCATGTAGCTCTACCTCACTGCAGGTGCATAATAAACGGACGCAAGCGGCTATGGACTGTTGCCTCTGAAACCATGAGGCAGAACAAATATGTTTGTACATGTGGGCACATGTACATGCGTAAGCATGTGTGAGCGTACTTCAGTGCTTATGCATATGGGAAACAGAGGTCAACCTCAGCTGTCAATCCTCAGGATACTGTTCACTGCCGTTTTAAAGAGATTTACTGTTTTAAAAAAGATTTGTGTTGTTTTCTATTTCTGTGTATGTGTCCTCATGCATGTATGTGGTGTGTGTGTGTGTGTGTGTGTGTGTGTGTGTGTGTACGTACCTATGGGGGTGCAGAGGTTAGAGGAATGCATTGTCCCCTGGAACTGGAGTTACAGGCATTTGTAGGATGCCTTATATTGGTGCTCAGTCCTCATTATTGTTTAACTGCTAAGCCCTACCTTGCTCCTCCTCCTCCTCCTCCTCTTCCTCCCTTCCTCCTCTTCCTCCTCTTCCTCCTTTTTCTCCTCAGACAGTCTCTCACTGGTTTACATCTTACTGATGAGGCTTGGCTGGGTAACCTGTGAACACTTGTGCTTTGCCCGTTTCTGTGCACTGGGGTTGCAATGTGTATTACCACCCCCAGAGTTTCCTCTCTTTCCTCAAACAGTGCTTCTCAGTGCCTGGTGCAGAGAGGCTCTCCGTTTCTCTCGGGCTGTCTGGGGCTTGTTGGAGTGTCTTGAGTCTGAAGGGCTCCACTCTGTTGTGTTTGATTCTTACTGGGGGCCAGCTCCTGCAAGTGAGGGAGCGAGCCAGGGGAGTGCTGCCCACAGTGGAGTGTGAAGCCTGTCCATCCTTCACAGCCCAGGGCGGGGGCGGGGGTGGGGGTTGGGGGTGAGCAAATGCAATTTCTCCTCTCCGTTTTGCCTGAAATGCATCACAAATTGGAATCACTTCGTGTCCAAAGGCTCATTAGAAAACGCTTCTGAAAGTCACCGCGGCCCATTAAAGCTCATTCCGAAGAGAGATTTTATGTTCCTCACATTTATGTCTATATTTGTTAAAGATCAAGTTCAATTTTTTTTTTTTTTTTAAATTGCCAGCTGTCTTGGGTTCGGCTACAGAATCTAAGTGACAATGTGTTCGGAACACCCCACTTGGTAATAATACAGATTCCCTCCTTCTTTAAAGCCTGACCTTTTAGCCAAAGGACTCCCAACTATTGCTTAAAAATCAGAACTGCAGATTAGATTAATTGTATCAAAGTCATTTTCTATAAAATACGACGTGATCCCTAGTTTCAGTACATTGAACTCATCTCAGCTCCTTCATTTGGTACTAGAGGGCCTCAGGGTAGTTTTCTGGGCTGGTACTCATTCTTAGGGCTTATTGGCAACCTTCCGGGTCCACCCCAGTTTCCTTCTCTCCCCACCCCCACCTCATCACCACCTCTAGTTGCTGGTGTTTTAATCCTGAGCTGTATCCTGTCAACTCTTCTTGAGTCCCCTCCCCGCCCCCCCCCCTTTGGCAGTTTCATGCTTTGTACCAAGTGCGTCCTGATTCCTGGAGCCCTCATCCTATCTAATCTCCCTCCCACTGCTATTATCCACCCCTCTCCCCTTCAAGTCCCACTCCCACATTCATATCCTTTTAAGAAAAATTACTTTATTCTTTAGGAGTCTCGTACAATGTGTTTCAGTCATATCCACCCTCATGTCTGTCCCTCCTCCAATTTCTCCTGGATCTCCATTGAGCACGCCCCGCCCCCACCAGCACGCCCCGCCCCCACCAGCACGCCCCGCCCCCACCAGCACGCCCCGCCCCTCCACCCACCCAACTTCATGCTTCCTCTTATCTTTCTTGCCCCACCCTGCCCCCTGACTGACTCCAGTAAATTCTACCCATTGCACACTGGTGCGGAGCTCTCCATTGGAACATGTCCAACCTACTGAGGACCACACTTCTAGGGGAACTGACTCTCCCTCTCTCAGAAGCCATCAACTCCCGGGGTTTCCTAGCTAGGGGTGGAGTCTTGGACACCCCTCAGCCATCCATACTCGGATGTTGATTGGCTTGTTCTTGAGCCCATCTTCTGCAGGTAACTGCTGGGATGGATCAGATCTTTGGCCCAAGATGGAGTCACCCAAGACACCAAGATGGATGACCGTGTAAGGGACTCAGACTCTTCAAAGAAATGGAAACTAAATGTTTTGCACTTTTCACAAGTCTGCTGATTGCTTGCCTCAGCAGCCTCTTGCTATCTTAATGGCCAGAGCCCCATCCCTGCCCCCTCTCCCGCCCCTGGCCCTGATAACCCCATACAACTTACTGGAGTCCTCCTTTCGAACAAAAAACAGTTCTTTTTTCCTTAATGCTGTCCCCACTACATTCCTTCCCAACTAAAAGCACCCTATAAAGCTCCTAACTCTTCTAATAGATTTAGTGTCTCCGGTTTTATGTTGAGGTCTTTGATCCACTTGGACTTGAATTTTGTGCAGGGTGATAAATATAAATCTATCTGCATTTTTTCTACATGATCTACATAGTTAGACCAGAACTATTTGTTGAAGATGTTATCATTTTTTTCCATTGTATGGTTCTTACTTCTTTCTCAAAAGTCAAGTGTTCATATGAGGGGTGACTCTAGCTGAGGCCCATAGTAGTGGGGGTGGTCATGAAGACTGAAGAGCACCCTCTCTAACCAGATAGGACTCCTAGCAGAGGGAGGGGAACACCAATCCACCAACAAAAACTTCAACCCAAAATGTATCCTGCCTATAAGATGTACAAGGATAAAAGATAGAGCAGAGATCGAGGGAATATCCAACCAGTGCCTGGGCCAACCCAAGACCCACCCCATGGGAGAGAGCCAGCTCCTGACACTATTAATGATACTCTACTATGCTTGTGGACAGGAGCCTAGTACAGCTGTTCTCTGAGAGGCTCTACCCACCAGCGGACCAAAACAGATACTGAGACTCACAGACAAGTATTGGGCTATGTGTAGGTAGTCTTGTGGAAAAGTGGGGGCGGGGGGTGGAGGAGGAAAGGATCTGGAGGTGACGAGAGCTCCACAAGAAGACCAACAGAGACAACAGGGTCCAGAGGGGCTTGTGGAGACTGAAGCTCCAACCAAGGACCATGCAAGAACTGGACCTAGGATCCCTACACAGACGGGTATCTTAGGCTTCTGTGGTAAGGAGAGCTAGAGCTATTTCTGACATGGACTTTCTTTCTTTCTTTCTTTCTTTCTTTCTTTCTTTCTTTCTTTCTCTCTTCTTTCTTTTCTTTTTATTAATTATTTACCTTACATACTGGACATAGCCCCCTCCCTCCTCTCCCTGTCCCACCCTCCCCCCCTGTTTTCCCATCCCCCCTCCCCTACTCCCCAGAGAAGAGGAAGCCCACCCCCACTCCAGCATATCAAGGAATGAGGGCATCTCTTTCCTTCTGAGTGGTCCACCCAGCAGCTAATGGAAGCACACATGGAGACCCACAGCCAAACATTGATTGGAACGTGGGGGAGAGTGGGGAAGAGTAAGGGAAAAGATGGAGGGCTCAGAGGGGACAGGAACTCCATCGGAGAACTGACAGAACCAACTAACCAGGGCCCCGGTGAGCTTGTGGAGCCTGGGGCTCCAGCCAGGAACCATGCATGGCCTGGACCTGATGGGGAGTTCAGTTATTCTGTGGGTACCCTAGTGATGGAAGTGGGGGCTGACTCTGACATGGACTCTGACGTCTGCTGTTGCCTGCTTTTTGATCACTTTTCCCTGGTGAGGCTGCTTTGCCAGGGCACAGGGAAAGAGGATGTGCTCAGTCCTGATGCGAGTTAAGCACATCAAGTGGGTTACTAGGGGGGTAAGGGCTCCCCTTTTCTGAGGAATACAAAGGGGGTACAGAGGAAGAGGGAGAGAGAGTAGGATTTTGGGAATGGGAGGTAAGGGGAGGGGGCCAAAGGCGGGATGTAAAATGAATGAATAATTAATTAATTAATTAATTAATTAATTTTTAAAAACAAACAAACTCCTTTTCGGCAGTGCTGCTTTCTCTTCTCTTGGGGGACAGTCAGCAAGTTCATACCCTGAATAAAGCTTCACTCTTTGGCCTCAGCTCAGGTCAGGTTTTCTTGTTAAACAACACTGTAACTGCAGCTGTTGTGACTTCATGAGTGCAGTGCCCCCCCCCCATCATGTCCAGGAGATACTGTTTCTCCTCAATCCTCCCTGAATTCTGGCTCTTGCTACTTTTCTGCTTCCAAGCCACTGAAGTTCCCTGAGCCTCAAAGGGGAGGGTGTGTGATGCAGATGTGACATAGCCAGGGATAGCTCTCTATCTCTGCATTCTGACCAACTGAGTTTGGTTCTTCGAAATCCACTCTACTAGATCACCTGTGTGACCGGTGAGTTTGCACTTTTCCATTGGAGGCTGGTGGCCTCCTCCAGTGGGATGCATACCTGAAGGCAGTAACTACCCCTCCCCCACAACCCACCAGTTACTGATGGTTCAGGAGGGAGGGGTCAGAAGCCCATGAGCCCTTCCCATGATTGGCAGATGGGCTCAGTTCAGTGAAGACCCATTTCAGGCAGCCACAGCTGAGCTGTAATTTTAGAAACTTGATCTTTAAACTGAACAAGCATACTGTATTATGGTCTCCGATTTTAACACAGTGTTTTTCTGTCTCTGGTGGTATAGATCAAACCTGGAGCCTCACACATGCCAGTCAAATGCTCTACCACAGAGCTATGCTCCCAGCCTCTCATATTCATTCATTCATTCATTCATTCATTCTCTCATTCATTCATCCATTCATGGTCCTTTGTGAGTGTGTATGTGTGCAGGTGTGTGTGAGTGCACGTGGGAGGCAGAGAATAACCTTGGCTGTCATTTCTTGAGTGCCCCCCAATTTGTTTTATTTGAGACAGTTTTTAGTGGATTGGAGTTTCCCAATAGGTAACCCCAGAAATCCTCCTGTCTCTGCCTCCCCAGCGCTGGCATTACAAGTTCAGTCACCACACCTTCTGGTTTCATTTGGGTTCTGGGGGTAAATTTCAGGAACTTGTGTTTGTCAGACAAGGGAGTGTACTCACTGGGACATCTCCCGTGCCCCTTAAATGTATATTTTTGATTAACAATTGTTAATATCTTATATATTAGAATGTAATTATATATATGGTACAATGTGGTATATAAATTCATATACATAAATTCATGTATATATAGTACATATTTAGTATAACAATCAAATCACTTTCAACACCTGGCAGTTTAAGGTTGATATGTGAAGCAAGCCACCATGCTGCAGTAGTCTAGTCTCCAATTGTTAGTTAGTTAGTTAGTTAGTTAGTTAGTTAGTTAGTTAGTTAGTTCATTTGTTAGTTAATTTCTATATTGTTTTCCTGAGATAGGGTCTCAAGTCACCCAGGCTGGCTTCAAACCTGCCCTACAGTCACGGATAAGGTTGAACTTCAAATACTCACCTCTCAGGCTCCCAGGTTCTGTGATTACAGGGAATCAACAGTATGCCTGGCTCCTTTTTCTTGATTGACATTTAACTGCCTGTTGTATAAACTGACACATAATTGAATATATTAATGGGGTACAATGGGATGTAAGTAGCCTATCCATCACCTTAAACATTTGTCATCTCCTTGTGGAGTGAACAGTCAAAGTCAGGTCTTCTAACTACTGTCAGTCTATAATGGCTCATTAATAATTCTAGCCACACTAATGTGCAATAGAACATCAGGACAGAGGCTGCCAAACTGCACCGAGTGTGTTGCCTAGTCTGTGCCCTTGCTCACTTCTCTTCATCACTTACCTTTCTGTTTAC